>CM062820.1:669394200-670045935 GCA_031772625.1 Pinus tabuliformis | reverse complement strand
ATCGGGCTGATGATGATAGGCAGTGGGCACGTTGCTCAAGCGTTATCCCTTTTGCGAAAAAGGGGGTGTACTGCTAATGAGTAGTTGACACATAGTGGTCAACAGGGTGACCACCCTTCAAGTACATGAGATGGATGACTCAACAGAGCAGCTGCACGGGAGACAGACAGGGCTTTATATGATCGTGTTGCTTTCTTTACTGATGGTATGCAGAGGGCTTCGGGTGCCTATACCAGGTTGGACAGTGAGTGGAGCAACAGGTGCTTCACGTTGACCAAGACGACTTGGGGTCCTAGTATCGAGGGACTCCTTCATGACAGGATAGTGTTGGGGACAGGGATGACTCAGTGGCACATTTGGGACCCCGATATCGTTTGCAGTAGCCATTTGGGTAAGCTGATAGAGGGGCGCTTGTTCAGGCATTGCTTGAGGACAAGCAATTTTTGGTGGGGAGGACTGTCATGTCCCCAATTAATAATTTTGCTAAGGGAATTCTCAATTTTGCAATTTTGGCAGTTAATAAATATTTGGCATATAAACTTAGGAAAATTGGGTGAAAAAGGATAATTTATAAAGGTGTCACCCCCAAATATTAGGAAAGACAAGAAATTCGATGGGAAGTGAGAGAGTGGGGGGCACTCTCAAGGGAATACGCACCCCTTGGAGGAATTCGAATTGGGTGAGAGAGGGAATTTGATGGGTGGAGCCCACAAGGAGCATGAGGGATGGCTAGCTATAAATTGGAGGTGAGGCTCTCATTTTAGGGGCTTTTTGACATTTGATTATCCATTGTTACTCTAGTTGTTTCGTTGGGTTACAAGTGCTACTTAGCACAAGAGCTTCCAAGGAGTGAAGCTCAACCTTCTCTTCAGTGGACCTTGAGTGCCACCCTAGGAAGGATTTCTATCTTATTTGGAGGTTGGGAGAGAGGCATCACACATCACTACGCCATTCTGGTTTAACTGGGACATAGAGGGAGAGGCCACACAGTCATTGGGAGGATTGGTGCCGGAAGTTGGGGTCTCTATTGCTACAGGGGTGTTCTTGATCATATTCCAGCCAAAGGAGGGAGATTTTGGGAGGCAAAAGGGAGTCCCTCACTACTGTACGAATTGTTGAATCTTGCTACTGCGTCATCTCTCACAAGCCTACACAGTTCTCTTGGGTGATTATTGTGTGGAGTGTCAGTTGGAGGATTTAGGGGCTGAGCTGCTAGGATTTCATTTGGAGGGAGATTGTGGGGAGATTTGCTAGCATTTTGGAGCAGCAATTCATCATTTTCTGCTACAGGTGAAGCGTTCTGTATTTGAGGAGGGCCAAGCTATTTGGGGCCGAATTTGGAGGTTAAAATCCAGAGAAAACCCTTTCTGGGTTTTTGACAAGGATCACATCCCAAAATTTACAGAATTTTCTGGGCAGTTTTGAGGGGCCAAATCAGGGTGCCAAGTCAGCCAGCAGTGTAGAAAAACTAGGTTAGCGCAGATTTCTGGAGGGACAAACTATTGCAGCAGTTGGGCATTGAGAGATTGATCACCTGGGGCTTGTAGCTTGCCTTGAGCAAGCCCAAGTGCACTCCTTCCAATTTTATTGTACTCCAGCAGTTTATTTATAATAAAATTGGCCATTTTGGGTGTTCGAGAGCATTTTTTTGTTCATGGGTGTTTGCTGAAATTTATTGTGTTGTTATTTCTGTGCATGTCTTTGATTATCTCTGTAAAATTTCTATTTGGAATATTACATGCACATACACTAAATCATTGAGGTGTGAGAACTCCAACCTGTAAGAGTGTCAAAAAAACTAATGATTCTTGACTCTTGACATTTGTGGGTCATAAATTAAAATTACAATAATCAAAGTTATAACTATTATGCTTTTTTGAGTGTATTTTCTCAAATACACTCCAATTACGCTCACACCCTGACGACCTATAGGTTTGACTCGGGATGCTTATGGTCATTTTTTGCAAATTTGGTGCCCTTGCACCATAGCTTCACCACCAAATATCTACAACAAAATAAAGAAAGAAAAAACTTAAAAGCTTAAAACAGAATTAAACTTTCAAATAAAACATAATCGAATTTAAAAAATCTAGAATTATAAATCATTAAATTCTAATGAGTCATGACTTGTCACTTATGTGGCATGAAGAGGGTCCTTTCCCGAATAGCATCATCAAAGCCAAATAGGCCAACACAATCTCGATAAAACTGTATCTCGCAATTGATTTTGCTACGAAGCTCAGGATCAGGTACCATCCTATGAATACAGGAATGGAGCCCTTCCATCACCTCACCATCAAAATCAAAGCCACATTTGTATGAAAATGCGAGGTTGAGGAAGAGTGTTGCTACATGAATGGGTCGATGAAGCATCCCTGTCCACCGACTATCAATCGCATCCCATAACATCATCTGTCTATTAAGCCTAGCAAAACCCTTGTCTGCATAATAAGCACGAATGGTCTCCTTGGCCCTATCCATGGCCTCATACAAATAAGCCATTGTAGGCTTCTCCCCATCTACCAATCTCAGAACCTTTACTATAGGTTCACTAACTAAGCACACTTCTTCTACTCGCCAAAATGTGTAGGTGTACACATTTTTGCAATAGTTCTCCCATCCTGTATCCTGTTGTATCTACAATCACGCCACTTATCAGAAACAAACATTTGCACTTCAACTCAAACTGGCATCGAAGCAAAGACTGAAGAGTAATAAAGTTGGTGGCAAAAGATGTGATTGTAGGACACCGCAACTCCCTGTTTCTAGTGTATCTCCTCATGAGGCTAAGAACAAAAGTATGGTTATATATAAACTTGGGGATGCTCCTAGCCATATCAATCAACTCCTTTATAAAGGAGAGTTTCCCCATATCCTCAAGCAGCAAATCGATACAATGTGCTGCATTATCTATTATGACTTGCACCACATTCTGCACACCAATCTCTTGGACAAACCCATCTAACAACTCACATATCAATGTTGCATCTTTTAGATGTGTTGATGCATCCATTGATTTTATAAACATGGTACCTTTAGGACAATGTACAAAGAAATTTAGAATAATCCTACCCTTCCTATCTATCCAACCATCAGACATCACTGTGCATCTAGACACCTCCCATGTCTACTTCAACTCCGCCAATCTAGAGTTGATGTCCTGCTTTTCTTCTTGAAGGATTGGCCCCCGCAACTCCTCATATGTAGCACTTTTGTACCCTGGGCCCACAATAGCAATAGCATCACACATTTGCTGCCAAAATGGATTGCTTTTGGTGATGCTAAGAGGTAAGTTGCTCCAAAAAGACACCTCCCCATACCTCTATCTACTTCTTGCTTCTCTTTTTTTTTAACAAATGATTTTATGGAAGGTTGTGCTCCATGTCCAGCTCATGGAACAAAATAGGATGACCTCCCACTCCCAGTCACATCAACAGGTGACGTTGTGGAGCCCCTCCCACTACCCTCAGCCTCAAACTCGGAAGAAGATATCTCGAAAGATCTACCTGCACGTTCAGCCTTGTTTCTTTTTGCCTCTTCTTTCTTTCTATCTTTTTTGTCAATTGTTTCAAGAGTTGTTTGTATAAAAGCTTCGCACTAGAAAATCGTACAAAGCCCAACATCATTTTCAGAGAGTCTAGCCAGATGGTATTTCAATCGCATAACCCCTCCTCTCGGAAAAGTGCGTGAAGACACTCGAACGAGAGGTCATGAGAACACTAGCAATCTCTTGGTTACCGTAGACCTGTTACTTGCACATACAAAGACTAAGCACACGGGGGGCATGTTTTTGTGGTGTCTTATGATCACCCATGCTTAGTATTAGGCCATAAAAATCAACAGAAAGAAAAGATATGCAAATTTAATCTAAATGCAACTAATCTATCATGAGAAATATCATATGATGTTAGTTCTAATGAGAAAATCAGCATGCAATGCATCCTACCCTAACATGCATATAGTAAGGCTAATACTAAGTGTAATCATAAAGCAAGTACAACCAACATATCATATCAATATACATATGCCTGCCAGTATGATTACTCATGTAGCAAATCCCAAATCGAATGCGGACACAGTCACATGGAGGATGAAGCGGGTGGGAGGTGGGAAAATATGATCTCCACTCGAGGTAAAAGGAAGCCCTAGGAGAAGGAAAATAAGTCAATCTAGAAGTGCAAGGCTTTCCCTCTAAGTACACAATGGTGGAATGAATGATCACTCTCAAGAACTCCCTATCACAATCATTGTTTATAATATTATGCTTTGTAGATGCCACAAGGTCGTGATGAGAGGGGAACGAAGGGTGAGGGAAGGAAGGAGTGCAACAAATAGGTTGCTCACGGTGATGGTCACATTGGAGAGGGGAGGTTATGGAGTGATCATAATCATGAGGGTGTGTCAAAGGAGATAAAGTATATTCAATGAGGGGCTCTTCCTTGACACCATACTCAGAAGGGGGAAAGGGCTCATGGTCACTTGAGATCATATGAAAAGGGGCGAGGGAATCACTTGTGGAAGACTTAAGATGATGAACAAGAGGAAAAGGCAAAGGGGAGGGTGAAGTATTATATTCAACGGGTTTTTCCTCCTCAAAATCTAAAGGTTCAAGCATTTTGAATGTAGAATCATAAGGAAGATAGGTGGGAGCCTTATAGATTTCATCATTATTAGTATCAAAGATTGAGTCTCCCCTAAAAGGAGAATCGATTACTTCAGTTGCCCCTCTTCGTGAAAGGGAAAATAACAATTCTCCTTCCCAAGGGTATCGATGGATATGTCATCATACATAATGCTCGAGAGAAAGGGAAGACCAATCTCAACCTCATCCTCCTTGTCGGTGCCATAAATGGGAGCACAATCAAATTGAGGACCAACAATTTCCCATTTCTCCTTTTAAATGTGGAAGTAATCTCCAATGTCATCTTTCAAGGGGCTAATGGGATCACATTCCTCAAGGTTCTCAAAAGAAGATCGGGAGTAATATCCTTGAGAAATGCAAGGTTAGTCTCAATTTCACTTTCCATAGACTCATCCTTCCCAACACGTGTTCTCAAAATCATCTTGTCCATCATGTGGACCCAATGAGGACTCATCCTACTGCTCATCACTTAGATCCTCAAGGTTATCTCCAACCTCTTCATCTTGACTAATGAGACCTTCTCTTTTGAGGGCTTCCTCTAGGCTCTCACAAGCAACTTCATTAGATTGGAATTTCGGTCCCTTATACTCCACGAATTTGTTGATCAACTCGATAAAAAATGAAATGCTTTCAGGCTCACACGATTCAAGCAACCTTGGTGCTCATACTCAATAGAGGCAATAAATAGCTCCATGAGGATGTCTAGATGAACCACATTAACCTCAGAAGCATGCTTAAGAAGTTTTGTTATGCGGTCAATTGTTGTGGATGGATCACCCTCAAATTGTGGCATATTTCACATGAACTTCCAATCCAGGCCATTTGGGTATCCTAGAACCCATGTGATATCCAAAGCAGGAAACCACTCATGAAGCCTTTTAAAAGCCATTGATATTTATATATTGATATCATGGGAGTCGCCAGGGTGAACTAAAATTGCCTTAACAAATGCTTGCTTCACCCTACAAGCATTGACTTTGAGGTTCAATGAAGAACTAGGGCTTCGTTCTTCCAATGGAGTCGCCAAAATGATATGTCAATAATGTCATATGAGGAACAAGACACACGTCTCGTGTCCTGGCAACGGTGCCAAAAATATTACAGCTCAAACTCGCAAGGGTCCTAGGAGGGGTTTCCTATAGAAAAACTACTAGGTCAAGGGCAACAATGGAGCGATAGCCCCACTATCACCTCAACTAAGGCTCCCTGCTCTTTACGGACTTTCACTAATGGGAGGAGACCCGATAGAATAAGGATCACAAAGATGAATGGATCAATGATAGGATGAAAGGTGATCCTGGAAGCCTATTCACGAGAGAGGCTCAAATATATGGCTTGCTTGCTTGGAAAGTAAGATGAAAGGCTCTCTAAGAAGGGCTTAAGGGAATTTAGGGGCTAGGGTTTGAGTATATGACTTTTCAAGGGGATTCATAAACCCTAAAATCCTTGTGGAAACTTGTATTCCAAGTGGTCTTTGTGGAATTATCTTCAAAAGGTTGTGGGACCACACAGGACCAAGTGGACCCAGAATTAGGTCAAGGGGATGGAATTGATCAACCAAGGGTGTGCTTGACCTAATTGAAGGGAAAGAGGGATTAAAGGAAAAAAATTCTTTGAATTTGATGTAATAATCCCAATGAGGTCACTAGCCAAGGGAAACAAAGGACAAGAATCAATCTCTAAGCTAGGGCTTGAAATATCTCAAGACCCCACCGTCGGAATGGCTTCAAATTTGGAAGGCTCCTAGGAGACACAATAACACAGTAGAGGCTAGGAGATCGAATTTTTTTGATGGGTAACTTGTGAGAAATGTGATGCCCTAGGTCCCTTATGGAGGCTAGGCCTAGAAGAAAGAGGGAGAGGTGATAAAGAATATGTTTTTGGTGAATCGTGATCACCTATGGAGGACCAATGCCTAATCCTTTTGGAGAAATGGAGTCAAGGAGATTCCAATGCTTGTGATGTTTTCACTCGGTCAAGATGGCCTATAAAACAATTTCGCATGGCAATTCGGGCATGGACAATTGCTTCAAGGTCTTTACACTTCGATATGCAATATGTGATGACTTATCAAGATAAAATTTCAACAAATTATCTCTAGGAACATTCACTTATTCAAACATGGCCCATGACATGATGCAACGCTAGTAAAAGACAAATTTCCACCATTTCGCACAAGAAAAGCAGCAAATTTCAGCCTAGTATAGGAAAAATATCCGACAATATGCATGTGACATAAAAAGAATGACAAAATAACATTAAAGAGCACTTACATGTGAGAACAAGTATATCCAATCATCATCATATGCCAATATAGAAGCTCTAAGACAAAAATGAAGAGATCCAAGCATCAAAATTCATCCATCCATCCAATTTTGTCCTCCAAAAGAATAGCGAAAATCTCACAAGAGATAATGATCCAATCCAAGTGATGATGATCAAATGATTCCAACACACTTCTATTTATACAATTCCTAAGGAATTCGATTTAGCTAATTAGGCCTAATTTAGCCCCTAGAATAAAATAATGTGCGCAATAACACTAACTTTTGGTGACAAGCCCACCAAATAGATCAATAATACATGAATAAGCCTTAAGGGAATTTAGGGGCTAGGGTTTGAGTATATGACTTGTCAAGGAGATTCCTAGACCCTAAAATCCTTGTGGAAACTTGGATTCCAAGTGGTCTTTGTGGAATTATCTTCGAAAGGTTGTGGGACCGCACAAGACCAAGTGGACCCAGAGTTAGGTCAGGGGGATGGAATTGATCAACCAAGGGTGTGCTTGACCTAATTGAGGGGAAAAAGGGATTAAACGAAAAAAATCTTTGAATTTGATGTAATAATCCCAATGAGGTCACTAGCCAAGGGAAACAAAGGACAAGAATCAATCTCTAAGCTAGGGCTAGAAATATCTCAAGACCCCACCATTGGAATGGCTTCAAATTTGGAAGGCTCCTAGGAGACACAATAGCGCAGTAGAGGCTAGGAGATCGAATATTTTTTATGGGTAACTTGTGAGAAATGTGATGCCCTAGGTCCCTTATGGAGGCTAGGCCTAGAAGAAAGAGGGAGAGGTAATAAAGAATATGTTTTGGTGAATCGTGATCACCTATGGAGGACCAGTGCCTAATCCTTTTGGAGAAATGGAGTCAAGGAGATTCCAATGCTTGTGATGTTTTCACTTGGTCAAGATGGTCTATAAAACAATTTTGCATGGCAATTCGGGCATGGACAATTGCTTCAAGGTCTTTACACTTCGATATGCAATATGTGATGACTTATCAAGATAAAATTTCAACAAATTATCTCTAGGAACATTCACTTATTCAAACATGGCCATGACATGATGCGGCGCTAGTAAAAGACAAATTTCCACCATTTCGCACAAGAAAAGCAGCAAATTTCAGCCTAGAATAGAGAAAATCTTCGACAACATGCATGTGACATAAAAAGAATGACAAAATAGCATTAAAGAGCACTTACATGTGAGAAAAAGTATATCCAATCATCATCATATGCCAATATAGAAGCTCTACGACGAAAATGAAGAGATCCAAGCATCAAAATTCATCCATCCATCCAATTTCGTCCTCCAAAGAATAGCGAAAATCTCACAAGAGATAATGATCCAATCCAAGTGATGATGATCAAATGATTCCATCACACTTCTATTTATACACTTCCTAATGAATTTGATTTAGCTAATTAGGCCTAATTTAGCCCCTAGAATAAAATAATGTGCGCAATAACGCTAACTTTTGGTGACAAGCCCACCAAATAGATCAATAATACATGAATAAGCCTTAAGGGAATTTAGGGGCTAAGGTTTGAGTATATGACTTGTCAAGGAGATTCCTAGACCCTAAAATCCTTGTGGAAACTTGGATTCCAAATGGTCTTTGTGGAATTATCTTCGAAAGGTTGTGGGACCGCATAGGGCCAAGTGGACCCAGAGTTAGGTTAGGGGATGGAATTGATCAACCAAGGGTGTGCTTGACCTAATTGAGGGGAAAAAGGGATTAAAGGAAAAAAATTCTCTGAATTTGATGTAATAATCCCAACGAGGTCACTAGCCAAGGGAAACAAAGGACAAGAATCAATCTCTAAGCTAGGGTTTGAAATATCTCAAGACCCCACCGTCGGAATGGCTTCAAATTTGGAAAGCTCCTAGGAGACACAATAGCGTTGTAGACGCTAGGAGATCGAATATTTTTTATGGGTAACTTGTGAGAAATGTGATGCCCTAGGTCCCTTATGGAGGCTAGGCATACTAGAAAGAGGGAGAGGTGATAACGAATATGTTTTTGGTGAATCATGATCACCTATGGAGGACCAGTGCCTAATCCTTTTGGAGAAATGGAGTCAAGGAGATTCCAATGCTTGTGATGTTTTCACTTGGTCAAGATGGTCTATAAAACAATTTTGCATGGCAATTCGGGCATGGACAATTGCTTCAAGGTCTTTACACTTCGATATGCAATATGTGATGACTTATCAAGATAAAATTTCAACAAATTATCTCTAGGAACATTCACTTATTCAAACATGGCCCATGACATGATGCAACGCTAGTAAAAGACAAATTTCCACCATTTCGCACAAGAAAAGCAACAAATTTCAGCCTAGTATGGCGAAAATCTCCGACAACATGCATGTCACATAAAAAGAATGACAAAATAGCATTAAAGAGTACTTACATGTGAGAACAAGTATATCCAATCATCATCATATGCCACTATAGAAGCTCTAAGACAAAAATGAAGAGATACAAGCATCAAAATTCATCCATCCATCCAATTTCGTCCTCCAAAAGAATAGCGAAAATCTCACAAGAGATAATGATCCAATCCAAGTGATGATGATCAAATGATTCCATCACACTTCTATTTATACACTTCCTAATGAATTCGATTTAGCTAATTAGGCCTAATTTAGCCCCTAGAATAAAATAATGTGCGCAATAACACTAACTTTTGGTGACAAGCCGACCAAATAGATCAATAATACATGAATAAGCCTCTCAAGAGGGTCGAATGATCAAGAAAGTGAGTCGTTGGGCCTTCGAGGAGGCCTAATGAAGTCCAAAGGGTGCCATAATGTAGGAATGGACTCCCATCATAGTGGACAAGGGGTGGCCCCTTGTTCTCCAAGCACAAACCTGTGTTGCTACCAAGTGGGTGTGGGGGCACAAGTTCACCCTCATGGGTCTCCAAATGGATCAGGAGTGCTTGTAGACCGTCTGTAAGGGCGAAAATGATGACATAAGCTTTGCCTCTACAACAGGGAACAATCCTCTGGACCCTGGAACATCTGCCAAGTGTATGGTGCATCTATGGAGTCGGCTGAGCATGGTGAACCAGGTGCATCATCCTCGTCCAAAAGGTGGAATAGGAGCAATCAACGAATGTTGTTGGGGATCCATGAAGTAATCTCGACTATGGTGGAGGCCCATGGCTCTCAACGCTCACCCTACAAGTGCCAATGTGGCCCTCTGGAGGGCTAGGACCCCGTATAGGGAGACCAAGCCCCAAATGGGAATCCACCTGCAATCCTGCATAAGATCCAATGTGTCCCCTTGCCCTCCAATACAACAAATCATTAGAATAATCAAGTAAAAGAGCTTACAAGTCATGGAACTAGTGGGGCACTTCATGGTGGCATGCCCTTCCATAGTGGGCTTTGGTATGTACAAGTGTCTCCAAGCTCAATAGGGGGTTAGCCAAGGACCCTATTAGGTGGTTTCAACCTCTAGAGGGGGTGACATGTCCGTGGTACATCCCTCAAATGGTAGGTGGCAAATGATATAATGATGGAACAGAGTGGGGATCAGGGAAAACATCCAGACCACATGTTAAGGAGCCAGGGTAGCTAAAATAAGGGAAGCCCACACCTAGGTATATGAGTGTAGGAGGGAGCAAATCGTGGTACATGAGTTACCCCGACCTTTGTTTTTCCACCCTTCTTCATATGCCTTTTGCCTTTTATTGATTTTTCTTCATAACTGCTTGGGGCTCCAAGGGATGAGAGCATGATGTGTAATATGTAGCAGTGAATACCCCCTTAAGGTGGGGCGGTTCATTGCCCACCAGGGGTTGGGACAATCATGGGTTCCTTAATGATAGAGGGGGCTCATCTAGGGCCCATAGGAACCAGGGTGATGGCCATGGATAAGGGGTAGAGCTCATGTTTGGCTTTTGCCCACGTGCTAAATTTGTATGTCCCGACCATCTTTTGCATTTTGTGGTACATTTCCTATTGAGAGTGGCCAAATTATGCTTTTTCTTTTCTTTTTAGCTGCATCAACTTCCGGGGCATCGTTCCAAGCCCGACCCAAGGTGTGGACAAGGGGAGGGGAAGGCTAACCCTACGTGGACCCAATGGACACATGTTTGACACTCCTAGGTACACCTAGATGCTGAAACATTAAGCCCATGAAACTTGGTGTTGGAGATATTGATGATGTGCCTAGTGGACCCAGGACGCCCCTAGTCTGGCCTTGACACTGTTTGATGGGCATCACTTGTTCCAAAGCCCGAATGATGATGGTCATCCTTGTGATGATAGGGGAGGGCTTACACATCACTTTTGAGCCCCAACACTTGAGTGAGAGAGTGCCACGTCACCCTCTTGCCCTTTAGAGGGTGACATTGGGCACCATGGATATGATGTCTTAGTATGGAGGCATTTTGGAGGCATGCCCATGATCTAGGAGCTACATCTTGGAGTATGGAGCACTCATTAGCCCACATGACACTTATTTGTGGCATTTAGAGCTCATTTGGAGGATGACATCATGCTTGAGGAGGTTTTTCTCCCACACTGTGGGCATTTATGGCATTTTTGTTATGTTTTTGAGCTATGAGGTTGGCTTGTAACCTCTATCTTGTGGAACACTTAAAGTAAATTTGTCAATAGGGCTTCTTTAGTTGTATTATTGTAAAAATGAGACAGACAAGTCTCATAAGTAGGGACTCCCCTCATTTCGTTTGTTCATCATCACACAATCTATTCTTTTCCTCTCCAAGAGAGTGTGAGCTAGTCTTTTTTGCTACTATGGGCAAGATGTGATCTTTATTGGTGTGACTTTCTTGTGGATGTGATTTTTGCATGGAGACATTGTTCTAGGATTGAAAGAAGTGCCTTTTGTGGAGAATTTTGTAAGTTTATTGTCTTATCAGTATCACTGATATTTTGCATATTTAATGTTAAAGTAGGGTTTATATTAAGCCATGCATATCTAAGCATGAACTAATTCAAATTGTGAAATTGCAAATGGCTAATAAAATCAGTGATTATTCCATGACTAAATGCTTGATTATTGTTGAAATCTTGCTTCATTATTGCATGTAAAATTGTTCTCTCTAAGGCCTATAGGGAAACTCTTAATGTGCAAACCCTATATTTAATTTCTCCCCTCACAAGAATAATAGTTAGGGTTTTAAAAGTAGATGCCCCCTTACTCCAAGTTCCTTCCCTTGAAATTTTACCTTAAAGACTCCATTGAATCCTAGTAGGATAAAGCATTGATCATCCATAAAATCCATTAAAATTTCTCCTTTTTCTCTCTCCTAGATGGCTAGGGCAACCATTAGGTTTTCTAAGACATATTTGTGCATAAAAATGAAGTTTGAATGGATGGATGTGGCTCATTATTTAGGAAGTGCATCTATAAGTTGTTTATAGGCAAAATCTAAAATAGTACATGGTATATTCATCTTAAATAAGGCTAACATCACTCTATTTCTCGTTGTTTATGCATACCTAACAGCCATAAAAATAATTTCCCTAGTCTAACCCTAGTCTCTATTGGAAGATCTTGGTCCTTTGTTGTTGAATATCATTCTAAGATCTTTTCTTGGGCTGCTATATGACATTGAATGCCTCATCATTGCATATCTTCCAAGCCCTAACTTATAGTAGCCTATCTCTTGGTCTAGGCATAGAGGGCTTGAAACCTAGTTTAGAAAAACTAGGTCATCTTAGGTTTTGCCAATGATCTATCCAATAATAGACCTTTTACTCACAACCTTGAACCACAGCATTAGAATATTTTTTTGAGTGATTTAGGGAAACCTCCCTTGTGGTTTAATTCTACCAAATAGCAAGAGAGAGGTTTTTGAGGTGACAGTGGCAACCCTTTCTCTTGTTGCCATAAGGTTTAGCGCCACCATTGAGGCTTTGCATAGGGCCTACTAGATTTTGTGGCAACAGGACATATAAGTGCTGGAAATTACTAAACTATGAAAACAATTTTAGTTAAAAATCAAAACTACGACAAGACAATTTTGGATAGCTAAAAATTTCAAAGTTAATATTACTAGCCTCTAAGCTCTCCAAAATCATAGCAGGGAATACTAAGAAAAACCCTAGCTCCACCAAATACACTCTAACAAATTAGCATCACCACTAGCACATCCTTCTTGGCCTCACGTAAGGCATCTCATCTTATCTTCCTCCTAACAAGTACAACTTAGGGTTTATTGACAAACCCTTACTCCAATGCCTCCTTTGGAGTCAAACCCTAGCCCTAGATTTCAAGAATACACCAAGAAACATGTTTCTTAAAGAGAAATTGCAAAGACAAGTGAATAAGAAAGAGAAAGAAACCAACACTCCTCTTACATGTCTAACCAGATGCATACATTCTGAGCTTGTATTGTACCCCCTTCTTATTATACTAAAATGGCTCAATTATGTGCAGATTTTGGTGTCTTTCCGGGTGTTTAATATTGTGTGGAAATTTTGTGTTGTTTTTGTTATACATGCTTTGTTTATCACTGTTAATTTTCCTTAGGGATATTACACATCCTATTTGTGTTGCAAGTGAGACCATGGCCATGATGGAAGTATACCTAACCACGGGAGCAAATGTCTCCTCGTAATCTATCCCCTCCTGAGAGAAAACCCTTGGCCACAAACTTCGCCTTGTATTTCTTGATGCTATCATCTACACCATGTTTGATCTTGTAGATCCAGCGTGATCCAACCACTGCCTTATCTGTTGGTCATAGGTACCACCTTCAAAACATCGTTTTGCATGATCAAGGTGTACTCCTCAACCATGGCATCCCACCACACATGTTGCCCTGCAGCCTCCTAATAGCTGGAAGTCTCACTATCCACAAACTGATTTATCAATGCCATGTAGTTAGTGTACGTGTCTGGTTGTCTCCGCTATCTCCTTCCTGTCCTAGATGTCCCCCCCCCCCCCCACAAACACCTGAGCATCCCTGAGTGTATGACACAATATCTCTCCTTTTCTCCGGAAAACTATTGAGGGTGGAATTTGGACTTCCACATCCTTTGATGCATCTCTCGTATCTGTTGCTCCATGCTCTGTGAACTCTCTGGAACACTTGTACTTGACCCTGTGCTCGTACTCGTACTATCATGTCCTTGATTTTGTTGTTCTACCCTTGGAGCTTCTGTTGGCTGCTCATTATGATCAATTGTTGTTGGAAATCTCCAGACCTCCGATATGCCTTGTCCTCCATGAATCGGACATCTCTCCTGACAATTATCCTCCTGGTCCCTGGAATAAATATCTGTATGCCTTTGAAGTCTCACTGTACCCGACAAAGTACCCCTTCTCTGTAGTCTGATCCAATTTGGAACGTGTTTCTCCTAGAATGTGACAATAAGCCAAACAGCCAAATATTTTGAGGTGGCTAACATCTGGCTTCTTTCTTGTAAACGCTTCCTTGGGTGTCATCACTTCCAATGCCTTATGTGGGACCCTATTCTAAATATATATCACAGTACTGCATGCCTCTGCAATCCTAGACATACAGCATGGCCCTTATTGCCTCTGATATGGCACGATTATTTCTCTCAGCAAACACATTCTGTTGTAGGTTGTAAGGAACCGTTCACTCCCTCTTGATGCCCTCCCTGGTGCAGAACTCTTGGAAGGATTTTCTTGTGTACTCACCTCCATTATCTGATTGAAGAACCTTTATCTTCCCGCCTGTCAAATTCTCCACAAGAGTTTTGAACTCTTGGAAGCAACTGAAGACCTCATCCTCCGTCTTCAAGAAGTAAATCCAGGTCTTCCTAGAGTGATCATCAATAAAGGTAAAAAAATATGCATACCCTCTGAGAGATTGAATTGACATCGAACCACATATATCATAATGAATCAAATCTAATGCACCATTGGATCTTGTGTCACTCCTTGGAAAAGTGACCTAAGCAAACTTCCCCAACACACATCCCTTGCACACATTGTCGTGCTCCGTGCTCACCTCTGGAACACCTGTCACTGTCTACCTGAGCAACTTAAGTGCCCCATAATGGATATGGTCCATCCTCCTATGGCAAAGCTCTCCATGATCTCTTGGATCGTTGTTGCTTACCAGTGTCTTTGGAGTATCCATCTGCAACCTGTAACGTTTGTTGCTCCTGAGTCCAATTACTAAGGGTGACTTCCATTCCTAGCATTTAATCAACACGTTTTGTCCTCCAAAGAGTACATTGAACCCTTTATCTTGTAGAATAGAAATGGAAATCAAGTTCATCCCCATTCCTAGCACATGCAACACATCATGGATTGGAATAAGATTGTGAGACTCCTTCTGAAATAGGACTATTCCCCTCCCAACTAGATTACACTTGGTGATCTGAATGGAAAGTGACATCTACCCATGGTATTTATTCGCCCGTGGTATTCATCCACCCATGGAATCTACCCATGGTATTGTAAGTGGCATCCACCATGGTATTGTAAATAGCATCTACCCATGGTATTCATTCACCCATGGTATTTACCCACCCATGGAATTTACCCGTGGTATTGTAACTAAAAAAAGACTATAAGTAACAAGTCACATTTTGTAAAATGATAGATTGTCCATCACAATGTAGCTTTTACAATTATTCTCTATTTTAATAGAAAAAAATTCTTTGTGGTTTTATTTACTTGTTCTCTCCTTTTTTTGGCATTTCAATTTTTCAGATCTTGGGGGCCTACCCCCAAGATCCAGATCAGTGGTATCAGATTCAGGTTACAACGCCATGGGAATGAGGGTTTGACGCATATTTAAGTTTCAAAGTTTTGCGGCAATCATCAACAAACTTCATGCACGTGCTACGACCTCCACAGAGTATTCATCCACCCATGGTATTGTAAGTGGCATCCACCCATGGTATTTACCCACCCATGGAATTTACCCGTGGTATTGTAGCTAAAAAAAGACTATAAGTAACAAGTCACATTTTGTAAAAGCACAGATTGTCATCACAATGTAGCTTTTACAATTATTATTTATTTAAATAAAAAAATCTTTGTGGTTTGATTTACTGTGTGTTCTCTCCTTTTTTTCTGGCATTTCAACTTTTCAAATCTTGGGGGCCTCCCCCCAAGATCCGGATCACTTGGACTTATTCCCCATCTCGATCTAGAACCTTATTTCCTCCTTGTAGCTAGAGAAGTACTCTCTAACTCTTGTCATATGGAATGATGCCCCATTGTCCATGTACCAAACACCCTGTGAGGTTTAGCTAGTCATGCAAGCTATGAGTGCGAACTCCTGTTCCATCTGGCTAGAAAGCTCATCTGCATTTGCTGAAGTTGTCGTCTGCTTATTACCGTTCTTTTCACCTTTCTTCCTCTGCAGGCAATTGTTGACATAGTGGCCAAATTTGTGATGGTCATAGCACTTGACCTTTGATAGGTCCTTCTTCTTACCCCCCTTGGAGTTGGTCCCTTTGTTGGATCCCTTCTTTTCTTTGTTCTTCCCTGCAGTTGTCGCTCAAATTGTACATGAGAATGCAAGAACACCCGGAGCAGGGGTTGCCACTCTGATCCTGACCCTCTCTGTTCAAGTTGTCTCCCTACAACAGGCTATGGGGGTTAGTCCCTATGAATGAGATGAGAAATTCAGGAGACACAACTAAATGGTCTAGCAACTTGGTTAAGGATAATTGACAAGTTTAATTATTTAGCACAACTTGATTAGATTTATTGAAATTATTAATTAGAGACCAATGCCTTAGGAGTCAAATTACTTGCACAATATAGATTAAAGTCCAAGTTACTGGATGAACAGTTGTTGCTAGGATGAAGAACTATCCTATATGAGATGCAACACCTAAAACTAAGTGAGATGCAAGCTCTTGGTTAATTTTAATTAGAATGCCTATTCTAGATGAAAACCCTCAATTTAGTCGTCTTGAAGCAAGTCTCGCAAGAAGGTTGTAGAAAGAAGCCCACAAGAAGGAGGCTATGGCCTCATTAACGATACCTCCTGTGAGGTTCTAACAACCCAGGTGCCTCCATTCCTACAAGGGATTGTCCACAAGAGAACTGCAAGGTCACCTGTTTTAACCTTAGTGCAAGGGTCAAGCGTCGCAAGCCAAGAGAGAGGGGTTGTCCTATCTTTCTATCAACCAAGCTTATGCTTGGAGGTAAATTTATTAATGCACAACTAATCCTATAATGATATGCAAGATATGAGTGATAGCTTAAGTGAGATTGTTAAATTACTTAAGATTTAATGATGTTCAACATAGGGGCATAAAAGAAGTACTTGAAGAGCAATTGCAAGAACAAATCTCACTAAAGCAAATGTGCCAATGAACCACTTGATTTGCTAATTAAAGTGCTTCAAAACCAATTTATCCAATGAATCAATGAGACAAGCAACTTCCAATAGATTATCCAATTACAAGATTTGAGTGAAGTCACCATTAAGATCACAATATTGCTTATAAACCCAAATATGATGCTCACAAGATATTATGTTAAATAGTGATCTCAAAAATAAGAAGTAAAAGCAATCTTATGTCACACTAGCAATTAGGAACAAAAATGCTCTTTAAGGATTACTTCTTTAGATAATAACAATGAGCACAATTTATTTAATATTGCTTGGATACTAGAGAGCACTTATATGCAAATCAAGACGAGCAAAACTATGATAATGAGAAATGCAAGGAGTGAGTAGCAAGACGACAATCGCTTTCTTTCACTATAATTCAACAATAATTAGCTCAATCACAAGATGAAGAGAAAAACTTAGAGCAGCCCACTTAAATCACTTTGCCAATATCTTAAAATGAGAAAAATGATGTCTTAAAGCCTTAAGATGGTGTTCTTATGAATTTGGAGGCTCTTAAGATGTCTCTTTTATCACTGCTATGACTTATATCAGAATTGCAAATGCATATATCAGATCTTAGAAATCATATGACAGTCCTCCTAAATTCACTTAGAACATCAAAAATGCAATGCTACAAATCTTCCTTACCATTTGAGCTTAGATGTGAGTTGATTATAGACTTATGCAGATTTATTTTAGGGCTTGTTTAGGATGTGTATTCAGAGATTTTACCACTGTTATTAGATGATTTCAGATCTGATATGCAAACAGCGAGGAGAAAAATGGGGTTAGAGAGCAAACCCTTGGCCCTAAGGCCTTGCTAGGTGGCTAGTTGACTTCCAAAATGCACTTGAATTCCTTCAAACACCTGCAACACCAATATTAGCCTTGACAAATAATGGATCAGCCCTCTTGTGACTAAAATTAGGGGCTCTAGGGCTGATTGATGGGCTAGAGAAAATAGAGCCCTTGAAAACTCCTTCAATGGGTGATGAAGCCTACAAAACGAATTGTTAGCTCAAAAATTCAATGGATCAACATTAAAATAATCTAGAGATCAACTTGAAACCCTTATCAAACTTACCATAAGCCTGCAAAACAAGGATTAGTGTCAAAAATCAAGTGCCAAACTCAGAAATATGCCCAAAAATGACTGCAATGAAGGGATAAAGGCCTAATAAGGCCAGCGGCTAGGGTGAGAAGGCCACCTAGGCCTGCGGCCTAGGGTTACAAGCCCACAAGGGCCTACAGCTAAGGGTTTCAGGCCTTCTAAGGCCTGCGGCCAAGAGGGAAAGCCCTTTTAAGGGCAGCCGCTAGCAAGAAAAGGCCTTGGAGGCCTGCGGCAAGGAGGATGGAGGCCCCTTAGGGGCTGCGGCTAGCCAAGATAGGCCACGGCACCCCTGCAAACACAAGATTTACCTCTGAAGAATGATGAAACCCTCCTCCAAGGGTTGCGGCCTTCCCTTCTCAACAGGACATTGATCAAATCGGGCTTGAATAGGCTAGATCTTACCCTCTAGGGCCTAAATCAGCCTTTTTCTCTTGAATGAATAGCCCATAAATTTATTTCTAGTTCAAACCCTTGAGCTATCACCTGCACAAATGAAATAGAGAAAACCCAAGAACCCAATATATACAAAAATTGAAATAAAATCCCAAAACCCCAACAATTATTTACAAAACTTAAAAAATAAACAAGGGTTAGTGGAAAAATAATTTACAAATATTTAAAATATTTACAAAATGAAATTTGCTCTCATTAGCATATTAAACTTTATGGCACAAGTAAAATTTTGGAATATTGAAAAAATCATTTTTAAATTTTTGCAAAGCCCTCCTACATAAAGATTTTCATTAGATCAAGACTTGGAGCCAAACAAGGGTGTGATCCCTTCACAGTCTGTGAACTTGGAGGCCAAGGGTTGGAGCAACCTGTAACTCAATGCACTTCAAATGATAGATTATTAAACAAAAGGGGTTTGATTCATACAATAGATCTATAAGCCTGGAGATACCTGCTAGACTTCGCTAGATCTAGAGCATTTACTCTCACCCAACACCTAAGGCAAGATACCTGTACCAATAGATGTTCCTACTATTGGCAATTGAAATAATAATCAACAATATAATAGCTCAAAGCATATCAAATAAACATCCAGCGCATACCACAGATCAGCGAATGAGAGACACCTTGAATTGAACTCCAAAGACTTTTTATTAAGTGCAAAATAAATCTAGCAAAGCCTTGTTCAATACATCAGATAATTTTTACATCATCAAAGATGAAATGATTAGTTTCATAGCTTCCTTATATAGAAAATGAGAGAAGAAACCCCTCCAAGTGGAAAATAATGGCTAGTTAGTTTGATCCTTGTCAAAGTAATCTCATCCATCGATTTCTCCTTGAAATGACTTGATCTCCACCTTTGATTTTTTATTTTTGAAGAAAAATTCGAATTTCTCTTAAAACCCTTTTTTTATTAATCCAAAAAATAATATTTTGGACTAATATCCTCAAAAATTTCACTTTGACTTAACCACCAAGGTCCAAGGGGTCAATTTTTCTTACAAAATCCATTTTTCCCTTGGTGGGGGTCCTTCAAAATTTAATTTAATTTTTTACCAACAAATTTTTTGATGATTTTCCACTTTGAGAAAATTTAATTTCTCTCAAAAAAAGACTCAAAATTAATCAATTTTCAGGCTATTTTTTTTTTTTTTGGCCAGAAAAATTAATTAAAAGACTTAAAAGGGATTAATTATTTTATCCACCCTAAAATATTTTAGCCATGGTGTCTAAATATGAGTAACCATGCACTAAAATACTTTTACAAGATATTACAATTTAATTCAACCCTTAGAAGGAGAAATACACATTTAGATATAGACCCTCAAGACACTACCCAATTTTGCGACAAGACACATCAACTACAAATGTCAAAATGCATCCAAGAGATCCAATAGCCAACTAAAGAAAAAGTGTGAATTTGCCAAGAAGGCCGAAATTCCCAAGTGTAGTGATGATCCAATACAAATGAAGTTGAGTTATATTTATTATTAGCCTAAGAGCCCCCTAACATTATAAAAATGTGCAAAATACATGCCTTGGTCACAAGCTGGCCAAGTAGCTTTTACAAATTATGAATTAGCCATCCAAATGCTAGCCGAATTGATGACATCATGCTGATGTAGGGCTGTTGGAGGGCCACGTTGAGTCCTCTTAGTGCCAAAATGTGTGAGAGGGCTCCATAAATCATGAACTAGGGGATGGCCCCTAACTCTCCATGCAAGTCATCATGTGGGGCTCCAAATTGAGTTTGGGGCACAAAAATTGGTCTCATGGGTCTCTTGATGATATAATAGCCTATAATGCTCCAATATTGAGGGCTTTGACGATGGTGCTTGCCCTCCCATGTCTCAAGGGGTGAGACAAACCTCCTCTGCGTTGAATCGGCTGCCAAACTATGTGATCACTGCTAAGCTGGTTGGGGCACACTAGTCCAAGTGCATCATCTCGTGAATAGAGTGGGGCAACGATCAAACTGCTAAGGGTGCTAAAGGTGCCCATGGCATGAAATGATGCTCTGCACATGATGGGAGTCCCATGGCTCTCAACGCTTCCCCTAGGGGTGTCAATATGATCCTCTGTGGATTGGGCCCCAATTAAGTTTCCCAACCCATGATGAAACCACCTACCAATTACATATAAGATCCAATGTGCTTCCTCACCATCAAGTACAATAACTCATTAGTGCATCTAAGTGAACCAAGCTTGTTTATCAAGGGCACATTGAGACTTCATATTGGGCTTCCCCTACAAATTTGGTGCTTGAGCTTGCAATAGTGTTACCTCCCTAGGTAGGAGTGGCTAATAAACAACCCTAATAGGTGTTCCCAACCCCTAAGGGAAAAGACAGTTCCCTTGTATATCTTTCATTTGATAGGTGTCATGTGAATGATGATAAATGGATGGGGACATAAGGTTTTGAAGGCCAAATGCCATGGGTTCAAGAATAGCAATGATGAAGGATGTCCACATATTTGGGTGTATAGATGTAGGAGGGAGTAATCATGGATACATGAGCTACCCCAACCTTTGTTTTTCCACCCTTCTTTATTTTCCTTTTGCCTTTTCTTGATTTTTTCTTTGTATTACTGCTCGGGGCTCCAAGAAATGAGAGCATGTTGTGTATGATGTAAACAGTGCATCGCCCACTAGGGGTTGGGACATGCATGGGTTCCTTAATGATGTGGGGGCACTCATAGGGCCCTAGGAACCAAGGTGATGACCATAATAAGGGGTAGAGCTCATGCTTGGATTTTGCCCACGTGTTATATTAATGTCCTAGCCATCTTTTGCATTTTATAATATTCTTTTCTTTTGTTTCTTGCTTGTGGCCATGATATGCTTTTAATGTTCTTTTAGTTGCATCAACCTCTAAGGCAACATTTCCAAGCCCGACCCAGACATGTGGACAAGGGGAGGGGGTGTGCCAGTGCCTTGTGGACCCAGAGAAGGAAAATGATGAAATAGGGCTTGTAATGTGTGGAGGGGAGTGAAAAATGTGGATCAGTAAAACAAGACCATGCTACCAAAATTGGGGTTTCCCAGGTAGTGCCCTTCCTAAGCCATAAGCCAATAGGGAAGATCCCACGGGACTAGGATTGAGGATTAACCCCCCCATTTAAGGTGAGGGAACAAAACTACGATCAAAACCCTTCCTTCTTCCAAGTCACCCAATAATCCATGCCCAAGATGCCCAAGGAAAAACAAGCATAAGCACCTGATTACACAATGAAAAACATACCTTTTGGGTTGGATTGTGCACCTTCAAACATATGCTCTCAACAAATAGGCGAGGAGACATATCACTGATGCAGGGAGCAGAGATCAAATGGCACAATGTATCGGCTACACTAGTGGTTGTTAGGGATTGTTGGCTGTTGGCTGAAGAGAGATCTAGGAGAAAAATTTCTCCTATAGGGCCACCCACTTTTGGTGGGTAACATATTTCTTCTTATAATCTCTCGTTCAAAATTCAACAACCAAGACCTATTCTCGATTGATGGCTAATATCATCTAGACTCCATCAAACAGTTTTTCTACAATTCACTAAAGAGAAATCGACTTGTCTCAATTAATACTGATTAATTAACCTTTTTCCCTAAGACTTAGGAAAATAATTAAAAATTGGTTAATAATCTAATTAAGACATTTTCCCTTAGAAAAAAAAATGGTCTTAGAGATTTTTAATTCTCTTGTGCACTTAGCCTCATTAACACCTCCTAAGACTAGAAAACATGTCTAAGCTACAAAATATAACACCATTGTCTTTTGAAAAGAAGCTACCACCAAGAAATCACATCAAAGCTCCTCAAAACAACTAATAAGCTCACAAGTGGTAGAAGCCAATGTGACATGGCTAGAATACCTCCTAGGCTCCTAAGAGGTATACTTAGCCTCACTTAAGATCTAGGCACTCCTACCTGCTCTTATGCCTCTTGTAATATCTAGGTAAGCCATCGTGGCTTTCTACATGATTGAGGGCATATCCATCTCCAACCTCGCCTCATCTACCTCTAGATCAAACTCATCTCTAACCTCTGAGTCAACCTCTAGAACAATAACCCTTCTCTCTCCTCAATCTTTGAGAGAGAGTCCTATGAACTGGAAGACCTCACATCTTCATCAAACTTCATATCTCTACTTACCACTATGTTTTGTTGCACTAGAATGTAGATTATGTAAGTTGTATTACTGTCGCTATATCAAATGACATAAGATCTATCATAGCATCTTGAATCTCCAAAGAATGTTCACCACATGTGAATCCAAAGAAATATAACATGGGATCATCAACAACCTACCAAACTCCACCATCCCTCAAGTTAGTATCAAAGGCGAAAGCAATCAACATGTAATTGCGAGTGTCCCACCCATGCCCTCAAAACCTCCCACAATGGATGGATCGACCTAAACTATTGCAACTCTCTTTCTGAGAAAATTTTAAAGTAAGAGTATCATCAAAGTCAACTCCCTTTCCCTGAGAGAATGTAACAACCCTATCACTATACTCCACAACAATCCCATATATTATAAACTTGGAATCAATCCTTAATTTCGCAATTGGCTCTACACGTATCTCCATGGCACTTAACCATGCATGTTCTACATATGCCCCCTCAAAGTTAGAAGGATCTTCTAGCTTCTCATTGGAATGTACAAGTGACACAAGATTAGCAAACAACCTATAAAGGCCACCCTCTTACACTCCTCTAGCCAAAGTCGTTGGACTAGCTAGACTACAATCATTGATGGTGCATTGTTGTCCTTCAAATGCAACTTTACATTATTATATGCCATACTTTGCAGTAGGATTTGCAGGATGTTTCCCGCAAGTCGAAATTGGCAGTCGAAGTTGGGGAGAGTCTCCAAGAGGGCTGAAAATCCAAATTCAAACCCAACTAAATTCCCTTCTGGGTTTTTCTGGGTTTTGTCCAAGGAGTCCGAGGTTAAAAATGCACAATTTTCTGGGCAGTTTTTTAGCACCTTCCAGCGAGTCGAAGTTCAGCAGGGCAGTAGTTTACTGTAGCAGCGCAGTGCAGAGTGGTGCAGCGGCTGGGCAGCCTTCAGCTCAGCTATTTTCCCACCTGGGGTTGGTCTTGCTTGTTCATTGGGACAAGCCAAGGTGCACCATTCCATTTCATATTGTATCTAGCCTGCAGATTTTTAATAATATGACTCAGCAGTTCCTTATTGGCAACGTTTTCATGGATGTTTGATGTGTGTTTAATTTTTATATGCTGCTGCACAGTTTATTTGCTTAATATCACTTACATTCCTATTTAGGAACATTACAGTGGTATCAGAGCATGATCTTGGCCCAGCTGTGGGTAACCAGTAAGATCATGGGAGATTTGGGCATGTATGCACAGTGACGAGTTACACCGTACACTACCCATGGCTCAAGGGAGATTCAGTATGCAGGAATTCTGGGGTGGAATCCGCTAGAGCGATGAGAGGTTGGCTCAGTTGAGGAAGGTGTCAGACCAAATCCATCCTTGTCCTTACAACATAGACACTAGAGGTGCACAAGCCGTGGGAGTACAACCATCTACACTATGTGGGGAAAGCCGACAGAATCAGGGCACCAGATCTCCTGAAAAGGAGCAGGCAGGCCAAAGATAGTTAGAGGATGAGTCAAGGAGACGATTTTGCTGGTGGAGACCTAGTCTTAGACATCAGGGGCCTGAGGAGGAGATTGAACATGAGGCAGAGGACACGCAGGAGTGTGAGGATCACATTGGTATACCCAGTGTGGCACAAGAGTCACCATTGTTGGAGGCCTCTTTGATAGCACCAGTTGACACCTTGGGGGAGAAAGTAGAGCATACACCCATAGGACCATCCATTGATGAGGTGTCAGGAGACACAAACATGTCCACCATTGAGAAGGTGACATCCGTTGTTGAGATATCCAAGGTCGTGACCAAGTTTTCAGGTGATAGTAGCGCACGACAGGATGATGAGGTGTCGAGAGACATCACCACCCTTGATGAGGAGCCGATAGGTACAGAGGCACCCAGATCTACGATAGAGTTGTGGGATGACAACCACCTACAACAACATGGAGAGCACATAGAGGGGCGTGAGCTAGTCATGGAGGGGCAGTTCGTGACTCATGTTGAGCCCATGCTGGAGGAGGATGAGCAGTCTTCTTTGGGGCCCACCACTAACTTAGAGTTGTTAGATGCACAGACCATCAACAGAGTTGCAGTACTTCTAGATAATAGCTCTCTCTGGGCTTATATAGATGGGGCTTGCAACATTGCTAGACTACCTTTGCACCACGGAGAGACAAATGTAGAGAGTCCCCGACAAATTTCATGTGTTGACCAGGATGGTGAGTTGAGGGGACATGAGTTGCGCAGGGTGCAACACTCGCAGGATGGAGGGCTTGTTCTATGTGCTAGAGTTTGTGCATTCGATCCCTCTCTTGGGGTTGGATGGCAAGAGATTCTGAGTTGGTACCCAGTGGAGTGGGCTAGACTCATGGAGATGGTTGTAGTCCGGAGTAAAGCTCAGTGGGAGCTCTCAGACATTGAGGGTGTTGGAGGCTCAAGTTGGCATTGGGATCCAAGCGGGGCTTCCTATCCGATATCAAACATGCGAGATGGCTATGGCATTGATGAGGTAGTCAACCCCATGCCTGAGCGCATGCATTCCTTAGGGGAGTTCCAGTTGATGCTAGTGGCCAGGTGGTTTGTGAGTAGACTCCATTGGTTGTTTTGGCATGTTGGTTGCGCATGGGGGTGCGGGATGATTAGCATTCTCTAGCAGGAGCTGGTTGGAGGAGGTGGCATGGGTATGCCACCAGACCGGATATTGTATGGAGACAATGTTCTCCCATTGAGGTTTAGGACTCAGGGGTCACAGAGGATCAGCACAGTAGAGATATCCCCCCTAGCAGGAGTGGAGTTAGGGTGCTCAGGTCTACCAAGATGGATGAGGGGACATGACGTGTGTCATGGTGGGGTCACTATCAGAGTGGCGGACACTTTGGCACATGCAAGATACCATATGTTACAAGGTGGTATGATAGTAGGTAGTGGTACACAAGACTGCACAGAGTCAGGTCGTAGCGTCTAGTTTTATATAGAGGGATGTGGCCTGATGCATACAGACCCAATTCTAGGCCATAGTACCCAGTGGTGTGCAGGGCTATGCAGCGAGGAGCAGTGGCCTGCAAAGGAGCATGGAGATACATGGTGGTATACCACAGCATGCCGGTTGACACTGTGGGTAGGAGGAGTGACTCACATCGCATTGAGGACGTGCGGGGAGTGACAGGTGCAGTGACATAGGCAGGACAATACAAGATGGTATGGTTGTAGCCGGGGGTATTCCATGGTGTACAGAGACAGGTTGCGGTATACAGTGGCATGTCGATGAGTGCGGTGATACTGGGTGGTATGCAGTGGCAGATGATGCAGTGCAGTGGGCGCTTGGAGCGTTACCTCCAAGGAGACTTATGGACAGGGGCAGTAGGTGTACCATTGGATGCATCTCACCTAGGATCGATGAGGACATGGTTGAGCATCTGGTGACACCATGTTTAGCGGAGATAGGGCCTCGAGGGGGTTGTCAGTAGATCCAAGGCAGAGACAGGGACGTCCGTAGGATTACTCTTGAGCATTATGGTAGACCCTTGATCATACCCTTCGGGACATACCCACCCATCCTCCTCCAGTGTTGCTTACAATCACACAGTGTTTGGTTGTTGCCCCTTGACACTCTCCATTCAGGCAGCAAGGCATGGGAGGCTCACCCTAGGCAGTTGGGTGAGACACCGCGAGTCATGGGCTGGGAGGAGACTCTCCAGTTGAGACACTTGGTAGGTGCACGAGTTGACTGATATAGGCTTAGGGATAACATGGTTGATTGTTGAGGTAGCATATGTTCCACCCCTAGGCTCACACTTGGGGAGGTGACCGAGAGGAAGTTGTATGGTGCTTTTCCAGCTCGATAACTTGAGACATTAGGTGAGCATGAGGTGCGAGGGATGGTAGCCCTTGTTGGAATGATGATGCCTAGGCTTCCAGCAGGACCAGGGCACATCATCAGGAGTTGGGATAATAGATCTTGCTGTGTGATTTGGCAGGCGCAGAGCAGTTGGTTATTCGCAACACGAGTTCTTGATGCTCGGTGCCTACCTATTGGATACCTACAGGAGTCAAAGATGGGGCACGGAGGAGTCCCAACAACTAGCAGCATATCACAGCGACAAGCAGAGAGGATTGGGGGTTGTGGACCTCTAGTATGGTTATGGGATCCAGGGATCTAGTGGATTGGTGGGATACTCCACTCCTCAGTGAGCATGGGCAGGATAACATGCGAATTGATTCATTCACAGGCAGACGCATGGGGAATCAATGAAGCCCTCACCATAGGGCGAGGTAGATTGTTGCTCAAGATTGGGGCCAGCCATGGAGGGATAGGCACTGACACTATTGGGTCGCTTTGGCAGGTTGGGCCTAACCTCGATCATCGCATAGATTGTGGCCGAGACCTATGCGAGAGGAGGCTCTGGTACGAGCATGTTAGACAGTTAGTGATGACCAGGGTGTCGCGGGGTTAGTAGGACAGTTTCTTGCTACGTTGGGCATGGGACCCTAGCATCATAGTACTTAGCAGTTCAGATACCCATAGGGGTGAGTTGGTTTCTATAGGGGAGGGTCATCAAGATTCTCCATCGGGTTTCAGTGATTCGCTAAGGGTGTGGGAGACTTCATCAACATGGCAGGATGGCCAGCAAGAGGATTTCAGGAGGAGCTCATGCAGGAGAGGCTTCATTCGCATAGGGATTGAGTTGTATCTTCAAGGGCCCACAATCAGAGTGCATGGGGTGGACTATTCGGTAGAGCGGCTTCATGAGGATTTGGGAAAGAGTTTTACATCGTCAAGATGCTCTACTTATTGGTGATAGACACAGGGGTTCTAATGCCCATATCTAGCAGGATAGTGAGTGGAGCAAGGGGGGCTTCACGTTAATCAGGTTGGCTTGGGATCCTGGTATCGAGGGACTCCTTCACTATAGGATAGTACAATGATCAAGGACGATCCAATGGCACATTTGGGACCCTAGTGAAGTTTGCAGTGATAGTGGGGGTCCATAGTCAGAGAGGGTGTTTGTTCAGGCATTGCTTGAGGACAAGCGATGTTTGGTGCATTGGAAGAACTTGCCAGATGAGGATGCCACCTGGGAGGGTGAGCATATTTTGGAGTACCCAGCTTTGAGGTTGCTTGAGGGCAAGCAACATTTGGGAGGGGAGGACTGTCATGTCCCTTCTCAAACACATTAGTAACAGGGTGCTGCTACACAATTTTGCACATTTTTTACTAAGGAAGAGGGCCCCACACTTTCAACTTAGGGACTTAGGGGCCAAATCGACTTTATTTAGTTGTTGGTGGAATGTAGAGGCCACCCACATAGGAGTTCGAATTAGCCATTCGATATGCTTGGAGGGAAAATCGAATGGGTGGATGGAGGGGCCCACATGAGGCTAAGGGGGCCCAAGAAATTATAAAGAGAGATCAGCTCTCATTTTGTTTTCATCTTCTACATTTGCAAACAAACACTCACTTGTATGCTTTGTTGCTTAGCAAGTCTACTGGCTGTTTAGCCACGAATCTCTCACACGGGAGATTCAACCTCTACTTCAGGGGACCATCCGTGCCCGCCCTAGGGAGGTTGTTACACAGGAGTTTTCAGGGAGTCAGGGACAGCAACACACTTCAGCCATCAACGCAGAGAGGGAACTGCGTATTCCTGGGCAGCTAAGAAACACGCAGGAGGAGTTGGAAGCCAGCAAGGGGATTCATTGCTTGCTGGGAGATCCGGGAACTGAGGAGGCAGCATAGTAAAGGCATTTTCACTGGAGTTTGCAGCCAGCTAGACCAGTGCATCAGTCAGTTGAATTTCTGGACAGGGGGACTGCGCAGAGGCCATCCAACAGCAATTCGTGGGGACTTGGGGAGCAGTTTATCTGGGCCAAGAACCATCCGGGGTGCTTGGAGTTGGATACCACAGGTAATACCAGCATTTGGAGGATTTTGCAGTAAGATTTGCACGACAAATCGAAATTGGCAGTCGAAACTGGGGAGAGGCTCCAAGAGGGCCGAAAATCCAAAGTCAAAACCAGCTAAATTCCCTTCTGGGTTTTTCTGGGTTTTGTCCAAGGAGTCCAGGGTTAAAAGAGCACAATTTTCTGGGCAGTTTTTGAGCACCTTCCAGCTAGTCGAAGTTCAGTAGGGCAGTGGTTTACTGTAGCAGCGCAGTGCAGAGTGGTGCAGCAGCTGGGCAACCTTCAGCTCAGCTATTTTCCCACCTGGGGTTGATCTTGCTTGTTCATTGGGACAAGCCCAGGTGCACCATTCCATTTCATATTGTATCTAGCCTGCAGATTTTTAATAATATGGCTCAGCAATTCCTTATTGGCAGCGTTTTCATGGATGTTTGATGTGTGTTTAATTTTTATATGTTGTTGCACAGTTTATTTGCTTAATATCACTTACATTCCTATTTAGGAACATTACAGTGATGATACAATAACCCTCATGACAACTCTATAGTGTTAACTAGTCACGAGGTGAAAGGGGGTAGATGCCCCTTGACTTTTCATTTGATTAATTAATTAATTAGTTTATATCTATATTTATGTTTATGTTTATAAAAATTTCCTCTTCCCCATATTAATTATATGGATAAACGTCATTCTATAGTAATAACTAGTTCATGCAATATTTAAGACCCCATTGCCTCCCATGCTTGAAATCCTACAAGTGTTCTCCATGTTCTTCATCGAGATACTAAAAACATTGTCATAGGTCTATCATGGGATGGCTTTAATTGTGATGACTATTAAGACCTAGATAAAGCCTTATGTTAAGCCCTAGATATTGAGTTATTATATTTCTATCGTTATATTAGTGTTGTCAACTAGATCCTTTAATTGTAACTATACCCTTTGTCCATGGATACCATACTCTTATATACCCTAGATGAGAGATCCCTAAAAGGGATATTGTGATCTAAGGAAATCATGAAAATAAGGAGAACAATAATGTTGAATCTCGATCACATATGGGGAATATTTTAAGACATTTAGAGAGCATGAATATTGAATACCAAAATCATGATCATTCATCACTCCACGATGTGCATCATCAGGCATTCAACTAAGTACAAGAACTACTTAATTCCCAAGATCAATACGAGGAAATTTGATGGGAAAGATCCTATAACACGGATGTTTCAAATGAAGCAATTCTTTGATCTAAACCAAGTTCCAACTTTACAAAAGGTAACCATTGCATCATTCATCACTCCAAGATTTGCATCAACAGGGATTCAACTTGGGACCAAAGAACAACTTAATTCCCAAGATCAATATGAGGAATTTTGACAGTAAAGATTCCTATAACATGGATATTCCAAATGGAGCAAATCTTTGATCTACACCAAGTGCCAACTTTACAAAAGGTAACTTGTGTATCCTCGTATTTAGAACCTGATATCAATGGCTTTGTGAACAAAAAAAGGATTTTATTGTCTCTTGGTTTGTTTTTGTAGATGAACTGATGGCACATTATGACATTGAGAACAAGACGTTCTTTAGTCAATTGATAAATCTCCAAGAAAGAGGTCCAATTACGAAGCACATTCAGTAATTTTGAAAGTTGAGTCTCAAAGTAAAGAACATTCTAGAGGATAATTTGTTCAATCTCTTTATGAGCACTTTAAAGGACAACATTCAACATGAGGTGCGTCTCTTCAAACCTAAATCCCTGGAGTATGCTTTCAGTATGGCAAGAAAAGTGGAAAGTAAAAATATGACTACTAGAAGGGTAACCACTCACAACTACAAAGAGCACCATGCTCCCTCCCCTAACCTCACTCAACCTACAGGGGTTGACAATTGAACAAATGGATGAAAGAAGAGCAAAGGGACTATGTTTCAATTTTGATAGCACGTATAGTAAGGGGCATAAATGTGGTGAGATAAAATTATTTGACATAGATTGTGAAGAGGAAGATGATCAAGAATTGGAACCATCGCAACACCTAGATCTAGAAGAAACTACTCCGACCATATATTGTCACGCATTGGCTGATATCAGCACTGCTCAAACTCTCAAGATAGAAGGATATATCAAAAAGAAAATGATTACAATATTGAGATTTTGGTAGTACCCATAACTTAATTAATCACAAATTAGCCAAACTTCTCAATTGCTTTATATATCCAACACAAAAGTTTAAAATATATTATATATTTTTGCATTTATATTACAAAAAACATCCAAAATACCAAATTAGTCGTAAAAGACATGAAAACATGCATATTTTTACATAAATCGAGATAGATATGACATCCATTGTACATCAATGATTAATTATTCCAGCATCAACCATCTAGAATCTAGATTCCTCTTCTCTTGTCTAGCCTTTGCCTCTACTTCAATTCTATAGGGATATTAGTCAAAATTGCCTAATTTTGATCAAACAGCATAATCCAAGCCTTATAATATGGTAGAAAATGCTTAACATGCCTGATCAATGATTTTGACTTGATTGAAGGGTACATAATTGCTAAGGCCATGACAAAGGAGTTCAACAATCAACAACACCAAACACTGGGGTACATATAGGGTTGGTGCTCTTGATTAAATGCCAATCACATGCCCTCATACATGATATAATCCAATGAAACGCCACAATCCCATTGATCCTGAAAATTGTTAAGTCTGTTGAATTTTGAATGGGATATGAAATTCTATTTTCTCCATATGAAGTCTGATGAGGTTGGAACCACTCTCAAACATCCTGAGTCAATTCATGGTAATGTTAAAAATTTAAGAAAAAGGATGGAAATGAAAGATAAAGGAGAATGCCACTTTTACTTTAAGAATTTAACATTACCATTAGGGAGCATCTAGGAAGTGTCTAGGGAGCATCAAGGGGCACCTTGGGAGTATTCAGAAAGTGTAGTTCCCCACATAACAGTTCAAAATTTCCAAAAAAAAAAAGCCCCACCGAACCGTGTGAATTGTCCACCTTCTCTCGAATCTGCTCGCAATCTGTGGTGGATACATGCCCGAACCTCCGCAGATCTGCACCCAATCCTTTCCAGATTCGCGGATCGGGTAACAGAAACTGCGAATCGAGCCCCCATGGATCCAATTTTCTAAGAATCGCCAAAAAAAGGCGAGACCGCGGATCCAATTTTCGGATCCGCGGTTCTGCCGAAGGATCGGTGGCGGATCCATACAGGACGCGGTTCTGCCGAAGGATCGGTGGCGGATCCGTATGGGACGCAGTTCTGCCGACAAATCCTTGAGGGGGGGCAGTTCCTGCAACTATGCACATGGCACATCATTAGCATCAACTAGTCCCTTTAACTCTGGTCTATTTCTCACATAATATACAGACTAGTCTTGGTTCACCATTATTTTGGACGATACCTGACACGTGGTGAATGCCCAAAGGCCACACTCCATCCGAGTAATTCTAGGCCTAATGTGAATGATCTTGATGTTGAAAGACCACACTCTATCTGAGTAATTCTAGGCCTCTAGGACCATTCTTCCTAATTCTGGTCAATATACTTGACACAGGAAGAATGTATGTCCTCTACCGGACCATTCTCCCTAATTCTGGTCATATATGACACAGGGAGAATGTCAGTCCACGATGTTATCTCATCAATACTCCCTCTCAATGAGAGAGGTGTTCTCAACAAGTCCAAGCTTGTCCCTAAAGTATACAAACTTCGCATTGGACAGAGGCTTTGTAAGAATATTAGTAATCTACTCATCAGTAGAGACATAATGGAGCTTCATGGCTCCCTATTGCACCATGTCATGAATGAAGTGGTACTTGATCTCAATGAGCTTTGACCTGCCATGAAAAACTGGATTCTCTGTCAACTTCACACAACTCTGATTATCACAATATATCATGGTCGGTTCTAGCACATGATCGAAAAATCCCGCGAGTAGCTTTTGAAGCCACACTGCTTCACAACTTGCCAAGCTAGTTGTAATATATTTTGCCTCAATAGTGATGAGTGCAACAAATGCCTGCTTCCTACTCACCCATAAAATCATAGCGGAGCCCAAACTAAAGTAGCCTCCGTAGGTACTCTTTTTGTCTTCAACACTCCCTACCCAATCTACATCTGTATAGCCCTGCAGTTGTATGTCACCATTTGAAACATATCTCAAACCATAGTCAACCGTACCACACAGATATCTCAAAATGTGCTTTGCTACAATCCAATGATCATGTCTCAGTTCCACCTAGAACTGGCTCAACGTGTTCACTGCAAAGCAAATGTCCGACCTGGTATTAACCAAATACATTAGTGAGCCAATCAACTTCTAGTACATGGATGGATCTACCAAGTCAGACTCAGAGTCTCTCATCTTCTTAGATTTGTAACCATGGGAGTCGGCATCGACTTACAATCCATCATTCCAAACTTTTGCAAGATCTTGATAATATATTTTCCTTGACCAAGAAAGTTTTCGTTGGGCTTTTGCCATACTTCTAGCCCCAAATAGTAGTGCATCAACCCAAGATCCTTCATATCAAATTCAGAAGTCAGCTCCCTCTTACACCGAATAATTAAATGCTCCATACCTGTCAGAAATAAGTCATCAACATATAGTAATAAAATCACAGGTTCATTTTTCTCAACCTTGAAGTACAAGTTTGGATCAGCATCGCTCTTGGAGAAACCAAGTCTTGTCAGATAACTATCAATTCGTGTATACTAGGCTCTCAGTGCTTGCTTAAGTCCATACAAGGCTTTCTTCAATCTGCAAATGTGAGACTCTCTTCCATGGACCTCAAAACCTTGAGGTTGCTCTATGTATACTTCTTCCTCAATCACGCCATTAAGAAAAGCAGTCTTTACATCCATCTGATGTAAATTCCAACCCATAGAAGAAACAATAGACATAATAGATCTAATGGTAGTGTACCTGGTAACCGAAGCAAAGGTCTCATTGTAGTCCTCTCCCTCTTTCTGGGAGAACCCTCTAGCCACAAATCTTTCCTTGTATTTGTCAATACTTCCATCCACTACATGCTTGATCTTGTATACCCATTTGGAGGATACCATTGATTTTCCTTTAGGTCTAGGCACAATCTCCCATACATCATTCTTCATAATTGATTGGTATTCTTTTAACATCGCATCCTTCCAAACTTACTGGCTGGATGCTTCTTCAAAAGTGGAAGGTTCAGCATCAATAAGGTTAGTCATTAAACCTGCATATCCTGAATAACTCTTTGGCCTCTTGCTTTCCCTGAAGGAGCCACGGGGTGCTGCATGTCCTTCTGCTTCTTGCAAAGTGGATTTTATCCAAGTTGGCGTTTTCTTTATTTCAGGAACAACAACCAAGTCCACTGGATCATTAGGCCCTTCTAGCTCTCCATGATGATCAACGGGATGTTCTGAACATTTTGATGGGAATAGAAACTTCTTCTTTCTTGGGAACTTCATGTTCTTCGTCTTCATCAAAGTCCATGGGAACTTCCTTAGATTTCCAATAAGCCACATTCTCATCAAAGGTTACATCCCTGCTAACTTCAACCTATTTTTGTCCTTGAACATATATTTTATATGCCTTTGATGACTCACTATATCCAACAAATATTCCTTGCTTTCCTGAAGGCTCTAACTTCCTTCTCTTATCTTTAAGTACATGAATATAGACAGGACACAAATATTCTTAAATGACGGCCTGAGGTTTTTGTACGGTGAACGCTTCTTCAAGAGTCTTATCTTCCAAATACGATGAGGACTTCTATTTTGAATGTAGACAGTTGTATTAGATTCTCCACTCCATAAAAACATAGGCAGGTCATGATCATGCATCATTTCCTTAACAGATTCTTCAATAGTTCTATTCTTTCTTTCTGCAACGCCATTTTGTTGTGGACTGTAAGGGACTATCAGCGCCCTCTTAATCCTAGCTTCTTTACAAAAGGCAACAAGCTCCTTGGAGGTATATTCTCCTCCATTATCAGATCTTAGGATCTTGATCTTTTTTCCCTTCAAGTTCTACACTTCAACCTTGAATTCTTGAAACTTGTTGAAGGCTTTGTCCTTCGTATTCATGAAGTAAATCCATGTATTGCGAGAGAAGTCATCAAAAAATGTTACATAGTATAAAGATCCTCCAAGGGATTTCACTGGCATCGGACAACATACATTAGAATTGACTAGATCTAGGATTTCCTTAGATCTACTTTTGCTGCTTGGGAAGGGTTTCTTGACATTCTCCCCAAGCACACATCCTTCAAACACTCCTCCATGTTCTTCCTGTAAATTTGGAACACTTGAAACCATTTGTTTCAAGGCAGGCAAAGCTCTATAGTGAAGATGTGCATATCTTCTATGCCACCACTCACATGGTTTGATGTCATTATGTACAAGTGCTTAAGTAGGTTGTTTCAAAAATATATACAACCTTCCTTCACGAACTCCAATTACTCTAGTAGAATCTATACTAGATCCTTTGGGCCAAACAAGAACTTTGCCATCAATGAATGCTACTCTATCTCCTTTGTCTTCAAAGCATGAAATTGAAACCAAATTCTTCTTCAAACCTGGAACATATAATATGTTGCTAAGATGAACATTATCACCTAATTCTAGCTCAATGGATGTCTTCCCAATGCCTTTGACTACATAATTGTTGTTGTCTCCAAGTTCCACCTTTTGTGATAATCTTCTTTCCATTAGACTTGTGAGGTTGTCTTGATCTCCCGTCATGTGGCTTGAGGCACCACTAGCTACAACAGAACCAGTAAGAGCAACAAAATAGAAGAATTATTTATTACCTGGATTTTCATTCTTAGGCTTCTTTAGAAGTTCATCCAAAACAGCTATAGTAACATATTGGTTCCCCTTCCTATTTCTATCATTTGATCTTTCAGGACAAACGCTTATATAGTGACCAAATTTGTAACAACGATAGCATTGAACCTTTGTGTCTCTCTTTCCTTGAGGAGCAGGTCTTCTTTCTTCGAGTCTTCTTCCTCCATTTCTTCTCTGAAAGCCAAACTTCTTTCTTCCTCCACCCTTCTTGAAACGTGCAACATATGCCTGAGATCCACCTACTTCAGATCTTTGCATCCTTGCTCTTGACATGAGCCTTGATTCTTCTTGAGTACATGCGGTCCATAGTTCATAAAACTTTGGAGCTTCTTTTCTGGCACACATTCCTGCTGCAAATGAGTCTCGTGATTCAGGTAAACCATTAAGTGTTGTAGTCACAAGTTCTTTTCTGGGAATGATTTCATCAATTGCCTGGAGTTGATCTCTCACTTGATAATTCCTCATAAAATATGAGGCTATAGTATCATTCATGTTCATTCTAACATCACAAAGCTCATTCTTCAAACTCATTGCTTGACCATTATTGTTGATAGTATATAGACCAATGTGGAAAAAGTCGAAGTCGAGATTAAATCGACAAGGGTCCAAAAGTTGAAAAACTCGTTAAAGTCGGGAGTTTTTGAAAAAGTCGGCAAAATTAAAAAAAAAACACAAAAATATTCATTTATTATTATTTTTTTTAACATCTAGAATATCCACAATCCATTAGGGCTTGTAGTCTGCAACATCAGATCTGCAATCTAACCAATGAGAAATAGACAAGAACAAACATATAGCTTACTTGTTGAAGTAGCCCATCTAGATCAACCCTTTCTGCATTTTTTGTCCTTGACACCTGGCAGGTCCTTTGCCTCATTTGCCATCAATTGCTCACTAAGTATTTGCTGCTCCAAAATACACAATATACTCAGCCCTAACCAGATCTACTTCTCAAGTGGATTTGACCACCAAATCACTGTACAATCAGCATCAAAGTATATCATCAACTCACAATGGTTTGGCCCTTCCAAGACACTGAATACTAGTTGTCCAAAACCCTTATTGTTCAGCCTCCTCATAGCAAATTTGCCTCGTCAAATTCATTGTATAACAGCTCTAACAGTAGTGGCAACTCATAGTAATTTTGCTTATCAAATCACTATATGATAGCCCTTAAACACCACTGTCATATCCCACATTCAAGGACAGACTTCCAGAGAAAACTCAACAACTATACCTTCAACAATCAACATCCATCGTAGGCTTCAACCCTCCATAGAACCTAGTCTTTGCCTGCAATTTCCTGAGGCTATACTCGGCCTCACCTACACCTGGCCTGGGGCCCTCTCAGCCCCCTTTTCCTTACTATTCTCGGCCTTTTGTGACTCTTGAGGCTTGTAGCCTCCCCTTTCTAGATTAGCGTAGGGTCTCGGCCCTCATCTAAACTCAAAACAAGGGCTACAGCCCTCCCGGAACTTTGGCCTTCACACAAGTAGACTTGGCCTTCTTTGACAGAACAGCAGACAAATAACCCTTTTCAGACCTCTCCAACTTGCCTAGAAGTGACTTGGCCCTTATTGTAAATCACATATCAAAATAGTGAATCAACTCTTGAATCTTGAGTCTTGTCTGAGTCTCAACTCTCAAGATGGCCGACTTTTTCGGTCGACTCCCGATAAAATCGGGATTAATTCGATTAAATCGTGATTTTTTCAACAGTGAAAAAGTCGGTCGATTTAATCGTTTTGCTGAAAAATTCGGGTTTTTGGGATTTAATCCCGACTTTTTGCCGAATTTTTCGACACTGATATAAACCAATTAGGGCATCATACATTTTCTTTGAAGAGTGAAGATTTGTGATATATGGGATCAAATGATCTCTGACGGAATCTACAATAATACTTCTAGTTGTAATGTCATATTTCTCAAATTTTGATTTATCTTCATCCTTTTCAGGTTCAGTGACCTTGCCCTTCACAATACCTAAGAGATCCTCCTTTGCAAGAAGAAGATCAGTTCTTGTTTTCCAAACCCTAAAGTTTGTAGCTACCTCTAATTTGTTTTTTGCCTTCATATGGGAATCCATAATCATAGACAAGTAAATAGATTGTAGATATAGGTCTTCCTCAAGAATGATCTCTTACCAGAGCTTCTTCTACAGTGACCTCAATGTCCTTTTCGTCACCAAAGCTCTAATACCATGTTGAGTTTTCAAGTGTAATGGATACAAGCACAATATTTCTGAAATAATGATCATTAGTTCTAATGATATAGATCTTCTTTTAACAATACCTATTTATCATTAAGCAATTACACTTCAGAAATTCAACCATAAAACCATAAGGACAGTAGAGATCACAATGCATAAAGAGAACACAAGATTTACCCTAGGAAAACCCACTTAGGGGAAAAACCTAGCAACCTTCTTCTTAGAGAGATTCTTCAGTTTAGCAAGAGATACATCTAATGCTACTAGTCAACTATGAGATCAAACTGACCAACTAAGCTTATGGTCAAATTTGGTCTCCAACCCTCAAGTCAAGCCTCCAATCCGCCCTGAAACTCAGTATGATCTGATCTACCCTAGCCCGAAATTCGGCCTCCAGAATATGCCTAGAAAACTCAGCCTTCCCATAATTTCGGCTTGCCCAAAACTGCCCAGAGTTTCAACCCACCCAAAACACTGTTGCCCAGAAATCACATGTGCAAGCTAGAGAGAGAGAGAGATACAAGTAGAAGAGAGAGAAATATGATCTTCATCCTTCTTGTCCTTCACTTGGATGCCCAGAAACTGTTAGTTTTTTTAGCATCGAATGTGTTCTAGCCATGAAATTTTGTGGAGAGACTAGAATACAGGAGATCTCCAAAACCTAGAAATCGTTTCTGGAAATTCCGCTTGGAAATGACTTAATTAAATTATTAACCAATTTTTAAATATTTCCTAAGTCTGAACTTAGGGAATATGGTTAATTAATCATAATTAATTAAGTCAAGGTGTGAATGATCTAAAAAATCACAGGAATCGACTTCAAGTTAATCCTAGCCATCGATTAATATTTAATCTTGGCCATTGGAGTCCCAACAGAGGATTATAAGAAAAAGTCGATAGGCACTTTGAGAACACACTTAAGCAGTTCGATTTCATGAGCAGATCGATTTCCAAAGTAGCAGCAATCAGTTGTCGGAGAGACAGCCAATGAGATCGAAGCAGTGAGAGAGGGGCAAAGACAGTGAAGCCGAAGGAAGGATTCTAGATCCGGTGAGTGCATTTGCAGACAAGCAGAGGAGCCACAGAGAGGCTGACACAGAGCAGTGCAGTAGACTCTAAAGGCAATTTTGAATCTGCTGGGGAAAGTTGAGTTTCAGTGCCAGAAGCTGGGCAGAGGTTCTGGAGGCCAAGATAGACATTTTCCCAGACAGCAGCAGACCAGGTGGCTTGAGGAGACACTGGTTCGAACTAAGTGCAGAAGTGACTACGCTAGGGTGACGCAATAGTTGCACAGAGCCAGTTCGGACGGCTCAATTTGAGCTGAGGTCAGAGCCCGGATTTGCCTATGGAGTGAAGAAATTTCCTCACTAGATTTTTCTTGCTAGTATTTCTCTGTAGGATTGCCAGTTTCAGCATCCAGTTGGACTCAGATTATTTCATTGCTTCTTAATATTAAAACCCTCAATTGTTGCACAGGTTTTCCCAAGTTGGGTTTTTCTTGGGGCATTTGTTGAAAAATAACTATGTTATTTTATGTGTGTGTGCTAGCATTTCTTCCAACGTTTATTCTTTTGCAATTTTATTTGTGTAGGTTGCAGTGTGATTTATTCAGTATTTGCTGTAGCAAACAGTAAATAAATTGTTAAATTAAATTAACAATTAGGAGAATAATTTCCAGTTGCTGCAGTACGATATTAAATCCCTCAGTTGTTGCACAGGTTTTCCCAAGTTGGGTTTTTCCTGGGGCATTTGTCGAAAAATAACTATGTTATTTTATGTGTGTGTGCTAGAATTTCTTCCAACGTTTATTCTTCCACAGTTTTATTGGTGTAGGTTGCAGTGTGATTTATTCAGTATTTGCCGTAGCAAACAGTAAATAAATTGTTAAATTAAATTAACAATTAGGAGAATAATTTCCAGTTGCTGCAGTACGATTCCGTTTGTGGAATTTTCACATGGTATCGGAGCGCAGTTGATCAGTCGGAGAGCTCAGAGGCGAAGACAGAAGGAGTTTCGTTGTTCAGTGTGAGCAGCAGATTGAAACTCCTAGAGGCAGCGCAATCACCTTGCCAGAAGGCCGAGTTACTTGAGGAGATTCGATTTTTTTAGAGAAGGGCAAAAAAATTCGATCTCTCCAGATCAAGTGATTCCAGAGGTAGAGGGAGCAACCTAGTATTTTTGCAAAGCAGATCTCTAGCTGGACATTGTGGTTTTACAGCATTTTGTTAGAGCAAAGCCAGCATCGGGTGGAAGGAAGAAGAGCACACACTGAGGGAAAATTTTCCTTAGGGAACTTCTAGTCTCAAGAAGTTCAATTTCCCTTGTAGATCAGCAGTCGTTGTGAGCAGAGTCTCTCACTCTAGAAGGGAGTGCGAATAACTGAGCAACAGCTAAGCAGAAGGGAAGAGGAGATTTTCGACATTTGTTGAGATGGCCACTACTGGGCTTCGTAATCAGGACAGGTTTGATGGAGCTTCCAACTATGTCATCTACAAGGCAAGGATTTCCTTCCTTCTGGATGAGTTTGGCCTGAAGATGTATATAGATGCAGTGGTAGCAATACCCCAAGATGCAGATCAGTTGAAGGAGTACAGAAAGGAGATGGCGCGGGCGAAGAGATTGATCCTAGATGGTGTCTGGGATCATGTTGTTTCTCACATAGCTGGCAAAGATACTGCCAAAGAGATGTGGGATACACTTTCCACGTTGTACCAGGGAACTTTCGAGCAACAGAAGATGTACTTAGAGGAGAAGTTGAGGCTCATCCAAAAGGGGGAAGGCATAGACTCTTTCCTCAACACGATTCAGGAGGTCCAAGACCAGTTGTCAGTTGTTAGGGCAGCGCCTCAACCCACAGAGCTAGTGTGATTGGCACTAAACAGTGTCTATGAGGAGTGGCAAGTATTCGTCCAGAGTATTTTGGGCAGAGATACCTTGCCAAGGTGGGTGTGGGCCGATTTGCAGTAGGAGGAGTTGAGATGAGCTCTATTGAAGAGCTCCATCGGTGGCAACGGTGGATCGAAGCAAGTGGAGGAGGAGAATGTGGCCCTCGCATCTAAGGGTCCCAGTAAGGGACAGGGGGAGAAGAGAAAGAAGAAGGACCTGTCGAAGGTCAAGTGCTTCAGATGTGGTGAGCTTGGTCACTATAGTACCTAGTGCCCTCTCTGGAAGAAGGACAAGGAGGAGAAGCGGAATGAGAAGGTAGCATCAGCAGAAATCGGTAGGATTTCCTCCAAGCTGGAGGAAGACTTCGCCATGTATGCTGATATACCTCCAAGATTGAGGTGGGGAGATATGGTGTTGTAGCCCCAAAGTGCTACAGATGGGCAGGATCCTTGAGGAGTCCATCTCATGGATCAATACCTTGCTACGGGGGCCCACAGTATTCAGTAGCAGGAAGGATCAGTGACAGTGGATGTAGTCAGATGCCAGAGTGACAGTGGCAGAGACTAGTAGCAGTGAGATGTTGGGGAGCGCAGTGTAGTGTTGGCAGCAGTGCAGTTGGCATAGTGCAGAGTCAGCAACAACGTAGTGACAGTGCAGATACTAGCATCAGTCAGAGACTCGAGTGACAGATGCATCATACTGATCAGAGTTGATTCAGTATTAAAGATGCTTTTCAATTGTAGATGTTGCAACAACAACAACAAATGAGAGAGAGTTGCAGTGTTGACAACAATTCAACAGGGTCAGTAGCAGCATATATCAGAGTTGCGCAATGGTTGGTGGGCAGATGGCCAGACATCAGCAGTGTGACAGGAGATGATGTAGAGACAGGGTACTGCCACAGGATGTGCAGTAGAGCACTAGAACACATTCCTCGCTAAGAGGGAATGTTAGTTTTTGTAGAATTCGATATGTTCTAGACATGATATTTTGTTGAGAGGCTAAAATATAGGAGATCTCCAAAACCCAAAAATCATTTTTGGAAATTCTGCCTAGAAATGACTTAATTAGATTATTAACCAGTTTTTAAATATTTCCTAAGTTTAAACTTAGGGAATATGGTTAATTAATCAGAATTAATTAAGTCAAGGTGTGAATGACCAAGAAACTTACACAAATCGACTTCAAGTTAATCCTTTCCATCAATTAAGATTTAATCTTGGTTGTTGGAGTCCCAACAAAAGATTATAAGAAGTAGTCTGTTAGCGCTTGAATTTGGCCTCAGGTTGAAAAAGACAAAATCCAAGGCAACATCAAAACACTTAGCCTCGTAGCTAGCCCTACGGGGCAGGAGAGGGCTCTCTCCGGGTCTATCTCGGCAAAAGGTCTTCAAAGGGCGGAGATGACCAATAAAGAACACTGATTTTAGGCTAGTAAACTGATTGAGAAGGTTTGATTTCAGATTTTTTGGGTTTTGGTGGAACACAGGGGGAGAGCAATTTTGGGTGCGGGGATGGGACACAGCTTTTGCAGAGGTCTTTTTGGGGCAAGGTAGGAGATTGTCTTGATGCCTTTGATTTAAGTGAATGGATAGGAATGACCGGTGAGGAGCTAAAGAGAGCAAGAAACCATCGAGAGTTCTCTTTAGACAGAGGAAAACATAGATATTAAGCAAACTTAAAGGCGGAGCATATAAATTATGAATTATACCTTAACACTTCATTTACTTAATATGCAGAAAAGAGAAATAGGAAATTGATACACATAACAAATCTTACAAGTACATGAGAGAAGCACACCATCAACACAAATAACCACAAGAATCCCAAATAGTGCTGCAAAACCCTGGTCTTTCCTTTGCCAAAATTGCAGAGATACAAAGTGTAATACAATAGAAGCTTATCCCTCAAGAGTCCAACCATGAAAATGACTAAAAAAATACATAATATAGGCAAGCTAACACCTTTCCTTGCCTCTAGGGGTCGAGCTCATCATCCTAGGAGCTGTTTCAACCAATTCTAAACTGAGCACTAAAATCTAGGCAATCAAAACAACTTGCCTCTATAAGCTAGGAAACCAATTCATTCATTAAATTTTTGACTTTTTATGAATGAATCTTCTAGAAGAGATAAATAAGTGCCATGACATCATAAAATTACATCAAGGAGGATGAAAAATCACCCCAAAAAGTCAAAACTAGTCAAATTTGCGTTTTGCTGAGCTGTAGGTGAAAATCTGGCAAATTTCCCTGATGCGTAGCGCCCCAATTCTCAACGCGTAGCACGCCTTTGAGCCAACTTTTGAGGCACTTCCCGGCATCCAAATGAGGCAAAAGTAGGCTTGTTGGAAAGGTCTGGATGTCTACTTTCCAACCCAAGTGGAATTTCTCAATTTGGTGTCCATTTGCCCCTCCAAAATTGCAATCTCCCAAGACTGTTTCCTGTGTGTCCAAAAAGTGGCAGAAAGTCATTTTTTGCATGTTTTTTGACCTTCTGAGGGCTCAAAACCTGATGAAATGTCTTGGCAATTGCTGAGCAAGTGTAATTTGTCATGACAAATCCAAAAATGCTGAGTTTTTGAGAAATGGACTTGCCCATCTTCAAGGTAGCGCGCAGTGCGCTACGCATTGAGGGCAAAAATCTGTTTTTGACCAAAAAATTCAAAAATGACCAAAATTGCTCCAAATTCTCTGAAATTTGAGCTAAAGGTGTGTCATTTAATACCATGCTCCTCCAAGGAAACCTCAGCCAAAATATGAAGGGGATCGGGCCTTTTCCTCCGTTTTAGTGCCTTGGCCAACCGTCCTTTGAGTACATTCATTCTTGCTTTACACACATGCATTCGAGCCCAATAGTAATTCTTCATGTGTCTTGCGAGCCAAGTTGCGGTCTTCATGGATCCTCCGCAACTCATCAAGAGAGTGTTCATCCTCTAATTGCTTGTTGCACTGCTCTAAATAAGTAATTGTCCAATTTGCCATCTCCAATTTTTGCTGCAACAAGTCATTTTCAGCCCTTAGTTGTTGGATGATCTCCTTTGACTCCAAGCTAGGAGAAATGATATCAAGGTCAACAACATCTATGCCTGGAACACCTGATGGCCCCTCATCAATCTTGGGCTGCTTGCCTCTCTCTGGTACCTGTGCTGCTGTCGAAAGCGAGGCCCCTTCCACCTGATGTGGAGATAACACTCGCTGTGCTGATGAAGAAGGCGAGACCCCTTCCACCTGATGTGGAGATAATACTCGCCGTGCAGATGCAAATAAGACCCTGTGGCCTCTCTGATATGTAACATAAGGAGGAGTGCTGACATGTTCGGGCTCTGGAATATCAAACTGATGTGAAGGCCCTCCCTCATCACGGACAACCTCAAGAGGTGGCTGTGGCACTGTGAACAAGTCACGAGAAATGAAATCCTCCCATGGAACACCCTGTTGTGCCAACTGATGCATGACCACAATCTTGATCAGTGCATAATGATAGATGCTCTTGTGTTGCTGTGCTGGGCTCTTTCTTTGCACCAAGGGCACCATCCTCTCTATATTTCGGCACATGAAGAATGGAATGTTCATCATTCGTACCCGTGTGAAATGCATCAACAAACGGATATGGTACGAATATAAACGTGAAAATCTGCCCTCGCAAGTGAAATAGCGAATGATGATCCTCATCAAAGGTGCATACTCGTCTCTTAAGAATCTGAAGGGAAAAACACCAGTTAGGTGCCTCATATATACAGGTTTGATATATGGCTCATAATGAAATTTGTCCAACTGCTGGCGCTTGTTCCACTCTTCTCCAATATTGGGTATCCCTGTTGCTTGAGCAACAATCTCGGGTGACAATGTGAAGTCCACTCCTGCAAGATTCACATGCCCATTGTGCAAGTGTAGGAAAAACAAGCGGGCCAATTCCTTGTGGTGTTGAATTTGGGAGATTCTCTCACAATATTCATAGCATGATTGATATCGGAAACATGACACTGCAAGTGGACAAGCTTGTAGATAAGCCAAAGAGGTGGGCTCCTCCCTGACATGCTGACCACCTTTACCACCCCTGTGATGCCTCCTTGGCACCTCTACCTCTGGTGTTGTTTCACGGTCATCACTTTGCTCATAATCTGTTTCGGTTTCTGACATGGTTTTGGAGGCAAGTGACTGAAAAATAATGCTGACTGTGCACCCAATGAACTGCTATTTTGACTTGTTTAAATGTTGTTACCAAGGGGACAAACACACATGGGAAATGTTAGGGAAAAGGGAACATTGAGGGGATTAGGGAAAACAAATGTGAAAGGAAATTTTAGGAAAGGAACATGGAACATATATAATCATAATTTGTGGGATTTTAATGGGAAGTAGGGTTTAGAAAATTTACATAGGGTTTTAGGAATTAGTAGGGTTTAGGGATTTTAATGATTTTTAATAGGGAAATTATATGATTTGCATGGAAAAATGTCAAGGAAAATGGTGAGGAAAATATGGGGAAAGAGGAATGGAAAATTGGTAACCTTGGGCAGCAAATTTCAATGAAACCCTAGCACATTTGCATTTTTAAAATTTGATACAGCAAGGTAGGGTTTTTACTTCATATTAGCATGGCATTTTTTGCATGTTCATTGCTCATTCATCTTAGCCAAACCAAAATCACCATGGATTAGAGGCCTACCTGAAAAGATTTTGAGAGAGAAGTAGTTTTGGTGGCTTGCTGGCGATTTCTTGAGCAAGAAACCCAACGCGTAGCGCGCCTCCAACGCGTAGCGCGCCTCCAACGCGTAGCGCCTGAGTTATTTAGCACTGGAAAATGCGCACTGATGCGTAGCGCGCCCCCAACGCGTAGTGCGCCTCCTCTGATGCGTAGTGCGCCACTGTAATTGCCCAATTCGCCCAATGAACTTTGAAATCGACTTGACAAGTATTCTCTTGAAGTGTTGAGAGGCAAATGAGTTACCAATGAGGAGGGAGGGGCTTTTATAGGCTCACTTTTGAATTTAATTTGCCCAAAACCCACTTTATAATGTTTTTGAAATGACACTTTTTGAATTAATTGTTGCTGACTTCTGGTTTCCTTTTTCAAAATAGATTGGTTGAAATGATGATTTCTCTTGAAAATTTTTGCAGGGATAGCTTCGGAGATGTCTTGGCAAAGGAGACCAAGGCTGCATGCCAACTTTCGGAGAATTTGAACTTTTTACAAATTTTTACAAAAATGAGATAATGACCTTTGTCTTCAAAAACAGGGTTTTTGAAAACAAGGTAAAAATTAGCTGTACAATGATAAGAGTTATAAAAATGATGCTTTATGACGGACATCCCTCTGGCCTGCTGGTCCTTTATGACATCTCAAGACAAAGCTTGACTCAACCCTAGACCTAAGACCTTGACATTGAAAACAGGGAAATGACCTTGTGAAGATTTTATTTACTCAGGAAAACATGATCCAGCAGTGCCAAACAAGAGGGGAATAAAAGACATAAGCTTCTCCACCAGGGTTATGGCATGCCTAACAGGATGCAACATGACCACACTGATGAGACACCTAATTATGAAATGCAAAGAGTTTTGATCTCTGGTGGAGGGCTACTAGACCGACTCTAACATAGTCGATGGGCACTTGGAGAACACACTTGAGCAGATCGGTTTCATGAGCAGATCGATTTCCAAAGTAGCAGCAGTCAATTGCCGGAGAGAGAGTCAGTGAGATCGAAGCAGTGAGAGAGGCGCAGAGACAGTGAAGTCGAAGGAAGGATCCCAGATCCGGTGAGTCCAGTTGCAAAGAGGCGGAGGAGCCACAGAGAGGCTGACATAGAGCAGCGCAGTAGCCTCTAGAGGCAATTTCAAATCTGCTGGGGAAAGCTGAGCTTCAATGCCAGAAGTTGGGCAGAGGTTCCGAAGGCCAGGAGAGACATTTTCCCAGACATCAGCAAACCAGACGGCTTGAGGAGACGCTAGTTCGAACTGAATGCAAAATTGATTGCGCTAGGGTGATGCAGTAGTTGCACAAAGTCAGTTTGGACGGCTCAATTTGAGCTGAGGTCAGAACCCGGATTTGCCTATGGAGTGAGGAATCCTCACTAGATTTTTCTTGCTAGTATTTCTCTGTAGGATTGCCAGTTTCGGCATCCAGTTGTACTCAGATTATTTCACTGTTGCTTAATATTAAAACCCTCAGTTGTTGCACCGGTTTTCCCAAGTTGGGTTTTTCCGAGGACATTTGTCCAAAAATAACTGTGTTATTTTATGTGTGTGTGCTAACATTTCTTCCAGCGTTTATTCTTCCACAGTTTTATTTGTGTAGGTTGCAGTGTGATTTATTCAGTATTTGTTGTAGCAAACAGTAAATAAATTGTTAAATTAATTAATAATTAGGAGAATAATTTCCAGTTGCTGCAATAGGATTCTGGTTTGTGGAATTTTCACAGAAACTGCCTTGCTTGTGAGAGGTCAAATGGTTCCTTTGAGGAGGATGTTGAATGCCTTTATATAGTGTTTTTCCTGTCCAGAATGGGGGTGTCTCTTCACTAGGTCAACCTAACATGAGGGTGGGCCGACTTGACTATTTTAGAGCCAAAAATTCAAAATTCAAAATTTTCTCTTTTAAATCTGACATGAATAACATGTCTTATAATAATTCTTTCAAGGGCTAAATAATCAAAATGACATGAAGAACATGTCTTACAAATTCTTTATACATTACAACGGCTAAAATATAAATTATGAAGACCGACCATAGCTACAAAAATTCAACAACAGAAACAGTGTAAAAACTACATGGAATCCCCAAGATTATTGCAAGTGATAGAGATCCATTTTTCACTGATAATTTTTGGATTGAACTGTTTTCTCATTTGGGTACTCAATTGGCCCACAGCTCCTCTTATCATCCGCAATCTGATAGGCAAACTAAGATTGTGAATAAGTGTCTAGAAGGGTATCTTGATTGCTTTACATCTGACAAATAGAAACAATGGATCAAGTGGTTGCGCTTAGTAGATTGGTGGTACAACACATCCTTCCATACTTCATCAAAAATGTCCTCATTTATTGTACTTTATGGATATCATCCTCCATCCATCACATTACCCTTGAGAGAGAGTGAACGTTCAAGTAGTGGAGGACCACATTAGAGCACCAACAAAAGGTTCTCAAACCACTGAAAGACAACTTGGTTACATCACAAAATAGGATGAAACAACAAGCAAATCAACATCACAGCAAAAGAGAATTTGAAGCAAGGGATTCAATATTTCTAAAGCTACAGCTATACAAACAAATGTCCCTCAAGAAACAAAAGAAGGGCAATAAATTAGTAGCCAAGTATTATGGTCCCTATAAGGTGTTGCAAAGGATTGGAAGTATGGCTTACAAATTGGAGTCACCTCCATCTTCACATGCACATCCAATCTTCCATGTTTCTTTCTTAAAGAGAGCGATAGGTGACAAGATCCCAGTTCAAACTATTTTACCAAAGGTTAATGAAGAAAAAGGGGAAATCATACAAGAACTAGAAACAATCCTTGAAACAAGGATCAAGTAGCTAAGAAATCAAGCAATCGATGAGTACCTCATCAAGTGGAAAAACCTACCAATAGAAAAGGCAACATGGGAAGGTGAGTTCTTCGTGCAAAAACATTTGCAACTGATCAAGTGTTGAGGGTAGCACTTATTTGAAGGGGAGGGGCATTTTAAGACAGAGATAAAGCCCAATGTTAAGCCCTAGATATTGAGTTATTACATTTCTATTGTTATACTAGTATTGATCGCTAGACTCCTTAATTGTAATTATACCCTCTGTCTCCTACATATACCAAGGAGGTCTAGTTTTAAAAATCGTCTCATCTTGTACATTTGTTGTCTTGTAAAAAGGAGGTTTCCCCCTTGAAGAGGCTTATCATTCATTCTTCTATCCAATTCTAAAATGTGGAGTTACTTCTCTTTCTATCTTCAAGCTATTTGGGTGTTTGTTGCTTAACAATGACACTTCATCCTAATGCTAAAATTCCTTCCTTCAATCCAACCACCATATTTGTTTAATGGTTCATCATTTTTTTCTATTTTCCAAGCACTTGAAAATTCAAAAGACACAAGGTTGCCAGAAGCTTTGATGATTCCAAGTAGCCTTTGGATCAATCTCACCAAACCTAGATTTTTGAGGGATCCTCATGTCCCATCAATGAATTCTTGTTCAATGCCTCACTTGGAAAAACAACTCCTTGTTGCAGGTATAGAGTGTTCAATTAAGGGGTGGCAGGTGCAGGAGGGAGTCTTCAAGATCCCGAAGGAAATAGGTTGGTGTCCTATGGTTGGGATTTCTCCAACAACCTTGCAGAGGCTTGTTCTCTATGGCAAGGGCTCTCCCTTGCTAAGGACAAGGAATAAAATCTCTAAAAGTTTTAGGGGACCCAATGGTCATAATCAGAGGAATTTTGGGCTTCGCCAATATCAGAAGGAACAAGCTAAATTCCATTATCTAACAAATCAAGCAATTCTTAATTCATTTTGACCAAGTCTCATTTTTCCACCTTAGGAGAGACTTGAAGACTGAAGCAAATCACTAGGCCAAGATGGTTTCAATGGCTTATCTAGTTTAATTCTTGTATAAGTCTGTGTAGTTGTCGTGTGATCTTGTATTCAAGGCCATGTCTACATGGCTATTGTAAAATTAGGTTCAAAGGGCTAGACTTCTCAGATTTTTGGTAGGGTTCCATTTGATCAGACGGCGGACCTTTCCCTGGGCATGAACTGTGGGCATCATTCTCCTCCAAGTCCTCTATGCAAGATAAATTGGCATCTCTGACTAGGCAACCCCTGGTCTCTTGGTATATCTCTGCAGTTTTAAAATCCCTTGATGATCTTTGCTTTGTTTCTAACTTTCATTGCTCCTCTTTGGCTTCTCAGCTTCAATTTGAACGTTTGCCCCTTAGCTTGAGTTTCAGTCACTCTCAGTACAGTTATCTCTTTCTCTCCAATGTTCATTTGGCTTGCTTTGGTTTATTGTTGTCTGGCGGGCTGGAAATGGAGAACCCAACACTGAAGGAAATCACAAATGTGATGCGTTGACAGGAGGGAATCAACCAGGCAACCAACAACGCACTTGTCACAGTATCCATCAAATTAACCAGGCTCGAGAAAGCAAATGCCTCACACAATGCCACTGCCATGCAGTTTCTTCTTCAGCAGCAACAGAGAACTGAAAATTTTGAAGCAGAGAGTAGCCAACTCAGATCTTTTTTGTCACTCAATCCATGGATGCCCTCTCCTTGGCTTCTAAGAATCTCTTCCTCCAACCAGGACCAGTAGAGGAGGACTCTGTCATCCACAATAGGGATCCTATGGATATAGAGGAACCAATCTCCCTCCACACTGAGCATCAGGAAATTCAAGGAAATGCCCATCTCTGAATTTGTCTATGTATTTCTGTGTAGTATGCCTCTTGGGCAATTTTGTGAAACAACTCACTTGAAGGAAATCGTGTAATTCCTTTTTGGAAAGGCTACTACAGGATCTCGTAAATTGTCTAGTGTTCTGTTCAATCTTAACATTGTCTTGGAACTATCAACTATGCATTGCTGCTAGCCTTGGCACAGCCTCTTTTTTATTAATATAAATCTCTGTTTTTGTTAAAAAAAAAAATTAGAGTGCTCAATTATACAGCTTAGAGGCATTCTACACAATTCTTAAAATACTTCAACCTAACATTCAATAATCATTCCAACTACTTCCACTCTTCTGACTTTTCCTGTCATGCTAGATCCGTGAGAGAAAAGTCCTGAATGTCCCGGTATGCCTAATTGGAGAGTGCTACTCTCTACTCCATTTATGGTGGCAAGGCTAATAAAGCAAATTGTCTTCAGTATTTGATCAGTGCTTGGACTTACGTAGTTGAAATGAGCACTGGTACTAGATCTTTCTGCATAGCCAAGAGTAAGTTTGGCCATCAATTTAGGTGTCAATCGTAGATTGCATCTTAATCATGTCAACATAATGGAGAGCCAGGGAGAGCTGCTTGCAAGTGGTGAGACAATTGGAGACAAGGAATTTGTAACAATATTTGTAACCAGTTAACAAGCAAAAATTAGTACGAGTAGCCTCCTTTTGTGTGTCATCCACAACTGCAGTTCCACCATTTGAAGAAGTGGTCTTTGGAATGCTGTTGCAACGAGACAATGATTTGAGCAAAATGAAGATAAGGATTGCGATTAAACATTTGAAACCAAGCCATCGTAGCAATTGTGACAAAGGAGGAAATAAAGGCAGCTATAGGAACAATGGAAAAGGTGTTGTATGTAAATTTTCCGGTTATAGAAATTACCTGATTCTTAAAAAATAAATGTTCTAAGAAACAGTGTTGGTGAATTGCAATTGTCATCAAAGTCCAATATGGCACTCATCAATTTTTTTAACTTTATATTTTATGAAAAATAATAGTTCTTTAATATAAATTAATTTAAGTTCATAAAAGCAAAGGTATTGTCCATTCTTGGACTACAGTGATGTATTTTGCAGAAAATGAGGAGAGAGGAGGATATTTTGGAGTCATGGAAATAACCCCAAAATGCCACAACATAGGCATATATAGCTGTTGTTTCTCTCACACAATATATCCCGTAAAAGAGGGTCTCGTGAAAGAGGGAAAAGCTGAGCAAGGAAGCATACTCATTCCACAAGTAGCAGACATCACTCCCTAGTGATGGCCCCACTGACAATGAAGATCATGTTAGGACTTGCATGTTATAGTGGGCTAGTTATGGCTACCCACATGACAAATATTAACTGGTAAGATCCAGCAAAAGTATACATATGATATAATGCCCCAAAAGAACTACGAAAAAAATTCATTTTAATATAGAAATTAACATAGTTTGAGTTTTCAAGTAAAGCTGTGACCTTATCCATGTTGCAGATAACAAAAGCAAGAGAAGTCGTTCCAATTAACTTATATCTCTGAGGTAACCGCTTCCACGGCGGCCATTGCAACTTCCCTGGCTGGTCAAATTTCCCATTATCTGTGGCACTGCCCGCGTATTCACCATCGACTCTCATTACTTTCTTATGAGATATTACTGCAGCATCATCAGCAGCAGCATCGGCATCGTTTCTCACTCCATTTGGCTGCTCCTCTTTTTCTGTTTCTGCTTGTTTGCTCGTTATTTTATTCGCCGTCGTTTTATCCGAACTAGCCCTCGCTGGCATGCAACCGCGCTTCAACAATCCGCCCTGATTGTGAAACTTCAACTCCATCTTTGAAGGCAGCGATGACGATGAATAGCAATTATGTCTTCCCGTGTAACAATGATTTACAAAAATCCTTTGCAATCGGCATGGAGCTGGAATTAGTCCTTCGCCAGAGAGAACTCGTAGCCCAAAGGAATTCTCTACGCTTCTACCATGTGAATGGGAGGGAGAGGGGGTGCTGGAGTTCCAGAGTTTGGATGAATTAACAGGGCGGTCCATCTGCAGGTACAGTAATGGGAGCTGCAGAAATTGCCTTGTGCCTTGTCTCTGTGCTTGTGACACAGAAATCGCACTAGCGAAGGCAATGGGCAGAGGATTGGGTGCCTATCTGAATAATGGTATGGTAAGTACGATGCCAGCAGCATTCAATATCCTAACCATCTTCTCACATATGGCAACCCCACGTTGTACATCATCACTTTCGCCTGGCCGCGGTGAAATTCGATGCTATCTAACCGCGGAGCCATTAGGGGAAATGTGGATTTGCTCTTCCTCGGTCTCTTCCACCGAACATTTTAAATAAAAGAGAAGAAATAAATAAATTATTTTAAAGTTCACTAGTCTAAGAAATAAATAAATTATTTTAACAAGGTTAAAAAGGATAATATGAATAGGCATTGTATTATTCGCAAAACAAATATTATCTTAATCTTCATATATATAGATAAGAGGTGTGAGTTTTATAATATCTAGAAGAGATGTAAGTTTATTTTAAATAAGGTGAATTAATAATGGGTCAAAGTGATTTAGGTAAAATTGTGATTAAATCGAATTATTGTTATTATAACATGTGCAAGTTAAATATATCAATAACTCATGATTTAGTAAGGGTTAGTACATCTCAAGGTACATCCATGTGCACTCCTATCAAATGGGAGGTTGATGTAGGAGCATCTTTGGCCAAAAGCAATTTGTATCGATTGATTTTGGTTGGTAGCTTAGAAGATGTAAAAGTGTGTTGTAACACCTCTACTGCAACATCTTTGCTATGATGTTGTTGCCATGCCATTGTTGTTATAACACCTCTACTATGGTTATTTTGTTGCAAACTGGTGTTGTTTATGTGCTACATTTATGTTGAATTACTGTGGAGCATGACTTGTAGCGATTCCACGTGTCTCAAGGTGCTCGTGGTGAAACAGTGGACTACATGTGCAAGGGAGAAATGATTAGTTGTGGAAATGGATAATAAAAAAGCAATGATTAGCTAAGGAATCAGATGAAGAAGTGATTATTGGCCGCATAGCTGAACGACCATAATTATTCAATTCTAGGAATGATGACAGGACTAGGAAATAAAATCTCTATGATGATTAAGTCTTCCAACCACCATTAAGAGAAGTTATGAATGGGGGATAACTAGGGGGGATGGGGTGTGGGGGACATTTTAAAATGAAGGATATAATAAAAATATTTTTTTTAAATGGAGGCGAGCAGTTATGAACAGAAGAACAATTTGTGAACGAGAGAGAGATGAGAAGACAACAGAGAAACAGAAAACCAGAAGAGCTCAAGAGATTGAAACAGATTGAGCTCATGAAGTTGAGAAAGCTAGAACAGAGGAGAGAGAACAAAGCAAATGCTAAGGCATAGCATAAAATAGAATTGTACTATGATCTATAAGAGAAATTTGTTGTGTATGTGAATAAGAATGAAAAAAATTTGTCTTCTCTTGTCTCGTCTCATGTGAATTTTTAAATTTCATCATTGTATGTGTTAATTTTGAATTCTATTGTGTTAGCATACAAGTCACAATGTGCTCTGTGGGCAAACGCAAGGTTCTTGTAGTGGTTGTGTATAGGCCTATAAGTACCCTCTGTGTCAGGTGGTATTAGAGCTCATTTAATGTAGCACCCTCCTCCCACATTCACCCAAGTAACCATGCTCACCAGGGTAAACATGAGACGAGAGGCTACTATGATCATATTCAACCTCCTATGTGACCTTAAGGAAGTGGAATCGACGGAACATCACACATAGTCATCCAACATCATCAACAGAACCCTCAGGAGACAAGTCAACCACTCAGACAGCCTATCCCTGGGTCCCACTGTTGTTTTGGATCTCTTAGGCCATAGTCGCTCTCATGCTATGGGCAAGGGAGCGACGAGCAACCCAAAGTCACTCTCACAGACTTGCCTACCAGCGACCAGGGACCAAAATTGTCAATTTTGTGCCAGCGACCCCGGGATTTAAGCCACTTTTTCAAGCCCAGAGCCCAGGCCATTTCCCATAATGGAGTGATAGCTTGAAATCAGTAAAAGTACAAGGAAACAATGATGCAAAAGCAATAAGCTGAACAAGACCATAACCAGACCCCTACTAGCCATGATAGGCATTTCATTAAACATATCATCAACATGTAACCTATAGGTGTAAACAACAGAATTAAGTGTAGGGATCTCATACTTATCTGAGAATCGTTATGAACCATTGTTCCCTCATGTCAATTGTTGCATTATCATCTATTAGGTCATAGACACATTATCCATTCATGTACAAGTAAAAACATGTTGAGAGCCATACATAGTTGTTGTCATAAAATATACATATAACCAACATAATAGGAACAGAAATACCATAAACATATCAGCCATCAAAATCCACATATACATCAATACATTTACACATGAAAATCAAGGGAATGAATTTCTCATTAATGAATGCAATGAACCAATCGGAGATGGGACTACCACGTTCCACCCGACCATAGATTGGCTGAGCTAAGTCTCTCTTCAGCCAATCACCCTCGTGCCATATTCCAAGCATGAATGTGGGACTCATATAACACATCAAAACACCAATCAACATGGATGCCACCAAAGTTCTCCGCCTACACCGTGAGGAATTTGAGTGCCTCCTAGTCTCTCAGGCTTTACCATGCATCCACAGTCTGATCCAGGGATCACTAGGCCCTACATCGAGACATACTCTCCAGGCTTTACCATGCATCCCATCTCGGGATCACTAGGCCCAACAGAGAGAAAATCCACCTCTTGTCTTTACGGTATATTCCGCCATTCACCGCAAGGATTCCTAGGCCCACCGAAGCACACAATCTGGCTTTACCGCAACCCACAATCAGTTCGGTGGTTACTAGGCCAGTGGCTTCGCGATCCTCGGTTTGGTTCAGGGACCACTCAGACCATGTGTTTGTCAATTCAGAGATCCACCCCACTCGGCTTTGAATCCAATCTTGCCATCCCACATAAAGCGAGTGAGAGAACCCATCTCATCAAAGCTATCAGGAAATGGCAAGGCTAGGCTGAAAATACTATCCTACCTAGAAAAACCCATGCCATGGTAGAAAAGAAACACATGCAATCCAATGCATGCCAAATCTAGCAAGGAAAATACACATGCAAGTTGATACCTGCAATGAAGCCTGTTGTAGCTACTTGATCCTGCCTTTCCCTGCTTGATCTTTGCTTCATATTTCTTTCTTTGTCTTTCTTGCTCCAATATCAAAGTGCTCCAAGAAACTCTAAGTGTCGAAGAGTGAGAGAGAGAGAGAGAGAATAATGAGAGAGCTCCAAAACTCAACTGACAAAAGGTTACCAACTGATCCTCATGAGTGTTTTATGGATGAGGCCTCTGTTTTCTTCATTTTCCATTATTTTCCTTCATTTTCCTCCTCACATGCAACCTATGACCTTTCACCTCTTTTTCTCCTAATTTCCATTATTTTCATAAATAATTGTGCCAAAATTCCATTTTTCATTTCCAAAGTCTTAGCCATTGCCTTTGTGATCGGAATCTGGATTAGGGGCAAAAATTTGCTCAAAAATCGAAGTGCTCGGAATTTGCTCAAAACCTGAACGACTGCATCCGTCTCGGCAATTCGATCCCAATGCAACTTGTTTCACTCAAAACGGAGCTCGTATGAGAAAGATAGAGCCTTCTGTCCACTTTGTCAAACAAGCAAAATTTTGGGTACATGCTTACTGGGATGCTAACTAGAAATCCATACAGTCCATTTAGCAAAAATGAATATTCCAGGGAACATTCCCAAAATATTCCCACAGGTGGCTCAGCTAGGTCGTGACAAGTGTCGGCATCAAATTGGTCAAAGGCATTTCGGTGGACCAATGAGAGGCTAACACGTGGCAAGCCCGAAGGCCGTCACGTGCCCTCTCAAAGGTTGAGTAAATTTATAGTTGGCAGGTCGGGGAATCAAACTCGTGACCTCGCCCAAACAAGCACAATGCTTTACCGTTATACCACAACATGTTACTTAACATATAACGATTATGTTTTTTATTTAAAGTAATCAAATGTTACGGTTGGGGGAAGAGAGAGCCAACCCTCTCCACATATGACCATACCACTGTAACCAGAGGCCAACACTAAGTGGGTTTAACGTTAATTAACCCTTAATTAATGGCGGATTTAATTGACCGCAATTTGGCAAGTCCGATAAATTTAGCCTTGCTCCAAATTTGGCGAGGTTAATTGGAGTTTTTCCAGATTTAGTGGAGATTTCCTAGGAAAAATTGAAGAGGCCATAACTTTGGCAGTTTTTGACCAATTTTGGCTCAAAAAGAGTCATTCCTAGATGATTTGGATACTATGAACACAATGGAATAGGTTTCAAAGGCAAAAGGCACTTTTGTATGTGATTTTGTTACATTGAAGTTTAAGGAAGCCTAGGGCCACCAGGAGAGGAGGTCAAGCCTAGATCAACTGAAGTCTAATTGCAGAGATTGGAAAGTCATTTTTGGGGGTTTTGGGTCTTCTAAATCCAATGGAGCAGGTTGCAAATCCATTGGAGCACTGCAGGTGCATGTAATCAAATAATTGACCATTAATCCAAAGAGGGCCTAGCCATTGAAGCAGGTCCAAGAAGATGTAGCCCAGGAGGGGTGAACTCATTTATCAGCTTTGCGTTTATGAGTTGATTTGTTTTACTTCTCTACTTTTTACTTGTTGTATATGTGTTTTAAACAGCTAATTAACCTCATAAATTGCTCATAAAAGACACTCAACACTTGACACATAATTCCTCACATTTTGTTAATTTGAGACGATCCTAAACACATTTTTCTAATACAAATGAGGGAGCTTGCATAGCATTAACAATTTTGCCCAACATTAAGATCAAGTTAGTATTAGAGCACTGTTAGCTCATTTTAACCCTGAGATGGTTTGCCAAGGTTAGCTGGAAAATTAGCTATTGGTTTTGTATTTGTGCAAGGAGAATTTAACTGTGTGCAAGTTTATGTGTGAAAGCTGAAGCAGGGAGATGGTATGAGATGCTTCTTTGTTGAGAAACCTTTTTGAAGATTTGTGAAGCTTTTTGATGCATTACAAGTGTGATGGCAGCTTCAACAAGTGATGTTTCTAATTCATATTACTTAGCAAGACTCTTTGATTTAGAGATGTTGCAAGAGCTTATCATCATGATAGATATGGTGCAAGAGATGAATGAAGATAGGAAGGAGAACACTATACTTCAAGAGAAGTTGATGGCCATGAAGAAGGAGAAGAAAGAGCTTCTTGAAAAGATGAATGATATGGAGATTCAACTCCATGATGCCAAGGAAACCCTAGCCAAGTATGTGCATGAAAATGAGGTATGTAATTCAAGTTTATCTTCAATTTCCTCTCAAAATGAATGTTTTGGTGCTTTTCAAAGACACGCTAGAGTAATAGGGTCCAAATTATTGATGAATATGGGATATGAAGGTAAAGGGTTAGGGAAACATGCACAAGGCATAGTTGAGCGAATTTTTGTTGAGGAAAGGCCTAGGTATTTTGGGTCTTGGTTATGGACAACATGATGGAGAATGTTCCAAAGCTAAGGAGGCACATGAAGGTGTTCCAAGAAGGACTTTCATTACATGTTCATTACCTCAAGCTTGTGAAGTTTGTGTTCACGAGGAATGCAAAAGTTTTATACCCACTTTGCAAGAAGATGCTCATAAGCATGCAACTAGTGGAAATGGCAAACAAGAGGATGTTGAAAGCTCTAAGGTCATTGAAACCATTGTTAGTATTCCGAAGAAAGCCACTACCTCATCAAATTCACCTCCTCAAGAAGGCGACAAAGGTGAATGTGCAAGGTATAAATCTGCCTTTAATCAAGTTTCTTTTGATTATGATAAACATGGTAAATATTCACATAAGATTTGGAGAAAATTTACATGTTCCTTTTGTGGTTTGAATAACCATATTGTTTTGAGGTGTTGGAAGAGGATAGCCATACACAGGAAACTTTCAAAACAAAAGAGATAGAAAGCCAAAGGTCCATTGGATAATGGAAACCATGTTGAAAAGAAGATGCAATTATTTTGCACTCATTTCCATAAGCAGGGTCATCTTGTAGACAAGTGTTGGACTTTGCATCCAACAAGTCATCCACAACATTTGAAGAAGGTGGAGAGAGATTTTGGCAAGAATGGAAAAGAGGATTCCATAATTTATGTGGGTCGGGATGATACACATGATGAAGTGCAGCTGAAAGAAGCGACATTGAAATGGTTTGGAAAGAGATGATTAGATTTCTTAACCAATTAAGGCCTTGCATTTCTTTTGATAATTGATGCAAATCTTACCTTATTGATCCATTTCCTTGTTATTTGGATGCATTTCTTTTCTCCTGAAAGCATGCTGCATATTGCATGAAGCAAGATGTTGGAAAAGTAGAGTTATATTGACTCACTTTGATGTAGCAAAGATGGCAATTTGCAACTACAAATTTGCATGCATGTTGCATTCTTGAACTTGCATGTTTACGCTATGAAGGTGTTCAAAAGTGAAGTATGTTGACTCACTTTATTGCAGCAAATTTGGTGATTACAGCTCTTTAAATACTCATACATACAATTGGATTCTTATACTTGTGATTTTACTTGTGAGAGAGTTGAGAATTGTTATACATGCATGAGAGTTTGTGTGTGTGAACAATGGAATTTTTAATAGTTTCATTGTGCTTGAACATGCATGAGTGATTGAATTGTGTTGGTTGATTGCTTTGTTAACATGTATGTTGTCAACTTGAGAATGTTGATCATTTGCACATGCATGAGTGTCGGCTTGTGTAGTCGATTGATTGTTACATGTATGTTATATCGACTTGGAAGAGTTGATTTGGTCTCCAAAGATGAAAGGGATATGTGATGAATTGTTTCATGAGAATATGGAATTCTTGTTGTAAATCATCAAGTTGTTGTACATGCTTTTGCTTGACTTAAAAGTCATTTGTTTGAAGAAGCATGTTTTTTTTACTTTTGTTTAGTCGATGGTTTATACACCAAGATGTAAGAGTACATGGCGATGTTCACATGATGTGACATTTGTTGCTTTGAAGAAGCAAAATGAAGAGGTCGTCAAGTTATATTCTTGCATGAGTGTTTTTCAAGGTTTATGGTGTTTCTTGTGACAAGATGTCGCAGGATTTCGGAAGGTCCGCGCTTGAGCAAGAGGCTCATGATTAGCCTTAATTCTCAAATCATGACATGAGCAGCATGTTAATACTAGAGGATGATGGAATCAAGAAGCGAAAGTGGACAACAATGCCAAAAAAAAAATTGCAGCCATTGTACACCATTTGATGTGTTGACACCAAGAAGCGAAAGAGATGGCGAATGCATTCTTCCAGATGTGAAATTTGGAACCGTGGAGGTAAAAGAATGGTCATTTCTTTTCTTATTATTACTGATATTGGAACTCAGTGTTGTAGTTCACTCAGATGGGCTTAACTTGGAAAAGTGGTTTCCAAGGAAAAGCTTGCATCGAATGCATGTGTTGCAAAGGAGGAACGAGATTCTCAGTGGGAAGGCCATCAGACAGCTTTACAATCGCCGAGGGATCACTTTGGTACAAGAGGGTGTTTAATCAGAAAACGTCAACAAGTGTTGGATTGGGTCAACAACAAAAGGATAACATTGGTTGAAGTGCTAAGCCATTTGCAAGGCAAGGCATGTCAGTGAACCCAAGTGGTTGCCATGGAGATTTTTCCAAGTAGAATCAATTGATAGAACTTGGGAAGGAAAAGAGTATTCATCTCTCATCATATAACCATCTTTTGTGGGTCCAAAAGCCTATCAGTGGGAAGGAGTGATCGGAATCTGGATTAGGGGCAAAAATTTGCTAAAAAAACAAAGTGCTCGGAATCGCTTAAATCCTGAATGAATGCATCTGTCTCGGCAATACAATCCCAACGCAACTTGTTTCACTCAAAACAAAGCTCGCATGAGAAAGATAGAGCCTTCTGTCCGCTTTGTCAAACAGGGAAAATTTTGGGTACATGCTTACTAGGATGCTGACTAGGCATCCGTACAGCCCAGCCAACAAAAAGGAATATTCCTAGAACATTCCCATAGGTGGCTCAACTGGGTTGTGACAAGTTTCGGCATCGGATTGTTCAAAGGCATTTAGGTGGACCAATGAGAGGCTGACATGTGGCAAGCCCGGAGGCTGCTATGTGCCCTCTCAAAGGTCAGGTAAAATTATAGTTGGAAAGCGGGGGATTCAAACTCATAACCTCACCCACACAAGTGCAATTCTTTTCCGCTATACCACAACATGTTACTTAACATATAACGGTTGCGTTTTTTTATTTAAAGTAATAAAATGTTGCGGTTGGGGAAGAGTGGGCCAACCCTCTCCACATATGACCATATCACTGTAACCAGAGGCCAGCGCTATGCACTAAGCAAGTTTAACATTAATTAATCCTTAATTAATGGCATATTTAATTGGCAGAAGTTTGGCAGGTCTGATAAATCCGACCTTGCTCCAAATTTGGCAGGGTTAACTGGAGTTTTTCCAAATTTAGTGGAGATTTCCTAGGAAAAACTGAAGAGGCCATAACTTTGGCAGTTTTCAACCAATTTTGGCTCAAAAAGAGTCATTCCTAGATGATTTGGATGCTCTGAACACAATGGAATAGGTTGCAGAGGCAGAAAGGCACTTATGTACGTGATTTTTCTACGTTGAAGTTTAAGGAAGCCTAGGGCCACCAGGAGAGGAGGTCAAGCCTAGATCAGCTGAAGTCCAATTGCAGAGCTTGGAAAGTCATTTTTGGGGTTTTTGGGTCTTCTAAATCCAATGGAGCAGGTTGCAAAGCCATTGGAGCACTGCAGGTGCATGTAATCAGAGAATTGACCATTAATCCAAAGAGGGCCTAACCATTGAAGCAGGTCCAAGGAGATGTAGCCCAGGAGGGGTGAACTCCTTTATCAGCTTTGTGTTTATGAGTTGTTGTGTTTTACTTCTATGCATTTTACTTGTTGTATATGTGTTTTAAACAACTAAATAACCTCACAAATTGCTCATAAAAAGACACTCAACACTTGACACATAATTCCTCACATTTTGGTTAATTTGAGATGATCCTAAACACATTTTTTTAATACTGATGAGGGAGCTTGCATAGCATTAACAAGTTTTCCCAACATTCAGATCAATTTTTCAATTTCCTTGGCCATAAAAAACGAAATTAACACCCCCTAGGATGTCTTGCCCAACATTCAGCTTGGAATAAGTGTCCCATCAACCATGGTTATTGTTTTTAACTTTTATTACATGGAATTTTCACCAGGGCTGTTACATTTAAGATCTTAAGATTGATTCCTTGTTAGTGATTTTGTATTGCATGATTGTGGTTGAACCTATGAGGGGTTTTTTAGTGGGATTGTTGGAGGGAAAGTTGTGAGAAGCCAAGATTGAATAAGGTCTATGAATGTTATCCAAGTTAAGGGCCACTAAAAAACTTGTATAAACTCCCCCACATAGAGAAGGAGCAACACAGGGAATGAGAGGATTTGAGAAGAAGAATAGAAGATTTGGAAAATAGAATACTTAAGGATGTTGAAGTAGGCTTAGAGTTGGAAGATGAGATTGAAAGAGAGATGTTGAGGAAGTGGACCCAATAATATGTTTAATATCCTTTATGAAGGATAGAGGCAGCACATAGGTAGAGTTTCATATCATGATGGCAGTTTAAAGGTTGAGATTCTCATTAATTGGATAGTGGAGCTCGAAATGTACTTTGAGCACAAGCATGTTTAGGACCCAAATCATGTTCGACTTGTTATGACAAAGTTAAAGGGACATGATGCACTTTGATGGGATGTGTTACAAAAAGGTGGGGTAAAAAATCATCAAGATAAGGTTAGAACTTGGAGGAAGATGGTAAGTAAACTCAATGAGAAATTCCCACCTACTAATTTCCAACAAATTTTGTGTAGGCAAGTACAAAACCTAAATAAAAAAGAGATGCCTAACAATACATTGAGGAATTTTTTGAATTGTCACTCAGGTCAGGGATTAAAGAATTGGATTATCAAAGAGTGGTGAGATATATGAATGGGTTAAAATATTAGGTTCAAAATGACACGAACACATGATTCTTTTGAAATGTGGACGAAGCCTATCATGTTTCCTTGAAGGTGGAAGAGAAGATTAGCATAAAAGCACAATAGAAATTTCGTGGAAAATGACCTAGGGGAAGAGGTAGAACAAGTATTGCTAGAGGCGATGAAAAGCAAAATGAATCCTCCTATGGCCAAGGAAATACAGGAGGAAATGGTGTTGGAAGAGGCAAAGGATTTGAAAGAGGAAAAGTTGAGTACATTATTACTTACTACAGATGTGAAATAGAGGGGCATAAAGCATCTGAATATATAGAAAAGCAAAATGCTAGAAGGAGAGGTGAAGCCCGAACACAAGTCACTTAGGCAAGTCAGGCAATCACTGTTGAGGAAAATGTAATGGTCCTTTAGTAGGAACAAGGTGAGAATTTGATTTTTTGAAGGGTGTTGCTTAAATTTGAAAAGAAGATCGCATAAAAAACTAAACATAGAAGGAAGGTTTTCAAGACTAAATGTAAGATTCAAGGGAACTATTTTAATCTAGTCATATATGTTGGGAGTATATAAATTTGGTATTCATAAAAGTCATGGAGAAGTTAAAATATATCCCCCTTTCCAATCCATACTGGGTTTCATGGTTACAACTAGGACAAAAAGTGATCATGATGGATCAATGCTTGTTAAATTTTTATATTTGAATCTTTAGTGAATATGTCTTATATGATGTAGATGACATGTACTGCTTGCAAGACCGTGGTTGTTTGATAAAAATGTTTTCTATGAGGGAAAGAAGAATATTTATGAATTCACAAAGGATGGAAAATGTTACAAGTTGGCCAATGTTAGAAAGTACAACGACGATTGCAAGAAGTAGTAGCAATCAAAATGTGGGCAGTAGTAGAAATCTAATTATGTTGTGTTCAGCTTAAGTGTTTTGAAAGGAACAAAATAAGGCTCATTTCTATTTGACCATAATGCCAAAACAAGTCCAAGAAGGTGGGAAGAGGAACTCTATACCACTAGAAATTCAACATTTGTTGAAGGAATTTGAACATATTTTTCTAAATGATTTTCCAATAGGATTATCACCCATGAGAGGTATATCACATCAAACTGAATTGATACTAGGGTCAAGTATGCCTAATAAAGCTCCTTGTTGAATAACTCTAGCAGAAACGAAGAAGTGAATAGGCAGGTACAAGAGTTGTTTGAAAAAAGGTTGATTAGAGAAAGTTTAACTCCTTGTGTTGTATTGATAGTGTTAGCACCCAAGAAAGGAAGTGAAAGGTGAATTTGTATAGATCCACAAGCTATTAATAAGTTCATTATCATGTATTGGTTTCCCTCAGCTAGGATGGATGACCTCATGGATTATTTGAGTGGGGCCAAGTACTATTTAAAGGCCGATTTGAAGAGTGGATGTCATTAGATTTGGATAAGGGAAGGTGATGTATGAAAGATGTCACTCAAGACAAACAATGGATTGTTTGAATGGATGGTCATATTATTTGGATTAACAAATACTCCTAGTACACTGATGAGACTTATGAATGAAACCCTGAAACCATTTCTAGGGAAGATTATTTTTATATACTTGGATGACTTTATAATCTTCAGTAAGGCCAAGGAAACACCTAGATCATGTGAGAAAGCTATTGCAACGATTGAGGGAAGAGAAGCCACTGATAGATTTGAAGTGGTGCACATTCCTAAAGGAAGAGTTAGTGTACTTGGGATTTGTGATTTCCAAGGAAGGCTTGAAGATGGATCTTGTAAAGGTAAAGGCCATTTTGGATTGGCCAGCACCAAGGTGTACCTTTGATGTGAGAAGATTTCACGGTTTGGAAAGCTTCTATAGGAATTGTATCCAAAATTTTAGTGAGATTTGTGCACCATTAACAAATTGTATAAGAAAGGAAAATTCCAATGGATGATAAAAGCCATGAAATTGTTTGAGAATTTGAAGAAGAAAGCAAACAAATAACTACTTTTGGCACTTCCAGATTTCAATAAGGTGTTTCAAGTGGACTACGATGTAAGGGGTTCAACAATTAGAGCAATTTTGAGTCAAGAAGGAAGATCAATTGCATTCTTTAGTGAGAAGGTAAATTATGCCAAGAAGAAGTGCTCAACTTATGATTTGGAGTTCTTTGCTATTGTACAAGCTTTGAAGAAATGGTGACACTACTTATTATTGAAGGACTTTGTCTTATTTACTGATCATAATGCACTGTAGTACGTCACTAATCAAGGTAATTTGAATCAAAAGTATTCTAAATAGATAGAATTCTTGCAAAGTTACAAGTTTGTTTTCAAACATACGTCTAGAAAATCAAATGAGGTTTTAGAGCGTTAAGTCGAAGCATAATGCTATAAAATACATTGTCAATTGAAGTTGTGAGTTTGGAATGAATGAGGGAGTTGTATGAAGAGGATGTAGATTTTACAAAAGCATTTAAGGCACCTTTGAGTATTAACAAAACTTCATATTTGGATTTCCACATCGAAGAAGGATTCTTGTTTGAGAATCAATGTTTGTGCATTCCACAGAGCTCATTGCACCTAAATCTTATGAATGAATGTATGGTTAGACAATTTGGTATTGTCAAGACCACAATATTAGTAAAGAAGAGTTGTTTTTGTTACAACATCAAAAAGGATGTTAAGAAAATTGTTGGGTTCAATAGAATTTTCCAGGATGTAAAAAGAAGAAGTCAGAACACAAGATTGTATACATTGTTTCCAATACTAGAAAAACCTTAGGAGGATGCAAATATGAACTTTGTTTTGGGACTACCTAGAAAGAAATGTTTCCCGAAGTATAGATAGTAAACTCAAGTACAAGGAAATTAGACCATGCAGAGTCCTAAAGAAGATTTCTAGTAATGCTTATAAGTTGGTGTTACTAGAAGAATTTGACATTTCCCCAATATTCAATTTCCTTGACTTATACAAGATTAGAAAAGGATAAATAGATGATAAAGGAGGTACCCTGGATGAGTGGAAGAAATAATTACCCGTTAGTCCAACTGAAGAACTAAAGCAAGTTCTGGTGAGAAGGGTCAGCAAGAGCACTAGAAGCAAGGAGAATTATGAGTATTTGGTCAAGTGGAAGAACATAGGTTATGAGGATGCATCATGGGTATCTAAAAAGGAGTTAGCATGCCTAAAAAGACTTTCCTTCCCTGGAACGGATGTAGTTGCATCCGCATGAGCTGGAATCTCATGATTTTCTTACCAAGGATGTCTAATGCAGGAGCATATTTGGACAAAAGCAATTTGCATCAATTAATTTTTGTTGGTAGCTTAGGAGAAAAAAAAAGCATTTTGTAACACCATTGTGGTGAAACCTCTGCTACAACCCCATTAATGTAACATCGTTGTTGCAACACTGCCTTGTTGTTATGTTGTTGAAAAACCGTTGTTGTAACACCATTGTTGTGACACCTTTGTTTTTGTTATATTACTACAAATTGATGTTGTTCATGTGCTATATTTGTGCTAAATTACTATGGAGCATGACTTGTAGTGATTTGATATGGTGGACCAGTTTAATGCTCAAAATTCAAAGTACTTGGATTGGCTCAAAACCAGCACCAAAGAAAAGATCTCGTCATCTTGAATCAACCGCAACTCATTTCACTTAAAACCGACATCAGATGCTCCTGATATCACATTCTGATTGATTTAGCAAACAACTAAAAAATTTAAAATGTGGTTGTAGGGATGCCCAGTCAGTAGTCTATACAATGACTGGGCAATGATTGGATAGGGTGACTGTGCCTCCCATCATCCAATGGCATGAGGACAAGTGACATGTTTTCATTGGTTCATTTGGTGGCTTGTTATTGGTTCAAGTGTGATTGGTTGGACCAATCAAGAGATACCACGTGGGTCAATCCCTCACTGCCATGTGGCCTCCTATTGGTCGTGTAAACTTATTATTTTTGAGGCTGAAATGCCTCCGCAAGTTTCGAACTCAATACCTACCATATGCCAGTCAAGCCCTTCACCGGACCACCTACGTTATTGCTTATTAAACATAGAAAATGGGGTTATATTTAAAGGTTTAGAAACACGTCATTGAGGGAGGGGACTTGGCTAAGCCCTAGCCCCTGGACACCCCAACGCCACGGGACCGCAGGAGGGGGGCCAAGGGCTAGGCCTTAGCCTAGCCCACGACCACAACCCGTGACCCAAACCTTACACTAGAGTCCAACACAAAGAACCATGGCGCAAAAGTTTAAGGGGCCAACCCCTGGGTCACATGACCCCATACGACCATGGGTGCGACAATGGAGAGGGGCCAGCCCCATGGTTACCTAGCTGACCATAAAACCAAGAGCGCGGGCATGAAGGGGGCTATCCCCAGGACACATGTGTACCCATGTGACCAAACTGCGGTGAAAAAGGGGCTCGGAGTTAGGCCTGAGAATCTCGACCCCCTATGTGGTTATATGTGTGCCATGTGACCATGATTTTCGGAACTGGGGGCTTAATGGGTGGACTAACCATCCTACAATGTTTCTCATTGGGCAGGAGTGTAGGCTATAATTGCGCGTCGGTTCTGGGTTTGGGGCGCTCAAGTCAAGTTTAGGTCGAATTGGAGGATTATTGGTTGTAGAATGGAGTAAAAACTTGAAACAATCATAACTTACTCAAGTTTTGGCCAAATGAGGTGCAGAAAGAACCAAAATGGGGGTTTTTGATAGTGTTGGATCCATTGGAGACATCAGTTCTACTGTTTGAGCTATGTAAATGCATGTAAACACACTTTTGAGCATTTTAATGAAAGAGACCCTACATTGGAAGCTGGACCAGGAGATGTAGCCCAAGAGAGGGGTGAACTCCTTTATCATGCTTTGTGTTATGTGTTTCAGATATGCTTATTTTGTCTCTGTTTGGCTGTAAATTGTGGTTAAAATTTACTTATTTATGTGTTTAGTAAACTGATCCTCTACCCAAAACACATATAAATTTAACTTGCAAATTGTTAAAAATCTTCAAGTTTACATATTCAGATCATTTTGGTATCAGAGCAACAGGTTATTGTGAAGATTTGATTTGTTTGCAAGTGTTTTTTCTAATGCTTACAAGGTTGAAGCTCAAAAGAGGAGAAGGAGAACTTGTGGAGCCAAGATCTCAAATTGTTTCAAGGAGAACAAACACACCTCAAGCTTCAATAGCCATGCCACATGAAGAAGGTCCTGAAGAGATGTTAGAAGTTTTTTGTTTTTTTGTTTTCTTGTTTTTTGTTTTTGTTTTTTTGTTTTTTGTTTTTGTTTTTTTTGTTTTTTGTTTTTTTTGTTTTTTGTTTTTTGTTTTTTGTTTTTTGTTTTTTGTTTTTTGTTTTTTGTTTTTTGTTTTTTGTTTTTTTTTTGTTTTTTGTCTTTTTTTGTTTTTGTTTTTCAGAAAAGCATTCATTGAGATGTCTGAGGTGGTTAAGGTTCTTTATGAGGAGAGGAATTCTAGATTGTATGGGGAGAGCTCAAAGCCTCCAAAAGGGAATGGAGGGAATGGTGACAAACCACCACCTTCACCTCCATCATCCTCATCCTCATCTTCAACTTCTTCTACCCTTTCTCAAACACCTCTAGATTCCCCAAAGGTTCATGGTAAAAATCCTTTGCTTAAGCTTGATATTAAGTTTGAATTTCCTATGTACAATGGAGAGGTAAATGCAAAGAGATTCGATAACTGGATTCATCAAATTGAAGTGTAGTGCAAGATACAAAGAATCAAAGAAGATGAAACCAAGATTCAACTTGCTTCTCTTAGATTGGAAGGTGCAACACTGATTTGGTGGGAATCCAAAACTCAAGAGGACATGAAGAAACATGGTAAGGTTTTATCCTTATGGAATGATTTTGTTGTTTCAATAAGAAGGCATTTTTATCCATTAGCATACATGCAGAAAGATATTATGCATTGGCAAAACTTTAGACAAGCTAAGGGGCAAAATGTTCAAAACTATACTCAAGAATTTAGAAAAAGGGCTTTGATTTTGGGCATAGATTTGTCTTCTCAAGATACTTTGCTCAAATACATTGGAGGATTGCATAGTTACTTGAGACATACCATTATCATGTTTAACCCTACAAAACTAGATGAAGTTTGTGTATAGGAAACTCATTTAGAGGCAAGAGGGAAAAATGTTTCTGAAGAAACTAGTGAGAGTTCCTTTGAGTCTGGAGAAAAAGGAAAGGGTAAGTTCAAAGGAAAAGGAAGGAAGAATTCTACCATCAAGATGGAGAAAGAAAAACTTACATGTAAAGATTATTCCAAAGAGGGCCATGATGAATATCATTGTTGGAAACTTCATCCAGAGATGAGACCCAAAAAGTTTAAAAACAAGGAGAAAGAAAAGACAACTGCAACTACACAACAAGATTTAGGTTCTGATTCTGGGGATGAAACAAAGATCACAACCATGGGTTTGAAAGGCAAGTACATTGCAAGTACTAGTTCTTCAAATTGTCTCAATGAAACTCAATATGAAAAAAACAAGAATAAATATTTTCCACATTAGAGTCATTTCAAAACATACCAAGATAGATACATTGTTTGATGGTGGTTCACAAGCAAATCTTACCTCAGAAAACATTGTCAAGAAGTTTAATTTAGAAACCATTCCTCATCCTAAACCATATCCTTTAGATTGGGTATGTGAGAATGCAAAATTGTAGGTCACAAAGAAATGCATACTTAGATTTGCAATCACTGCAAACTTTCTTGATGAGGTTGAACTTGATGTAGTTCCATTTGATTTATGTGGTATTGTTTTGGGAAGTCCATATCTTTATGATAAGAGAGATATTTTTCATTGCCATGAGAACAAATATCATTTGTTCAAGAATGAGATTGAGTACATTGTTAGAGTACATAACAAGAAATTGAGTTTATCTCTTATGAATGCTGGAAAAATGAAGAGAATTGTTAATGCTAGTAAAAATTTTCATTGTTAATGTTCAAGCACAAAGATGTTGAGGAACCTAAAGCCTTTCAAGGATATGAATCAAGTTTGAAATCTGATTTTATTGAGCTTTCTAATTCATGTGATAAGATGTTTCAGGAATCTAACAAGTTGCCTCCTAAAAGAGGTAAACAAAATGAAATGCAATTGCAGTAGTATGCATCATTGTTGAACACTGGTGTGAACAAGATGTCAATGTTAAAGCATGCAAAGGTCAAAAAGAAAATGCAATGGCTAATTGAAAAAGAGGACATTGGTCCCAAAAGATCTTCTTGTGGGTTTCATAATGTTTTGGCTTTGAATAAGGATGGTGCATGGCGATGGTGATCACATTTGATAAAGAGTCGAGCCAAGTGCAAGGCTAGACATGCTAAGCATCGTCATGATGACAATGTTCAAGGTGAAAGGAACTTCAAATTGTTTAAGTTTCCATTGATTGAAGACCAAGGAGGGAATGTGCATATTCCTTCAAAGGCAATTTTTTGTTCTGCATATCTTGAAAAATTGCAGAAAGATGTCATCGTTGACAGAAAGTCCAGGACTCCAAAATCAAGGAAAGTGATGTACTTTCATGAAAATCTCAAAGCGACAAATTCAAGAAAATTTTAGTGGATTGAGACTGGAAGGGTGAGGGAGTTGTACCCTCATCTATTTTTTGAATATAAAGAGCTTTTGGACCTCTTTTGGAGGTCCAAAAGCTTTCAATGGGGAGGAATGATCTGGTGGATCAGTTTAATGCTCAAAATTCAAAGTGCTCGTATTGGCTCAAAACCAGTGTCACAGTGAAGATCTCATCTCCCTGAATCCAACGCAACTTGTTTCACTCAAAACTGACATCGGATGCTCTCGATATCGCATTTTGATCGATTTGGCAAACAACTAAAAATTTTAAAATGTGGTTGCAGGGATGCCCAATCAACAGTCCATACACTGACTGGGCAATGATTGGATAGGGTGAATGTGCCTCCCATCATCCAATGGGATGAGGACAAGTGGCATGTTTTCATTGGTTCGTTTGGTGGCTTGTTATTGGTTTAAGTGTGATTGCTTGGACCAATCAAGAGATGCCACGTGGGCCAATCCTTGGCTGCCACGTGGCCTCCTATTGGCCATGTAAAATTATTGTTTGAGGTCGAACTGCCTCCGTAAGGTTCGAACTCAAGACCTACTACATGTAAGCCATGTCCTCCACCGGTCGGCCTACGTTATTGCTTATTAAACATATCAAATGGGGTTATATTTAATGTTTTGGAAACACACCATTGGGGGAGGGGATCGGGCTAAGCCCTAGCCCCTAGCCACCCCAACGCCATGGGACCGCAAGAGGGGGGCCAAGGGTTAGTCCTTAGCCCATCTCACGACCAAAGCCCACGACCCAAACCTTACACTAGAGTCCAACGCAAAGAACCATGGCGCAAAAGGTTAAGGGACCAACCTTGGGGGCTAGCCCCGGGGTCACATGACCCCATACAACCATGGGCACGAGGGGGCCAACCCCAAGGTCACCTAGCAGACTATAAAACTAGGAGCATGGGCGTGAAGGGGGCCAGCCCCAGGACACATGTGTGCCCATGTGATGAACTGTAGTGGAAAAGGGGCTCGGAATTAGACCCGAGAATCTCTGCCCCTTATGCGGTCATATGTGTGCCACATGACCATCATTTTCAGAATTGGGGACTTAATGGGCAGACTAACTGTCCTACAATTTCGCCTATCGGGCGGGAGTGTAGGCCATAATTGTGTGTCGGTTCCGGGTTTGGGGCGCTCAAGCCAGGTTTAGGCCGAATTGGAGGATGATTAGCTATAGAATGGAGTAAAAACTTGAAACAATCATAACTTACTCAATTTTTGGCCAAATGAGGTGCAAAAAGAACCAAAATGGGGGTTTTTGACAGTGTTGGATCCATTGGAGACATAATTTTTTCTATTTGAGATATGTAAATTCATGTAAACACATTTTTGAGCATTTTAATGAAAGAGGCCCTACATTGGAAGCTGGACCAAGAGATGTAGCCCAGGAGAGGGGTGAACTCCTTTATCATGATTTGTGTTATGTGTTTCAGATATGCTTATTTTGTCTCTATTTGGTTGTAAATTGTGGTTAAAATTTACTTGTTTATGTGTTTAGTAAACTGATCCTCTACCCAAAACACATATAAATTTAACTTGCAAATTGTTAAAAATATTCAAGTTTACATATTCAGATCATGCTTCCATGCATCTCAAGGGGCTCCTACTGAAACAATGGACTACTTGTGCAAAGTAGAAATGAACAATTGTGGAAATATCCATATAAGCAATGATTAGTCAAGGAATGAGATGAAGAAGTGATGATTGGTTAGGGAGTCTAACCACTATGCTTGTTCAACATCTAAGAAATGATGACGAGATTGGGAAACAACTAAGGAAACCAAACGATTGTGACAGTTCAACCTTCCAACCATCGTTTAAGAGAAGTTATGAATAGGGAATAGTTGGGGGGGAGAAAAAAAACATCGAAGGTAAGCAACTATGAATAGACGAGCAATCTATGAACAAGAGAGATATGAAAAGAGCGTAGAGCAATAATTTTTATTTATTTTTCAAATCCCGAGAGGTTGGAACAAAAGGAGCTCATGAAGTTGGGAAAGTTGGAACAATAGAGAGAGAACAATTGTTTGAGTTTAGTGTGAAATAGAAGGGGCATATGTTGAGGCATAACACATAATATAATTGTATTATGATCTGTAAGAAAAATTTGTAATGTGTGTAAGTAAGAATGAAAATTTGATATCTTGTCTTGTTTTTTCTCCCATGAATTTATATTTTTCCTCTTCATATGTGTTGATTTTTAATTGCATTGTAGTACCATACAAGTCATTGTGCACTTTGTGGGCAAAGACTAGGTTGCTATAGTGGTTATGTACAGGCCTGTAAGTACCTCTATGGCATGGGTATACCTTCTCATCTCACAATGAGCTAATATCTTATTGAGGATTTGAACCTAGGTGGAGAGATTGTGGAACTTATCTCCTCATTGTTTATGTTTTAGAACCCTCGATAAAAGGTGCCAGTTTTTTAATAAAGCACCAAAGAAAATATGAAAAGTCAATGCAAACAAGTATCTTGTGTTTATCACGATGTACCAATGTTGTCTTGGTCTTGAAAGAACCAAAATTGTTAGTATATTGATTAAAGGTTGTATCACAAGTGTTGTGAGAGTGATAAGTCGTGACAAGGTTGTTTGAGATTATGATTTTAGATGTTATTGAAATTCACGTTTATAGAGTATTTTTTGTTCGAAGACTATGTGTGACTCATAGAAACATGTTGTAATGTGTTAACTTAGAAAATGTTTGGATGGGATACGATGTCTTTAACGAATATGTAAGAGTTTTATTTTTTATTTTTATTTTTTTTACACATTTTTGAATCTATTCATTCTTCATGTGTTCTTTGTGTGAAGAATATATTTATAACACACCTTTATCATATGTTTTAAATGTTAATAGATAATAATGATCACAAGTGTTAGCATAAGCATTCTATAATTAATTGAGCAAGATATTGGCCATTACACTAAGCGATTTTGTGTATGAGTAAAGTGATTGTTATGAATTGGTTTTGGAACAATTAAATGATTAAACTAGAAAGGAGAAGGAATGATATACAAGATTGTTTGAGTTGGTTTTGTCATAAGATTAGCAACGCCTTGATATAAAATTCAAATAACTCCTGATAATTATGTTATGATGAATTACAAAGCTCACTGAGCCATGATTGATAATATTAATGTTTTGTTCCCACTAAATTTGATTGAGTTGTTGTTGATGCCACAAATTATTAAAGATATTGTACATTTAAACAAGGGATGCAATGTTGTGATTACTATACATAAGTTTTGGAACAACTAGATGACTAAATCAAGGAGGATGAGGAAAAATTATAAGATTATTTAAATTGTGTTTGTCAAAAAAGAAGTGAATGGAATAATTAATTAAGTTTCCAAATTGAAGCATTTTTGTTTCAAGTTTTGAAGCAAAAATGGTGATATGTGATAGAAAGAAGGGTTAAGGAATAGAGGGATGTCGATATTGAAGGAAGGCATGGATAGAGAACGGTGAAGAGTGACTGTAGCACCCATCAAGATCTTACGCCCCAATCACTTGGAGACAATGATGTATTTTTTTATCAGGGTCATGCCACCAATAACTCATTATATGAGAGACAATGTTATTCGAGGTGAATTCATTTCATGGAACACGACCTTACTCAAGTGTATCTTTCATTGGTTGTTGATTATTCAAAGAAGAATTTGTGTCATTCTCAATGATCAACTTGCCTTATATATTGATATGTTCTCAATTAAAGATTCCCCACATGTTAATAGTAATCATTTGCCTACTTTGAATACATTCCAATCATAAATGAGATCACATCCTCTATCATTAGTATCTATGTTCTTCCTTAACCTCAAGTGTTATCCTCCACCATTGATGAGCCTCAAACAACAGTAGGAAACGTGATGAGGGATGGTTCTTTGTGGATACTGTGATAGTTACTAAGCTCCATGTAAAGTGACATAGTGAAGATGCTCAATGGCAAGTTGTATTTCCTACTAAGTATGAGAGTGGAAGGAAGAAGATGAGGGTGTGGAGGCATCAAATTAATTACATACATGCAAATATATCCAACACCAATAGCTAAAGCATGGCTTAGATTTGCCCATGAAACATGATGAAACTACAAACAAGCATTTCGAAGGGAATTCTACAACAAATGATACAATTTCACCCAACCCCACTAGAGACTTCAATTTATCCTTGAATAAAATAGAGAATATGCCTAATAAATAAAAATTTGGAGCACACAAGGGTGATTTGTTCTTCAATGGAAAAATGATAGACAAAGAGGAGGTTAAGAAATGGTGTGTTCTAAATTAGGAAACTAAAAGGATATTGTTAGAATCATATTTATATCTTGAATCTAAATAATCGTGTCTCCTATTCAACTATGTTTCTACAACCAAATAGGTTCTACAATACAATACATTGAATATTATTATCTCTCTAGCTTACAACTAGTATTGGCAATCAAACTTCAACCCATATGATAAAATCAAAGTATAGTAATCTTTGTTGATTGATTTTCCTACACAATATGTGATGTTCATCCTTTTGTTGATCTCTTTATAAAGTGGTTTGGAAAACCATTAGTCCATGATGGTTGACATAAATTTTTTAGATCTAATATGCAATTGTGTGTGTGTGTCAAATTTGATGTTTGGAAGAAACTAACCCAGTTTATTTTATATGTTCACTATCAATGGAGTTCAATAACATGATTAGTACCATCTTATTAGTCACCCCACCACCCTCTCCAAATACCTAAACTGTAACACCCAAGGCCTTCAACGTACACACTTCAAAGGAAAACTTAATGACAACCCAATTCTTGGTGAATGCCCCATGACCACTTCTAGAGCTAGAGCCTCCCTTGGAAAAACTCACTCTCCAAAACACCTTTAGAGTTGGAGCCTCCCTTGGAGAAACATCCTCTCCAAGAATCTTGTTCTACATTTGTAGATACTCAAGCAAAAATCATGTCATGTTATAGAATGTTCAAGGGATTACTATCTCAAGTAGGAAGCTATTTGTGAAAGATATGTTAAAAAGTCGAAACCACATGTGGTCTTCTTGAAGGAAGTTAAGTCAACTAATTTTGAATTATGTTAGAATGAATTATATTTTGAAAGAGCCTTTTTAGGCCATGGACCATTCCCATGGGAGTGAAGACGTGGTTTTGGGCATCTCCCATTGCCTACTAAGTTTTATGGTTGATCAAGATATGTATCTTGATAACAAGTTCCTATGGATCACATTAATTCTTCAAGACATGCTTCCAGACTTTGTTATTTATATGGCCCAAAATTTAGCATCAAGGGATATATAGTTTGGGGACTAGATGACCTATTCTCTCCCAAATGTAGAGTTGGTACTTAGGTGAGATTTCAATGTTGAGTGGTGTAGTGATAAGGATGATGGTGTCCTAATTACTATTTCTACAATCGAGAAGCAAAAATGCACTAGCAATAAGCATTCTTTATAATTTTTTTACCCAAATTGGGAAAACAAGAATATGGATTATGTGGTTGATTTACTTGGTGTTACTTTAGGCAATGAAGTAGACAACTTCAAGCTAGATGGACAAGTTTTATGGACCCCGAAATGATATTATATTTTCTAGTAAATTTCACCTTTTGGATTTGTTAATGGAGACCAAAGCTTCTGATATTTTTCCAAATCATCCCACCTTCTCTTTAGGGATACAAGATGAATCTACTCCATTTTTCTCCTTCAAGCTTAATGTTTCTCATCTAGAATCTATAATTTTAGGTCTCTTGAGTATAAATCCCATAACTACTCCCCAAGGCCTTGAGGATAGAGGTTATCTCCTCTAGTGGGATGCTGTTATTTTTTAGTTGGTGAAATCTGTGAAGGGATGGACTCGATTGATGGCTCAAAGAAGTGTTGACTTTTGAAGTTTCTTTGAAAAATGTTTATACCATGCTTTGGGGTGCTTCATTTGATGTGGAGTGCATGGTGTGATGTCTACTCTAGGTTGTATCTTAGTGGACACATACATCAGAGATAACTTGCTTATGGATTGTAAAACCTTGACATGATGTGTATGTGGTGCACTTACTTAGGAGTTCTAAATCACATGTGGCATGGTGAAATTCTTCATGAGGCATACATCAAGGGCATACTTAGGAGGAGAAACCATACAAATGAGGAGCATTGCCACTTTTAGGATGAGGGCATTAAACCCTAGGTGGCATGGGATCACTTGGTTACTTACACGTAGGATTATGTTTTATTTGAAGATGCTTGGGTTGAGGAGAATTCTTCAATGTGTGGTGGACATGGAGGAGCACGTAGCTTAGGAGATAACACTAGATACTTTTGGAGGAGAGCGTTAGACTTTGTCTTGTGGAGTGTTCATCTTAGGACCCTTGTTCAATGGACATGCTTACCTTGAAGCTTGACATGTTTCACCTTAGATTTGGAGCACTTCCTATGTGGACCTATCCAATGATTAGTTAACCCACTTAAGATAATTGTTTGTGTAGTAGGTTTCCTAAGATAATTGTTTAGGGATCTTGTCCACTTTACTTTTGTTAGCCTCCCTTGCCTATTTTATATCAAGGTAGGAGAGAGTCTTTATTTTTCATACATCAAAGTCACATATTTTTTTCTTAGAGATGTAAGAAAACTTGTAACTTTCATGGGTCATTCTTCTTCATTGTACTTTACACTCCTATCTAATGCACCACAATTCTTATGTTGATGCAAGAAAAGTGTTAGGATTAGGGTTTACCCTAAGAAGACATGGAGAGATAGGGTTTATGAGAAACCCTATGAAAGTAAAAGGAGCACTTGTTATTGTGATTTTTGTGAGCAAATAAGTTAGGAGATAGGAAACCCTAGGACTACTTAGAGTGTTAGACATATAGAATAGAGAAAAAGAATATTCTACACTTGTGTGATATAGGTATGGATGCCAAAGAGCACTTGTCCATGTGGATCCTTGTTATTTGTGTCTCTTTGGTAATAACAATCCTAGATGGGAGGATTTGGTGGTTAGGTTTGAAAAATAGTATGTTTCTAGTTTATTGTCGTTGCCTAGGCGAGGGTTTGGCAAGCATCGAAGAGTCATAGATTGTGATAAGTTTGAAGGACTAACTTGTACTAACTTGGGAGAAGTTATTGATATGTACTTGTAACTGCATTATTTATATATATGAAGTATGCTTTTCTATCCAAACTTTGTGTAACTAGATATATATATTTTTAGTGTATAATCTCATGGTGAATGAATAGCTTCTCGGGTTGTTTGGTATGAAATTTTAACACAAACAACTAGTTGATTTTGTTAAGTGACTTGACAAACATATGTAAGCTAAGTGGGTATAATTATGGTTGTAACAAATCTATTGTAATAAAATAATTTGTAAACTTGTTATACATTAGAAATTGTGCATTAAGAACCATAAAATATCTACCTTGAGGTAGAAGTGTTCAACGTTTATTTTCTTGTGATTCCTGGTGTATTTTGTTGGACAAAAGTATAATATATATTGTTGTAATTTATATTTGAGATTCAGCGCTAAGGTTGAAAGTTCACATGAAATATATTTTGGGAACCTCAAGATTAAGGTGTCTTTTATGAATTTGCATTGATAGATGATTCTCAAAATCTCCACATGCGATCATAGATGATTTGATTGAGATCAATCTCTTGGTAAAGAGGGATTTGTGTATTTCAGTTGTTCCATGTGTGGGATAGGTGCTTGGATTATTATAGGTAGTTGTGTGTGTAACCTTGGTACAATTTGGGAGAAGCACTCAAACCTTAGGAGGGTATTCTACTTGATCTATTGTTGATTTTTATTTGAGGTTGATTCACATCTGAAGAATGACTACTCTTGGTTTTGGAGAATGTGACAAGTTAGACAATGATTCTGATTTTATACTTTGGAAGTGTAAGTTGAAAATACTATTAGAAGAGGCTGGCCTTCGGGAGCATATTGAGAATGAAATTATTACACCTACCAATTTGAAACTATTGGTCATGCATAATAATAAGGATACAAAGGAAAAGAGAATAATTCTTAATTTGGTGAAGGGTCGTTCAATCATTCACATTACAGAGAAGAAGACAAATGGGGAGACATATCATGTCATGGTTGCATTATACCATAGTATGAGTGTCTTTAGAAAGATGCTCTTGAGAAACGAGCTTTCAACCATCCACATGAGTAACATAGACATGGTGGTTAGCTATCTGACTAAGATCACATAGTTGAAAGATAAATTGGTTGCCATAGATGGAAAGAGCGGAGGATGCAAATTTGGTTCCCATTGCCTTGAATGGTTTACTTTGTCTTAGAACCCCATTTCCAAAGTTGTTTATACTTGTGAGCTTTATCACCTAAAAACTATTTTCTTGTGACATTTACATAAGTTCACTAGAATACACCATCAAACATCAAATTTTCCATCCATTTCACTACATTTTACACTTCCACTAGACTTCTCAAAACTTTTGAGACAAACTTGGATTTTGACCCATTAGGTTTAGTGCATAAGGGGACTTTTTGTGATTATCAATGTAGGTCCATCACTAATAAAGTGGCTTTTGGTGATGGATTTTTAATGACTATCACTATTGATTATGGGAAATAAAGATAAATATGCCCCAAAAAGCAACCAAATAAATGTAATGATGAAGGTGAAAACTACACATGGAAGCGGATCAAGGTGGGTGAAAGGTGGTATAAAAAATGAAGGATCAACACAATAAGGATGAAGTGGAGAGATTTTGATAAATGATAATTTAATAAATAATGACAATCTCCTTGGCGGTGTATGAGGCTCAACTCTTGGATGTAGACTAATCAAACCCCTTATCTTAAGGAGGATTACATAGTATGGGCACCAAAATGCCATGAGGACCTCTAATTGAGGGTAACCATGGGGGGAAGGTCCTATTTCCAAGTAGACATTAAATGAAAAAGATGGATGACCTAATATACCCAATTGAGTGTGGTCCTATATGCAATTCCAATCGGAATTAAAGCTAAATGGAACATATTAAGGGTAGTTGTGCTATTCTAAATTATAGTTGAGAAAGTTATACCCAAATAAGACCACTTTTCATAGATAAACAATGGCATCCATGGTGAATCTGCACACATAAGTCAATAAATTCAAAAGTGTAAAGGTTCTCAAGTAAAGAAAATCAATACATACAAATTCAAATTAAAAAATGTACTTACTTTAGTGCTGCCATGAAAAAGGGCTTCTAAATGAAGTATCAAAGGAATAAGACATGATAATACCATTTTTAAGGGCTCCTTGTGGGACATAATACCCTTAGCTCACAACCCTCCATTCAATAGGGATGGGTGGGGATCAAATATATAGGAAGGATGCCACTTACCTTTTGCATGTCACATGCTATAATGAGCATGCAATAGATTTAGAGTGATGGATTACATTGTGTATGGATATATGTAGTGTTGGAAAGTAACATGTGGATTCTTAATCTATGAATGATTTTATTTACAAATGATGTTGCATAGTAGATTTTATGTGAATGGAAAATGTAATCCATCTAATGTAAGGATGGGATTCTTAAACCAATAAATTTTACCACAATGGATAGTTAACATCTTTAGTTTCAACAACATATTGGTTAAAAGGACTAGGTTATTGAGGTAAAAAGTAAGAAAAATGATGCATATCATCCCATGAGTAATCTAGAGCAATAAGAGCCTCTAGAATATTTTCAACATAATAAAATACAAGGGTACAAGAACCTACACTACTAGAAGACATGGTGAAAGATGGTTTAGTGAACCTAGTACCAATGACATGGGAACAAGAGGTGTGGTTCACATAAGATACATCTACAATGGTAAACATGACTCTAGTGGACAATGGTTTCATTGATGTTGAAACGAGGAGACATCAATCATACTAGGAATACTTTGATGTAAATCAATGGAAAACAAAGCATTTCCTGACATTCTTGACGCCATGGAGTTTGAGAGATAAATGATTTGCATGGCATTCTCACCGAATTTAATAGTAAGAAGACGACTTTATATAATTGGTTTACCTTAAATATTAAAAGAACCTTTCAAATATAATGGTGAGGTATTCCATTACATGGATTAATTTCTCCTTAGGAGACGAGTCATTTCAACATGTAATGGAAAGGACATCATGAAACTTAGGTAGCTTAGGATAATAATGATAATAATGTCCATGGATATTGCAGAAACCAAAAGGTTGAATTGTAAGCAATGACTTAATATACTTATTCAATGATTTAGGAAGCGTAACATTTACCATGGAAAGTGGAGGGACTAGGTTACAAATCATCAACGTTAGAAAGATCGTTTAACTCCTAAAGTACAAGATAGTTATTGGTTGCATGACTAGTAAGGTCACATAAAGAAAATGTGATTATCACTCTAGCTATGGTGGTTTGGATGGCCATATCCTATCTCGAGCTATTGGTGCCTCCAATCGCCTTAGTTTTGCCCCTCATGACAACTGCTTTTTCAACTTTGGTAGAGGTCAATTGAGTTTGAGTGGACATCATCGAAGAGACAAGGGTAGAATCCATTGGTTGGTGATCCTTAAACCATCATGGATATTCCACTAGATAGTTCACCACAATAGATCTAATAAAATCATACTTAAAAATCCCCAAATCTACACTATTATAGTTTTAGATCTCTTTATATCTATAGATTTGTAGATTTTTGTTAATTGTGTATGCATGTGAATTAAATTGTGCAACAAATAGAGAAAAGTGAAATAAAATCTCACACATACAATTGACACAAGATATGACTTCAGAAACCCTTTCAGGAGAAAAACCCAGCTGGAAGGTGAGGTTACTTTGCTCTCTTTCTCTGAATAGAAAATGTCTACAAGTACAAAGAAGTATGGCCTGTCGCATGTGGGATACTACAACACACAAATCCTATTTGTGTGCTATATCTCCTATCCCTGCTAGTTGTTTTTTCTTAGTTATGGAAAAAATACACTTGAAAGAATGGAATCCATTTTCCTCCTAATGGCTCGGTTATAACACAGACCGATAGCCTACTAGTGGTTAGGTTTGACTACCTCAACTCTTAACCATAGTTACAATATAAAATATTTGTAGAGTCTTCTTCATCAAATAATGTGGCTAGCCCATTTTTTTATGAATAATGGGGGTTGACACGACATCCTCTCGAATTATGGTAGTGAAAATAGGAAGGTCAACTTTTGAGTGACATAACTTTCGCACACAGAATTCGATTGAAGCAATTATTACACCGTTGGAAAGGTCTCTATGTGTAGAATTGAAAGAAAAAAAGGTGTTGCGCTAAATTGGAATTTTTTTACGCCCAAAAAATGTCATTTGATGCCTCAAAACACTCGCGGAAGGTTTCAAATCCCAATTTGCCAAACTGGGTCTCGCTGGTAAAAATGGTCTTGAGAGCTAATTCCTCCACTTTTTCCACTATGAAAACATTGAGATGGATGAAAAAAATATAATGATCCAATCTGAATCACAACTCCCCATTTTGGGAGGATTTTGGTCCCTAAAAGCTTCTACTAAATGAGGTGAGGAAAAGTTTCCTCCACCTTCTGTCTTGTGCACCATTTAGCTTTGCCTGGAAGTTGTCCTTTCAACCCAAGTTGCCAAAGGTCATCTTGCTCATGTCTTGTAGTTTTGTACCTCTTCTGCAAAAAAGTATCTTCTTTTAACTCTGCCTGATCATCTGGTGCCCAATCGTCCATAGAAGGTAGGATCTATTCCTCTTATTGATCTAACATGGAAGGCTCATAGAGTTTTAAATTATCTACATTCACAACTGAGTAAATTCACATGTATGGTGGTAAACTATGTCGATGGGAATTATCACCCACCTTTTCCAATATCTCGAAGGGACCATACCACAAAGCCTTTATTTTCTTACCAATCCCTTGTAGCCTCTCCTTCTTCAGTTGTAGCCATAGTATGTTTCCCACCTTGAATGATTTCTTTGTTCTATGTTGATCATTCCTAGCCTTATATTTCTCCTATGACTTCTATAGTTTCTCTTGTACCTGTATATGGGTCTGCCTAATCTTTTATATATCTTTTTAGCCCTCAAGGCATCTCATATAATATCTTCCCTCAATCCTCCTTGTTACCCATATGCAATGTCTAAAGGTGAAGGCAACAAATATCCAAAACAAGTTTCAAATGGGGACTTTCCTGTAGAAGTGTGGACTGCTCTGTTGTAAAAATGTTGTATATATACCAGCTTTCCATCTAAGGTCTATGGATGCTTCTGATTGTATCCCCTCAGAAGTTGCACCAAATTATGATTGACTACTTCTATTTCCATCTATCTATGGATGGAATGTTGTAGATGTCTTCAACTTATTGTCCGTCTTCTCCGACAATGTAGTCCTGAATGCACTAAGAAATCTTGTGTCCTTGTTTGAAAGGATGCTCCTTGGTATCCCAAAGTGCACCCAGACCTGTCCAAAGAATAAGTTTGTTTCTTTATTCCCACTGATGGTCTTCTTACAAGGCATCGAAACACACATCTTATTGAACTTGTCAACTCCCACGAACAACTAATCATGTCCTTTGTTGGTTGTTGGTAAACCTCCCACAAATTCCATGTAAATTATTTCCCAAGGACAAGTGGGTATAGGTAAGGGATGATATAGACCTTGTTTCTTGTTGCTAGGCTTACTGGCACAACAAAGAATGCATCCTTTGATGAACCTAGCTACCCATTCTTGCATCTTGGGTGAATACACATACCTATGCAAATTGGCCACAATCTTCCCTACACCAAAGTGCCCTGTAACCTTGGAGGAGTGAGCCTTTATAATCAGCTGCAATCGCTCAACTTTAGGAACACATAACTTATATAGTTTGTAGAGTAACCCATCCTGGAGATGGTAGTCAATGTCGTTGTTGCCATCATGCACCTGATTGTGACTCTGCAACTACTAAAATACCTCCTTGAAGTCATCATCCTCTGAATATGCCTCTCTATATACATCATGAGTGTATGGATCCATGTGCCTAAGAGTTCCCAAAGTTGTGATCTTTGGTGTGTGTGCCCTTGAAAGCATATCGATCAAATTGTTTGTGTTTCCCTCTTGTACTTAATCACTAAATGAAACTACTGTAGAAACCCCAAACACTTGTAATGCTTGGTTTGTTGTAGCTTACTATAGGCCTGCAGATACTGTAGTGGATGGTGATCTGTGTGGATTAGTGTCTCCTTTCCCATAAGATAGTGCTTCCACTTCTTCACAACTTGCATTAGGGCATAGGGCTTCTTGTCATAGGTAGGGTAGTTAATAAATTCCCCATGAAATACTTCAAAATGGTAGCATACAAGCCTTCCTCCCTGCATCAAGACCACTCCCATAACATACCCACTTGTATTTGTCTCCCCTTCAAATGGTTGCTGCCATTTTGGTAATTCCAAATCTGGTGCTTAACTAATCTTCTTTTTTAGCTCCTTGAAAGCCCTTTGTTGACCCTTTCCCCACTGGAGACTCTTGCTATTGTTGTTATGGCATGGAGTGGTGCTGATACCGCTGAAAGAGGCTATGAATTTCCTCAAGTATTGTGATACCTCAATGAGACTCTTGACCTCAAGAAACATTAGTATGCACTATCCATTTCATGATTTCCTCCATCTTGGTAGGATCTCTTCAATTCTCCTCAGCATATCACATACCTCAAATACACCAAAGATTTCTATGTAAACTCACACTTCTTGAGATTTTCTACCAGTTGGTGCTTCTTTAATGTCTCTAGCACCTGCGTCAAATGTGAGATGTGCTTCTCCCAGGTAGCATTGTATAGTAGTATATCATCTAAATATACAATAACAAATGAATCTAAAAAAGGGCGCATTACATCATTCATCAATCTCATGAACATAACTGGTGCATTGCATATGCCAAATGGCATGAATAACCACTCATACAAACCTTCTCTGGTTTTGTAGGTGGTCTTACACATATCTTCTTCTCTGATTCAAACTTCATGATATCCAGAGTTTAAGTCCAGCTTGGTGAAGTAATTTTCTTGCTACACCTGATCCAACAGATCATCTATCTTGGGCAGGGGGTACCTGTTCCCTAGCATGATTTTGTTCAACGCCCTATAATCTATACACATTTGCCAAGTCCCATCCTTCTTTGGCACAATAATGATGTGTGGCCCACATGGTGATGTACTCGGTCGAATGACACCTTATTCCATTAGCTGTTGCAATTTTTTCTTCACCTCACTTGCTTCTATAATAGATTGCCTATACAACCCAATGTTTGGCACTGGGGAGCCTGACAATAGTTGGATCTCGTGATCGACTTCCCTCTTAGGTGGTAACCCGTTAGGATCTTGAAACACATCCTTGTATGGAGGTAGAAACTCTTCCATTTATTATTTCTATCTCTTATTAGCCCCTCCAGGGATGCCCTGCCTCTTACTAACTCTTCTATAGACCAATTTTCTCTTAAAAACAATAAAACATACTTCTTGTTGGAATTGATTAATTTATTAGCTTGGTTGGCACTTACTAGAGAAATTTTTGACTTGCCTTGGTGCGCATTGATGGTGAACAATTTCCATCATTGACAAATTGGTCTGGTTGGGTCTCTACATGAATATTACATCTCACATGTACATGTAAGGATTCATAAACACAACTCCATATGCATGAAGGGGAACCACATCTAGTTCTACTTCATCAATAAAATCAACATTGATGGAAATCTAATTTTGCATTTTCTTGTTATCTTTAGCTCTACATCCCTATTTACTCATCCTAATGGATATGGGCTTGGATGATCATGTACTTCCAGTTCCAATTTCTTGAACAATTTTTTTGCAATGAGATTTGCCTGTGATCCTAAGTAAAACAAAGCATCAATCTTGCTGTTCTTGATCTGTATCTTTATATGGAAAGGTTTGGTAATTTCTTTCTCTTCTTGTTGCTTAAGGCTACTCAGATTCACCTCCTTTTTCACTAAAATACAGACTATGTTCTCATCCACATCTGAGCAAATTTCAGCTTGGTTGCTTGAATTAGTAGCCATGAGACTATTATTATTCTTGTCTTTCTTTTTGTCCTTCGGGTTAAGCTCTGCGTGCAATTTCCAACACTTCTCCTTTGTATGGTCCTCAATGTTGCAGTGGTTGTTGGGATCTTTGCACTGATATGTTGTGACTACCATCTTTTTATATTCCCCCCTTCTACTTCTTCTTCCACTCCTTAGGAGTACCCTATTTCTCCTTCTGCTTCAATCCACTTGTTTGTGCTTTCTTCAGGCCTATGTTCTCCAGGTACCGTTCCTTTACACAAGCCTCATTCACCAATCTAGGTTTGAACAACATCGCTTTCTCCCGCCGATGGCGATGTAGACCTCCCATATATTTGAGGAGTACATATGGGTTATTTGGCGAGATACCAAATATTATGGCCATATTTCTAAACTCTGTGATGTACTCTTGCACACTTTTCCCCGACTTTTGCCTAAAATAGTGTCATCAGATCCACTGATCCTCTGCATACTCAATATGGTCAAATTGGGACTTAATGAGGGTTTTGAATTCCTCCCCCTAAGTCATTGGAGGCTCTCCATCCAACCTCAGTGTATCTATGCAACCTTCCCACTAAGTCAGGGCATGGCCCTCTAATTTCAGCCCCGCAAATGAAATCTTCTATTCTTCCTCAATGTGATGGACACTGAAATACACTTTCGAGTTGCTGCAACTCGTGATTTAACTTCAAAGTGTCGATATTTCCATGCTATAGCTTATATAAACCTTTGCTTCCATTTTAAATAGGGACTATGAAGGATTCACGACACTTGAATTGGGTTGATCTTTTGCCGGTCCTTTTTTCAATTGGTTCTTTGTTTCTTCCCTATCTCCTAATCCCCCCTTTGATTCGTCCTCTGCATTAGAACCCTCGTCTTATCCGAACATCCTAAGCTTTTTTCTCAAGGCTTCCATGAGGATATTTACATTACGATTTATATCCACACATTTTTGTTCCAACTACAAAACCTATACTCTGCAGGATCACGAGGTTCACAGATTCGTCGGTTGTGATTAGGGTTTTATGACTTTTGGTCCCACCAATCTAGATCCCTCAGAAATCTCCACAATATACCCAAAGAATCCTACTTTGATACCAATATGATACATTAACTACTATGGATATTCCATTGGACAATTTTTCATAATAGATATAATAAATTCATACATAAAAATGCCAAAATCTACACTATTACAATTTTATGTCCCTTTAGATTTATAGATTTGTTGATTATTGTCAATAGTGTATGCACACGAATTAAAATTATGCAGAAAATAGAGAACAATGAAATAAAAGTTCACAAACACATTTCACACAAGATATGACCTGGGAAACCCTTTCAGGAGAAAAACTCAGTTGGAAGGTGAGGCCACTCTGCTCTCTTTCTCTAAATAGAAAATGTCTCTGAGTACAAAAAAGTATGGCATGTGGCCCGTGAGATACTATAGTACATAAATCCTCTTTGTGTGCTCTATCTCGTATCCCTCTCAGCTATTTTTTATCAACTATGGAACAAATGCACTCGAAATAATGGAACCCCTTCTCCTCCTAGTGGCCCGATTATAACACAACCCCATAACCTACGCGTGGTTAGGTTTGACTACCTCAACTCTTAACCAGAGTGACAACATAGAATATTCTAGATCATTCTTCATCATAATCACGTGGCTATCCCCTTTTTCATGAATAAAGAGGGTTGACATGGTATCCTTTTGAATTATGGTAGTGAAAATAGGAGGGTCAACTTTTAAGTGGCATAAATTTTACATATAGACTTCGATTGACGTGATTCTTGCGTCGTTGGAAAGGTATTTGTGTGTATAATAGTGAAAAAGAAGGTTTTGTGCTAAAGAGCCAAATTTTACCCCCAATAACATCATTTGGTGCCTCAAAACACTCCGAGAAGGTTTCAGACCCTAATTTGCCAAACTGGGTCCCATCGGTAAAACTAGTCTTGGGAGTTGATTCCTCCACTTTTCCCACTTTGAAAGCATCAAAATGGATGAAAAAAATATAATGATCCAATCTGGATCAATTCGAAAATGGTAAATAACAAATGAGGATATGGCACGAGAGGTGCAAGAGTAGGAGGATCCAAGTACCAGAGAAGGATCCCCAAGTTAGGTTGGGTAGACCCAATGCAATCATCATGACTATACTAACTACTCCTAAAGGGGAAAATAAGAAATTCTACTTGAGAAAAAGGAGACCTAGGAGGGGGGTCCCTCCCTATGATGAAGTAAAAATTATGGGGGTTATGGGTGAAGTAGAAGGTTGCAAAGATGTGGCCTTAGATGAAATAGATGTTAAGGAACCATGTTGTTAGGATGTTGACTCGATGCGTACATTGCATGCCCCTATGGGTGTGATTATTAGGGGAGGACCATAACATGAACCAAGCAATGTAGAGTCTTTGAAAACTCTAGACCTAGTTTCAGAAAAGGAGTAATGGTTTGGTTTCCATCTAGAGAGGGGACAACGCTATTAGGATTTAGTTGAGACTTAGTATCATGCTAAGTAAGTTAATAAATGGTCACACTCTTCTTGTTATGAGGGGAGTTAATTTTACAAAAAATCAAAGGGACAACCATCTTCATGGCATACATGAAACTATAAGCTAAGAGAATGTTATAGTCCAAAGGGGCATTGATAACCTCAACATCTTGAAGCACTTTCTTTCCTACTACCTAGATGGGACAATTATGCTACAAATATTCCAATTGGGAAGGTTGACCATCATACGCACAAATTATAATCATATATAGAATAAGATTAAGGGAACCCAACTTCCTCCAAACTTGGGAAAACATCACGCATGTAGATATATCTTAAATGATACATCAATGAATAATGGTGTTCTTCATGGTCACTGGAAATTGAAATGTAACAAAAGGCATATATGACACTTGAATTTATCAATATCAAATACAATAATCCTATCATCCAAAGGATCACCAATATCTAAAGAAAATAGTAAGGCCTTCCATTATGGAGGAAACGTTTGTAGGACTTTTAAGGATGACATAGTTACAAGAGAATGAGCTAGATCATCTACTATATTGTAGCTATTGGCAACCCATGCATGAGGGTTGAGAGCATTCCAACATAAAGGAACCTTTGACACCTTACGGGAAGATCAACATTAATTTAGGGAATTTAGAAATGCGCATTAATGGTTAAATGATGATTGCTTAGGTCAGATGGTAGTGCTTAAAGGGCATACCATACTAACAAGATCATGTATTCAATATAATATCAACCAAATTCATGTAGAGGATTTGGTAGATGCCATCTCTAAAAGGTTGAAACTAGAAAATTGTCTATAAGGAGGGGCTTTTAGTGTGGAAACAAATACTTGTGTCATAAATGGGTTTTGTAACACAACTAGTTGCAATGATGATGGTGGTTAGGTTTATTAGGGGCATTAGTTATAGCACAAGCTCTGTTTGCAACGTCTTTTAATTAAAGAAACTCAAGTAAAAACATATAATGATAAGTGAAATGTCCATAAATCTGTAATAGAGTAATGTATATTGGTTCAACGCTGAGTATTCTTATCCTATTTATGTTGGGAATTATTACCATCACCTTAGTTTAGGGCATTTTGGTTACCCCCGGAGTTGGTATTACGATATTAGTTTTTGTTCCCTTGATTTCCTTAGTTTTGTTGTTTTAAAACTTTATTTTCCCTTACATTTATTCTTATTTTTATTATCGGTATTTTGATTGGTAGGCTTCGGTACATTCTATTGTGCATATACTTATCCTTGAGTAGGAGGTGTAAGTTGACCAATAAGGGTTTGGGGCACCATTATTGGAGGAATTACAACTAATGGTGGAGGATGAATTAAAGGAGAGTAAGGATTCATGGCTAACCCACCACAAGAGGAACTATTACAGGCATAGCCTTGCACATGTTGATGTTTAAGTAATGTGTCATATGAGATGCTAGTGCCTACTTGAGCTGAAGGACGAGGATAATATTGCGGGGGGTTAGATAATTGTAATGCATCAAGGGACACCTTACAAGAGCTTAATGGTAAGAGGTACTAACCCCACCATATGGGTTACCATATCCACCAGGGCCAAGGGGATTAGAATGTGGATGGTTGTGTGAAATATACCCTATCACACCATCAACTACATGGGATGTCCTTGGTGCAAATAAGTCACCTAAGTAAGAACGAGGGGCATTAGGAAGGATAATATATAAATAGCCTAGATAGACATAAATAAGGTCATATTGTTGTGCCTTTTACATGGTTTCCTCTTCAAATCTAGTTATATTCATGGCTACATCCTTAGGAATGGGAGGAATTAGTGACTTAAAAAATTAGTCCATGATGAATCTACTGTAAATATCAACTTTACATAAGTCGTGCCATCTACACCATTCATGGATATTATTTGTGATATTGGTAGTGGTGGCTTGACAAAATTAGTAAGAATCTTCTTAGTCAATTTATATGTATAAATCTTGTTACATTTTATTATCAATCCATGGTACGTAAGCTTGTGAGATGCAAACATTGTGTATACATGATCAGATCATGAATAATTCCTATCTTATGAAAGAACTTTACGATTAAATGTTACAATAAAAACATTTTAAATAAAATCTAACCAAACATAAACTAAAATGCTACAGAGGTTTGTTTGATCACTGGGTTTATGTTTATGAGAGCACTTTATGGGAACCAATCACAAACCTTTGTTTGGTTCAAAGGCATTCAAATGGTTCTGAAATACCTTGAGAAGCACTTTCATTCTTCAACCTTAAGTGTCTAACTTATGTAGGATATCCCCAATTTTGCAATTAAAGGATAAAATACAACTAGATAGAAATTAAATTGCTATAAAGGTTTATTTGATTAGTGGGCTTATGTTTACAAGGGCACTTTATGAGTCTCAATCATAGTCCTTTGTTTGGGTTAGATGCATTCAAATGGTTTTATGTTACCTTGAGAAGCACTTTTGTTCGACGTTCAGTGTCTAAGTTCTATAGGGAATCCACACTTCTATAATTAAAGGCTAAAATTAAAGCAGATAAAAATTAAAAAGCTATAAATGTTTATTTGATCATTGGGATTGTGTTTATTAGAGAACTTTATAGGCACTGATCATAGCCCTTTATATGGCTCAAATGCGTTCAATTGGTTCCATGATACCTTGAGAAGCACTTTTGTTCTTCAACCTTCAGTGTCTAAGTTCTGTAAGGAATCCACACGTTTGCAATTAAAGCAAATAAATTGAATAATACAAATATAGAAATTTAAAATATAATCTTTGAAGCAAATACAAAGATGTCAATCTATCTATTTTAAACTAATTTATCTAAGAAAGAATTAGGTTGCAATATAAATTAGATAGGAGTCTTTCCTAATTGAATTGCAGTGCAAAGATAGCTTAAAACATTGCTACTTAATTACATAAAATCCTTAGAACATCATCACCTTTGTATTATACATTATTAATAAAACTAAAGAATGAAAAACTATTAATCTGCAAGGCATACTATTAATAAAAATAAAGAACGACAAACTATGCAAAGAGAAATTCTAAGAAATTGTATTCTATTCCATCATAATTTGGACAAATGCTTCGAGAGTTCTCCCTTTAAATGGAGAAGTCACTTCATTTATACATAAACATGTTTTGAGAATAGAGCAAACAATAATTAATTCAAATCCATAAATATCTCTTATGTCTACAACCATGTACTAATAAGTGGAAACTAAAAATCAACTAGTAAATAATTATAAGCTCTTTGTTAATAATTCAAAACTATTCAAATTAATATTGTCTATGGTCTAGATTCTTTCCAAGTCTAAGATGGTCGATGACTATCCAATTCTATGACAAATCTTCAATGATTGAAGACGAAATTTGAATTTAAGGCTAGGTGGTAAAAATGTGCTTTGTTGGAATCTCCAAATATATTTGTAATCATCACCAAACTCGTCAAAATTTCAAGGATAAGTGAAAACATGTTATTTCTCTAAGATTTAATCATAAACTCACCCAAAATACTAAAATAAATGCATTTAAAAAGATGGATCCTAATCCCACATATAAACATTTAAATGGTCTAAATAGAAGGTTACAAATAAATGGAAAATGATTAAAATTCAAGGTAAAGGTTAGTAAAAGGATGAAAAATAATGGTAATTTTGAGGACTCAACTTTCCCCAAACTGAAGATGTTGCATGTCCACATGAAACCTCACATTTGATTCTCTTGAACTATGTGACTAGGTCTTCCTCCTTTGAAAATTTGGGTTAGAAGGATTTAAGTTGCGTTGGATTTCTTGTGGTTGGTTCTTGTGTGGTAGCCACAAGTTTTGTAAGTATCGGTCATATGTGGTAGCACTTACCTCTTGGAATTGAGTTTCAATTGAGAAATTTGAGGTTGGTTATAGTGTGACAACCACAATTTTGTAAGTGTTCGTTCTTGTGTGGAAACACTTACCTTTTTTCTCCTCCTTGCTACAACAAAAGGATCTCATGCTTAGCCAATAAACTTAAAAATAAACCCAGTGTATTCATTCATAACCCATCAATGTGCATAGCCCAAAGAGTTAGTTCAATTGGTTGAGTTCTCGTTGTTAAAGCACCTTGCTAATGGGAGGTCATGGGGTCAATTCTCCTTAATGCTCTTGGGGTTAGGATCTGCTAATGAGTCGGTTAGAAATGATCCCTTCGGGTGGATCTATCCATATAGTTTCCTTGGATGTAGCGGCCATCGATCTCCGGTGTTTGTGAACCAAAAAAAAAACCATCAATGTGCATATCAATCAAATTTCAATGTTATAACTCCATTTTGCACTTTAAATTTTTTGTTCCTTGCTCATAATATTATTCATCTAAAGACATATCTATCCCTGAACCAAATTTATGAAGTAACTCTCTGAGATTTACCATGAGTTAGTTCCCTACTCATTCAATTTGGAACTGATTCAATAGGGGTTGAATAATCTCGTGGAGTTTTTACACAAAATCCATGTGGTGAATTTTGGTTTGAGGTTACGCTAGTTTGTAAACGAACAAATGGTTACATGTTTCCTTGAAGTAGATTGTAACATATTTTTTCATCCATTTTCCCATAATTTATCAATTGGGTTCTTGGGAATTTTTGCAGGATTTTTTACATTACCTTTATGTTTATGTGCAACAAAGATCACAACCAATAGATGCATGAAGTAAAAAAACAAAATGGATATAGATGATAGTAGCCATTTTCTCAAAACTATGACTTTGATTGCCTTGAAATTTTCCGTATTTATTCATATTAATTTAATACATTCCTTCTCCAAATTTCATGGCCATCCAATTAACCCTTTGCAAAATATAAACAATTCAATTTCTACCATGCAAAAGATTTGAATTCTAGGTTTTTTACACAATGGCAAAAATCTAAAGCTACCTCACAAACATGCCAACATAGCCATCTTGATGCATTAAAAAAAAACAACAACAACAACAATGTGGTAATCTAGATGGTTATCTTGGGTTCAAAACCCCGTGTCTCAGTTTTCCTTGATTTTTCCTCGACTACATGCAAACAATGTACAGAAAGTATCCTCAATGTAGAATTGACAATATTGAAATTTCTGCATTTCAAAAGATAAAGTGCTAGAAAATAGAGTTTTACACTTGTTGATTGTAATGCCAAAATAAGCTTGGATAAGAAGTGTTTCAATGACATTGTAAGCAATGAGATAGTTTGTCTTTGCATCCACTTTTTGTATCCTTGAAGGAATTTCAAACTCACAACTCCTGTATCATGCTCTTCCTACTTTATGAGCATTGATTTTCCCTCCTTTGTCTTGCTATTGCAAGTATCTCTCCAAGTATTGTTGATCAAGGTCAAATGCCCTTGCCTGTACTACCAACAACAACAACAATAATAGTAACTGAGATATCAAGATGAATGTTGGACATTGTGGTTCTTTTTGCCTTTTTGTCCCAAGAAAAAGTTCAATTTTTAATTGATATAATGTAACAACCCTAGTGAAAATTCCATGTAATAAAAGTTGAAAACAATAAACACGGTTGATGGGACACTTATTCCAAGCTGAATGTTGGGCAAGACATCCTAGGGGGTGTTCATTTGGTTTTTTATGGTTAAGGAAATTGGCAAAGGCAATGGCTAAGGATTTGGAAAGGCAAAATGACATTTTTGGCACATTTATTTATGAAAATAATGGAAATTAAGAGAAAAGGAAGGTGAAAGGTCACAAGATTCATGTGAGGAGGAAAATGAAGGAAAATAATGGAAAATGGAGAAAATAGAGGCCTCATCCATAAAAAGGCTCTGAGGATCAGTAGGTAACCTTTTTTTAGTTGAGTTTTGGAGCTCTCTCATTATTCTATCTCTCCCTCCCATTCTTGGACACTTAGAGTTCCTTAGAGCACTTTGGCATTGGAGCAAGAAAGGAAAAGAAGGCAAGAGGAAGCAAAGATCAAGTAGGGAAAGGCAGGATCAAGAAACTACAATAGGATTCATTGCAGGTATCAACTTGTGTGTGTATTTTCCTTGCTAGATTTGGCATGCATGGGATTGCATGTGTTTCTTTTCTACCATGGCATGGGTTTTGCCAAGTGTGACAATATTTTCAGGCTATCCTTGCCATTTCCTGATAGTTTTGATGACATAGGTTCTCTCATTCGGTTTATGTGGGATGGCCGGATTGGATTCGAAGCCAAGTGGGGTGGATATCTGAATTGACAAACACAGGATCTGAGTGGTCCCTGAACCAGAATAAGGATCACGAAAACACTGGCCTAGTAACCCCTGGATTAGGTTGTGCGCTGCGTAAAGCCATATTGTGTGCCTCGGTGGGCCTAGGAATCCTTGCCGGTGAATGGCGGGATATACAATAATGCTAAGAGGTGGATTTTCTCTTCGTTGGGCCTAGTGATCCTGGGATGGGATGCACAGTAAAGCTTGGAGAGTATGTCTCAATGTAGGGTCTAATGATCCTTGGATTAGACTATGGATGCACGGTAAAGCCTAAGAGATTAGGAGGCACTCAAATTCCTCACAGTGTAGGTGGAGAACTCCGGTGGCATCCATGTTGATTGGTGTTTTGATGTGTTATATGAGTCCCACATTCATGCTTGGAATATGGCACGAGGGTGATTGGCTGAAGAGAGACTTGGCTCAACCAATCTATGGTCGGGTGGAACATGGTAGTCCCATCTCTGGTTGGTTCATTGCATTCATTAATGAGAAATTCATTCCCTTGATTTTCATGTGTAAATGTATTGATGTATATGTGGATTTTGATGGCTGATATGTTTATGGTATTTATGTTCCTATTATGCTAGTTATATGTATATTTTATGAAAAAAACTATGTATGGCTCTCAACATGTTTTTACTTGTACATGAATGGATAATGTGTCTATGACCTAATAGATGATAGTGCAACAATTGACATGAGGGAACAATGGTTCATAGTGATTCTCAGATAAGTATGAGATCCCTACACTTAATTATGTTGTTTACACTTGTAGGTTACATGTTGATGATATGTTTGATGAAATGCTTGTCATGGCTAGTAGGGGTCTGGTTATGGTCTTGTTCATCTTATTTATTTTGCATCATTGTTTCCCTATACTTTTACTGATTTCAAGCTATCACTCCATTCTGGGTAGTGGCCTGGGCTCTGGGCCTAAAAAAGTGGCTTAAATCCTGGGGTCGTTAGCACAGAACTGGAAATTTTGGTCCCTGATCGCTGGAAGGCAAGCCTGTGAGAGTGACTTTGGGTTGCTGATCGCTCCCTTGCCCATAACATGAGAGCGACTATGGCCTAAGAGACCCAGAACAACAGTGGGACCCAGGGACAGGTTGTCTGAGTGGTTGACTTGTCTCTTGAGGGTTTTGTTGATGATGTTGGATGACTGTGTGTGATGTTTTGTCGATTCCACTTCCTTAAGGTCACATAGGAGGTCAAATATGATCATAGTAGCCTCTCATCTCATGTTTACCCCGGTTAGCATGGTTACTTGGGTTAAAGTGGGAGGAGGGTGTTACATATAATAAGAAGGCCTGATTGTATGGGTGGGTTTGGTTGAAATATTCTCTTATGCCAAAAATAGTCCTCTATTATGTTCAAAGATAATTTAACATTAACAACTTGAATTATAAAGTTTGGGAACATAAAGAGTTGGGAATCTAAATACTGTAAGTAAGGAAATAGATGAAAAGGATTTTGCAAGTGCCAATTCACCACCAAGAAAAGTATACAACCAAAAACCAAGAACAATAACAAACATTGTAATATTATTCAGAGTGAATTTGTAGCATGATCCTAGTAATCTTTCCTTCCTAATCCAGTTGAGGTCATTATTCCTAGTAGTATGGAATCTTGATGAAAACCTATTTTCCCATGAATAACATTTGATGGTGTCCATCACAACTGTGATTTCATTCATGAGACCAATCATCTTGCTTGTATATTAAAACGCTTCCCTTGATAGTTTGTACATCCTACTAATGATAAATATTTTTATTGGGTAAGCACCAATATTGATGCACCAAACACACACTGATGTCATGACAAGTTTATAAAGAAGAACAATAACAACAACAATATAGAGAGGAGTTGACCAGAGGCCATGTACATGTTGGAAAATTTGTTGAAGAGTTTTGGAGGTTCAATACAAAGGGCATCAACATTACTGAGAAGAATCAAAATATCAACCTTCAATTCAAGAGTTAAGAGAGTGGTAAAACTATTATTATTAGAAAAAATTCCACAAGAACCCTAGTAAAGAGGTTTTCTTCTATTGATCACATCATTTCCATTTAAGATAGGAGCTATTCAATGTTTGGGAAATATGTTTATTGTTTTGTTGAGTTGGTATCTAAAGTCTATATATTTGAAATCATTATTAGTAATGAGATATTGGGGAAACACAACATTAATTTGGCCAACTAGACTGTCATAAAAAGCCATTAAGTCACTATGACCAACAACAACAAAGGGATTTCCATTAAGTTCAACCAAAGGCTTCTTGTGATCTAATAGGAACCAAAACAGGTCCTAGTCATATAGAACATCCTCCAAGTGAAAGATTGAATTTGAAGATCCACTACTATGTAAAGCAATGAAGGTGTTGAGCTTTTTACAACAACATCGTTAGATGTGGAAAAGCCATTTTGATCACTATTATTCCTTAAGGAGTTAAAAAGTGATGGGAGCATAAGCTAAGAAATTGACTTTAAAAAGGTATGAATAACCCCGTCCCGCCAAACCAACTAAAGGTGTTTTCCATCCTTGGAAAAATTTGACAAATATGAAAGGGCATATGAGAGTAGCACATAAGGAATCAGGATAGGCTAAGGGAAATTTCCAACTACATTTCTTCTAGAATTTAGTGAATTACTGATTAAAAATTAGAAAATAAGCATACCTTCACCTACCTAAGTATTCCATGAGAATTTCAATAAGCACATGACTTCCTGAGGACCAAGAGAGCCGAGCTATCCATGATAGTGATCTAAGCTATTGAACTTGGATCATGCGATACTTATGGCTTATTTTCAACTATGATCTAGAGACTTGGATCATGTAACATGATGTATGGTGGACTAAGATATGGATAATTAATATTTTGATAGACTAACAAGTTTGTAAATTTTGACATGAGAAGCAATGGAACTCACATGGAATTTTAGGTCTCTTTTATTATGTATAAATATTATCCATTGGAAAGTTGGTTTTCAAACAATGTTTTCTTGATTGTGCCCAAAAGGGTTTTCACAATAAAAAAAATTATTCCCATGGAATGCCCACCAATAATATGGTTTTCAAACACTTCATGGTTTGATGATGCCCAAAGGGTTGTCACCATCAAATTTATTTGGAAAAGGATAGAATGGCAATGTAATACAACTTTGTAAGGGAGTTGAGTGACTTTATTCATGGGTTAGGGGTGGATGGAGTAGGAAATAATGGAAACTCATGAAGGAAATATAGGCTAAAGTCATAATGTGGTAGTTATGAAACCTAAGAAACAAGTTGGACTTTGAAGGTTGACCACATAAACAAGGACATTTTATTGACTTCAATATGCATGTATGCTTAAGATTAAGAAATATATGGTCATACCATGACATAATGAACAACATGATATCTAGAAGGCTTCTTGGGGTAGTAATTGTTTGCTATATGTGACTTGACACGATATGGAACTTGATATCTCTTTTGATATTGGTCTTCATCTTCATTTTACTTGATCTCTATATTGTTATAGCATCTTTCAGCACTCCTGCAGACCAGATGCTCTTTTATGGTTTGGGCAGTTCCCTTTCCCTTGCAGACTTGACTTGATATTTAAAAAATGTTTTTCAAAATCCATACGTGACTTTTCCTACTACAAAAGTGTACACACACGCGGTTTCGATGAACTATATTCGCGTACAACATTTTAAAATTTGAAAAAATAAATAAAAATCTATTTTTTGGGTGAGGTTTACGAGTTTTACTAAAAGACCACCTACAGAAGCCCATGGCCTAACTGAAATAACCAATTTGAGGTGTTATATATACACCCCTTGGGTAGGTTTAAGGGATATCATATGAGAGGTATCAATACTATACCCAAATTCCCCCAGATCAAGTCTGCATTTTTCCTGTGCCTCCTGCACTCCCAATCTATAGGAAACCCTTGTTTCCTTGCAAAGATGTTCAACTCTCCTATCTATCATCTCCTTTTCATTTATTATAGAGGAAGTATATGTTGGCTCAGGATGGATGGATCCATAGGAAGGTTTTGTTAGTACCTTTCATTTTGATAAGGTTGTAGCTTTCATGTACTTGTTGTTATTCATTAATAAAGAAGCTCATGTCTTGTTCCCAAAATATGTTGTCATCTTATGAATGTTAACTTATCATGTTGGTTATGATGATCTAACATATCTATATGCATGTTCTTTGAATTCTATTATATGTCTATGCTTTTGTAATTGATTTACAGGTCTGCACATTTTGGAAGAAGCAGAGGGTTTGGAACCTACGGGATCTACCTCAAACGTAGGACCCCCAGGTATGCCTTCTATCCAAACTTTTGTGAATTCAAATGTTTTCCATGCTTTCATTAGTGGTCTTTATCGTTTTCATATTCCACTCTATTGGGGCTTCTAACCCCGACTCTCAGGAATCTTCCCCACCAACATATATATCTTCAAAAGTTTGGTACTATTGATGTTGTTTGTTAGTAGTTGAAATGTATCTTTTGGCATATGCATATATATATATATATACTTTTTTTACTTGTTGAGAAGTGGTGGCCATCCTAGACCTCCCTATGGTATTTTATTGATAAAAAATATTCATGATGTTTGATTTGAGTGATTCAAAATACATATTGAAGAGGATTCATACGTATATAACCAATATAGACAGGTTTTTCAAATCCCTTAAAGTGACATGTCAAATATGTTATAAAACATCGTGCATGCTAAAGTTGTTTATGAATTTCTTCCTAGACCAATCGTTAGTATTTTGAACCCATATTTTTCACTTGATGATGGATTGAGGTGATTCCACTTAGAAATGAAAGTAGACTCAGACACATATTCCCCTTATAAATAAGTTTTAAAAATAAAATGATTTGGTATCTCAAATCTGCTTATGAAAATACCTAAAAGGAAAAGTTTAACAATGCATATCTTAGGATATGCAGTCACTAATTTGAGCGTAAGTTTTTAATCCAATATCAAAATGAGATGATTCAACTTAGGTTGAAAACTATATTTCAAGGGATATCTCCCTTATAAACATGTTATGAAAATTCCCTTGTTTAGTCCCTCAAATTTTGACTATCCCAACTATGGCATGAAGAGGTTTTTGAAGTCAAATTGTTACAAAAATTCAAAAATGACCATTTTCTCCTAAATTGTGATGTGGGAATATGAAATTTTTGGGTGAGTATTTTATGATGATGTTAAAAGTTCATTTCCCAAAACTATTCTAATATCCATCTCATCAATCTAATAACATGCATTTAGAAAACTTGTAGTAATTTGAGAAATTTGTCAAATCAAAATAGACATTACTATGCTTTAAGATCATTGCCTTGAACTATACTTATTATTTCTCCTTCAAACACATGTTTCTGCCAATGCTTAGTAGGTGAAGTGGTTCTTACTACGCCATGAATGGGAATAATTGAAATATGTTTATAAAAAATTCTATGTTTCTACCCCGAGATTTATTCATCAAAGACACAAATGAAAGAACTTTTGAAAAGAAAAACAAACTATCGATGCTTTGATACTTTTAACATCTCCTCGGAAATGATGCCAAAAATTTCAGTCTATTTATATGTATAAATCGTTTTACATTTTATTATCAATCCAAGTTATGGAAGCTTGTGAGATGCTGATACTATATATACATGATTAGTTCATGAATGATTCCCAAGCTATGAAGGAACCTTACAATTTAATGTCACAAGAAACACACTTGCAATAAAATTCAACTAGATAGAAATTAAAATGCTATAGAGGTTTATTTGATCATTGGGCTATGTTTACAAGATCACTTTGCGGGTATTGATTATAATCCTTTGTTTTGTCTAGAGGTATTTAGATGGTTCTATGATACCTTAAGAATCACTTTTGTTCTTCAACCTTCAGTGTATAACATATGCAAGGAGTCCAAACTTTTGTAGTTAAAGGCTAAAATCCAACTAGAAAAAATTTAGAATGCTATAGAGGTTTATTTTACCACTAGGCTTATGTTTACAAGAATACTTTACGAGAACCAATCATAGTCCTTTGTTTGGCTCATAGGGATTCAAACGATTCTATGATACATTGAGAAGAACTTTCATTCTTCAACCTTTAGTGTCTAAATTATGTAGGGAATCCACACTTTTGTAATTAAAGGCTAAAATCTAACCAGACATAAATTAAAATGTTATAGAGGTTTATTTGATCATTGAGCTTATGTTTACGAGAGCACTTTACAGGCATCAATCATAGTTATTTGTTTGGCTCAGATGCATTCAAATGATTCTAACCTTGAGAAGCACTTTCATTCTTCAACCTTTAGTGTCTAACTTCTGTAGGGAACCCACGCTTTTTCAATTAAACTATAGAAACTCAAGAATTCAAATGATAGAAATTTAAAAGTTGATCTCCAATGAAAAGATAAAAATGTAAATCTATCTATTTTAACTAATTTATCTAAGAAAAAAATGAGTTTTGACATAAACCAGATAAGGAGCCCTTCATAATTGATTTTCACTGCAAAGAGGGCTTACAACACTGCTACTTGATTACATAAAATCCTCAAAGCATCATCACCTTTGTATTAAAAAACTATTAATGGAACTAAATAATGACAAAGTATTAATCTCCAAACCATACTATTAATAGAACTAAAAAATAACGAACTATGCAAAGAGAAATACCAAGAATATTTATTCTATTTCATCATTGTCTTGACATACGCTCCAAGAGAACTGCCTTTGAAATGAAGAAGGCACTATTTTTTATACATAAACTTGCTTTGAGAATAGGATAAATAATAATTTATTTAGATACACAAATCTCTCTTGAGGTTAAATCCATTTATTTATAAGTAGAAACTAAAAACAAACCAATAAATAATTACAATATATTTGCTAGAAGTTCAAAAATTGTCAAATTATGTATTGTCACTAACTGTAATAAACTAGTAATTTCGTGATTTTCTACCATTCGATTTTTTGTTTAAAAGACTTTTTAGGTAATTAAACATGAAAGCAATACTAAAAAGAAGCCAACAATATTACCACATGTAATTCGTAAGAAAAAATGCTCTAGCACAATAACCGTACTCAACCAATACAAATAAAATTCACAGTAACATACTTGGTCAACTATTTATTAAATATGATCATGAAATCACATGCTGGGAAACAAAATCAATTTACTGGGAACTTCACTAAGGGCATGATTTTTGTTGTGTATATGGTAGAGGTAAAAAATAATGTAGATGACCTTGATGGACAAGCTTGAGGAGTTGCGTCAACCCCTCCCCATTTTGGATGCCACAGCCAAGCAATTGTTGGTTTGTTTGGTTGAAGGGAATAATACTAAAATTGGCAATACTATCATGCTAGTGCGACCCACTAAAATATTCAAAGCTTGTTGATGAAATGAGAGATTAAGTCTCCCTTGATTTCCCACTAAATGTTGATTGCTAATTCGGTTCACTCAAACCCTTTGATAGTTGTTACATGGATAAGTTTGGCCTCCCTTGGCTACCGCGAGATGTATATGGCTAAACCAAACCACAAAACCCCTAGAACTGCTAATAAAGACTAAAGTGCCCTTCCATAAGTGTCATGGCCTGCAAAATAAATGGTACGACCTCCTTCTCCAACTCCCACAATCATTGAATGTATGGCGCTTGATAAAAATTGGAACCTAATGGAATATCTAAGTTATCTTCTCCTTTGGTAAGCTAGGGTGCATTTGTTTCACCACCAAAACCAATCTCACTCAAAGGTTTCACCCTTAATACATACAAGCTATACCAACTCTTCAAATTTATTTGAGAAAATAATAAAAACATCCAAGAGTGAGCTCCAATCTCTCTTTTATCATTAAAATACCATGGGTCTATACCATGGTCATCAGAATACGTAATTTGCTCAATTAAATAAAATAACACATTTTTAATTTAATTATTCAACTTTAGAATTTTTATTTTTCTCCCAAGTTACATTAAACAATCAAATCAATTGATAGCCCTTTTTAGTGACTATAGCCTATGGGAATCAAATAAGCTACTAATTTGACTCCCTAGAGTGATCACTCGAAAAGAGACATTACAATCCTCCCTTCCTGATATTTCTTACCCTTAGGCAACTACAAACTGGGATGTTAGCAAAATCTAATCTCATTCCCACATAACATCCTCTAAAGGCAAGAGTTTCCACTTGATTAGATATTATTTGATCACTTTGCTCCTTAACATTATTTCCCTGACGTATCCATTTATTCACAATCTCTGTCTGTCCATCCATTCGAGGGTGATAATTGGTACTAGGATTCAACTTAGTTCCATCCAATTTGAACAACTCTTGCCAAAATGCACTAAGAAATTTGTCATCTTGATCACTGATAATGTACATAGGTAGCCCATGGAGCCTAAATAGCTCTCTGAAGAATAATTCTAACATTTTCTTATAAATAAGTGTGCAAATTTTGTGAACCGATTAACAACCATGCAAATGGAATCTTTCCCCTTCATCTTCAATAGACCTGTGATTAAATGCATTGACACACTCTCCCACTTCTACTATAGAATAAGAAATTGTTTCAATACTCCTACATGATGAATATGATTTTACTTATTCTGCTGAAAACTCATGCACTCCCTCACATGTCTCAACACATCGTCCTTGAGTTCCCTCCAAGAGACCATCTCTCTGATTTTCTTGTAAGTTTTGAAATATCCAAGGTGCCCTACTAATGGTGAATCATGAACTATTATGATAATCTTCCCTCTAAAAGTGGGCTTAGGGATTAAATACATTCTATGTTTGTAGAAGATAACATCATCTACCACTCTATACATGTCATCCTTATTGTGACCATCCATCAACTCACAAGCAAACTTATTCTTGGAATACTCTACCAACAAGTTTTATTTCCAATTATTTGAAATCTCCATAAGGGAGCATGTCGTCGGTTCCCTGGAAAGGGCATCTACCAAAATGCTTTTCTTTCCCTTCATATACTCAATGTCAAAATCATAGCTTGTATGTTTCTTACCCAAATTTGTTGCCTCTCATTCATGTCCTTCTACTCCAAGAAGTATCACAAATTGTCGTGGTCAGTCCCAACCACAAATATTCCACCTACTAAATATTGTCTAAACTTCACCAAAGCATGCACGATGGCGAGCATATCCTTGTCATAGATGGGTTAGAACCTCTATGGTTCTCTGAGTTTCCAACTTTCAAAAGCTATCAAATGTTTCTTCTGCATCAACACAACTCCAATTCCCTCTCTCAAAGCACTACACTAGAGCACAAAGGGATGAGTGAAATCAAGAAGTGCTAATATTAGACAAGTACTCATTACCCCCTTGAGATTTTCAAACGCTTATTGAGCTTCCTATGTCCACCCAAATTCCCCTTTCTTTGTGATATCCGTTAAGGGTGTATCCAATTGTGAAAATCCCTTAACAAAGTGCTTGTAATAGCTACATGATCCCATGAATCTTTGTAAATTCGTAAGGAACCTAGGTGCTAGCCAATCTAATATGAACTAGATCTTCTCTTGATGCACTTGCACACCCTTTGCACTAATCAATTGACACAACTACAAGATATTTGTCCTGCCAAATTCACAATTTTACTCCTTGGAATACAATCACTGCTCCTCCATGATACCTAGTATCTCATCCAATCACATCAAGTGATCCTCCCAAGTCCAGTTGTATACATGTAGATCATTAAAGAACACAAAAAAACTTTTGCAATTGCTTATTGAAGATGTGATTCATGCATGAATGGAAAGTGGCAAGTGCATTGGTCAACCCAAATGGCATGATGATGAACTTATAGTGCGAATAATGACACTTGAAGGTAGTCTTGTGGACATCCTACTCCCTAACCCTGATTTGATGATAACTCGATTGAAGATAAATCTTAGAGAAGTATAATTCCACATGCAACTCATATATCCTAGGAATGCGATACATAATTTTGATTGTCTTCTTATTTTGAGTATGATAGTTAATACACATCTTTATGGTTCCATCCTTCTTATTAACCAATACAACTGAAGAAGTGAATGGGTTGGAACTAGGTTTGACATGTCCCATCTCTAATAAATCCTTGATGGTCTCCACTATTTCATATTTGAATTTCTTTGGATACTTGCATGGATTAGTTATTACTAGTTTGGCCCCTTCTTCTATCTCAATGGTTTGCTCAAAGCCTATGTTAGGAGGCCTCCCTCGAGGTATCTCTCCAAATAACGTTGGTTGCTATCTGAGGGTTTCTATGCCACACTCAGACATTCTAATACCCAAGATACATCACCATGCCTAAATATTTTTTCCATATACTTGGATGTAGCAATCCTAGGAGCACCATTGGACATGCTCCTCAGAACTACCTTCTTACCATCTAATGTAGTGAATTCTGTCTCCATTGTCTAGTAGTTATTCTAGTGTTTCCCTATTATAGAATAAAGCAATTAAACACATAATACAACATTAGCATTTTCCAATTCAACCACATAGAAGTCATTGGTCATCGTGTAGTTACTCATTGTCAAATTTAATGGTAGAACCCTTTTTGTGCATGTCATATCATACCCATTAGTTACCTCAACATCAAATCCCTTAAATTATTTTGTGGGAATGCCTCTCTTGGCCACTAGAGCCGAGTCGGTGAAGTTTTCGATTACCCCATCATCAATCAAGACAATGCCATGATGTCCTTGCACTACTCCTTAGACCTTGAAAGTGTGGTATCTAGGGACATTTGATAGAGAAACTATATTTCCACTGTTAGAATCCACATGTGTCAACTCATTATCTGTATTGCTATGCTAATCATCCCAAGCCTAACCTACATCCTCTTTCTCATCACTGTATAAGAGCACCTCTATGCAATGCACCTTGCCATTCCCCATGCACCTGTAACTTGGTTCCTAAGGATCCTTACAACTAAAGTAGAGTTTCTTCCTTCTTATTTCCTTCCTGTTAGAGTCGGTCTTGAGCCCTCCATCAACGATCAAAACTCTTTGCATTTGCATAAGTAGGTGTCTCATCAGTGTCAATTTTTGCATCCCATTAGGCATGCCATAACCCTGATGGAGGAGCTGGTGTATTTATACCCCTCTTGGCATTTGCTGGATCAGGTCATTTCAGTCATTAAGCTCTTTCAAGCTTGTCTGGTCTTGTCTTGAGGTCAAATTCCTAGGTCTAGGGTTTTGGTCAAGTATGTTTACAAGGTCATGTTTCTGAAGGTCAATAAGTGCTCAGCAAGCCAGAGGGATGATTGTAAAGATGTTTCTTCGAAGTTTTTTATCTTGTACAGTTAATTTTCACCTTGGATTTAAAAAACTCTGTTTTTAAAGCCAAGGTCAATTTTCAATTTTTTGTAAAAAGTGATGAAATTTCAAAAGATTTCAGCAGACAGCATGTAACCCTGGTCCCCTTGCCAAGATCCCTCAGATGATCTCCTTGCAAAAAGAATCAAGCCAAAGCACTAAATGAGTCAATTTCAGGACAAAGGAAACCAAAAAGTCAGTTTTATAAAGTGTCAAAGAGAAAAATTAGAAAGTGGGTTTGAGCATGAAATTTATTCAAATGAAACCTATAAAGACCCAATCTCCCTCCTTTTACTCTCATTGTGCATCCAAGACACTGGCAAGAGAGTTTGGGCGAGTGATTGAGTGAAAGGAGTGAAAGTTGAGCGAATTCGGGCGTTTGACAGGCGCGCGACCCGTCAGGCTAGGCGCGCGACCCGTTGGGTGAGGCGCGCGACCCGTCAGCAGCCTCCCTTCCAAACTTCTTGCAAATTTGTTCAAGCACCCGCCAAATCATCAAATTGCTTGAGGTAGGTTCTCCAAACTTGGAAATGATTGCTGGTTATGTTTGAAGGACATCATGAATGGGTTTTTAATGATCAAATTGTGCAAGAGGAAGAGGCTCCATATGGCTGCAATGTTTGATTATTAAAATGTGCTAGGGTTTATTGCTGTTCATGTTTTTTCCCTTGTAATTATTTTCCTCTTTCCCCTTCTCACTTCCCTTGTATTTCCATGTAATTTCCCTTTTAAATTTGTAAAGAAAATAAACCCTACCCCTTTTCCCTTAAAAAATAAAAATCAAGCCCTAAACCTACCCCTCATAATACCCATGTAAACACATGAATTTGATGATGCATGTGCAGTGATGTTTGCAGTGTTTTTCCCTAAGTTCCCTGTTGTATACATGTATTCCCATTTTCCTTGTAAAAATGTCCCTCCCCTAACCTTTCCCTCATGTTCCTTGTCCCCTTGAAACAACATATAAATCAGCTTTTTACGGGCAGAAACAGCAGCACAGTTTGTCCACTTTGCTCCTTAAACAATGTCAGAAACCGAAACCTATGAGCAAAGTGATGACCAGTCATCAGCTTCAGAGATTGAGGTACATAGGAGGCCTCATAAGGGTGGAAAGGGTGGTCATCATAGGCGAGAGGAGCCCACCTCTTTAGCAGAGTTACAGGCTTGTCCTATGGCAGTCACATGTTTCCAGTATATGTCTTGCTATGAGTTTTGTGAGAGGATCTCTCGGATTCAGCACCACAGAGAGTTGGCTCGCCTATTTGTTTTACACTTGCATGATGGACATGTCAACCTTGCAGGGGTGAACTTTACATTGACACCCGAGGTGATCTCACATGCCACAGGGATACCTAATGTTGGGGAGGTGTGGAATAAGCGCAAGGTGCTGGATAGTGTTCACTTTGAGCCTTTTGTCCGGCCACCATTCATGAGACATTTGGCAGGTGTGTTTCCATTCAGGTTTCTCAGGAGCGAGTATGCTCCCATGATGAGGCTCATCATGCACTATTTTACCTGTGAGGGCAGATTTTCACAGGTATATTCATACCATATTCGCCTCTTGATGCACTTCACCTGAGTGAGGATGATGAACATCCCTGTTTTCTTCTATCAGAACATTCAGAGGATGGTGTCCATGTTGCAGAGGAAGAGCCCAGCACAACAGTATAGGAGCCTGTACCATTATGGTTTGATTCAGCTTGTAGTATTGCATCAGTTGGCTCAGCAGGGCATCTCATGGGAGGAGTTCATCTCTCGTGAGTTTTTCACAGCACCACCCTCGCCACATCCTGAGGTTGTTCACGAGGAGGGGGGACCATCACAGCAGCATGACATCCCTGTCACTAGACATGTCAGCTCCTCACCTTTGGTTACCTATCAGAAAGGCCCGAGGGCCTTGTTTGCAGCAGCTCGGTGAGTACTATCTCCACAGCAGGTGGAAGGGGTCTCGCCTTCATCATCAGCTCAGCGAGTGTTATCTCCACATCAGGTGGAAGGGGCCTCGCTTTCTTCACCAGCACAGGTACCAGGGAGGGGCAAACAGCCCATGATTGATGAGGGGCCATCAGGAGTTCCAGATATTGAGCTTGTCGATCTTGAGGCCAGTTCTCCTAGCCGAGAGGCAAAGGAGATCATTCAGCACCTTAGAGCTGAAAATGATGCCTTGCAGAGGAAATTAGAGGGGGCACAATGGACCATCACATACCTCGAGCAGCGCAACAAACAGTTGGAAGATGAGCGAGCACTTGATGAGTTGTGGAGGATTCGTAGTGACCGAATCTTGAACCGAAGAAGACCCGGTGATCCATTGCCCGCTGACCGAGAGTCCATGCTCATCCGGGTAAATGCACACTTGGAGAGGCTGTTGGCTAAGGCCAACCAAGAGAAGAAATTGCTGAGGAACATGAAGAACCATTACTGGGCAAGAATGCATGTGTGCAAGGCAAAGATGAAAATGTTTCAAAGGCGGTTGACCGAGGCACTAAAACGGAGAAAGAGGCCCAATCCCCTCCGTATCTTGGCTGAGGCTTCACTAAAGGATCAAGGCACTAAATAGCCTAGCCACAGCACAAATCCCAAGAAATTTTGAGAATTTTGGGTGAATTTTGGCATTTTCAGGCAATTTGCAGGTTTTTCCCATTAACGGGTCTCACCCCCCGCGCGACCCTTCATCATGGCAACTCCATTTGACAAAAACTCAGCATTTCCAGATTTGTCATGCAAATTTACACATGCTCATGGATGGACTTGAGATTTGGTGAAGTTTTGGGCCTCCAGAAAGTCAAAAAACTAGCAAAAAATGACTTTCTGCCACTTTTTTGAACTGCAGAAAGCAGTCTTGGGAGATTTGATTTTTGACAGGGCAAATGAACTCCAAATTCAAAAATTCTAGTTGGGTTGGAAAGTAGACTCACATACCTTTCCAACAAGCCTACTCTTGCCCAATTTGGACACCTGCAAGTGCCCCAAAAGTGGCTCCAAAGGCGCGCGACCCGTCAGGCAGGGGCGCGCGACCCGTCAGGCAGATTTTTCCAAAATGCACTGTACAGCTCAGAAAAACGCAGTTTGACCCAGTTTGACTTTTTGGGGTGAATTATGATTCTCTTTGATGTAATTATTGTACTTTTAAGACACTTTTACTCTTATGTAACACTTCCAGAAGATTCATTCATGAAGAGGGTAAATATTAAATGAATGAATTGGTTTCCTAGCTTATAGAGGCAAGTTGTTTTGACTGTCTAGTTTGTAGTGCTTAGTTTAGAAGTGGTTGAAACAGCTCCTAGGATAGTGAGCTTGACCCATGGAGGCAGGGAAAGAGGTTAGATCATCTATATTATGTACTTTCTTGCTCATTTTCAGGGTTGGACTCTTGAGGGATAAGCTATCATTGTATTATTCACTGTATCTCTGCAATTTTTGGCTAAGAAAGACCAGGGTTTTGCAGTCCTCTTTGGGATTCTTATGGACTCATGTGTTGATGGTGTGTTTCTCAATGTACTTGTAAGCTTGTTATGTGACTCATTTCCTTTCTTTTACTTCTGCACATTAAACAAATGAAGTGTTAAAGTAAGAATTCATGCCTGCCATGCTCTGCTTTTAAGTTTGTTTAATTTCAGTGTTTTCTACTGTCTAAAGAGAATTCAAAGTTATTGTTTGCTCTCTTTAGCTCTTCACCTTTCATTCCTGACCATCCACCTCAATTAAAGGCATCAATACTGTCTCCTACCTCGCCCCAAAGAACCCCCTGCAGAAACTGTGTCCAATCCCCGCACCCAAAATTGCCCTCTCCTCAATTTGCCACCAAAAACCCAAAAAAAAAACCCCAAATCAAACTCTTTGATCAGTTTACTAGCCTAATATCAGTGTTACCTTATTGGTCATCTCATCTATTGAAGATTTCACGAGATAGACCGGAGAGAGCCCTCTCCAGCCCCGTAGGGCTAGCTACGAGGCTAAGTGGTTTGATGTTGCCTTGAGGTTTACCTTTCTCAGCCTGAGGTGAAATTTCAAGCGCTAACACTTCCGAGTCTCATCATTCAAATTGTTTTTCCTAGACCACTCCTTCTAGAAGGGCTTCTTGTCTTGGAAGGAAAGGTTCAGAGAAGACTTTATTCTTGGGTATTACGCCATCCATATCCTGGGTTCTAATGATAACATCCTATAAGGAATATGCTTTGAAAGCCTTAACCCAACCATGTAGGGGTTCATATAGTCCTTCAATGAATAACATAATTAGTCTGTGCTCTAACACATTTGTCACCATGATTGTGAGCCTTTGAAACTCAAAAATGTAATCATCTAGTGTACCTATCTATTTGAGTTGTTCCAACTTGTTGAAATGTATCTTTGGGTTTTTCTTATCTAATCAATCAATTAGGCTCGATATGAAGTCTAGGTATAAGGTGATTCTAGAACGCCCTAAGGTGACTAGCCTATGGTACCATTGCTCGTGATATTCTTCTTCCAAATGCAACGTAGCAAAATTGATGGCCTTTGTCTCCATAACTTGGTTAGGTTGGAAATATGTGTCCACCTTTTGAACCCATGATTTGGCAGTGCATTTGGATGACCCATCAAAGTAAGGGATGGATAATTTCCCCAAATTCTGCGGAATATCATAATTTTATGGGCCCTTGTTGTACTCCCTTGGTCTATTTATGTATTTAATAGTAAAAAAATCGTTAATGACATGGCTGCATGAAATTCCTCACCAAGAGCCTAACACTCCCTCAAATAATTAGTGAACCCTTCACCTTGTCCTTGTTGATCCTGATTTCTTACTGGTTTTTCTTCTAAGAACTGAGGTAATAGAGGTCTAGGAGTTTCTCTGATCATTTTCCGAGGGTTATTTTGGACCATAATATGAGTGTTACTCCCCTTATCATGGTTCTCCTCATAATCATTCGACCTACTTGGACCAACATTATTTTGGTTCCGTTTTTTATTTTCCATAGCCTTGGTAATGACTTGAACCAACTGTTTCTACCCTTTTTGTAGGTCATTTAATATTCATAATACTCCTAATCTGTTCATTCCCGTCTTCCATGTTTTCTTTTTCTTCTAATTCTGAGTGACAATGGTTGTCACACTTTATTTTTCTCCCATAGGCGATGTATGCCTTGTTCTCTGGTTTTGTCAAAGTAGCATGTGCTCACAAGTTTTTCAGGGAAACTAGTTGTGATACCACTGTAACGTCCCCTACTATAATTAACTAGTAATTTTTTTTTTCTACCATTCATTTTATTTTCAAACACTTTGTAGGCAAACATTTATTCAAACACTTTATAAGTAATTAAGTATGAAGGCAATACAAAAAATAAACCAGCAATATTACCACATGTAACTTGTAAAAAAAATTCCTCCAGCACAATAACAACTTAGCCAATACAAATAAATTTCACTGTAACAAACTCAACCAATTGTTTATTAAATATGATCATGAAATTACATGTTGGGTAGAAAAATTAATTTACTGGTAACATGGATAATGACATGATTTTTGTTGTGTAGATGGTAGTGTGATCCAAGTGGATATTGGTGGCCACTCGCCTATTCCACTTGGACCGTTATTTTTTTTTGTAGCACAATTTATTATTTTTGGCAGTTTTTCGAGTCCTAAACTTCCGGATCTGTTTTGAGGCCCTAAACGATGTTTTTTTTGGCAATATTACGTTGGGTGATTTCATTGAAATCATGTTTTTAGTTGTAGTCCTCAGAGAGATCTTTTCAACGAGGTATCATGCGCGTCAAACAAAGACGATATGACCAAGTTACGACCCTGGGAAGTTGGATGCCCAACTAACCCCAACGGTGCCCATAAACTTTAGGTGTTACATCTCCTCGGGTTAAGGTTTTGGTTGTTTAGGGTTTTCTCTTGTTGTTCAATAATAAAAAGGCCCTTGAGCCTCATTGTAACTCAGTTCAGAGGCATGTAGCCACCATATCTCTTCTCAGAGATAAGCTACCATCGCCCGAGCTAGTCTCATTTCCATTCTGTTTGTAAGCATATTTCATTATTTGATATTAATGAAAGGAAATGTTATTTCTGGGACATCTCTATATTTATGGTTATATCTGTAATTTGTTGCATTCCTGTTGAAGTTCAGATCATAATGCTGGATATCCTATAGATGACCTTTCTAGACAAGTTTGAGGAGCCAATTCAACTCTCCCCCAACCCCCCATTTTTGGATGCCAAGACCCAACAATTGTTGGTTCGTTTAACTGAAGGAAATAGTGCTAAAATTGGCCATAAGATTAGGTTAGTACAACCCACCAAAATCTCTAAATATTGTTGATAAAATGATGTATTTTTCCTCCCTTGGTTTCCCATAGAATGTTGATTACTAATTTGTCCCACTTAAACCTTATGATGGTTGTTACATGGATGAGTTCAACCTCCCTTGGATCCCACGATTTGTTGATGGCTAAATCGAACCACAAAACCCCCAAAATTGTTGATAAAGATTGAAATTCCCTCACAAAAGTGCCATGACTACAAAATAAATGGCCACCTCCTTCTCTATCTCCCACTATCTCTGAATGTATGACTCTTTATAAATGTTGGAACCCAATGAAAGATCTGAGTGATATTCCCTTTGTCAGCTACTATGGTTGTGTTTCACCACTAAAACTAATTTGACTCAAGGGTTTCACCCTTTGTACACACAAGCTACAAGAGCTCTTCAAATTTATTTGAGAAAATAATAAAAAAAATCCCATATGCAATCTCTCTTTTATCATTAGAATACCATGGGTCTATACCATGGTCATTAGAATACCATGGGTCATTTGCTCAATTAAATAAATTACCACCTTTTTAATTTAATTAATAACCTTGATATTTTTTTATTTTTCCCCCAAGTGACATTAGATAATTAAATCAATTGACCCCCCTTTTTAGTGATTATAGCCTACAAGAATCAAATAGGCTACTAAGTAGACCCTCAGGAGTGATCTCTCAAAAAGGGGCATTACAAATTAATCTTGTCTATGGTCCAAGATTCTTTCCACATCCAAGATTGTTGATGATGATCCAAATCCATGACAAATCTTTAATGGTAGAAAAGAAGTTTGAATTTTAGACTAGGTGGTAAAATTGTGCATTGTTGGAATCTACAAATATATCTATAATAATCACCAAATTCATCCAACTTTTAATAATAATTAAAACATGTTATTTCTCTATGATTTAATCATAAGTTCACTTAAAATAATAAAATAAATGCATTGGAAAATATGGAGCCTAATCGAGTGTATAAACATTAAAATGGTTTTAATACAAGGTCACAAACAAGTGGAAAATGATTAAAAGTCAAGGAAAAGGTCGGTAAAAGGATGTGAAATAATGGTAATTTTCAGGACTCAACAAACCTCGATTCCTACATCATGGAAAATTAAGGGTTGAAAAAAGGTTAAAAACGCCTTAGTCATGGACTCAAAGTTGGTATAGGAATGAGATATTTAATCAATATACCATTTGGTGGTTGTAACTATAAAAGTGCCTTGAAACAATCTCCACGTAATTGAGTTTTCTATGATGCTATTGGAGAAATATGGAATATGGAAATACATGATATGTTTGGAAGGAACTTCTACAAAATGTCCTCAAATTTATGGATATTTGATGGTATCTTAGTTGGCATATTGGGCCAAATAGAACTATATTGGATAAGATCATTAATGAGTTTGGTTTATTCATGGAGATTCAACCTTGTCATGTAAGGAAAGATGGTTCTTGCCATGGTAGAGATTGATGTGAATCCCAAATTCTAGGAAGATGAACTAGTTAAAGAAGAATTAGTTCTAGGAATAATTGAACCTAAATACCTTGAAGGGGATGAGAACTTTAAATCTAAGGAATATGAACTTCATGAATATATGGATGAAAGACCCAACAATGAGCTAGGTGAAGGAACACAAAATGGTTCAGAAAGGAATATAATACATCTATGAAGGCCTCAAACACTATGAGTCTCTTTAAGGGGAGCTAATATTCCTAGAGGTAGGTATCACTCCTAGAATGCAACTCGTCTGTTAAAGGTTCAAGCACCAAAACAATGTATTAAGCAAATGTAATGATCAAACAATTAACAATACATGGTTAGGTGGTGCAATAAGTGGTTATAAGTGACTTATAAGTGTGTTTGAATCAAATAGCCTAAATCTATGTCATATCAAAAGAAAAATACTCTAGCCTAAGAGATAAACTAATAACGCTCAAACAAGTCCTAAGCTATGGAAAAAGGACTTCCAATCAACTATTGATAAGGCAATTTGAGGATCCTTGCATAGATGAGTGAAGGTCCGAATATTATATACATAACTAGGAGAAAAGGGTGATCAAGTCCCAAAGCCCCATAGAAATCTATCTTACGTTCCCTCCCTCTTGCAAGAGCCACCTTGATAAATAAACCTAGTAGAATTGTTACTAAGCTACCTCCACAAATACATTCAATAGATTACCTTTCCTTCAAGTTGAAATCAAATGGTTAGGGGATCTTCAGTAGTGAAAGGTTTAGGAGTCTCAATCAAATTTCTAGTCCCAATCTTGGCATAGCCACTTTGAAGAGCATGGTTGTTTCTAAAGAGGTTATGAATGTATCTATTAAAAAGGATTTTAATTCCCATAAGAGTCAACCACTATGTCTCAAACACAAGATGATTGTGGTAATTTATTTAAATACCTGTCCCCATTATGCTAACCTAACAACAATATTCATTTTGGCTCCATAGTTTCTTAGGTGTGTTAATTTTGATGATTAATTTTAGGTCTGAGCTTAGGGTCATGAACCAAGCATATATTAGGATGTGAAGTATGTGCACAAATGATGTGTTTGAATTTAAAAGAAAATTCTCGCAAAATAAAGTAAATTGAAATAAAATAAATCTAGAATTGAGAAGCAACCTACCAACTAAGACAAATACTAAAGTAAAGGAACTTTTTCTTTATCCTAGTTAACTTTCAAAAGATAAATTGGCGTCATCCTAAAGGGGTTGGATCCAATAAAGCAAGGAGTTTTTCACCCTAAGCAAGGTTCAATTCTCGCAAGGGCCTAACCTTGAAGCCATGGTTACACTTAGTGAGACTATATTAAAAATGGTTTCATGACCCGTGCACACATAAGTGGATCATATTCCACCCCCATCTTCTTCTTTTCTTAAGACCCCTAGATGGGGTGTATAGGATGTGAAACCTCTCCCACCTCCTAACATCTGTTTCTATTATGATTCACTAGTAGGGACTCTGCCACTTAGGAAACATGCATGATATGAATATTGAATGGGTTCATGATGGGAGATGGTTGGCACTTGATCCATTTATGGAAACAACAATAGATTGTATCCATTAACATTCCACTCTGGTGCATGAAAACTCCATTCCATCTCTGGCTAACCTTTGTTCATGTGGATTGGACAAGGTTTTGATTATATTAGTGCCTAGGTCCTATGACTTAAAATGGGAGGTATGTGATGTCAAAGTTTATGGGTCTTCTCTATGTCTATCTTGTCTCTATTTTAACAGTTTTGAGCAATTGCTTTCTCTCTTGCTCGTAATATCTATTTATTCCACTCATCTTTGTTTTTTGTTAGATATCGATTCTCTGTGGTTAAAGTTGTGTGTAGGGAACCTTATGATATTGCATGGTAGGAATCAAAGCTTACATATCATTGAGGTTGATGCCTCAATCAGGTTGGACCCTAGAGCAAGTTGAAGCTTGCTAATCTCTAAGGTTGTTGCACCAATAAAGTTATAGGCTATAGTGAGTTGTTGCTTGCAAATTTTCAAGATTAGTGCATCGATAAGTTTGTAGTCTACGACAAGTAGCAACTTCAATATCTTTGGGGTGGGTGCATCCAATAGGTCGATGCCTGCAAATCTATGTAATGAATTGAATAAAGAGAAGAAAAAGAATTTGTGGTTTTCTCCCATATGGGTTTCCACATAAAAATATTTGTCTCTTTTTGTTGATGTGATGGCTTCTTGATGTATTATTGATGGTAGCTTCATGATGCATTGTTCTATTTATTGATATGTTGCAAATGGTTATGATTCATTGCTATATAATTGTTTATTGATAAAAGTTGTGAAATGCTAAAATTGTTGCCACACTGATTCATACCCCCTCTCAGTGTGATCTTTGGTCCAACAAGTGGTATTAGAGCGAGTGCCTTTAGGAATAGTTAACTATTGGAAGGTAGACCAACGAAGCTATGGCCAATAAATGTAAGAGAGAAAAGAAGCTATCTCAGAAAAAGAAGGGATGTAATCATGTGATCAATGTATGTGATCCCCAGGAAGACTCCTTATACATGCTCATGGATGCTAAAGAATCAGATATTGCATGTTGTTTCAATTGTGGTAAACAAGGTCAACATACCTTTATGTGTCCATATCTTGTTATAGATGATGAATATTATATTCCTCAACTAATTAAAGAGGAAGTGAAAGATGAAATTGAAAAGAAAGTAGATTATGAAGAAGAACTAAAGAGTGCCCTAAAGGAACTAAAAATTTCAAGAAGAAAGGTTAGTCAATTAGAAGAACAACTCCAAGAAAAAGATGAACTCTAGAAAAAGCAGGACCATGATATTTCTACTTTGAAGGATCAATTAGAAAAAGAAATAATATTGGATGAAGCATGACAAAGAAAGCTAAAGGAAAAGGAAGACCATTGTGAAACTGTAAGAGTGGAGAATATCTCCTTGAGAGGCAAGCTAGAAAAAAATAACAATGAGGTGATGAAAGAAAGAAAATAGCAACATGAACTTTCAAAAATCAGGGACTATGATGTAGCTTCCTTAAAAGCATAATTGGAAGAATCTAAAGAAGTAAATATGCATTGGTGAATCAACTAGAAGAAAATATGCAAGACTTGGAAGAAAAGAATTACAAGCTTATCAAGGTAGAAGAAGAAATTGGTCGCTTAAATATCTAGGTAGAAGAGGCAAGAAAGAGAGAAGAAATTTTGACAAGTAATCTTAAATAAAAATATTATGACTTCAACGAACCTAAAGCATAGATTGAAGAGGAAATCATCTCCTTGAAATCCTAAAGTTGTTTCAATGAGGGTTCCGTGTTCCTTTCATTCATCATTCTTTAGTTAGTTTATTTCGTTAGTATATATGTGAGGTTGCGTGATTAAATGCACAATTTTGATTTCAAAATTATTTCAAGAGTATAAGGAGAATTATTTGTCAAAGTCATGGAAGGTTAGCTCTACTTGTTGGGACTTTTAATTCGTTCATGAAAATTATATAGGCATACTATTGTGGGAATGCAATCATTGTTTCTCAATGAAAAAGTCTAATATGGGGGTACATATGATTTCGAGGTAAATAAGTGTTCCTTAAAAATTCTTGAAAGAATTTTTTTGGAGATGTGATATTAACTTAGTTCAAATTTCTAAAATTAAAAAATTGGTTGCAGGTGTAACAACCCTGGTTAAAAACCATTGTAAATATAAAAATATAAGACCATGGTCATGGGACACGTATTCCAAGCTGAATGGTGGGCAAAACATCCTAGTGGGTGTTCGTTTTGGTTATTATGGCTATGGAAATTGGCAAATGAAATGGTAAAGGCTTTGGAAAGACATGAGGCATTTATTGACATTTTATTTATGAAAATAAAGGAAATTAGGAGAAAAGGAAGGTGAAAGGTCACATGTTGCATGTGAGGAGGAAATCAAAGGAAAATAATGGAAAATGAAGAAAATAGAGGCCTCATTGATAAAAAGGCTTATGAGGATCAGTTGGAAAGATTTTGATAGGTTTTGGTGGAGCTCTCTTCTATTCTCTCTCTCTCTCTCTCTCATACTCTTAGACACTTAAGAGTTTTCTTGGAGCACTCTTGGAGGAGTGTGGCATACTTGGAATTTGGAGAAAGAAGGCAAGAGGAAGGAAGGAGCAAGCAAGAAAGAGAGGGATCAAGCAACCACAACAAGATTCTTTGCAGGTATTGATTTGCATGTGTGTTTACCTTGCTAGATTTTGCATGCATGGTATTGCATGGGGTTCTTTGCTCTTATGGCTTGGGTTTTTCTAGGTGTGACAATGTTTTCAGCCTAGCCTTTCCATTTCCGGATAGTCATGGTGTGATGGGGTTCTCATGTTTTGGTTGAGTTGGATTTCCAGATGGATTTGAAGCTGAGTGAGGTGGATCTTCGAAAGAAAGAACACATGGCCTAGTGATCCTTGAACCAGACTGTGGATTGTGGCAAACCCACTGGCCTATTGAATCTTGAACCAGACCGTGGGTTGTAGTAAAGCCAGGTATTGTGTGCCTCAGTGGGACTAGGAACCATCGACCAGTTAATGGCGGGATATACGATAAAGCCTAGAGGTGGGTGCTCTCCATCAGGCCTAGTAATCCCGAGATGGGATGTACGGTAAAGCCTGGAGAGTGGAGTCTTGGTTAGGGCCTAGTGATCTGGGATGGATTGCGGTAAAGCCCAGAAGATGGTGTCTCATTTATGGCCTAGTGATCCCTAGATCAGATTGTGGATTGCGGTAAAGCCTAGAGACTAGGAGACAGGAAAATTCCTCACGGTGTAGGTGGAGAAATCCGGTGGCATCCATGCTTGTTTTGGCCTAGTGATCTAGTGGAGATCATGGTAAATCCTATTATTACATGTTTATTGTTTTGGCCTAGTGATCCAGTGTGGATTGCGGTAAAGCCTAGTTTCTATTGATGAGGGTGAGGTGGTTTAGCCTCGGGATGCCCTGGTTGGTTCTTTTGGTTTGAGTCCCACATTCATGCTTGGAATATGGCACGGGAGTGATTGGATGAAGAGAGATTTGACTCAGCCAATCTATGGTTGGGTGGAAAGTGGTAGTCCCATACTGGGTTGGTTTTTGCATTCATTAATAATAGGTTCTTTCCTTGGTATCTTATGTGTAAATGTATTGGTTTATATGTGGATTCTATGGCTGATGTATCCTTGGTATTTCCATTGTTATTATGCTGGTTATGAATATGTATTATGACAGTGATGATGTATGGCTATCGTCATGTTTTGATTTGTGAATGAATGAATAATGTATCTATGAACTAATAGATGATAATGCAGCTAATGATATAAAAGAACAATGATTCTGAACAATTCTCAGATAAGCATGAGACCCCTATGCTCAGATATGTTGTATAAAGCTGTAGATTACATATTTGTGACATGTTTGACGAAATTCCTCTCATGGCTAGTAGGGGTCCAGTCTAGTCCTTGTTGAATTTTTTACAAATGTATCTTTGTTCCGCTGTGACATTTTATTTCTGAAGGTGTCATTGAGTTCTGGGCAGTGACCTGGGCTCTGGGCCTAAAAAATGGCACAAATCCTAGAGTCGCAGGCATAGGTCAGAGGAGAAAGTCCCCAGATGCACCCATGCCCTTGTTGTGGGAGAGTCCAGAGCCTCTGAGACGCACTCTTGTCCATATCAAGGGAGCATCCAGGGGTTTGATGTACTAAAACTTCAGTTGGTCTCAGCGGCTGTTTGCCTGAGTGGTTGAATCCCATTATAGTGGCCTCTCGTCGCATATTTACCCCGGTTGGTCAATTACTTGGGTAGATGTGGGATGAGGGTGTTACAACATGTATATTTTCAAGGTCTGAAGTGAATTTAAATGGTTATGTAAACAACATTATCAAAGATAGTAGTGGCTATGCAGATGTAAACAACATTCTCAAATGTAGTAATGGCCATCACTGTAATGATAAATCTTTTGTTTATGACTTTTCTCTTATATTACACACCTACTATGGTATTGTCATCCATAGTCATCTCGACCATGCTCAACTTGAGCAACATCTACAATGTCTATAATCTCTGGAAGGTGGACAAGATCAATTTCTTCATCTGTTTGGGAGGCTACTTGGTTGTTGTTTTTGCCAGTGTTGAAGTTGGCCTTGCAATCGCGGTATTTTATAGACACATGTATATCTTGAATGTTATCAAAATTTAATTAAACATGTGAAATCTAGAAATGTTTCAATGGACAAATATTATGATTATCTTGCAGGTATCCATGTCATTGGTAGGATTATTGATGCACATCATGAGGCCTCATACTATAGTTCTGTGAAACATTCCAGATCATATATCGAAGCATTGATCAATACCCTCATGCACTATAGTTTCAAGCATTCTCATACTGCACATCAATTCTGCAATTTTTTTCACCAACTCCACTTATATGAGTAACATAAACATTATCATACCACATGGGTGAATGCACGAAGATGGGTTACACTTTTGGGCCTAATGTGGCGAAGAAATTTCATTTTTTTTTCTCTTTTATATAATTGAAGCCCTCAAAGTTCATATAAGCATTGTGAAATTTGATTCGAAGTAAAAAGACAATTTGTGGAGAATTGTGTTGTTGTCTTAATAATATTTTTTGCAAAAAAATTTAGTGTCGTGTAATTTGTCAATTTTCCATTAAATTAAATGCTTGTCCTTCAAAAAGTTTTGCATATCTTAAGAGGCATGCGTGTGTTCGCGTAGCATAAATTAGTATAAAATGTTTAATTTAAATATATATATATATATATATATATATATATATATATATATATATATATATATATATATATATATATATATATATATATATATATATATATATATATATATATGATAATGATATACATGGAGATAACTAAGTTTGTCATATTAAAAATCTATTTTCTATATAAAATTATATTTTATATTATTTTTCGAAGTTGGCGAAGTAATATTTCAATTGCATTTTGCAAACACATTTTCGTGTAAGATTTTTTTCAACTATTTAAATAAATTGAAAAACCAAGAGTTCCTTTTTGAGGACTCATAAATGAAGATGGTGGTTTTTTTTATTATTTATTTTTTTTAGCCCCTTTGAAATTGTCCAAAAAAATTTCAAGTGTTATGTTTAAAAGAAATTAGATGAAAAATATCATATGAACTCAAAAGTTTCAAACTCATATGCCATTGGATAGAGGATTCTTTCAAAAATCCAACATGATAAACTCCACCACTTAAGGACAATTTTTTCCCTAAATATGCGAGGGTACAAAATGGAATTGCAGAGAAATTTGCAAAAGGGGTGCTAAAATTGTGATTTTTCGGACCTTAGTAGCTCGAGTAAGTGCTTGAGTTCTAAATTCAAATAACTCGATCTAGCGTTAAAGAAACCACTATTTTTTTGTTTTTTGATAGCTTGGGAGGTACTCCAATCCCTAGGGTTCGGGGTTTGGATTTTGGAGTGCCACCAAATTCATTTGTGGGCTTGGAACCCAAGGTTGGGGTTTTTCACCCATTGATGTTAGGGCCAAAAGCATGGAGCATTTTGGACATGTGATGGATGGAGATGATAGAGGGCATTGAGGAGAATCTAATGCAACAAGAATCGTCAAATTCCAAGTTGTCTACGATGAGATATGAATTTTTGAAGGTTAAGGACGGGTTTTTGGCACATAAGTCATGTAGGCTTGAAATGAAATGTGCCAAAAGACATGTCTCTTCAAGGAATTCGTGGAGCCTTTGCATTGTTATAGATATAAGGTGAGGAAGGATCATTTTAATCATGCAAATGTGCATCTTTTCATAAGAAATAAAGCTTTGAAATAGCCTCATCTCAAAAGGATAATGCCTAGTGGGAGAGAGGTATGTTTTGGGTCTTCTTCATGATCTAAGAGGTTTGAGCTAAGGCAGAGAGGCAACCACATGCCTTAAAGGATTTTTGGGAAGTGTTTTGTCATGTTTGGAGTGTGGTTCTTCTCCTATAATTAGGCCGTAGCCTTAGAGTGCATGAACGGGTAGGGCACAAGCCTAATTATCCTTGGAACAGGGGCCCAAGAAGCTAGTTGATTAGCTAGAGGAAGGACACAACATTGTCTCCTTAAATAGGTAGGCGTGGAGGCTTATTTGGGGCTAGATTTAGCCTAGAATTTCGGTAAGTTGTGGACATGAGTAAGGAGTGAAGCCGCAGCTGAGAAGGAGGTCTGGACGTGAGGGAGGATGGTTGTTGTAGTATAGTTGCAACTCTAACCACTGGGAGAAACCTACAATAGTGTATGACAACCCATGATCTGAAGGGGTATGTGATGGTTTCACGTTGACTTATGCTAGTTGGATCAATCCTAGTGTGGACATAATTAGTTGTAGCCTTTGGAAACTATGTGTTAGAGTCAACTTGGTCGGTTAGAAACCCTAACTAGGAGCAGATTCTACAGTGGATTATTGACAGAGGTATTGGGCATATTTGGACTGTTGGAGGGTAGTGTGTAGGTAGCCCAAAGTAGATCTAGAGCAGAAAACAAGAAGGATGTTGACTATTGCGTGATTGGGTGAAGATTGGAGCCTAATGTGTAGCTCTTTGATGGATGAAAGAAGTTATTAGATTGGCAGATTGGAGCTTAGGTATTGGCCAACCTAGAGGAGTAGATTTGATGAGCCCGTGTTCATTGAAGCAGGAGTGACTTGTAGCAGCGATAGGTGCCAGCCATCCTGAAATCTCTATGTGTTTCTTATCTCTTGTTTTAGTAGATTACATGAGCTTGTGAATCTACAAGATTTTCTACATGGTATCAGAACTGAAAACAATATACTAGAGGAGATTTCGAAGTTTTGAGTTTTGGCCTGCGAGTTTTCAGAGAAGATATGAAATTTTTTGTGCAAAATTTTTAGAAACAAATAGTAGATTTGGATCCTTTGTGAAAAATTACCCAAATTCAAAAGAAAAATTGGCTGAATCAGAGTTTTGATGAGGGAGATATCGTTGATTTAAAATCAACTCTTTTTCCAGAAAATTTCGTGATGGCGGGGCATATGAAACAGATTGGTGTGCTAGCCAAGAACCTATATTCTCTTGAGGTTCAAGATGCATGCAAAGCCTTGAAGAGTAAGGCAAAATTTAGAGATTTGGTGGTTGAGAGGGAGAGTAAATTACCTCTCAACATGTAGTCCCAAAAGAAGCCTCTGAAGCAGCTTCAGGAAGTTGTGGAGCAGCCACAACTAGAGAAGCTGAGAGGAGACCGAGTGGAGAGATCCACTCAAGCAGTTTCAGAAGTAGTCTCAGACAATTTTGGAGTAGCCACAATTGGAGAAGCATAGAGGAGACTAAGTGGAGGCATCCAGTCATGTAGAGACCTCCAGTAGGGGGAAATTTCGAGCCAAGTGGGCATAGGGATCACATGCAGCCATACCTCCAGGTGTGAGGTGGGGCGATTTGAAGTGATAGTCCCAAGAGGGCTAAAATTGGGCAGGGTCCATTGAGTGGTTTTATCTCATGGATCGTACCTTGATACGGGAGCCCAAAGTACATAGTAGCGAGAGGAATCAGTGGGATTGATGCAGTCAGATATCAAAGTGACAGAGGCTAGAACAATCAAATACTGAAGAAGTGTGGAGATGGGTTAACAACAATACAAAAAGGCAGAGTCAATAGAGGTGTAGATTTTTCAGTCGACATAGGCAATAGAAGTCAAAGACTTTGATGACAGAGGTATCATTATGATTCAGGTTGGATGTTTTTTGTTTTTGGAGTCGCTGAAGCAACAACACTAGAGAGAAGTGTTGCATGCTGAACATTCCAAAGGTTCAGGACCGAGATCGAGTTGAATTCCTTTATTGTTGAGAGGGATTGTTGAAAATATAAACAAGAAATGTTAAAAGTAGAATCGAGAAATTCCAATTTAATTTGTCCTTGAATTAAATTATAATTCTTTTCTCATAGCAACTTGTAAATAGTTAATTAAGTTTATTTAACTTAATTAGATTAGGAATTTCGAGTTGGAAGTCTTTCTGAAGTCATGTATATGTTCTCCCTATATATAGGGGTCCAGGATGAATTAAGTATGATTTGTAATTAGTTAACTCAGTTTATTGAGTTAAGTCTAGTTAAATTAGTTCCAAACTGTTTGAGGAACTAATAGTGAGTTAACAGTCAGTTGATGCATTAGTGCACTCAAGTAGTGCTACTCCAGTTAACTGAATATTCCCACATCAAAAACTCATGCATGTCGATTATGAGAAAGACCTAGTTGAGACTAGAGTGCAGGGACAATGTACTATTTATTTTAGATTTTTCTGAGTTGCACTGATAGCGCATGCATTTAGGAACTGAGGAATTTCCCTTTAAATACGGGCTAATTCTCTCAGGAATTATGTAAAAAATTAGAAGCTTGGAGGCTTGGAAATTTAGCTAAATATTGGCAGAAGGAAGTCATTAGGTGGAGGATAGGAAATACTTGTGCACGTTAAGCTCAAGGTTGAGGAGAGCATATTGTATTTATCCAAATTCTTTGACCAAGGGTGCAAGGAAATAGGGGCTTGGAGAGTAGCAAAAGAGGCTAAGGTTTGGCTTGACCTTGTTTGTGAGCTGGGAGATTGATTTTACTATGCTTGGGATTGTTCTTGTGAGAACAAGCATTGTAATCTTACCTTGATTTTCTGATTAATGCAATACAAATAGTGGGGTTTTGAGCTGTGGCTTTCCTCAGATATTTATTGTGTTATGTGCCATTGATGTTCTTCCTCTTGTCGATTATTGTTTGCTGAATCTTTATGTGCTTTCGCTGTAAAGAGTAGAAGTATATTCTTGTCTCTTTCTTTAGTACATTGCATGAGCTTGTGAATCTATAGGATTTTCTACATGGTATCAGAGCTAGATTTGTAGAAATTTTCTACAGACTAAGGGGTAGCTAGAGAGAAGATTGAAAGTGAAGGGCTGACATGAAGAGATACAACATAGAGGCTATGATTGTGCATTAGAGCATTGAGATTGTCATTGTATCTTGTATTCTTGTACTTGTGTCTATTTGAAGGCCATTATCCCTTGTATGGGAGCCCTAGCCTATTGTATTATATGTTGATAATATAATGATGTTGGGTTACATATACTGTTGTTATTGTTCTTATTGTGCTCGTGATTGATTTACTGCATTATATTGTTCCGTTGTGTAAAGTAGCTTTGTTGAGATTCTTGGTTTGGTAGCGTCAAAGATTTAAGGTTCTATCCTAGAAACCAGGGTCATGGAAATTCAACATGGTATCGAAGCGTGTTTGAGCTACTTTGGAAGATAGAGAATGAAAGAGTGCACAATGAAGTACAACTTAAGAGGGAGTTGGCCAAATTGTAGGGGTCACTACAATGTTGAAGTTGCAGGTTGGTCTCTAGTATGAGGATAGGTTGGAAGGACTATCCAACTATATTCCTTGGAAGGAAAGGATCAAGTTGGTATTGCAGGTCAACATGATCTGGGAGTTCACCGAGAAAGAGATCAAGAAGCCAACCAACCCTAAGGAGCTAGATGTGTACGAGGAATTGGATACGAGGGCAATATTTATCATCCTAGATGGTGTGAAGGATCCCCTAATACCTCATATGTCTGGGAAGAACACTGCACATGAGATGTGAATGGATCTTCAAATTCTGTTCCAGAATAAGAATGAGAACTGGGTACTGGTATGGGAGGATAAGTTGAAGTCCACTAAGTTGAAGTCCACTAAGATGATAGAGGGTGAAGGAGTGACTTTGTATCTAACGAGGTTGTCTCAAGTCAAATATGAGCTTGGTGCCATCGGTGTGACTATTTCAGATTTTGATATGGTGAGGATTGCTTTAAAAGGGTTCACCAAGGAATGGAAGCCCTTCATCAAGGGGATCGTTGCCAGAGAGAAGTTGCCAAAATGGAATAGGCTGTGGTAAGAATTCATTCAGGAAGAGTTGTGATATAAGGATCTTCATATGAAGAAGAGGGCTTTAGATGATGACGTGGAACTTGTAGCACGAATGAAGGGTAAGCAGAACAAGGACTTGAGTAAGATCAAGTGTTTCAACTGTGGCAAGATGGGTCATTTTTCATCGAGATGTCTGATAAAGAAGAAGATGAGAAATGACGAGAAGAAGAAAGGGAAGCAGGTCACCAGTGTTTCCACTTTTGATGAGATAGATTCTCTCACCAGAAGGTTGGAGGAGGAGGAATTTGCCATGATCTCTCATTTCTCGTAAAGTACCATCAATGAGGATGTATGGTATGTGGACAATGGTGCGTCAAAAGATATGACAGGGTCACAAGAGGTATTGGAGACTCTAGCTGAGTGGGACTCAAATTTTCACATGGTGTTGGGCAACAAGAGTCAGAAGGATATTCGAGGATCGAGAGTTGTGCCATTCAAGATGGATTTAGGACGGTTGATGCGGGTCCAGAATGTACTGTTTGTACCAAGAATCAGATATAACATGATATTTATCTCAATGATCGAGAAGAAAGGGATTGAGGTCTTATTCTAGGATGGGAAGGCAAGAATCAGGCCCAAAGGCTCTAGCTCCATAGGTATTGTGCTTGGAGTTAGAGAGCATGGTATATATAGGTTGACAGGAAAGCCTATGGATCATGATAAGAAGAAGTAGACGAATCAGGTGCAGGTTCCAGAGAAGAAGGTTCAGGTGAAGGCTTCAGAGGGGAAGGTACATAATCCAAAGAAGAAGGTCCAGGTTCTAGAGGCTCATAGGGAATCAAGTTCTAGAGGGAGTTTTTAGGTTCAGAGGGAGACTTTGCAGCCCAAGAAGAGCATGTGGTAAATGGGGAGCAATGATGCTTCTACATTTGCCAAGAAGGAATAATGGAGAGAATGGAAGACAATTAAGGAGAATATGAAGAAGTAGGATGCTTCTAGTGACAACGACACTTCTGAGAGAGGCATAGTTCATGCTACAGGGATTGCTGCAGTTGTGAGCACCAGGAGTTGGGTGAGTGTTGCGAGTAGTGATGATGATGAAGATCTACTTCCTATTCTTGGAAGTATCTCCCTCGCTAAGAGGGAGTGTTGATTTTTGATAGCTTGGGAGGTACTCCAAGCCCTAGGGTTTGGAGTTTGGAGGTTGGAGCGCCTCAAAAGTCATTTGTGGGCTTGGAACCAAGGTTGGGGTTTTTCACCCATTGATGTTAGGGCCAAAACCATGGAGCATTTTGGACATGTGATGGATGGAGATGATAGAGGGCATTGGGGAGAATCTAATGCAACAATAATCGTCAAATTGCAAGTTGTCTATGATGATATATGAATTTTTGAAGGTTAAGGATGGGTTTTTGGTACATAAGTCATATAGGCTTGAAATGAAATGTGCCAAAAGACATGTCTCTTCAAGGAATTCGTGGAGCCCTTGTATTGGTATAAATATAAGGTGAGGAAGGATCATTTTAATCATCCAAATGTGCATATTTTCATAAGAAATAGAGCTCTGAAATAGCCATAGCTTAGAAGGACAAGTTTGAGTGGGAGAGAGGTATGTTTTGGGTATTTTTCATGATCTAGGAGGTCCGAGCTAAGGAAGAGAGGCAACTCCATGCCTTAAAGGAGTTATGGGAAGTGTTTTTTCATATTTGGAGTGTGGTTCTTCTCCTATAATCATGCCACAATATTAGAGTGTATGAATAGGTAGGCTGCAGGCCTAATTCTCCTTGGAACATGGGGCTGAGAAGCTGGTTGATTAGCTACAGTAAGGCCACAACCTTGTCTCCTTGAATAGGTAGGAATGGAGGCTTATTTGGTGTTGGCTTTATCCCATAATTGTAGTAAGTTGTGGATAGAAGGAGTAAGGAGTGAAGCTGGAACTAAGGAGGAGGTCTGGACATGAGGGAGGATGGTTGTTGCAATATAGTTGCAACCCTAACTAGTGGGAAAAACCTACAACAATGTATGCCAACCCATGATATGAAGAGGTACGTGATGGTTTCATGTTGACTTGATGCTAGTTGAATGAGTCCTAGTGTGGATAAAATTAGTTGCAGCCTATGGAAGCCATGTGTTAGAGTTGACTTGGTTGGTTAGAAACCCCACCTAGGAGCAGATTCTATAGTGGATTATTGACTGAGGTATTGGGAACCTTTGGATTGTTGGGAGGAAGTGTGTAGGTAGCGCAAAGTAGCCCTAGAGTAGCAAAAAAGAAGGACATTGACTGTTGCATGCTTGGGTGAGTGTTGGAGCCTAATGTGTAGCTCTTTGATGGATGAAAGAAGCTACTAGATCGGAAGATTGGAACTCAAGTGTTGGATAGCCTAGAGGAGAAGATTTGATGAGCCCATGTTTGTTGAAGCAGAAGTGGCTTGCATCAGTGATAGGTGCTAGCCCTCTTGGAGTCTCCATGTGTTGTTCCTTGATGGACTAAGGGGCAACTAGAGAGCAGATCAGAAATGAAGGATTGATAGAATGAGATACGACTTATAGGTTGTGATTGTGCACTAGAGAAACAAGATTGTCATTGCATGTTGTATTTGTGGATATTTGAGGGCCATTATCCCTTATACAAGAACCTTAGACTATTGTATTATAAGTTGATAATATAACAAAGTTGAGTTACATAATTTTTTGTTATTGTTATTATTGTGCACATGATTGATTTACTGCATTATATTGTTCCGCTGTGCAAAGTATCTTTGTTGAGATTCTTGGTTTGGTAGCGTCAGAGATTTAAGATTATATCCTAGACACCAGGGTCATGGAAATTCAACATGATCGAGCCATGAATGTGGTTAACCAACAACTTGATCGAGCTTATATCTCAATTGAGCCATTTAAAAACTAACTATGCACCAAATTTTATTAATGGCATTGATGTTAAATGTTACGAACAAGGAGCTTCATCAAGCTTTTGCTTTCAACCCAAAATAGAAAAAAATGCAAATTCTAATGCATGAAAAAATAACAATAAAAGTTCATTCATGGAAATGTATTAGAACATGAAAATTAAACAAGAAGTCACAATAAACATGGGAAACGGAGATCCCGATCTCAAAAAGGAAAGAAATTGTCAAGCACAAAGGAAATGCGACAAAAATCTAGAGAAAGGATGAGAAAAAGATGACAAACATTGAGAGAACAAGAAGATCATGCAATTCAAGAAATTCATGCAAATACAAGTAATGCAAGTTGTCTCACTTCTCATATTACTGGCTCCATATTGTATGCATTAGGAAATATCATTGAAAACAAGAAACAAATTAAGAATGAAACAATAGAACTAAGATAAAACAAGCATTGAAAGTAATACCATGTAGTTAAAAATTGAGATGTAACAACAACTAAAGAAAGCCATTTGAAACAATGCAAATTATTGAAAACCACTTGAAACCATGGTTTATTGGAATTTTCTGAAACCACTTGAAACCATGGTTTATTGGAATTTTCTGAAACCACTTGAATTCATGCAAATTATGAACCACCTTCGAATTGTAATGGTTTATGATAACCCACAAAAAATAAGGATGCAATTTAACCAAAGAAAACTGTTACATTTTGTTGTGAAGGCAAATCCCCTTTACGGACAGAGGCGATCCCTCTAGCCCAATGAGTGGGTCTAGCAACAAACTAAACAAACTAACATACACTTTCCTAGCTTATGTTTGACAAATGCAGAGAGAAGGAGAAACCTACCTCGCTCTGATGCTAATCACTCGATCCTTGGAGATGGCTTTGAATCTTTCACTCCAGGCCTCGCTCCTTAATTGTTCTTCACGTCTGGGTACTTGCAAGGAAGATCAAAGTACTATGCAAGATACAAGAGCATATATGGCATACATCAAACATAAACTACTTAACATATCAAGGAACATTAAGCTAATAGCATAAACATTTACACAATTATGGAAAGTGAACATCAGATGTATGTATTAATAAGCTAAAAAGGGAAGCATACAACCTATGCCTTGATGTTGGAGACCTCCTTTTGGTAGATGTAAAAGTCCAAGAAAGGACTCTTCAAACACTCCTTCTCCAACCTAGAATGGGTAGCATGTAAGCATAATCTCAGCATAGGGATGCAACAATCAATGACCCACCATTTGGGGATGGAAGGGAGTGAATTTATAGGAAGGGAGAGGGATTTAGGGATCCACAAAAGAGGGAGGAAGCTCCACATCTCAAGAAGCAAGACCATGATGATAAGATCAAGAGGCCCAAATGAGAGAGCTCGACCATATCAACAACAACCAATATCCAACTCATTGTTCTTGAAGATTCTAGTGAGCGAAGCTTCTCCTCCAGTTTGGGAAAACCTGCCAAAAGAGGTTCAACGTGGGTTTTCCTATGAAAACCTACACCGGAAATGTGAGTGTATAACTGAGAAACCTGCCATTAGCACTGGCAGGCAGTGGAGCAAAATGCGCTGATGCCAAAAATTAGGTTTTTAGGCAACCTTCTCCGGAATGGATTCAAGGCAGTCTTCCTTTGATTCTTCAGGGAGGTTTTGGCCTGTATATCATGATGGATATGCTACACAGTAGTCAATTCTTTGGCACTTCAGGATATGGTACGGGAAGTGAATAGGAGACATGACAAAATACAATGTAACAAATGCCCCCTAAAGCATGAAGGAAAAACAAGGAGTGATGGCTGAGATGATTTACAAGTCAGTGTAAGGACGAGAACACCACCGTCAGGAGACCTGCAAATCAAGCATATACATATACATATATGACATCTTTGATGACCATACCTAACGATACAGGAATTTGCATCTAATAATACATGAATCTGTGGTATGGACACAATTATCCATATAAAAGGGATCATGTGCAAAGATCCTCGGCATGGTCACAACCATCCGAATAGAAAGGATCATGAATATGGACCCATGGTATGGTCACAACCATCCGTCTAGGGGAAACATGTGTATAATAATGAATGACTCATAACTCCATGCAACCTAGACTTCATTAGACAAAATCGAGGGTCTTGCGCTCCATCTTGACCCGAGAAATGTACAAATTCTAACATGCGAGTAGATGCGTCGAAGTCGAGCATGACAGAAAACCACCTGATTACCGGTCAATGATGTAAACCGTTAACATGCATGAGGGAAACCACCAATGATGAGAACGACTCTCAAGGTACAATTAGCACAATCCATGACTATGAATAGGGAAACTGAAGTTAAACATCCGTGGAATCATCCGATCGAAGGTCAATGATGTAAACTTGTCGTCGAATGCGAAGAAATTTCCATTGAGGCATGCAAGCTCTAAGGTATTGGAAGGGAGTTTCTAGATCATCTTCCTGGATAATGAGCTGAAGTCGACAGGAAGTGATCCATCGAAGGAGGGCCATAATGAATCCCACATCATCGACATGAAACAAAAGGATGTAGTAGAGTAGATAAGTGTCATCCAGGATGTAGAAATTTTGAATAATTTAACACATATTCAACAGAGATTATCCTGATCATGTACTATTGCGGAATACATACACAATACATAAGCTCCTCTATGTTGATCATCAATATAGCATCATCAATAACAATAAAACATCAAGAGCATTCACACATTAACACAGTATGTAACCCGGGGAAAGCATCTCGCTAAAAACCCCAACTATCTGTATATTAATGATTGAGACCATGTAACATTACAAAGTACAATGCTTATCACAAGAAATCTAGTACCAGCTCCACCTGTTACACACAATACAGCTAAGATCTGATCTCCAAATCTATTCCATTGCTAGCCTGCCTCCACTGCTCAATACCTGCTCAAGAATGAATGAGAATGGTTTACCAAACTCGTATTTCACCTCCAAAGAATCACTCACAGTGTGTTAGACGTGAGAAAAGGCTATAATACTGGGAAAATACATGAGCAAACTCATTAGCATACTCAATCCCTTGATTGTGCAAGATCTGATGCACAACTATAGCCACAACTGATAGCAATCTGATTCTCTAACACCTGTCCCTGCTGAACTGAACATGCACTGACATGCAACTGAGTTAACTGATGTATTCTATAGTTGTATTATGAGTTAATAATTAGTTTAACAACTCATCATTAGTCTATTTGCAGTTAGACTAACTACAACTAGTTTAACCAAGTCAAACTGAACACAACTCCATCAACTCCACAATCAACTCCACCAAACTCAACTGATTGAGTTTTAACTGAAGTCATGCATGCAACAACTTAACTGACTCATAAGAAAAGCGTACTTCCTTCTAACAGCTGCATGGGCCACATCTGTAGCTCAAACTGAAGTGCTCCAAGAGAATAAGATCAAGTTTATAGTCCAAATATTATTATGAGACAATAATATTTGACTTTTCTATTTTGGACAGCTAGTCTAAAAATAGACTTTGATCACTCCTGCTGTGATCAATCCTGCTGTGGTCACTCCTGCTGTGATCACTCCTGCTGTGGTCACTCCTACTGTGATCATCCCTGCTGTGGTCACTCCTGCTGTGATCATCCCTGTTGGGATCCAAAAATAGAACTTGCGCCATAATTTGCCTGCGGGCCCACTTAGTGAAGGCGACTCTTTTCACTAAGCTCCATCATCTTGTTGCAATCTCAACACTCCTTCTCGACAAGATATGGATTATCAGCAACCCCTATCCTGCCTTGGTGGTACTCGAATTTGCTCCTAGTGAGAGCCTTCGTTAGAATATGAGCATCCTGATCCTCCGTTGGAATGTATGAAAGCAACATGATCCTCCGCTGCACACAATCTTTGATATGATGGTACCTAATGTCAATATGCTTAGATCTATCATGAAATACAGGATTAGCCAAGAGTTTAATGCAACTCTGGTTATCACAGTAAATCACAGTAGGATCCAAATGAGAATCGAACAAACCAACCAGGATCTTCCTCATCCATATAGCCTCGCATGCAGCCAAACTTGCTGCCATATACTCGGCCTCCGGTGAACTGAGTGCCACGGATCTCTGCTTCCTACTGTACCAAGAAACTACTATCGATCCAATACTGAAGACCCCTCCTGATGTGCTCTTTCTGTCCGTTGGGCTCCCTGCCCAATCTGCATCCGTGAAGCCACATAGCTTCACCTCATCCTCCTGTCTGTACCACAAACCATATCCCAATGTGCCTCTCAAATAACGCAATACATGCTTGCCCGCCTTCCAGAAGAGCTTGGTAGGCTTAACCAGAGCTTGTGAAAGCTAGTTAACTGCATAACATATATCGGGTCGTGTATTGACCAAATACATCAGCGACCCCACCAACTGTCGATAAACAGTGGCATCCACTTCTTCTCCCGAAGTGGCATCCTCCTTCCTCCAACCTCCAGGAAGAGGAGTATCAACAGGCTTGCAGCCATGCATGTTGAACTTCTCCAGTATCTCCCGAGCATACTTGCCTTGAGAAACAAACAGTCCACCATTGCGCTGCCATATTTCCAATCCTAGGAAATAGTGAAGGAGGCCCAAATCCTTCACCTCAAACTCTGTAGCAAGATCCTTCTTGCATGACAGTATCAACAGCTCATCACCCGTTAGAATCAAATCATCAACATACAGTACAATGATAAGAAACTTACCCTCCACCACAATCTGGTATAGGTTAGGATCTGCCTCGCTCTTGGAGAATCCAAGTCCTGTGAAATAGCTGTCTATCCATGTGTACCAAGCACGTGGTGCTTGCTTCAACCCATACAACGCTCTCTTGAGCGTGCACACATGCGACTCGCTGCTGAAGACCTCAAAGCCTTCGGGCTGCTCAATGTACACCTCCTCCTCAATGACTCCGTTGAGGAACGCAGTCTTCACATCCATCTGATGAATGTGCCATCCCATCTACGCTGAGAGAGAAAGAATCGTCCGTATGGAAGAATACCTTGCGATAGGTGCAAAGGTCTCCTCATAATCAATCCCCTCTATCTGTGAAAAGCTTTGGGCAACAAATCTTGCTTTGTACTTCTCCACACTCCCGTCAGCTGCCTGCTTAACTTTGTAGATCCATCTTGAACCCACCACTGATTTCCCTTCCGGTCTAGGAACAATCTCCCATGCACTGTTTCTGACAATAGAATCATACTCTTCCACCATGGCGTCTACCCATGCAGGATCCTCCACAGCTTCCTCGAAAGAGGATGGCTCAGTCACAACACACTTGCTCATAAGAGCCCTGTATCCAGTGTATCGATCAGGTGACTCTCTATGCCTGCATTGGGCTATAGGTGGTCCTACAACTTTCTCTGCATCTTGAGCCAGTTGCTCAGCTTCTGTCAAGCGCTTTTGCCCTCTGATGGTTGGCGCTGCATGAGTGGTCTCTTCCACTCCATGAACCTCGTCCTGTGGCTGATCCACGTCCTGAAGCTCATCCTTAGGAACTAATAGCTCCTCATCTGCATGCAAGTGTAGCTTCCTCTCAAGTGAACACTTCATGGCTTTCTCCTCTTGAAATTTTATATCCTGTCGCACGACAGTTTTACCACTGTCTGGCAAATACATAGATAGTTGTGAGGCGTATCAGTGTACCCCACAAATATCCCAACCTCTGCGGTCAGCTCCAACTTCTTCCTGGCATCCTTCGTCACATGCATGTAAACGTTAGCACCAAAAATCCTCAAATGAGAAAGATCAGGCTTCTTACCAGAATAAGCCTCCTCGGGTGTACTCATGCCAAGTATCCTATGAGGACAACGGTTCTGCACATAAATTGCTGTATTTCATGCTTCCACCCACAAGTGAAGGGGTAGGCCCTGATCATGCAACATTGCCCGTGCAGCACCCACAATCGTTCTGTTCTTCCGCTTAGCTACCCCGTTCTGCTGTGGGTTATGGGGAGCTATGAGCTCTCTACGAATCCCTTCTGCCTTGCAGAAATCCTTGAACTCATCCGAGATGTATTCACCACCATTATCGCTCCTAAGAGCCTTCACCTTCTTCCCCGACTCCTTCTCGACCAGTGCTTTGAATTCACAGAACTTTGAATATGTCTCGCTCTTCTTCTGCATGAAGAAGATCCAGCACTTACGAGAGAAATCATCAACAAAAATCACATAATACCCGTGTTTTGCTGTCGAAGCAACTGAGAAAGGTCCACACACGTCTGTGTGAATTCTCTCAAGGATCGTCGTGGCCCGACTATCCTTCTTGTGAAAGGTGGCTTTCACAAACTTCCCCAAAGTACACCCCTTGCACTGATCTGACTGCACAAGTGTGCCTTTAGGAAGCCCTGTAGTGATCTGCTGCAGTATCTTCAAGGCTCCATGGTGAAGGTGACCCAATCTCCTGTGCCAAAACTCGCCATCATCCCGGCTCACCAATCCTTCTGCCTTGCCTGCCATTGCTGCGCATCCATCTACATGCAATTGATAAAGATTCCTCACTCGAACCCCTATCTTCCGGGTCTCACCAGTTGTCTTGCTGCGCAGGAAGGCCTTTCCCTCGCTGAAAACAACATCATACCCCTTTTCTTCCAACATCGCCACTGAGATGAGATTCTTCTTCAATCCTGGAACATGCATGACTTCCTTCAATACGAAGGGTTTACCAGACTCCCTCTCAAAGGAAATGGTACCGATACCGGTCGCACTGTATCTACCATCATCGCCCATCTTGATGTGCACTCCAAGATCTTTGTCCTCCAGATCAGAGAACAAATCTCTATCTCCCGTCATGTGAAAAGATGCACCACTGTCCAAGAACCACATCGATCCCATCACACTTGAAACCAAGCATGCGATCAATGAAAAATCAAGCTCAAACTGTGAGGCTAGAGCCTCTCCTGCTGCCGATCCAGCAGCCTGCTTGTTCTTCTTCTTCCGCGGACAATTAGTGGCATAGTGTCCATGCTGGTGACAGTGAAAAAACTTCACCTTGGACATGTCCTGCTTCTTGCCTTTCGCACCGGAATGAGAAGCTTTCTTGTTCTTCCCCTTCTTTGCTTTGGCAGCCAAAGCGCTATTCTCTTCATCAGATACCTTTGATGAAGATCCATTCTCACCTTTATTGTTTCTGAGTTTATCCTTGAGCGCCAGGTCGCTCTTGCTTTGGAATAACATTTGTAATCCGTTGAAAGACATTTCAACAACACTGCTGCAAATTCGAATTTCCACCAGCTCCAACTCAACCGCCTCAGATCTAAGATTCGTGAGGACACAATATTTCTCGTACAGAGATTGACTGTATGGGCATTCACCGGATATCTCACCTTCCAAACGAAGGATGAATCCAGAGGCTACCTGGCCCGATTACAGACTCTGCCTGAAGAAATAGAATGTAAACACTTCCTGAATAGTAGATATGATGATCAACAGCGCCGATACCATGTAGAAATTTTGAATAATTTAACACATATTCAACAGAGATTATCCTGATCATGTACTATTGCGGCATACATACACAATACATAAGCTCCTCTACGTTGATCATCAATATAGCAGCATCAATAACAATAAAACATCAAGAGATTCACACATTAACACAGTATGTAACCCGGGGAAAGCATCTCGCTAAAATCCCCAACTATATGTATATTAATGATTGCGACCATGTAACATTACAAAGTAAAATGCTTATCACAAGCAATCCAGTACCAACTCCACCTGTTACACACAATACAGCTAAGATCTGATCTCCAAATCTATTCCACTGCTTCCCTGCCTCCACTGCTCAATACCTGCTCAAGAATGAAAGAGAATGGTTTACCAAACTAGTATTTCACCTCCAAAGAATCACTCACACTGTGTTAGACGTGAGCAGAGGCTATAATACTGGGCAAATACATGAGCAAACTCATTGGCATACTCAATCCCTTGATTGTGCAAGATCTGATGCACAACTATAGTCACAACTGATAGCAATCTGATTCTCTAACACCTGTCCCTGCTGAACTGAACATGCACTGACATGCAACTGAGTTAACTGATGTATTCTATAGTTGTATTATGAGTTAATAATTAGTTTAACAACTCATCATTAGTCTATTTGCAGTTAGACTAACTACAACTAGTTTAACCAAGTCAAACTGAATACAACTCCATCAACTCCACAGTCAACTCCACCAAACTCAACTGATTGAGTTCTAACTGAAGTCATGCATGCAACAACTCAACTGACTCATAAGAAAAGCGTACTTCCTTCTGACAGCTGCATGGGCCACATCTGTAGCTCAAACTGAAGTGCTCCAAGAGAATAAGATCAAGTTTATAGTCCAAATATTATTATGAGACAATAATATTTGACTTTTCTATTTTGGACAGCCAGTCTAAAAATAGACTTTGATCACTCCTGCTGTGATCACTCCTGCTGTGGTCACTCCTGCTGTGATCACTCTTGATGTGGTCACTCCTACTGTGATCATCCCTGCTGTGGTCACTCCTGCTGGGATCCAAAAATAGAACTTGTGCCATAATTTGCCTGCGGGCCCACTTAGTGAAGGCGACTCTTTTCACTAAGCTCCATCATCTTGTTGCAATCTCAACAGGACTATGGCAGAAAGTTGGACAATGTATAGGTGGTAAAGAACTGTAGATAGGACTTCTCTTTAACATATCAACGACACAACTCTAGGGTTTGGCATCATTTGACTCAACATAGGATCAGAGGTCATGATGACAGAATGGTATGATCAGATGAGAGGCAAAATGGATTCCCCAAACCCAGGAAGGCAAGTGACCAAGTGAGGATGTCCCAAACCCGACATGAGTAACATATGAGTGTCATATTCAAGAGTGACATGCTGCATTTACAGGATACAAGAGATGAACTTTTTCACTATTTCCCCCACCATTTCTGGCGAGAACCCCATATATTTTTATTCCAAGCTCAAAGGGGATAACATATGATTGCCATATAATTTCACCATTCAGATGAATCCGTCCTAGTAAGTTTTACAAGCCCTAGGAAGGAGGAACTCGGCCTTGTCATGGTGACATGTCATGTGTTGTTTAAGTTTTATGAGTCTGACTGAGGTGGAACTTGACATCTTTTTCATGTTTAAAGAGTTTGAAAAAGAAGCGAAAAAGAAAAATCCAAAGGTTCCTTTTCGTAAATCGTCTCTTGAACCCGAAAATGTAGAAAACAATATCCAAGAGAAACTCTTAGCCATGTTTGACTAAGGTATTCCTTTTTCATACAATAGTCTATCTCAGTTTGGAAAAGGGTTAAACTTATATTGAGTAGATGTCATTTCATTTACTTTTAAGAGTTCGAAAAAACAAGTACTCGACAATCTTTTCATTTTCCGAGAGTTAGAAAAGAGATTAAAGATGACTCCAAGGGTTGCTTTTTCGTTTGTTTTTGACGAGTCTAAAAAAGTGATAAAATAAAACTCGTTGAATCAGTCAAGATAGATCACCGTCACCAAGAACATATGACTTATCACTGCACAACGAAACACACATTACCGTTTTCGAGGAAAATTATTTAAAAAAGGGTGAAATATACACTAATTTGGTAAAAATATTATTTAAAAACTATAAATAGGGCAAAAAGTAAGTTAGTTTTACCATTTTACCAATTTTCAATTGTGAGAGCATTTTACCTCATTTTACCTCGATTTTTAGGCAAGGAGTACGATCAGTCTGGGACACCATTTGTCGAGCCACTTGTTACAGGTAAGAGATCTGTCCCTTCCCTTCATTTTGGTAGTCATTTTATGATTTTCATCCATAGGATAGGCTACAAGGAAGACTTGTAAAAAATTTACATCGTGGGTGACCAGCGCGGGTTTCACCCATCGGACTCGCGCTGCTCACCCTGAGGTCAGTTAGGCATTCACTCTGGCAGCGTGAGAAAATTCCTAAACAGACGCACTAGCACTGAGGTAAACAATTTGAAGTGAAATCTTCCATGTAAAATAGTTAATCTTGGATTTTCTTTCCATGGATGCTCATGAAATGTTGGTTTGTTGATTTTGTGCAGAATAACCAATCCAAAATGGTGATTGAATGGAAAGAGAGGGGTCATGAAGCTGAAGACCATAAGGCTATGCAGGATGAAGACTGTATTGATTCCCTACGAGCATGTGGATTTTTTAAGTTCTTCATGATTCCTAGGATCAGAGCACAACCTGAGTTATTGCAACACTTAATCAGTTGGTGGGATGTAGATCGCCAACTATTCATGTTTGGGGATCAAGAGCTTGAAATAGAGGTCGTTGACATTTATTTCATTATTGGGTTGTCCAGAAAGGGACAACAAGTGCAGTTATCTGGATCACGTATTAGGGGAGAGAGCACGGATATGCTCATTGCGAGGCATTGTCCGGGGACCAAAAAGGGTAACAACGGGAAAATTGACATAAAGACCATTACCAACCTCCCACTGCGAACAATCCTACACACTATGGCCCAAATAGCTGGGGCACAAGCGTTGCATGAGGCATCAAAGTCTCATTTCCAATATGCGATCGAGTGCCTAAATCCCATGGTTTTCAATTTGTGTGAAGGTTTGTTGGTGTGCATGAAGCACCAACTAACTAAGTGTAAGTCGGTGAATCTGAAACAATTTGGTTTCAGATCTATTCTAGTGATGTTCATCTTGGAACATGTGCCATTGTTCTATTATTAGTGGTTGGAAGTGGATCCACCAATGCCCATAGATCCACGATTACTTAGATGGGGAGAGTTGATGCCGTGACATGGGGGAGGTCAATAGATGCCATTCCCTCCAGCATTTTTTGGACGGATGCGTCATCAACTAACCGTGGTCGATGATTGGGCATATGCAGGGGCGGATTTCCGAGGAGATCCAGATCTTCGACTCCCTCTATGGGCACAATGGACTGATTTAGGTAAAAAACTATTTTTTAAGTTTTTGAAGTTTTTTTATCATTTTTTTGTATATGTGTACTGAGATTTGACTTATAATGTTGTGCAGATGTTGGACTAGAGAGACCTCCAGGGGTTTCTCCAATATCCAGGCGAGTGGCATGCTAGATTGATTAGGCTCCTCCATATGTGGAGGGAGTAGATCCTATCGTCGAAGTAGAGTGCAACCTGGAAGTTTTAACTAGGGGGATTCCTGAGTATGCCTCAATTGATGAGGTGCCATTACACTACCAGAGGCACACTGTAGGGGTTTTCTCCAGACTGTGTCGGCTGCTGGGCCGAGTCAATAGGGATGTCTCGTGCTATTTTGAGCACCATGTCGGTGAATAGCCAACTTCTATTTTACTTTTCTGCACTATTGTAGGTTTATAAAGTCATGTGTCTTGGGACACAAATTTTGTTATTTTGATGTAGCAAACTCTTTTGCAAACACTTGATATATATATATATATATATATATATATATATATATATATATATATATATATATATATATATGTTTTCCTATTTACCATATCTGATATGTGATGTTTTATGATTTACAAGTTTTGAAAATGTCTATCTAACACATAATTAGCCAATGCATCTGTTAATGTGTTCATGCGTCTTGGAATGTGATGATAAGTAATAAAATCAAATTCTCATTCCAATAAATGAACTTGCAAATACATTCTCAAAATTTGAGGGTTTCTAACTGAATATTGTCCATTAAGCTGTAGCACAATGAGTTGTGAATCAAGTTTTACAATTAACTCTCTAATGCCAAGAGCAATAGCTTTTGACAAAAGCTCGATGACCGCACTATATTCGGCAATGTTATTAGTTGTCTGACCTAAACATATACATTCACTAACTCACCATTGGGGTCATAGATTGCCCATGCAGAGGAAGATAGATTCTGTGTACTGTTAGAGTTAGTATTTGCATACTGCCATCAGTGATCAAAATTGCTCTTTTCATATTCATTTTAGGTGTCCCACACAGAATTTTTTATCATTCCACTAGGTCATGCAAAAAAATTAGTCACTAATGGTAGTCCTAGTCCAAAAACATCACTCTTCCCTAAATGTGATTACTTGCTGGCATAGTTTCATATCTTGTTGACTGTGCATCATCCATAAAGTTATTTTTATCATGCCATTTGTATCAGTCATGAGGTTATTATGTCATCTTGAAATTCAGTCCTTCAAGGTCTCATTAGGTCTTTTAGGGTTTTTCAAGGTTTCATTAGGTCATTAGGGTTGCCAAGGTTCCATTCCATTGCATAAGACCAACAAGTAAAGGGTGATCAAATAACATCCCTTCACCATGTGAAGATGATTTGTAAAGAGAAATGCTTATTTCATTATGTAATTTTATGTCTTTCAAATGTAATAATTTCACCATCCCAAGCTGTTAACTCAGTGTTCCAAAGATGCCAGACCATCAAAAGATCAATTTGTCAAAGGAAACAGTCAAGTGAAAGGGTAAATTTTCAAAGGGTTAAGTGCATGCCAAAGGGAGTTGTCTTTTCCCAAGGGTGTCCAAATCATCATTTTCCACAAGCACTAAACCCTAATTTCCTCACCCATTGAGCTAGGGTTGGCTATGGAATCAGAGACATCTAAGTATATGAGGCATAAGGGAGGTCATTTCAGCAAGTATGAGGACATTCCAACTCATAAACATCATGTCTCCATCATTTTTCAAGAAGTCATTCCAAGGGACAAATCATTTGCCACACATAGGGTCGGTTTTTCTTCAAACTATGTTTTAGACCAAACAAGGATGAATTTGGCAAAAGTGAGAGAGATTTTTTTCCATAATAGGCCAAGTATGAAAAACCTCCTTCACTTTTTACACAGGTGTCATGGTTTTAGAGAAATGTCAAAACTACAGTTGCTACAAGAGAGTTGCTGCACTTATGGAGTGACTTAGGAAAAAGCACTTTTTATTCCATCTAGAGTCTCCAAATGACTTTATTGATGAGTCAAATGATAACTAGACAAACATAGCTTTCCAATAAGCTATCATGCACTCAATTTGGAGTTGCGGAACACCTCCAAAAGTTTCCTGCAAGAGAACGCTTCATTTTTGCACCCTCATTCTGCACTTTTTGACCAGTCTTGGGAGAATAGAATTTTCAGGGTATAATTGATCATTTTCAGTGCTTGATAGGTCCATTGTGTATCCAAGAGAGATACCTTTCCAACGACCTATCATGGGATCAATTTGGACACCGGAAAAGCCTCCAAAAGTGGCCTGCAAAAACGCGTTGTGCATAGAGCAGGAACGCTGCGCATAGAGGAGAGAGTGCCGCACATAGGGACGGAGCGCTGCGCATAGGGCCTGTTTGACAGTGCAATTTTACACGATGCCACGCATAGAGCTAGAGCGCTGCGCATAGGGCCAACAAGCACCAAAACCACCCTATCAATCATCCAAATTGCTCTTTTTCCACCTAGAACTTTTAAACAAGGTTTCAAAGCTTCAAAATTCAACAAACATGGACAAAGAAAATAGAGATTATGAGGAGGAGGAAAACAGTAGTAGTGAAAGCTTGGGAGATGAACCTCAGCATCAAAGAAAACCACATAAGGGAGGCAGAATCATTAGAGCGGAACCATCAAACATCAGAGAGTTACAGGCTTCTCATATGATTGTCTCTTGTTTCAGGCATCTAGGGTGTTATGAGTTTTGTGAGCAGGTAGAAAGAGTTCAACATCATCCTGAGCTGACCAGGATTTTTGTAGCCAATATCTGTGATAACAAGGTAACTCTTGCCGGGGTGACATTTATAGTTTCATCCTCCATCATTATTGATGCTACAAGGATTCCAAATGTGGGGGAAAAATGGTATAAGGCACAAGATTTGGATGAGAACTACTATGAGCCATACATCAAATCCAGGTTCAGGAATGAAAAGAAGAGGAGCTTTCCTTTCAGGTTCCTTGAAGACAAGTATGCCCCTATGATGAGGATCGTTATGAAGTATTTTACATGTGAGGGCAGATTTTCTAGATTGTACACCTATCATATTAGGCTTCTTATGCACTTCACAAGAGTGAAAATGTTGAACATCCTATATTTCTTATTCAGGAACATTGAGAAGATGGCCTACATTGTACAGAAAAAGACATACCCCCAGCAGATGAGTAGTATCTATCACTATTTCTTGATTAAGATGATTGTACTACATCATCTTAACCTCCTCAACATCTCCTGGGATACATTCATTGCCAATGACATCTTCAATGGTCCTTAGATTCCTCCACCGGTGCCCCAAGAAGTAGAAAGGCCTTCCAGCAGTGCCAAAGTAAAGAAAAGTGAGAAGGCTAAAGAGACTAGAGTTGTTGAGAAGCCAGAAGCCTACAAAACATATCAGAGAGGGGCTAGAAAGTTGTTTGCAACAGATAGGCAAGTGTTTACTCCACTTGATGTGGAAGGGGCCTTGCCTTCTTCATCAGCTCATAGGCAAATGCTTGCTCCACAAACTGTGGAAGGGGCTTTGCCTTCTTCATCAACACAACAGGTACAACAGGTGCAGCAGGTGCATAAAGGGAAGGAAAAGATGCTGGAGGAAAGCCTCAATGATGAAGAGGAAAGGGAATTTAATTTGATGGAAGATGATGAACTAGAACAACCACACATCCATCATGGCATTGAGATAGTTGACTTGGAGGCTCAAGATGAGGCAACAAACGAAAATATAACCATAAGGGAAAAAGATGCACAGATCCAAGCACTGATGGACAACTTGGCAAGAGCTAAGTATGTCATTTCATACCTTGAGCAAGAGAACAAGCAGCTAAGTGACAAACAAGTCCTCATGGAGTTGGAACTTCTCAAAGCAAAGAGGCAAGGTGACAAAGGCAAGTCAGTAATGCAAGAAGAAGAAACCCCAGCCACCTTGACTACAAAACAAAGGCTTGAGAAGGAGATTGAGGAGGATAGAGAAAATTGGCTTGACAGGGTCAATTTGCATTTGGAGAAGCTGCTAAAAAGGGCCAACGGGGACAATTAAATCATCAGGCACATGGCTCGCCATTATAGGACCCGGAACAAGATTTGCAACATAAGGGTCAAGCAAATGAAGACAAGGCTAAAACAAGCACTCAAAGGCAAAAAGGAGGGTGATAGGCTTAGGTTGCTTGCTGAAGCTTCCTTGGCTAACCAAGACACTTGATGGTGGTTTTCTCCACAAATTTTGAGTAAGTTTTGAAGAATTTTTGCCTTTTGGAGAATTTAGCAATTTTTGACACATAAATTTTGGCTCTATGCGTAGCGCCACTAGCGCTGCGCTTTTCCTAAGGGCATCCAATGAGGAAATGGTCAGCATTTTTGGATTCACAATGATGAGTACATGCACCTTGTGCATTTTCTAATCTTTTGGAGCAAAATTGGTCAACCAAAAGGTCAAAAAACACCCAAAAAATGACCTTTCTGCCCTCTTTTTGAGCCACAGAAGCAGTCTCAGGAGAATCAGTTTTTGAGGGGTCAAATGAACTCCAAATGCAAAAATTAAAGATTTTCTGGAAAGTAGACTTGAAGATATTTCCAACAAGCTATTTTGGGCCCAATTTGGACACCGGGAAGGCCTCCAAAATGGCCCTGCAAAAAGTGCTGCGCATAGAGCTTGGGCGCTGTGCATAGGACAATTTTCTGCTCAATTTGCACTTTACTGTGCCATGACTGTAATTTTTGGGTTTTCTCTCATGGATGATGTTTTTACTGATGTAAATGGTGACTAGGCATGTAAATAGGATGAATATTAGTTACCGGAGGGTAGATTCATTGGATCAAAAGTTCTCTTGAAGTCAAATGAATCAGTTTCCTCCCTTTTAGAGGCAAGTTGTTAGGGTTGCCTAGATTCCAGTTTCTTGTTCAGCTTTTGATGGATTAGTTCCTCATCTTAGGGATTCGACCCCTGAGGATGGGAGGAGGTTGAATTGAGGTCTATATCTTCTTTTTATTTCTCATTGTAAAGGGTTGGACTCAGTTGGATGCTTAGGCTTTGAGTAGACATCATTTTGTATCAGTTTTCAGCAGGAGATTAATGAAAAGTTGTAGCTATTTCTTTGGGATCCATGTGGTATGATGTTCAGTTCAGTTTTCTCTATTGTGATCATATGTTTTTTGTATTTCATTAATCATTTCATTGCTTTTAAGTGGATGTTTTCAAGTTGATAGGCATAACCCATAATATTTATGCTCTGTTTTGGGAAAATATTCACAGTTTATGTTTTCTTTAGTTTAGGAAGAATTCATGTTGCTTACATGCTCTTTCTAGCTCCTCACCTGTCTTGAAATCACCTCACCCATAAAACCCTAGAGTGCTGAGCCTTGTGCCTACCTTGCCCCATCGAACACCCTGTAATTTTGACCTAATTTCCTTGCCCTAACTGTTTGGCTCCTCCTAATCCAACAAAACCATTCAAAATCAAATCTAACCTTGTGCTACTATACCTAGCCTAATATCATTTTCTTGATCTAGTTATCTTGGTTGAGATCCTTACAGAGAGAGCCCTCTCCTGGCCTAGTAGGGCTAGCTACTTGGCTAAGCGTGGTTTGTGGTTACCCTGGCATTATGTTCCTTCAGCCTGAGGTTCAATCCAGGTGATAACATGTACTACGACAAGTACCATCAACAAAACCAACTTAATGGTTGGATGACATCTGCAAACCATGTAGAGCATGAGGTAAGTAGAGGAAAAGGTTTGCAAAAGCAAACTAACACACCAAAATCACACTGCACACTAATGAAAACACACTAATGCACATAAGTATTTACATGGATAATCACACATAATACTTCTTCAGGTAAAGCCCGTTTCGGGGCTCAACCAAAGAATTTCCTTCATAATCCACTAAATCGTAGGCATCTTTTTGTAAAACTCATTTGACAATGTAAGGCTCATGCCACATTGGTTCGAATTTCCCAACTCCTAATTTGACATTGGCTTGATCATAAAGTAAGACCAAGTCACCCTCAACAAAAATGCGGGGAGAAACAATTCTATTGTATTGAGCTTTAACTCGTTTCTTCTGACTTCAATTACTAACGTTGCGAAGCGGCAAGTTTCATCGAGCCTTTCGAGGTAATGTAAACTTTCCTCTTCAGGTGTTGTATCAGGGAGTAATTCGACGACTAGTTTCAATGAAGGAATTTCACACTCAATCGGAAGAGTCACCTCCAGAACATACACCAGCTGAAAGGGTGTAAATCCAGTGGCAGTCTTAGCTGCGGTTCGGTAAGCCCAAAGAGCTAAAAATAGCATAAGATGCCAATTTGATTTATGCATCCCAATGGTGCATTGAAGCATAGTAACCAAGACTTTGTTGACTGCCTCAACTTGGCCATTGGCTTGTGGATAATAAGGGGTTGAGTTGTCGTGATGCAAACCCAACCAAGTAGTAAGCTCCACCATCATGTAATTTCGGAAATGAGATCCATGATCAGTAACGATGGCTTGAGGGACACCAAATAGAGATATGTCATGGTTGAAAAAAATTTGAGCAACAGTTTTATCGTCAGTATCACGTGTGGGCATCGCCTTGGCCCATTTAATGAAATAATCAACGACGACGATGATATAACCATGCCCCCTGGCTGAGTGAGGGTTACATGTCATGAAATCAATACCCCATTTAGCAAAGGGGCTGATGGTAAAAACTGGGTGTAGGGGTGTGGGTGGGGTGCGCTGTTTATGGTTGTAAATCTGGAAGGCATGGCATTTTTGGACTGCTAAAATGCAATCTTTAAAGATGGAAGGCTAGAAATAACTAGCACGAAGGATTTTCTAAGCAGTAGCATACTCGGACATGTGACTGCCATAAGCCCCAGAGTGGCAGTCATTAAGGACTCTCTCAACTTCTTCGAGTGTCAAACATCTACGAAGGATAGAATTGACACCAACACGGTACAAAGAATTGCCAATGATTTGATATGGTTGGGACTATGTCGAATGTGACGACGTTCAGAATTGGACAATTATGATAAAAAAATTTGGTTCTGGAGATAAACTATAATATCCCCGTACCATGGATCAAGATTTTTGATGAGAAAGAGAGTCTCGCCAGGAATGAGCTCATCAAAATCCGTAGATGTGGTTGCAGAGGGAAGGTCATAATTTAATTTAGCAAAAACCAACGATTTCTTTGATTTGGCTGTAGCAAACTCCAAATCAAATTCTTGAAGGATAACAATCCATTTAGAATATTCCCCCCCCAACAACTGAAGAGTTGGGATGTAGGTCACAGGGTTGTAATCAGAAATCACAATGGTTTTTCGCAAAAGAATATAGTGTCGAAAGCGTTGAACAACGTGAACAGTTGCTAAAGCAAGTTTCTCGACATGGGCATATCGAGTTTCGGTATCGATAAGATTCCGGCTTAAGTAGTAGACCACGTGTTCATTTCCATCATCATCATCGTCTTGCACCAGTACCATGGCAATAGTACTATTGGCTGCGGCCAAGTACAAGAAGTAATCGCAGTGATAATTGGGAGGATGCAACAAAGGAGCACTAATGAGAGTGTTCTTTAATGCATCGAAAGGTTTTTGTGCGATTTGATCCCAAATAAATGGGATCCCCTTTTTCAGCAAACGAGTAAATCCCTTGGCAAGCTCAGCATAATTGGGTACAAAATGACGAAGGAAATTAACTTTCCCTTGCAAGCTCTGCAACTGATGTAAAGATGATGGAGGGGGTAAATTAAAAATGGCCTCAACTTTGATGGGGTCAATCTGGATGCCTTCCTTTGATACTAAAAACCCTAGGAGACGACCATATTCAACGCAAAAGACACACTTATGCAGATTTAAACGAATATTGTAGTGTCTACAACAAAGAAGAATCGCTCATAAGTGGTCAGGATGATCATGGCGCTTAGCAGAATGAGCTGGTAAGTCATCAAGATACATTTGAATGATGTCATGAAAATCATAAGACATCTTTCATTAGAAGGTAGCACCAACATTTTTCAGACTGAAAGGGAGTTTCTTATAGGCAAAGGTTCCCCATGGACAGATAAAAGCAGTTTTATGTTGATCAACGGGAAGAATGTTAATCTGGTTGTAGCTAGAAAAACCGTCCATAAAAGAAAAAATCTCACTCCCAACAAACTCATCAATGATTTGATGGATAAAAGGAGTTGGATAATTGTCTTTGGGATATGCTCGAATGATATCATGGTAATCAACACAAACTTACATAGTCCCTTGTTTTTTAGTCATAGGGACAATGTTCGAAACCCAATCTATCAATGGAATGGGATAGATGAAACCAACCTTTAGAAGTTTTTCAACCTCTCCCTTCATAGTGGCTATCTTTCTAGGGTGCACCAAATGAAGTCAATGATGAACATGCTTCACATATTGATAAGTAGGAATTTCGTGCACAACTATACTCGAATATATGCCAGACATTTCTTCATATGACCAGGCAAAGACATTGCCAAATTCCTTAAAAAGGGCAGTGTAAATCTTGATCTCATCAGGAGAACAAGAAACCCCGACATGGATGTTCTCGACAATTCCTGGTTTAACAGAAATGTCAATAGGCATGGTAGCAGTAATGTTCCCCATGTTTCCCTCAGACAAAACTTCATGCACCAAGATGGGCGTTTGAAGTGGATGGGTGAGTGTACGGGAAACAAAGGTATCCAAACACGATGAAATCTCGCCAAGACTTGGGAGAAATGAGGAATGATGATGAGCATCATTCCAGGGAGTTTCCTCAAGAGACATAACCTCAAGGATACTCTCATCAGTGGGAAATGTCTTGTTCAAGGAATCTAGAGAATCCCAAGAACCAAGCCAAGGGGACTGTGAATACACATCTAGATGCATACTAAGAGTAGTATGACTTTCAGAAGTGGTCACTGAAGCCAAAACAACAACTTGATAAGATTGTTCTATTGGGCTGAGCGGCATAACATCGCCAAAAGAATCAACTTAATTGGGAGAAGGAACGATCCAAGGATCGTAAGAAGTAGAGATCATGTTGACAGAAGCGACATGAGGAGGTGGGAGGGAAAAAGTTCCCATAAGAGCAGAGTCTTTAAAAATACCCACCCCAACACTCTCATAAGGAATTTCGATATTTTCCACATATGACACGTTGCCATTTGAAGAAATGCAAGAGAAAAAGGCTAACTAATCAATGATGACTATTTTCCCTTCATGAGGAAAATGGAGCATGCGGAACAAAGAAGAAACCACACAAAACATAGCGTGAGTCCAACTTTGTCCAAGTAGAAGGTTATAATTCAAATTTGCATCAATGACTTCTACTTCTAATTCGACAGTTTTTCCTTCCAACGTGATGGGAAAACTTGTGAGAATACCGTAAGGACAAGATCCTCTGCCATCAAAGGCTTCTAAGGTGTTTATAGACTAGTTGAGAGGTGGAAAGCCTATACCTTTCCAGCATGAAACATACATGATGTAGGTGGAAGCACCCTCATCAATCACAGTCCGATGAATCGTATTCCCTTTATAATGACTTGGATTAAAAACACAAGTTGATGGGGAAGTCGAGGAACATGATTTTCCAGGCCAAAAGTAATAAAATTTGAATCCGTAGGGTGAAGTCCTCCTATAGAGGATAGTAATGCTTTCCGCTGTGTTGGACAAGTTTAGAGAACTTCCAAGGCAGACATTGCCAAAGGTGCTTGAGTTAAATCTTCGACAATATTGTAATGCTGGGCATCTCGCACATTTAGATAGTAAGATGACTTCCGAAGGACACCCTTGGGAGGAAGTTGGATAACATAGTCATTACTAGGTCTCTCAATATGAAGAGGACCAAAACTGGGCGAAGTATAAGTAGAAGGTGTATCGATAACTTCTTTCTCCACAATTTGTTTGGGAGGAGTTTGATAGTCTTTTGACCGGGTGGCAACATAAATAGGCACTGTTCCACTCATGTAAACCTGAGAAACCAAAGATGTAGAAGACTGTGATTATTCTACCAATTGGGTCTGCTGTGATGGGAAATGTTATTTTAATACAGCTGATGTCCCTTGAGTGCCTTTTAACAAGCGACTAACTTCTGCACGACGAGACAATCCTTGGTATAATGATCTTCCTCATAAATGAGGCAAGGATATTTGGGCTTACGTTTAGACGCATCATCAACAGATGACTTCGGAGGATCCTGTTTTGGGGTATCAGATTTTGCTTTTCCTTTACCCTTGTTTTTAACTTTAGAGGCTTTGTATGTTGTGGTAGACTGAACGAAATTAACCTCAGAGGTTTTACCAGGATTTGGAGAGGGATTCGAAGGAGGATTGGATGCAGAATTCGAAACATATTTTTGCTTCAAAGAAGATTTACTGGAAGTTTGAGTCACTGATCCAATAATACCATCGACAGGTGGTACATCTGGAGGTTTAGAAGATGCTGGATCCATAGATGGTCTCAGAGAATCAGGAAAGAGATCATATAACATGTCGGATTAGGAATACACCAAATCAAAATATTGTAGGTTTTAACCCCATACAGAAATTACCTGCATACGAATTCTAAAAAATAGAAAATAAACAAAGGTGAAAGCATAACACATAAAACACATATACACAAAGATTTTCCCGTGGATCCAAAAACCGTGACTACCATCTTGATTTTTTATTATGTTCCTTTCAATGTTACAATACATATATATACATGTCGAAGCATCCAATACCATGGACCGAAAACCATCACACCCAAAACCATGTGCGACATGCACAAAACCATAGGTAGGTCTGCCCACCTAATATAGGGTCCAAAAAATTTCCCCCGGGGCGTTGCCCCGAACCCCGTCGAGGGGGGCTAACCACCCCCCTCAAACCCTCTATACAGGGGGGTTATCACCCCCCTTGTGACCCCCCCTGTTGCGCAAAGAATATAACATAACCCAACAAATATTGGGAACGAGAAATGGCTTGATCTTTGGTTACACAACCTCCCATTACTATGTATGCAATAATTTTGTTGACGAATGATTTGTTAAACCATTTGGTTAACAAATCATCAGGTATATCAAACTTGATAAGGCGAGACGTCTCCATTCATGGATATGATTAGAGATGTGGGTATCCGTATTCTGTTTTAAAGACGTAAGCAGATGGGTACTAGTTTCATAGCGAACCAGTAACTAGAAGTGATTAAGGAAGGCCATTGCCAAATAATTGAAGTCTTGATAAGCACCTCAAGGCAACTCGATGTACCATTTCGTGGCAGGAGCCGTAAAGGTGTGTTGAAAAAGACGTAGACGAATAGAGTCATCCAAGAGGAAAGGTTTTGGCCCTAGATGATAGCCTATATCTTTTGTACTCTTGTCTCATTGTTCTCTATTGTTTTGGTAGTTGTTTGTTGATAACAGAACTAATTATAATCAAGCAAAAGAATAAGCTAATAAAATTAAGTAAAATACATTACAAGCAGTTATCAAAGTAAGATAAATAACCTAATATTGTTGCCATAGATTTCTCAACATGGTATCAGAGCTAAGGTGACTAAGACAAGAAAAGCCAACTTGAAGGAGGATACATAAGAGCCGAGTAAAAGGAAGTCTCATCAAGAAGGACTAACCCACTCATCATCTTGAAGGAAGGAACTAAGGAGTATCAAAGAAGACCTCAAAACCCTAGATCGTTTAAAGAAGGGTTCTACGCTTGAAGCATTCTTGGGAAGCTCACCCAGGAATTAGATGAACACCATAAATGGTAAGTCATGACGTGGGCTTGAGGGTCTTCTCTAGATTTTCCTTTGAATTTCAGAAAATTGCCAGGAATCTTAGTAGGAACCGGAGGCCAATAGGGCGAATGAAGTATTGGATCATTAGTGAGCCTTGACACGTTCGATAGTTCCAACGTTGCTAGAAATGGAAATTGTGGGTTGAAAGGCATGGGAGGCCTTTGATAAGGCCCAGCTTGTGGATTCCATCCTTGTTGGTATGGGTTATGCCGCCAAAGTGGTGGATTTTGACCATAAGGAGCTTGATAATGCCCCCATTGAAGGGTATTCTGACCATACAAAGGTGGATTCTGCCCCCACAAGGGTGGGTTTTGACCAGGGTATGGTTGATACTGACCTACCATGGGCTGTTGAGAACCATAAGGTGGATAAACAACTTACGAGGCATATGGAATATAAGGTTGTTGTTACAACTGTTGACCCTGGTGGTAAAATTGTTGGCCCTGTTGCTGTAGGGGTTGACCTTATGCCTGCAAGGGTTGACCTTGTTGATATAAGGGTTGGTTTTTTTGCTGCAAAGGATGTCCTTACTGCTGCAATGGTTGTTGGTAAGGCCCTTGTTGCACATAAGGTCCTTGTTGTACAAAAGGTTGTTGTTTTACAAAGGCCTCTGTTGTTGAAAAGTTCCTTGTGGAATTTGTTGAGTTCCAAGTTGGTACTGATAAGTTCCAACTTGAATTTGACTAGATGCCCCAAATGAGGGATTTAAACTAGGTTGCATTTGGGGACCTGCCTGTTGAGTAAAGGGTGGATTTTGAGGCTGTTGAGAGCCATACGAAGGGTACGGTTGCAGGTAGGGTATTTGAGCCGAAAGAGGCTGTTGATATGAGATCTGGCATGATCGAGATGAAATTGATGATCCACCAGGATAAGGTACACTACCAACTTTTTGACTAGCTTCAGTAGCATGAGTTTGAGGTGCACTCACATAAGCTCCACCCTAAATAGGAGGTACATAAGGCGGAGGTGGTTATTTCCCCCCATGAAGTGGGATAGGTGGTGGCACATATTGTCCACTTAATGGAGGACTTGAGGAACTTTTAGGGACATTAATTGTCCCAATCACGATTGTTAATTGTATAGGAACTGATGAAATTGCAGACGGTATAGGAATCTGAGAGGCCACATTTGAAACAAATGGACCAGAAATAGGCATGGCGCCTGATGACCAAATGGGATTGTGATAAAGTGAAGACGCACTTGGAGTTCCTGAAACCAATTGAGCCAAAGACGTATAACCAGCTGGAAACAAAGGCTCACTACTTTCAGGGGGTGGTGGAGGTGCAACACTTCCCACATATGGATAACCTTTAGGTGGAAAGTCATATTCAAAATAATTATCAACACCATAAGTATGAATAGCTAAGACTTTTGGAGGACCTTGAGAAGAGGCTGGAAACTCACCTTCTAAAGCCATGGGTGGAAACAGTGGGCGAGGAGGAATCTGAGATGATCGTGGAGATAAATCCAAAAGTACACTAGGATTATCGTATTGAGCATAAGATTGTTGAGAAGATATAACCAGTGGATCAAAAAGCGGATTCAGAGGGAATAAAAAAAACCTCTACGGACTCTCAGGGGTTTCTAGATCAGATTCTTGAAATGATTATGAGTCTTGAGGTAGAGTACGAGAAGCAAGGGGTTGGATACTCAGGACAATTCCAAGTTCAAGGCCTTGGGCTTCAAGTGACTGTGAAAACTCAGGATGAAGTCATGGTGATGAACCTTCGGTGTCAGATGATGAAGGGGAAATCTAAGGTGGATCCGGTGGTTCAACCATAATGACCTTTTCTCAAAAACAATAAGGGGTGGTTGATTTGAGCCTACAATTAAAATTTACTATTAATCAGGCAATATGAGGCCAAGGATAACTACATAGGTAAGTCATGTTATCGTGGGCAGTTAAATTTTAGAACTTAAAAACAAGAAATAAATAAAAAAGGGTGTACTAGGCAAGAGGGTTTACCAAGTATCCATGAACCGTTATATACACCTTAGCCAAAACCAAGGACTTAACGTACGACGACCGATCTCCCCAAATGTTGTGTTCAGTGTATCACATTTACAAGGCGGATGACTCGGTTACATGTGGCTAAAGGATAGCAACCTAGTCGGGTCTCACAATATATACTTGACAATACGGGGAGCACAAGTCTGTGTTAGCGCTATCTAATGCATAACCGTTCGGTGAGAGCATTCTGATATACTTGCCATACTAGAGTGCCTCTGATATACCCTAGAGTACTGGATAACCTCCGATATACTTTGGTATTGGAATGACATTTCACCCCCGGGATACAATCCAGGAAGTTAACGACAACTGATAGGTTTATAGACGTTGGAACACGTCTCTAGCCTAGACCTATAAATGTTTGCGTTAAGTTCCAAATGCTCCTTAGGTTAATTCAATAAATTTTAAAGTTTTTCTTGAATTACGTTTCAATTTTGGGCTCAAATGATGTCACCTGAATCCTAGAATGAAACTATATGCGAAAAAGGAACCTTTCATTTCAATGAATTCTATACTAACGAGGGAAGAGAGTTCAAGAAATTAATTCATCAAACAAGAGAATGCATCAAACAATATGCCTCTACTAACTTTTCCAAATGTAAAATGCTAAGGCAAAATTAAACTTCACTTTCACTAATGAACATGTAATGTATTGAAAGAGAAAATGACCTTCACTTCGCTAAAATGTACTTTACTTATATGATGTTCTGTTTGATTTTAAAATGCTCACATGCAACTAAGCTTCCACTAAAGCAAAAACGAATATTTTGATTCAAAATACTCCTAATGCAGACAAGTCATCAATCAAAATAACACCAAATTCAAAGCACTTAATGAAAACGTCTTTCACTTTCTCTTTCAAATAGATAAGAAAATATACTCATTTCAGTTTGCAAACCAAACAATGTAATCTATGCTTGATAAATGACAAAGATGGATTTCAAATGCAAGATGACCTAGTACATATGAAAAACAACTTTTCACAAGACAAACCGAAACCAATGTAAGTTAATGTTTCAAGTGATTTCACCGGATGAACATACCTAATCATTAAGAAAACCAGAGACCCAAAGACACTCACAAGTGGCAAGTGACAACCAATCGACCTATAAACCCTAAAATCAGTCCAGTTGCACTCAAACACTTGAAAGTTCAAAGTAATAAAAATTTGCTAATAAACGAGGTAATCAATCAAAACACCAACAAAATCCAGTAATGCAGGAAAAAATAGGACCTCAGGGGCTTAGACACACTGGGTTTGACAGAGAAACCCTAGATTTTTTCCAAACTCAAAAATCAACACGATTGTTAAGGCCAAACCAACACTGAACAGGGGATCAACGTGACTGTTTTGATAAAAAATGTGCTGGCAGCGTGACTATCAGATAAAAAAGTGCGTTGGGGAAGGAATGAGGCAAAAAACAAAATAATTTCAAAAACACTTCCAGACTGAGCACTCTATGATAGCAATTAGTGATTGTTCAAACCTATACAAACCCAAACTAATTGAGAACATGATTGTCGGTCAAACTAATCAAGAGATCAGTTGAGAAATGAGGATGAACAGGCTATATCTTAATGTATAGAGAATTTTTCGGAGAAATCACATTGAAGATTTTGGTCGACGCGTTTCGAACTAGCAAGTGTGGTTCATCTTTAGGACGAAACACGTCGACCAAAATCTTCAATGTGATTTCTCCGAAAAATTCTCTATACATTATGATATGGATCACAGAAGCTTGAATTCGAATATCACTAAGCTATATCTTCCCCAATGGAGTTTCCATTTTTTGTGTGAAGGAAAATCCCCTCTGCGGACATAGGTGATCCCTCTAGCCCAATGAGTGGGTCTAGCAAAAAACTAAACAAACTAACATACACTTTCCTAGCTTATGTTTGACAAATGCAGAGAGAAGGAGAAACCTACCTCGCTCTGATGCTAATCGCTCGATCCTTGGAGATGGCTTTGAATATTTTGCTCCAGGCCTCACTCCTTAGTTGTTCTTCACGTCCGGGTACCTACAAGGAAGATCAAAGTACTATGCAAGATACAAGAGCATATATGGCATACATCAAACATAAACTACTTAACAGATCAAGGAACATTAAGCTAATAGCATAAAAATTTACACAATTATGGAAAGTGAACATCAGATGTATGTATTAATAAGCTAAAAAGGGAAGCATACAACCTATGCCTTGATGTTGGAGACCTCCTTTTGGTGGATGTCCAAGTCCAAGAAAAGACTCTTCAAGCACTCCTTCTCCAAGCTAGAATGGGTAGCATGTAAGCATAATCTCAGCATAGGGATGCAACAATAAATGGACCACCATTTGTGGATGGAAGGGAGTGAATTTATAGGAAGGGAGAGGGACTTAGGGATCCAAAAAAAAGGGAGGAAGGTCCACATCTCAAGGGGAAAGCCCATGATGATAAGATCAAGAGGCCCAAATGAGAGATCTCGACCATATCAACAACAACCAATATCCAACTCGTTATTCCTGAAGGTTCTAGTGAGTGAAGCTTCTCCTCCAGTTTGGGAAAACCTGCCAAAAGAGGTTCAGCGCGGGTTTTCATATGAAAACCTGCGCTGACAATGCAAGTGTATAACTGATAAGCCTGCCATCAGCATGGGTAGGCAATGGAGCAAAACACGCTGATGCCAAAAATTAGGTTTTTAGGCAACCTTCTCCAGAATGGATTGAGGGCAGTCTTCCTTTGATTCTTCAGGGAGGTTTTGGCCTATATATCATGATGGATATGCTGGAAAATAGTCAATGCTTTGGCACTTCGAGATATGGTACAGGAAGTGAATAGGATACATGACAAAATACTGCGTAACACATTTCCATATATTATTTACATGAATTACAATGAATTCATGGAAATTTATTTACAAGATGGATTAGCAAAATGGGTTGTCACATAGGTGCTCCAAAACCTATAAACATTAGTTTGATTGATGCTTGATATCCTTGTAGGAGTTAAAAGAGAGAAAATGTGTCAAGATATAGAAGGAGAAAGAGTATCCCTCCTTCCAATGTGCATGTTGAGAAGACATTCTTTGTTAAACATATAACAACATTAAATTTTTGTGACATCCATCATCATATATAACATTTAATGGTTCCTTGAATCCTAAATGATGATCCCTACCTTTGAGGTTTCTTCTTTCAATCCTCACATGAAGGTTATGAATTTTTTTAAATAGAGTATGTTTTTTAAAGACATACAAAGTGTAGTGTAGATTCATGCTTGCACAAAAATGAGTGTATTATTGCATATCACTATAATGCTCCACGGAAGGCACATATTGATGATATGCTAGAAATGTTTACAATGCTAATCTTCTTAGACTATGGCAACCTAATGTTGATTAAATTCATCTAGTTGTTTCTCAACATGTAATTGTGAAATATATTGCAAAGTATGGTTAAAAAGTAAAAAAGACGAACCTTATTTTAAGCTTTGTCAAGATTTGATGAAAATAAATGAAAACATAAAAGACATTGGATATCCATATTTGCATGTGCATAAAAAAGATTCCTTGTAGAAACATATAGTTTTTAAAATCCTCTTACCTCTCTGTGTGCCCTACTTGATTGTTGTGCTAAAATTTCCATGTACATTCTACCTAAAAAACACTCAAATCATTTGTGACCCTTCATCACAAATGAAAACAATGTACATCCATTGTTGATAAGACCTTGAAGCATCTTCCTTGTTCTCTAAATCCACTAAAACCTCTATCTCTTGATTTCTTTTTGTTTCCTTATAAAAAATTTCATTGGTCTTCTCATACTTTTCATCCCACATTTCTTCCACTTTTTGTTTTGAATTGTGAAATTATTTGTAGTTATGATAAGTTCTTCCTTTAAGAAAGTTCTTCTTACTATTTTTTATGGTAATTTTAGTTACATGTTTTAAAACGCTAAATGATATGGTGCTTCTAATGAAGAAAAACTTTTCCAACTAATTTGATCTTGTATAGTAGGCTTTCAAATATTAACATACTTAAAAACTAGTTGAATAGGTTCCTTCTTGTATCATGGAGTGTGTATTTATGTATTGTATGGTTTTTTAGTCACAAATTATCTTATACTTGATTAAATTTGTATAAATTTATAGATATAGATTTTGTTTTCTCTCATGAAATAAACTTGGCCCTTCAATTTGGTAATCACTAGCTTGATTTTTCAAGAATCTCCCATTCTCTCAAATTCAAAATATTCGCCATATCATTAAGTTAGTAATAATTCCCTTTGAAATATGTATTTAGACTTCCTATATAATAATTTAAACTTAATTTCTATTAGTCTTTAGTTCAACAACCTTGCAAATTATTATACAATATCTTCTTCATCAACTTTGCTAGATCTTCATCCTCTTCTCATTTTTGAGCCACTCTCTTTGGCTTCTTTAGTAAACTCTCCAAATCTTCTAATTTTATTCCTAACACCTATTTTTTTTAATCACTTAAATCTATTTCATTCTCTTCTCACAGTCCCTTTTACTTGTTCTCATTTTTGAGCCACTCTCTTTGGCTTCCTTAGTAAACTCTCTGAATCTTCTAATTTTATTCCTAACACCTATTTTTTTTAATCACTTAAATCTATTTCATTCTCTTCTCACAGTCCCTTTTACTTGACATTTGATTTAAATAATTGAAATGTTTGATAAATGAGATATATGAACAAAAATATAATACCGTCCTTGTTACAGTAGAGATCACTTTTAGTTTGGGATTTATATAGTCTTCTGAAGAAATGAAAAATTGTTGCTAAGAAGAACTAATTTTGAAAAATGTCAAATGCTTCACTTGGTAAATGTGACTTCTTGTGAAACCAAACAAAGTTTCAAACCTAGATTCCCTAGTAAAATTTTGGGGTTATATATGATAATTGATCACCTTTATCACACACCCTTCGATCCTATGACCAAATGGTTAAATTTTTTCATTTCTTAAATAGATATTTTTTCTTGTGGGACTAGATTACTTGGGAAATAGGTATATTGACAATTTACTCTCCAATTTTTCTAATTTTATTCTTAACACCTATTCTTTTAAATTCATTTTTCTCTTTCCTTCTCTTCTTACAATCCCTCTTAGTTGGTATTGGATTTTAATTCAAATGTTGGTGAATGAGGTGTGTGAACAAAAATGTAACACCATCCTTGTTGTAGAGATCACTTTTAGTTTAGGATTTATATAGTCTCTTGAAGAAATGGAAAATTGTTGCTAAGAACTAATTTTGAAAAATGTCAAATGCTTCACTTGTAAATGGAGAGATAGTGTTAGATATACTAAAAAATCTAAAATATTAAAAAACATATATTTATAATTATTATTATTATTTTTTTTTACATTATTAAATGAATAAAGCAATTCCATTTTTTTTAGTAGTATGCTACATTTTCTTGAAATAATTGATTAAATACACAATTTTATATAAAAATGATTAAAGTATATTAACAATTTTGAATTATGATATTGGAAAAATTATAAAAATAAATTTAAAATAAATTATTTAAAAAAATCAATATTGTATTTTATTAACCTTTTATAGAAATATATAACCACACATTATAGCTATATAATAGATATTTCAAATGACAAATTTTAGACACTTAAATTCATAGAAAATTTTAGGGGCGAATCTTAGCCCACGGGCGAAATTTAAGGGATTTTATATTTTAGAAGGGCGATTTTATTTATTTTTTTACACCCATTTTCTATAGTTAGCCCACAAAGTATTTAAAAAATAAATAATTATTATATTTTAGCCCATCAAAAATAAGCTCGATAAACATTTCATGCCCCGATTCGCTTGGTTTGCAAGTCGTATTTTCTTCCAGTCGCCCTGATTTTCCTGGTTTGTAGGTCGGATTTTCTTCCAATTGCCCCGATTTTCACGAATGGCACTGGTTCAGGGCTATTTCGCCCTTTAGCCTTCCTGGAAATTGAGGCTAGGTTGAATTTGCCCTTATGGATTTGCAGTTTGATTCACGTAGGGTTGAATTCGCCCTACATTTAAGTGGTTTTCAGTTTGATTCACGTGTTTAAATTTGTATCTTTGCTTGATTCACAATTTAATTTACTTGTTACTGTACTTCTTGTATCATATTGTTTCCCTTATTTCCTGTATCCTGAGAGAGGAGTCATCTGGGACACATTAACAAATTGGTATGAGGCAATTGAGATTTTTGAAGAGTGAAATAGGGTTTGTGGCCAAGTAAGTCAAGTTCCGAGGCAACGGTAGGCCTCCCGAGGCTAATATCCTATCATTATGAGCATGATAGGATGCACCCTTGTGGGTAGCGCAATCCTGTAGCATTCATGTAAGCAATCCAAAGTGTTCATGAAGATCCCTCTGCACATTGAAGCTCTTGAATCTAGCCTTCTGTAACAGGTTGGAAATTACAACAGACCGAAAGTGTTATGAAGTGCAGAATCACAAATTCGGGTGTTGTGAAAATAGAGATCAACCTCACATAAGGTTTATAATTGTGAATAGTTGATCGACCTTTGGTTATGGTACCCCTATTCTCCTAATTGAGTTGTCTTTGTTTCTCGACTTCTAAGTCCTACATATATAAGTAATTTGACATTTTGGGGTTTTTTTCATCATTTCCTTGTCTTCCTCTTAAGATTGAGATCCTCTACATTTTTCTTCTTCTAGTGATTCTTCATGAACATATGGTTAGTGGAACTTGATTTCCTTACAATTGTTCTTAACTATTTCTTTCGAATCATATCTCTAGAATTTTCCTTTTTAAATCCTAAATTATTTAATATCATTGGTTTCCAACTTGTCATGTGGGTTTTTCTACAACATCTATGCCCCAAGATTGATTGATTATGATGACCAAGATAACTTGTTGGTTTTCCCCAAAGAAGTGTTCACGCCAACTATGGCAGTTTGATATGTGATTTCTCTGATGGTAACCCATAAATGAACTTTGATAGTAGACGAGGAGGCTTGGTGATCCAAAAAATGTGAATAAATGTGTTGTGTTCCTCTATAAACCAAATTCCAATAGGTCTGATTGCTTCTTGAGTTTCCTTCGAGAGTCAGGGGGAGGCTTATTGAAAATCAAATGATACATTAGGTTCATAAAGCCATTGCATATATCAATGAATCAAGACCTATATTTATTATCCCACAAGTATTTGCAATAAATGTAGATTGGAGCTTTGACAAGCGTCCATCTTCAACCTATAAGATGAAATTTCCTCATAGGGCACACTCATTATGACTTTATTGTCCTTTTTTGAGAAATATGTCTTATACAATCTCTTTTGCTAAGTTGCAGCATTATGAGGGGTGCATCAATGCTGTCAAAGTCACCAGGGACTTGACTTGCACCTAGCATTATATGCATCCACTAGAGAGGTTTTGAACCTCGGTCTCAACATCAATACAAACTTGATCACCCTGTGTTTGTTGCTAAACCAAACTCCTGTGGGCTCATGTATCCTATTTTATGTTCATAGTGTGTTTGTAGTCATCCTTCATTCTTGGGATTTGTCTCATTCCATGATAATGGATTCAAATGTGGTTAAGAGAAGTCTTTTAAGGAATGACTTGAGTTATGCATATGAATAGTTCGTATAAAATCATGTATATGAATCGAGGAACACCTTTAAAATTGTTTCTTTATGTAGAAATTAAGTCTAACTTGTAATATTTTTCAATATGTCTGTGACATGCTAGAATTGATCTATGTCAAATTTTGCACATTATAATGCTTGACGTATATAAGTTGTATGTTTCATTCTTTATTGAGCTGTGTCACTTCGTCTTGGAGGGTTCATGCCCTGTAGGCCCTTTGGATGTTGCAGAGTTGTATAGCATGGTTGTTGTGGGCCCTTAGGATTTGTATAGCATGGTTGTTGTGGGCCCTTAGGATTTTTATAGCATGGTTGTTGTGGGCCCTTATAATTGGTTTTGCATTAGAATTGTTGTGCAGACATTAGAATTAGGTGAGATACATCCATTTCCCTTAGAAATGGCTAACTAGTGTTGTCATGATTTTCCAAGTTGGATGGAACTGTGTGGTCAAGTAGATTTCCCTGTCCTTCCCAGTGAATGCTTTTTAATCATTCCACCAGTCCTCCAATTTCAAAAAATTACTCTAACAATGGGTGCTCCTATTCTAGTAGATCAAGCTTGTGTATCTTAGATATTTTAGAGGATCTATAGTTGCTCAATTCTTCCCCACCATCGCTAACTATGGTACGAGTAGGATTCTCCAAATAACATCTTCCAATCATAGACGAGGGGATTAGTTCACATTTTCCTTTAAGAGAAGTCAGACCCTACCTGTGTTGTGTATTCCCTAGTTCATTTGTGTAGAATATGGAATCCTTAGAATGACTAAGGGTTTTGTCTATCAAAGCCTTCACATGGTTGAACTTCATTAAATGTGACAAATGGGGTTCTCAAATCTAAACTCCTTTTGTGTGCAAAAGAGTAGGTAGGGTTATAGGACTTTGAATCTGAAAATAACTCAAAAAATGGCAGATATGCAAGTTTACTTTGCCCATATATGCAATATTCAAAATAACTCATTTTAGTTATATAGATCATACTATTCAATACAAAATGCCATAGGTTCTAGATCTTTGACAGGTATGTTGGTTGTTTGTTGCGAGATTTTGAGAAAAAAAAGCAAAATTATTGTTTGCTTTCCTAATGTATTTATAGATAGATGATCAAGTGTGAGTTGTGAGATGCACAAGTCAAACTTGTTGAGTCAATCTGATTTGTGAGTTCAAGGCAGACTCAAAATAGTTGACTTGGTTTTCTCAAAGAGCATAGTTGACTTTGATTGGAAGAGTTTGGTATCACAATGAGTAGGGTGTCTTCGTGTATTGAGTCCCGAGAGGAAGTATTGATGGGGTGATTGAAGTTCTGTTACAAAGGAATGGTATAAGAGGGCCACTTGACCATTTATGGTTTGAAGGTTTGACTCCATTGTAGAGTCAGACACCTGGGATAGTGTGAGGATGCATTGTTGATAAATGCATACTGTGGGTCTGTGCGGGTTTTACCCTGCACCATATAGCAACCTATGTAGAACCCCTAGTCATTCTCTTGATTCTAATCCTTAATGCCATTGTTGGAATATGGCAGGAGAATAATTATGATAAGGCTTTGGAAGCTCTCAAAGAAATGTAGTATGATCATGCAAAGGTCTTGAGAGATGGACATTATGTTCCAGATCTTCCCTCTATAGAACTTGCTTCAAGAGATATAGTGGAATAGAAGGTGGGATGCAAGGTTCCTGCAAACATGAGAATTGTGCCCCTCAAGGCATCCACCATTAGGATGGAGCAAAGCTCCCTCACTGGAGAAAGCACTCCTCTTGTCAAAAGAGCATATCCAGTCACTCTCTATGATTGTGAATTGTAGTCAAAATAATACATGGTGTTTTCAAGAACTACATTTGACAATGGCTCTTGCACTTGCATTGTTGTGAGCACTGTCATGTCTATAGAAATAGGTAAAATTCAGGCACAAATTCAGGAGGCTTCAATGGAAGCTCAGGATACTTGTTTGAAAAGAAAATTAGATGAATTTGGTGAACTGCTGATAGAAGTAATTATTGTTGTTTGTATTTTTGTATGGATCATGAACTACAAATATTTTTTCTCATGGGAAGCCATAGATGGGTGGAAAAAAACTATCAGATTCTCACTTGAGAAGTGTAAGTACTACTTTAAGATTGTTGTTTCTCTCGTAGTTGCTGCTATACCAGAGGGATTTTCTGTTGTCATTATTACATGTTTGGCTCTTGGCACTCCTAAGATAGCACAAAATAATGCTATTGTGCATAAGCTACCTAGCATGGAGACATAGGGTTGCACCACAATGATTTGCTCTGATAAGACAAGAACTCTTACAACAAATCATATGTCTTCCAGTGAAGTTATAGCCATAGGGCTCAATGTTGATTCACTTAGAGAGTTTAATGTTGAAGGAACAACATATAATCATGAGGATGAAAGAATATTGAATTGGCCAGCACATAATATGGAGGCAATTTTAAAAACTCTAGCAAAAATTACTGCAGTTTGCAATGATGCTGGGATATCTTGTCAAGGTCACCAGTTCCATGCAATTGGTATTCCCACTGAGGCAATTTTGAAGGTTAGTAATTGCCTAGATAATTGATTTGTTTATCAGTTGTCATGTTATGTTTCACCATTTCAACAATTAATGGAGTTGTAGCTTTGGGATTCCATAATATAAGGTTATTTACAGATCTATTTTGGTCTCATGTGGTCTAGATAAGTACTATTAAAGGCTTCTGCAAACTTCTTTTTATTTCTTCCAGAGACTGCAAATGCTTGTGGAGATCAAACGAATTTTTAAAATGGAACTCATTATGCTTTGAGAGATAGGTGTTGAAATCATGTAGAGTTATTTGATAGCCAATCTCTTGAATGAACAAGCTATTGGGAACATGGGTTGGCAATGTGTGGGGAGGTTTCATTACCCTATATATCCTGATATAAATAGACCATTCATCTATATACCAGTCTCCAATCTTTTGCAACACTTCTATAGCTTCTTGAGAGAGTATTGGGCATGGTTTGCAAAAGATCATCTCATACAAAGGTGCAAAAAAGTAATCACAAATCTGAGCATAATTATGCATGTATTTATGTTCCCAAATATTCTGTCAATACACATGAACTGGAGGTTGGTCAAGTGTCCATGACCAACCCATGCCTACAAATGAGTTAGAAGCACAAACCACATCCAATAGATACGATGACATATCAAATTCTGGAGGATTGGTGGATGCACCAGGCTTGGCCTTCCTAATAGCTTCCTACAAAGAATGGGATAGAATGGTTGCCCAGTTGAAAACAATTCCTCGTTCTGTGATTTCATGGATCAATGAAACCCAAGCAACTTTAAAATGTGAAGATTACTTTTCTCCATATAATCTGCTGACCAATTAAGCTGCAAACATATCAGTGCCTTTCAAATCAGCTGCTATTTTATATGTAATTAGGCATTTCTATCATTTATAGGATTGACTTCATTTATATGGTTTTTGGTGCATTTGTTTCAAATGTATTTGAGGGTGTGACTGGGTCTGTTGATTCATTTAGGAAGATTGGTTTTGATTGTTTATCTGACCAAGTCAGGGAAAAGAGTTATTTTCTAAGAAGAGAATGCCAAGGAATGCTCTACAAGGGCTTACTTTGACCTTAGTGCTTCTCTAGAAGCAGTGAGGTATTTGAGTTTCTTTAATCTTCATTTGTCTGTATAATATAATAAATATATTACAAAAAAAAATGTTTTTGTGGCTTTTGCATAGGCTTATCTCTGGTGCTTTTTTATAAGCTTTAATTTGTTCCACTTAGAGAGAGAGATAGATCTAGAGAGCTTTGTACTCTCTTATTTGTAATACCTGAGCTTTCTTAATTACATAAGAATTGTAGGTTTGCATTATCTAGTTTGAATTTTAGGCTCTAGAGCACATTTTAGATGACTCTTGAAATTTTTTGTTTGTTATAACTTGCCAGTGATTCAAAAGGGAACATTTGCAAAGTTTGACTATGGACTATGGGGGAATTTGAAGCACTATGGAAGATTAAATCTGATGGATTATGATCTCTCTCAGGTCCCAAAATCACTTCCTTTGTGGATGGAATATGGAGGGAAAGATGCTTTGGGAGATTTGGTGGATGTAAACCACACACTCACCCAGTTGAATAGTAAGCTAGTGTTGGTCTATTTGGACTCCTATGCTCACCTTGGTTTTATTATGTTTGTACAGGCAAAAGCAGATTTGTATGATTCCATGGTAGACTTCTTTAAACCCCAGTCAAGAGAATTGTTTGAGTAGTTTGAACACAGAGAATAAAAAATTAAGCCAATGTAAAGAACCTCTAGACCTATTGCAAGCTTCATTAAGAGGTTACAACTTCTTTCTCTACTAAGTGCAATGGAAAGAAATGTATCGTTGTACTATATTTTGTATATGGATGTGTATCATATGGAGCATTTCTTGTATATGGACATGTGCATATATGTATAGACAAAAACACACACACTCGAATGTATGCCTAAGATATCAAGGTTATTTTTTAGTGATATATGAGTTGAGATTTTATATTGGAAAGGGAAAAACAAATGTACAATGTGCACTATACCCTATTACATTTGTATTCAAACTTCAATAAGAGCATTGTGAGTGATTCAATTGTAGACAAAGCGCGTTTTGATCTATTTCATATGTTTCTAGATTATTAAAATTGTTGACTTATCTAGGACATCTATAGATATTATATTCTTGTTTTAATAGTGGTACAATATAACTTTCTCAACACTGTACATTAGAATGTCATTCTAAGTGCAACATTTGATGGGATGAATTCCTCAAATAATAAAAGGAAGAAATTGTATTGGAACTTCCCTTTTCTTGGAAGTGGAGTATATGATGGGATGATTAACTTTCCAAATTATTATCTTATCTCCTATGTAGCTTAATTTGTGATTGTTAACCAATCCAAAATTTTTGGGACACTTAATACAAGAAAATTAAACAACACATGAAATAGATTAGGATTTGGAAGCTGATCACCAAGGTCCTCTTGAAATCTCCTTTTTTTTTTCTTTTTTCTTTCTAAAATATCACCATCATTCATACATGGAGTTTCTTTGTTTGTTCATTTTTCTCCCTCATCTAGCTTTCTATTAATGAAATAAATTTGTATTTGTGAATCACATTCCTAGCTATGATTTTTTTTTCTTTTCTTAACTAGGTGGTTTTAGTATTTAGACCATCAAGGAAGCTTGTTATAAGGTCCATAAAATCACATCTTTTAAATCCAAATTTTAGATGTTTCATGATACCTAGGGTATTACATTTTGCTTTGTTGTAGTTATTTTTACTAGAGCCTACCCAAGAAGATTTGAGCCTAGGTCATTGCCATGACAAACACTCTAACTTGGAACTAGACCACACGTTGCCTTACCAAAATTATGTGTGTTGGTACCAAGTTGTAATAAACACAAAATAATTATAATATAGCAATTAAAACAATAAATGAATTGACACATCCTAACTAAAGTACATGACTAACCTCTCAAGTACTGTGACTAGTCAATGCTAAGTACACCATCACATGGCTTTGTAAATATATCATTCATTTTATATCCTCCCTTTTTTTCAATACATGAGAAATATCTCTATATTCCATATGAGGAATATACATATTTCATTCCTCAATGGATTAGTTAGACAACAAGGCTCATAGCCATTACAAGAAATACTCTTTATGAGTTCTGTTATCACCCCAAGAAACTCTCCTAGGTTGTAGCTCGGAGATGCTCGGGAACATTACAAACTCAACTTAATGTTGGAAATGGATGAATGGAAGAGATGATTCTTGTTCAAGCCAGATAACCACTTCTACTTTGCTTGACTCCAGACATGCGTGAACACCCCCAGACTACAAGGCTTTAGGCCACCAATTACTCACAGTTCAGAGATTGGGTGAATATGGAGAATACTGACCACACCAGCAGATGCACAAGACCTTGTGATGGCCGGTTGCAACCAGTAAAAAGGTCTGCAAATCTAATTCCCTAGTGTACATACAGGATGACAGCTCTATGTTACTAAGTGAGAAGAAACCTAATTAACACATTCACTGATACATACAAGATTTGAACACAGAGGTAGGATGACATCTCCTCTAATGCTAAACATCAAGAGTTCAGGAAAAATGCATATCAAGCACAGCCTGGAACAGAATAGAAATGGAGAGTGAGAAATTAACAACAAAAGATGCTTGTATTAGCTGAAAATGAAGACGAGATGCTGCAAGTATCAAAGTAGTTACAGTCTCCAGAAGTTGAACCTTACATCAAAACAACAACCATCAACCCTGATTACATCTTGTTTTTGGGTATATATAGAGTTTGAATACAAAGGCACTTGACCATTCTAAGTATGGGGAGGTCATAATTGACCACCAACCGCTTTAACTATCTGATGGAGTCTCTGGTGCAATTTTCCTACTTTAGTGAACAAATCCAATCTTCTCAGGTGCTCTGCTGTCCTTCTCGGGCAGGTGGAGTGTCATATGGGATGAAGTCCCATAACTGTTAAATGCATTTACCTGATCGAGCTCTATCCTTTTTCTTCTCGGCCCTACTGTCTCTTGAATGTGGTTGTTGAGGAACTACTGCAACCAGTACCGAAGACTAGTTATCTTCGTCCTTCGGGAGCACAAAATGATCAAAGGTTGCGTACTATATGGCAGATGGACGAACTGGACGGAGGAACAAGATTGGCCGTTGGATCGAGCAGATGGACGACGGGCATGGTTTGGTGGGGAGTACCGGTAGATATGGAAGCGGGGTGAACGCAGGCCGTTGGATATCGGGCGGACCGGTCCAACGGTCATCGGGCGTCAGAGATGAGTGGGCGTTACTGAGAGGGAAAATGGGTTCGGGTGGTAAGTGGTATTGCTCGCACCGCCGTCGGGGGTTGGGCGATAAACGTACAACGGCATGCGATACAACTCGGAAGGCGATGCGTGGCAGCGGAAACTGCTCTTGATCACATGTTAACAGGCTGTCACTTCACGGGCGCGAGAACAACGAACACCGTCCGATCGTGGCGGAGGTGATCAGACGGCGGGGAAACAAACAGGTAGGTTATTCATTGATTGTAGTGGGGAGACCGTTGGATTGGGGTACGACAGTCACAGTTGTGATTTAAAAGCGACTGTGGGTTACAGAGGCGCAGGGTCATGTGGTGGCAGTGCTATGTGGCCTTAACTTAGCGCTTTGGGGCTTGAAGAAAAAGGGGCTTATGCCGAGTTTTGGAGAAAAACAGAGATGGCGGGGTTGAGGGAGAGTAAGTGAAATGAAAGAGAAGAGGGAAGATGACTGTTGCGAGTCCTCTTTTGGGTATGAACCATATGGCCAAGCTTGCATTTGATCCTGAAAATGTTAAAGCAGGTGGCAGAGCTAACACTGGCTCCTTCTGGGATGAGATCCTCCCTGTGAGGTCTCAAGAACCGCAGATCATTGCCTTTCCTGTGAAAACCAAATTAGCAAAATTTCCTAGTGTTCCATTGGGCATGGAGTCTAACTGAGCATATACTAAAACAGATAGAACAACATATTTACAATTTTAAGGCCAAAAGACCTTAAATAACATAAAATTTCAGAAAATTCCCATTAACTGGGCCATAAAAAACTGTCTCCCCTTCCATACTTTGCAGCATGAAGGTATTGTTCCCTTGGATCTGAGAAATGATAAAAGGCCCTGTCCAAAAAGCATCAAACTTCCCATGGTTGCCTTTCTTCTCTTTCAGTGCGTCCCACTTCAGAACCAAATCTCCAACCTGAAAATTATTTGTTTTGGCCCTTCTGTCAAAAGCTTCCTTGATCTTCTTTTGATGTGCTGCAGACCTTTCAACCAGCTGTTCTCTGATTTGATGTACCTCTGCTAAATCAGTGATCCTTTTTGCCATGTCTTCTTCCTCATTTTGCTCTTCTTGCAAGAATTTTGCCACAGGGAGGGTTAACTGAATTGGGAATACAGCCTCAGCGCCATATACCAGCTTGAAAGGAGAATTCCCAGTGGATTTCTTGGTGGTCACTCTGTCAGACCACAATGCATATTTGAGCTTAGAATCCCAATTTTTCTTGTTATCTTCCAACAACTTCTTCATTATCCTTATCAGACTCTTGTTGGAAGATTATGCTAAACCATTGCCTTGAGGGTAATATGAGGTGGAATGAACTACCTTAATGCCCATTGAGTCACACATGTCTACCAACTCTTTTGCCCTGAAGGCTGCTGCATTGTCTGTGATCAATTTATGTGGACAACCAAATCTGGTGAAGATATTCTCTGTCAAGAACTTCATGACCACATTATGGTCAGCCTTTTTGGTAGGGATGGCCTCAATCCATTTAGTGAAGTAATCGAAGGCTACTAAGATCCATCTGTGTTGGCCACTGGGATGTGGATTGATTTCTCCAATGAAATCCAAGCCCCACTGCTGAAAAGGGCCACTAGCATGTATGGGTTTTAAGGGCAGGGAATTCAACTGCTGTTTTCCTTCAAATATTTGACACCTGTCACATGATTTAACAAATGAAAAGACATCAGCGAATAAGGTGGGCCAATAGTACCCATCTCTGAGGATTTTGTGGGCTGTAGTTTTCCAGTAATGGTGTCCTCCACATATGCTAGAATGAAACTGCTACATGACTTCAATGGATTGTTCTTTGTCTAGACACCTTAGCAGAATTCCAGAGGGGTCCCTCCAATAGAGCAGGTTTTCATGAATGTAATATTTGGCTACCCTGAGTTTGACAGTTCTGGTTTGGCTTGAATTAAGACCTGGAGGAACTTCTAGCTCCGACAAGAATTGAGCTATTGCAGAGTACCAATCACAAGAAGCTAAATTTTCCGCCAATGACTGATTTTTTCCTGGTTCAGCTGTTTCTCTTGCTGCCTGAAGCTTCTCTGAAATCGTGCTCATGAGATTTATGTCTAGCGTTCTGCAATTTTCTTCAGCCATTAATCTGGCAAGGCCCTGACCTCTGACAAGCTTAGTGGGCTTCAATTCTATGTTAAATTCAATCAGTTTTGCAATCCATTTAGCCCTTCTTCCATCAGCATCAGGCTGCGCTAGAACATCCTTTATTGAAGTAGAAGGTACATATGCAATTATCTTGGAATGCATAATGTAGATTCTGAAAGCTTTCAAAGACTTGATAAGAGCATATGCTTGTTTCTCAATGATATCATACTTTAGCTTAGCATCCCTTAATGTTTTGCTGAAAAAAGCCACTGGATGTTCTGAGCCTTCTTCATCCTCTTGCAATAAAACTATTGCAAGGGTGTCATCAGAGGCAAATGAAAATATATGGAACTCCTTGTTGTAATCTAGGCTCTTTAAAGTGGGAGCCTCCATAATGGCTTTCTTAATGGACCGAAAGGATTTTCTTGTTGTATCAGTCCACTTGATCTTTGACCCCTTTTTCAACATGGAGGTAATGTGTTTTACCAGTTCTGCAAAGTTTGGAATAAACCTCCTTATAAAATTTATCTTACCCAGAAAGGACTGGATATCCTTCTTTGATCTTGGGACAGACAAAGTCTGTATTGCTCTTACTCTTTCTGGGTCAATTTTGACACCTGCAGCAGAAACAACATGTCCTAACAACTTGCCTTCTTCTAAAGCAAACTGTGACTTTTTAGGATTGACTGAAATCCCAAACCTTCTGCACTTCAGAAACACTTTCTTCAAATGTTGCAAATGGTCTTGATGGCTGCTGGAGTACACTGTTATATCATCAAGGTAGATGAGGACAAACTTATCCTTCTCTCCCACAAATGCTATATCCATAGCTCTCTGAAAGGTGGCTCCAACATTCATCAACCCAAAAGGCATCTTGGAATACATAAAAGTGCCCCAAGGAGTGGTGAATGCAGTATTCTCTTGGTCATCTGGATGTACAACAACCTGGTTATACCCTGAAAATCCATCCAGGAAAGACATCACTTTGGCTCCTGAGACTTTCTGCAGCAAATGCTCCATCTTGGGTAGAGGGTAATTGTCTTTCTTAGAGCATTTATTTAAGTTTATGAAATCAACACAAAGCCTGATTTCTCCACTTTTCTTCCTCACCACCACCAAGTTGGCTACCCATTTTGAGTATCTGAGAGGGACTATGATTTTGGCAGCCAGTAACTTCTTGATTTCTTTTTCAATTAGAGGAAGGAGAAAAGGATTTATTGGTCTCAGCTTCTGCTTGAAAGGAATAGTGTATTTCTCTAAAGGAATTTTATGCTGGATGATCTTTTTGTCATATGTTTTCAGGTCACTATATTCCCAGGCAAAGACATTGGCAAATTGCTTCATTAGATTGCAGTATTCGAAACTCTGGGTAGCAGACAAATGGGTGGATAGATTTATATATCTTGGATGATCTGGACTCCCTATATTATGCTTACAGACTGCAGATTGGGCTTCTTTTTGGGCAGCCTTATAAGGCACATCATTTTGGTCAAACAATTTTTCTAATGGAACCAGACCCCTAGGTATATGATTGCTGGGGAATTGGACAATGCTATCTTTGCCAATTCTGTTTCTAAGCTAGGACTGGGGATTTTCTTCCAAGGCTTCATTCTCTTGGTTAATTTGCAGTTCGGAAAATTCATCAATGACTTGCAGAAATCTATTCAATTCGTCATCATCTTCAAAAACTTTCCAATGCTGGACATTATCAGGCAAGGATGGTCTGTATTTCATCTGAACTTCATAAACTAGTCTGGGAGGCATGGGAGGAATAAACATGCTAGCAGACACAGCAAAGGAATCAGCAAGCTGATTTTTGACACTAGGGATGTATGAGATACAAAAATTATCAAAAGAGTCTTTGAGTCTCCATACCTCATCCCTGTATGCTTTCAGCCTTGGGTGCTTTGCTTGAAATGTTTTACTCACTTGCTAAATGATGATATCGGCATCTCCAAACACCTTTATGTTTATGATTCCTCTGTCTTTAGCTGCGTTAAGGCCCAATATCAGAGCCTCATACTCTGCTATATTGTTGGTGACTTGGAAAGCCAGCTTAAAAGACATATGTGTGCTTTCTTGCTCTGGAGATATCAGCACCACCCCTGCTCCTGCAATCTCCCTAGAACATGCTCCATCAAAGAACATCTCCCAAACCTGACTTTCTTGCTCTCTCTTGACCTGATTCATTATGTTTTTGATCTGCATTGAGGCCTTCTATGACTCTTCGATTTGGAGAATACATGCTCCAAAGTCAGTGTCCACAGCATAGATGGGATGATTGGAAGGGTTCTTCTCATCGCTGATGATGTATGCTAGCTGTACTTCTCTGTACAATCTCCTGCTTTCTCCTCCAAATACTGGGACAGTGGCATAAGATAAATCATTCTGTAGTGTCCCACCTAGTCGCTTAATCCATCCTCTGGACAGCAGCATGCCAAACTTAGGAGGGATATTTGCTGCCAAAATGTCCATCATCATGCTCTTCATGGGCAACTGAGTTAGGGTAATGGCCAGATCTTTGATCAACCCCAGGCATTTTACTTTCCTTGAATCAAAGGAGAATAGATCATGATATGGTCTGGTGATATCAAGGCTCAACTCCTCCATGACAACTTTTGGCATCAGATTGTGGCTGGCTCCTGTGTCTAGCAGGCAATTATGGAGGATTTTGTCATGAATGGTCAAGGAGACATAGAAAGATGGAGAATTATCATCAACAGGTTCGGTCATTGGACTAAGTACCACTGCAGGCTTATCATCTTGCCAATTGACGTAGTCAGTGGGGGTTTGTGTGGCTTTTAGCTCAAGAGCATTAAGGATAGGCTTTCTAAAAACTTCACTCTTTACAAGTTCTAATAGAGGCACAAATATTTTTAACTTCTGGACTTCTGATTCAAAGCTGAAAGGGGAAGGGGACTTGTCAGGACCTCTTACCTCTTGAGCTGGTGCTTTAAGGATGACAGGATCAACTGCTGGCTTCTTTTTTCTGATATTTTATTGCTATGTTTGGATAGCAGCTATTTGGGTAGGATTCTCCTTGACATTGTTTGCTTTTGACCTCAGATTATATCTTTGCTGCTCATCAGTCTGTAGAACAGCCTCTCTGTTCCACTCTTGACTGGTTTGGTCTTGGAGTAATGATTCTTCATAGGTAGCCAATGTCAGGAAAGCAGCACTACCCTTATCTTCCATGCAATGAATTTCATCCTCTTCTTCGAACTGCTCCTCCTCCATGACTACATTTTGGAAAGGAGCTTTAACCTTTTGTTCTTCATTTGCTTCTTTACCCCTCTGAATGATTTGCAACTGTTCATTTGCTCTTCTAAATGGGTTTGGGTCTCTTGGAGCAAAAGTGCTTGGAAGCCTTGTCTTTCCTGAGCTCTGCTCAAGCTTCAGCTTGGATATCTCAGTAGCCAATGACTCTATCATCTTAGTCATCTTGTCTAATTTAGGTTCTGAAGATGAAGCAGAGGAAGAAGAAGCCTCACCTCTCTGCCTCCTTCTATCAGCATGACTTTTGAGTTTTTCTGCAGCCATAATATTAGATTCTACCTCTAGTGCTGCATCTTGCATTTCAGCTAGAGTGGCACACCTTCTTTCTCTTAAAAGCAGGTAGAAATCAGAGTCAAAAGCACTGGCATAGGCAAGCTTGGCTGAGGTGGGAGTAGGCTTTACTTCAGCTGGTATCTTACTATACATACGGTTAAATCTTTTATTAAAATCAGGCAATGATTCCCCATTTTCCCTCTTGAGGTTACCAAACTCAGTATGGTAATACAACAAATCTTTTTTATCCCCCTAGTGTTTCAAAAATGCATCATCCAATACCTCAATGTCAGCTATGGACCTAGGGGGCAATTCTCTGAACCACTTTCTAGCCTCTCCATCAAGGCTTTGGATGAACATTCTCATCCACACATCATCTTCACTGATATCTAGGTTATCAACATAACTATAAAAAGATTCAAGGTGTTCTTCAGCTGTTACTCCCTCTATACCAGTGAACTTAGGCATATATTTATGATATTCTCCTGTAGGCATGGCATTCAAAGGAACAAGCAAGACCAAGGGTCCATACCTAGTAGCTATGATTCTTTCCATCTTTGTGGGTGCCTGTTGGCCTGCCATGACTGGGGTAGGTGGAAGGATACTGGCAGTTTGAGTAGTAGGAAGCAATGAAATAGATGACAGGGACAAAGGAATATGATGGATTGTATGGGAGAGTTTCTTTGGACTGAGATCCAAAGGGGAACTGACTGAACAAGGAGCTTTATGAATCTCTGAAGGTATTTCTTTACTAACAATGCTAGGCTCTAAATTTTCAAACTTTATATCCTTAGCTATAATCTTCTCTTTTAGAGGTACATAATATTTCTTAGGCTTACCCGATCTTGATGCTCCTTTATGCGATGTTTTCCTTTGCTTAGCAATCTTCTCAGGGTTAGGCACTGGGTCAACTGGTGATTTCTGAGGATTTCTCCGTGTGTGCCTCACAAACTGAGCCAGAACTGTAATGTGGAGTCGCCACCAGGTAGGTTCTCCAGTAGAGTTTCCAGATAGATGATTACAACCAGAAATGTGTCCAGGCTTTGTCTATCATCAAAGCATGGAATTGTGTCATTCTCCCACGGAAGCTGAGCTTCAATCTCCTCTCCCCGGCAACGGCGCCAATTAATGTTATCACCCCAAGAAACTCTCCTAGGTTGTAGCTTAGAGATGCTTGGGAACATTACAAACTCAACTTAATGTTGGAAATGGATGAATGGAAGAGATGATGCTTGTTCAATCCAGATAACCACTTGTACTTTGCTTGACTCCAGACATGCGTGAACACCCCCAGACTACAAGGCTTTAGACCACCAATTACTCACAGTTCAGAGATTGGGTGAATATGGATAATATTGACCACACCGGTAGATGCACAAGACCTTGTGATGGCCAGTTGCAACCAGTAAAAAGGTCTGCAAATCTAATTCCCTAGTGTACAGACAGGATGACAGCTCTCTGTTACTAAGTGAGAAGAAACCTGATTAACACATTCACTGATACATACAAGATTTGAACACAGAGGTAGGATGACAACTCCTCCAATTCTAAACAACAAGAGTTCAAGAAAAATGCATATCAAGCACAACCTGGAACAGAATAGAAATGGAGAGTGAGCAATTAACAACAAAAGAAGCTTGTATTAGCTGAAAATGAAGACGAGACGTTGCAAGTATCAAAGTAGTTACAGTCTCCAGAAGTTGAACCTTACATCAAAACAACAACCATCAACCCTGATTACATCTTGTTTTTGGGTATATATAGAGTTTGAATGCAAAGGCACTCGACCATTCTAAGTATGGGGAGGTCATAATTGACCACCAACCGCTTTAACTATCTGGTGGAGTCTTTGGTGCAATTTTCCTACTTCAGTGAAAAAATCTGATCTTCTTAGTTGCTCTGCTGTCCTTCTCGGGCATGTGAGTGTCATATGGGATGAAGTCCCATAACTGTTAAATGCATTTACCTGATCAAGCTCTGTCCTTTTTCTTCAAGGCCCTACTGTCCCTTGAATGTGGTTGTTGAGGAACTACTGCAACCATTACCGAAGATTGGTTATCTTCGTCCTTCGGGAGCACAGAATGATCAAAGGTCGCGTACTGCATGGCAGATGGACGAACTGGACGGAGGAACGAGATTGGCCGTTGGATCTAGCAGATGGACGGTGGGCATGGTTTGGCGGGGAGTACCGATAGATATGGAAGCGGGGTGAATGCAAGCCATTGGATCTCAAGCAGACTGATCCAACGGTCATCGGGCGTCAGAGATGAGCGGGCATTACCGAGAGGGAAAATGGGTTCGGGCGGTAAGTGGTATTACTCGCACCGCCGTCGGGGGTCGGGCGGTAAACGTACAACGGCATGCGATACCACTCGGAGGGCGACGCGTGGCAGCGGAAACCGCTCTCGATCGCGTGTTAACAGGCTGTCACTTCGCGGGTGCGGGAAGAGCGAACGCCGTCCGATCGTGGCGGAGGTGATTGGACGACGAGGAAACAAACGGGCAGGTTATTCATTGATTGCGGTGGGGGGACCGTTGGATCAGGGTACGACAGTCACGACTATGAATTAAAAGCGACTGTGGGTTACAGAGGCGTAGGGTCATGTGGTGGTGGTGCTATGTGGCTTTAACTTAGCGCTTTGGGGCTTGAAGAAAAAGGGGCTTATGCCGAGAATTGGAGAAAAACAGAGATGGCGGGTTAAGGGAGAGTAAGTGAAATGAAGGAGAAGAGGGAAGATAACTGCTGCGAATCCTCTTTTGTGTATGAACCATACGGCCAAGCTTGCATTTGATCCTCAAAATGTTAAAGCAGGTGGCATAGCTAACAAGTTCAACTCATTGTCACATGTAGGATTTCTCCCTACCACCCACGCTAAACCTAATTTACTTTCCATGATAAATATCTTTATATTCCGTATAAGGAATGTACTTGTTTTTGTTCTTGATGGATTTCTTAACAAGGCTTGAAGCCATTACAAGAAATACTCATTATGAACTTTGTTAGCCCTTTACAAAGTCTTTATTATTCAATGAAAGATTCACCAAGATCTTATAAGATTTTATAATTCAGTGAAAGATTCACCATGATTTTACAAGATAATATAATCTAGTGAGAGATTCGCTAAAAAAATATATATCCATATTATATTACTAATCAAATCGCCTTCCATTTTTCCTATGTATCATGGGGATTCACCCATTTATTATACATATAAATTTAAGGAGGTTCTTAAAATTTTCCCTGCTTAAATTATAATATATCATTAAAATTTATATATAATTAATTTTTTTTTTTTGTCAACATAGTCATGATTTAACATAAAAGATAAATTTATTTTTTATCATTAAATTTATATATAAATGAATTAATTTTTCATTGTTAACATAAGATCATATTTAAAACATAAAATATAAATTTAAGTGCAAATATTTTACAAATTGCATACCTTCAACTAGTTTGCAAATTTCTTATCCTTTACATGGGGGTTCCTCTATTGGGTGTTCTCAATTGTGGCATCCCTTGAAGTTAAATCATGATTTATGCATAAGAAACAAATTTTAGCTATTTCAATGGCTTGGTTTGATGAAATTTATTTGTTCATATACTTAATCTATAATGGTTTCATGTGACTCTGATTTGTTCCAGTTATCAACATGTATAAGTTGAGTAAATATTAAGAAAATGCATATTAATTTAGGTAAGTATAAATATATTTGAATGGTTTTTTTGGAAGATTTAATTAAATCAAGTTACGTAATTCAATTTAGTTGGTAATGGAAATATAATGTTTCCCAAAACTCTAATTTTCCATCTCCCTATATGCTCACATATAGCATAATTTGGAAAAGTAAGTGGCTCATTATCCACACATCTTTTCTTTTCTTTCAAGGAACAAACATCACATAATATAATTAGGAGAATTGTGAGTGAACTATTCACCTTGCACACACCATCACTACTAACCAATTTGCTTTACTAACCATTACAAGTAGAGTAATTTTGTATGTTTTACTTTGAAATTTTGCACACAAACAAAACTTAAAACCATGAGGATTTAAGTAATTGGCCCTAATCCACATATCTTTTTTACTTTTTTTTTCTCATTCCAATTCACACCACAACTAGTTTAACTAGGAGAAAAGTAAGTGGCCCTAAATCCACAAAACTTTTTTAATTGTTATGCTAACCAAATCTTTTATTTCATTCATTTATTTTTGGGACCAGGACTTGGTGTTAGTAAAGAAAGAAAGTAGACACTGCCTCCCTTGCGTCCTTGTAGCGAACCTATGGTGGAATCTAAACCCTTTCTCAAAGCACTAAATCTTCCATCTCCCTATATGCTCACATAGTATAACTAAGAAAGAAGAAAGTGGCCCATCATCCACACATCATTTCTTTTCTTGCAAGGAAGAAACATCACATAGTGTAATCAGGGGAATTGTATTAAAGGATCGTGAACCACATATCCACATAATTGCAATTCAAACAATTTGTATGTGCACTATTCACCTTGCACACACCATCACTACTAACCAATTTGCTTTACTAACCATTACAAGTCACAATAATTTATTATATTTACTTTGAAATTTTACACACAAACATAACTTAAAACTAAGAGGATTTAAGTAAGCGACCCTAATCCACATATATTTTTTACTTATTTTGCTCATTCCAATTCACACCACACCTAGCTTAACTAGGAGGAAAGTAAGTGGCCCTAAATCCATAAATAGTTTTTACTTGTTTTGCTAACAAAAGATTTTATTTCATTCATTTATTTTCAGGACCAAGACTTGGTGTTAGTAAAGAAAGAAAGTAGGAACTGCCTCCCTTGTGTCCTTTTGGAGAACCCGTGGTGGCATCTAGACCATTTCTCAAAGTGCTAAAGCTTCCATCTCCCTATATGCTCACATAGTATAATTAGGAAAGAAGTAAGTGGCCCATCATCCATACTTCATTTCTTTTCTTGCAAGGAACAAGCATAACATAGTGTAATTAGCATAATTGTAAAGGATCACCACATATCCACATCAATTCACACTTTGTATGCTCACAATTTCACTTGCACACACATTCACCCCACACACTAAGCTCACTTAAAATTTGTATAAATGGTATCCTCTTTCTGAAATCTTTGTACTTAGTTTCTTTGAGCTTATATTTTGTTGCACACCCTAAGTGAAGCAAAGTATTTCTAAAAACAACCTTAACCTGAACACACTAAATTCCCCACAAGGGCCACAAGATAATTTATAGTTTAGGCTAGGATTGTGGGGGTAGGCAACACATAAGCCATCATGGTTGTTTTTCATATTGAAACATAGAAAGTTGTCTTTTAGGGAGCTTAAAATCTTGCATCATCTAGTGAAAAATATGGTACATGGAAAGAAACCCGTGAAGGGGGTAAGGCTTAGGTGGCGAAATGTCATTAACCTTCATGTTATCTCCCGATACGTGGTAGGGGTTCTGGGTCCAAAGTTGACAACCATGAGATTCATCCATTCTCACTAGACGCAGGAAAATTATGGCCAAATCTTAGAGTATCTTTCCCTATAGGTTGAGGTGCGAGAGCATTAAGACTTGAGGTGATCTTGGTCAAGCTATTGGAAGTGTCGCCATCTCTTTTGGGAAATAGCCCTAATACGTCGGGCCACTATAACCCTCTCCATACCTTGGTTGGTTTTTTGGCTGCTGGAAGTGTTGCCAATAACATTTATGACATGGCCCTAGTACCCTATTATAAAATATTCACAAGGCCCAATTACTACTTGAGCGAAAGGACATTAAGGCTTTTTAGGAATTTTTCTCATACACAAAACCTAACAAAACAATTTTTGTTGATTATTTCGCACATTAGAATTAAAGGAAAAATTAACCAATTATTTTTTTCTTTGTCATATATATGTGATTCATTTGGTTTTCCTAAAGAAAATGTATGTGTTCAAGTGTGCTTATAGATGCAACAGTCTCAGGTGTTGTTGACTTCTTTCCTTTCTTGCCAACTGATTTATTTCTCATAACAAAACTCTTGTCATTAGCTACATGTTTCATAGGGATTATATCATCTTCAGGTGCCTCCTACATAAATTCACATCATCATGAAAAGTATGTTTTCCAATAGAAAAGTGAACCTCTTCTGAAGCAAAGGATTCATAGTCAAGATTCGAACCATCAAAAAATGAGGAGAATTGAAGTGTCCTAACTTATGAAGGAATCTTTGACTTAGGAGGATTATCCTCCACAATATCCCAAGGCTGAGAAAGGAGATCGACGGAGGTAACCTCAGACCACTTAGGGTTCAATAGCTAGCCTTGCTAAACCAAAGAGGGCTCTCTCTATAAAGCTCATAACCAAATATCACTAGAGTGAGAAAAATATATTAGGCTAGATATTTCAGCTCATGTAAGGTTTTGAAATTTAGGGTTTGCTGGATGAAGAATGAGCCAAGGAACTAGGGCTAGGGTTTCAGAGAACTCAGTTGACAGAAATATGGAGGAGCAAGGTAGGTATGTTTCAGTGACACTTTAGGCTTTGTCGGTGTAGTGTAGGGTAGAAAAGAAAAGGATCAAAATGAGCATGGAAAGCATGAATTCATTTATCAGAAGATGAATAACAAAAACATGAAATTCCTACCAAAACAGAGCTTAAACTTAAGAATTATGTTTATTAACTCATAGGAAGATCACTGAAAGAAAAGAGATGGAAAGAAGATGAATTATTCATTCATAAAAGTGAATTACAGAAGAAAAACACTGCCACAAGATCATACCACATGAATTCCTGAATAATAGCTGCAACTGGCTTGTATTACTGCAAAATGATCAAGTACAATAGCTCCACTAGACTCTCAAACATCCAACCCTCTCTATGGCTTAGATTGGGTTACATATAGACCAAAAACTACATCCCCCTCTCTCAAGGGTCGAATTCCTCAGTATAGAATCAGTTTACACAAATCTCTCTAACCAAACCTAATGACTAGGGAGGTTAAAACAAACTCCCAAATTGGCCTAAAACTGATTCATTTGACCATGGAAACCTTTACAAGCATGAATCTACTCAATTTTTACTTTAACAAACATAATTACACCCCAATACATCATTACAACACCATAAATGAGAAATTACATCAAGAAACCTCGAACTTGACTGAGAAAAGTAAAAAAAATCACTTCCAGGAAAAAAACGTAGCGAATCGCTTGAAAACATAGCGTGCCTGCAGAAAACGTAGCATGTTGCTTGCAAAAGGCTTTTGGAGGGGTTCCCATGCTCCAAATCAGGATCTGTAAAATGTTGGAGAAATATCTGCATGTCTAATATATCATAGAACCCTAAAGCACTAAAAAATATTGCTCCAAGACCTCCAAAATTAAATTCTCCCACAGCTACTCCAAAAACATAGCGTGCTGCTGAAAAACAGGGCAGAAAGGTGTTTTTTCGCTACTTTTTTGACTTTTTGACCTGCCAGAATGTGCTGAAGTGGAACTCCAGTTAGATAATTTTGATGTGGAGGTAAAAATTAATCCATAAATGTAAACCTTTTGTCAAATGGAGTCCCCCCAAAAAATGTAGCGTGGGGCACGCTACCTTTTTGGACAAAAAACTGTGTAAAATTTTTGGGTTTTCTACAAAAATAGGCCTCAAAGATGGAAAAATATCTCTCTAACCATGAAATTTTTTGCAAAAATGAGAGATATTTTGTAGATAAGGATGTTTTGAAGAAAAAACTCTCTCAGGGTTTGGGAATTCATTTTCATTTGCTCGGAATCCGTGCCACAAAAACATGACTAAAACAGGAAATTAACTTGGAAAATTTTTATTTTCTGAAATATGTCTCCAAGAAAGTTTCATATCTCCCAATATATGATACATCTGTAAAAACTGAGTGATATTTTTGTTCATTGGTCTATGATTGACAAAAACCTCTTTCACATTTTTCAATTCATCTTCCTTACTTTAGAAACCTATTTTCAAGTAAGGTTGTCCCTATGTGTGGCAAATGACCTCAAAACCCTAAAAATTTGCAAATCACATCCGTTGATATGATGAAGTATATCCCTGATATTGTGGCTTTTCCTCTTTTCAAGTTGGTGGCAAAGAGGCTTGTCAACTTGGCATGGTATCCCACTTGCTGAATTTGCTCACAAAACCCTAAACAACCCACCTTTTGGAAACATTGTCTGGCAAATGATGAAGACATCAATTCTTTGGTGTCAAGTGGCTCAAATCTTGACACATGACCTCCTTTGTTGTATGGCTTATTTCCTCCCTCCATTGTTTACAATTGCAAAGCAAAACCCTAGTGTAAGAGATGGGAAAAACAAAGTTTTTAGAGGGAGGAGGGGATTGGGATTAGTATATTTAGGTGAGGGAATGAAGGGGTTAGGGAAGAGATATGTGGGTAAGAAAAATTAGGGAGGTAGGGAGATGTGTTAGGAAGTTTAGGGAGGTGGAAAATGATGAAAATAGTGAAGGGATTATTGTAGGGAATTTAAACACAGTCCTAACCCTAAAACTGCCAAAAACGCAACGTAGAAGCTAGGGTTAGGTCTAGGGGTTAGGGAAATGAGGGAGGAAGGGTAAGAAAGGCTGTGGGAAGTGTATTTGGGTGTGGAGAAGGGTAGAATAGGTAGTGAACTAGGTATATTTTCTTGCAACCCAAACTATGGAGCTCACCCACCAAAAACGTAGTGTGGGGATTGTGGGAGGGTTTCTCCACTGAAAAGATGAAATAAATGCTGATAGGAGGTGGAAAGAGCTTTAAATTACTTGTCAATAGGCTGATGGAACCTTCATTGGCCACAAAAAACCTCTGGATATGTATTCTTTTCCTCTAGAAGTGAAAACGTAGCAAACTGCCAAAAACGCAACGTGGTTGGCTGAAAACGCAACGTGGAGTTTTGGAGGGGGTGCCAATCACCTTTTGAGAGTGTCCTTCAATGCTTGTTGTACTAAGATGGCCTTTTATAGTGAATTAGTGCTCAATGCCAATGGAATGAGTGAAAGAAATGCTTGTATGGTCTCTTATAAGAGTTAAATTCATTTTTTTCATATGTCATGACATGACATCATCCTTCATTTTGAAACCAAAAGTGAGGTGTTTTGCAGCAATACCTTTATGAACTGAAGTAGTACCTTTACCTTTATTACATATGCCTCCTAAGATGCTAACTCCCTTATGTGTGGACTCAAGACCATAAACATGGCTTTTTAGCTTAAAACTGACATAATGATGACAATTACAAGTGATGACCTAGACCAAGACCTATATGATTATTTGATTGATCGATGACCTGTAACACTTGAAAAATGACATGACCATGATGAATAATGATAACCATGAATGTTGAAGGGAGTAGCACTGACCTAGACACACCAACAAATGATAAAAGTTTTTTTATTTGAAGACCTACTAAAACCATAAAAAACTTGACCTAGGACCCTAACAAAAACTTTTGAAAGAGCACATTTGATCACTAGTGACTGGCAGGACTAACAGACACTAATAGGAGGAATTATTTTACCTTCCATCATATTCTGAATCAACCTTTTTGTTGACACATGGATCAATATCTTTACTGGTGCGCTCTTCTTTGACCCATCTTTCCCTAAGATTGAAACCATTTTGTTTTCATGTTTCAACTTAAAACCATCGGTCCATGCCAACTTATGCTACCTAATTTCCAAGTCTTAAGTTGTTTTTCATTTAAATTTTCCATAGGGTTTGTGACTAGAATCCTAGGATTTTCAAATTGATTTTTAACTAGGATGTCATCCCATGTTGACTCTCTCCTCCTTAATTCCTCAGTGATTAATATCTTAGTCAGACCATAATGATAAATTTTATACGAGAACTATTAATAAACACCTAGTAACTTGTCTTCTAGTTAATGATTTATTCATTAAATATTCTATATCAAAGTGATCCATGTGGAAAAACACCCCATATTATCTTATATAATGTCTGAACTCCTCTCAAGGCACCCCCATTAACAACCCTAAGGGAAATACAAAAACTACCCCGTAGGGTACTCCAACCAACCCCACCCCACAAGGTACCCCAACCAATACTACTCCACAGGGTACACCAATACTAATACCAACACCAACACCAACACCAGCACACAATGTCATTACATCATGGCTAACACCAACAAGATACCATTTGTCGCTTCTTTAAATCTGCTAGATTTGACGAAACTCGCAAATGATCCATTTCTTGTAATCAACAATTCCCCCCATGCCAACCAAATTACCATTATATATCCCTAAATTCAAATAAAAATAGGGGGAATACCCAACCAATCATTTCATGAATTTCCACCTATGGTGATTTCTTAAATAAACATATGTAGATCTACTATTCACTTGTACTATGACAGTGATTCACTCTAATTACAAGTACATCTTGTATTCCACTATGTTAGGATGGAAATTGATTAGCCACATGAGGAACAATATGTGCCTTATCAAGCTGATCAAACACATGATGAACAATATGTGCCATATCGAGTTGATCAACCACTAGAGGAACAACATTTTCCCTATCAAGATGATCAACTGTCACTAGGGGAACAATATGTGCCATATCAAGCTAATCAACCACTAAAGGAAGAAGATGTGCCCTATTAAGTTGATCAACCACCAGAAGAATGGGTTGTTCCCTTTCAAGTTAATAGAATAACAAGGAGCTGTAGTGGTTTGGAAAGGGGTGGAAGGTTTGCAAAAAAATTGGATGCAAGAACAACAAAGGACCTTGGGGAGCTTATCCCTACTTGCAATGTTAGAGAGCATGTCAATAACATCATTCGACAATATTTTTAGAAACATTCAGTTGTTGCACAAGCTCAGATACTACATGGGTTGATCAAACATAAGAAACTAAAACATGCCACACAACTTTTGGTTGTCCAAGATGCTAAAAGAAGGAAGACATGTAGGAATCATTGAAAATATATCAAATGCATTCACTATGTTCGGAAAATCAAGAAAACCTGATGTTCGAGATGCTCTTAGGGAAATTACAACTGTTATTGTTGCACCAATTACACCAAGACAACAAAAGTTGACAACAATGTAAAAAAAAATACCAAATTCAGGGTTCAAGTAAATGAAAATGATGAATCTACTTGTTGGGATCTTATCACCAGGCAACCCTATGAAGATAGGCTTACAATAGGAATTAAAGCACTTGTGGTAGAGTTTTAAGAGAGACAATCCCGTGCTATTCCAAATAGAAAGCATGTTGTCCGACATCGCATAGCTAAAGGTGAGTATGTAGATCATGCTAAGCACGTTGTAGAAATGGCAGAGGTTTCACTGTTCGAGGAATTTCAGGAAAGCAATCACCATGTGAAGATATCCATAAGGATGTTCAGAAATTGGACCATGGATTAGTATGCCTAATACAATACTTGACACGTGTTGGTGCCAATATCATGTTGAATTTTAACTTCATTATGACACTTTCCAGGAATTTTACAAGAATAAATGTCATGGCAACCCTCCCCCTCCTACAATGCATGATTTTGTTTCATAAATTTTGTGCAGAAGGGAGTCATAAGAGTTTTTTACAAGAAAATATGTATAGGTGGGAGAAGATGCATTAAATATGGTGATTTGGCATTGTTCCATAGGAACTTTCCTATTGATCCCAACTAGTCTGAGATGTCATATGTCACTGTCACATGGAAGTGATATGAGTATGTCACGGGAAATAAACCATGTCCTTCAACTCTAGCGCCTAGGAGGATCAACTATGTTGAGGATGACATTCCTATTTCACAATTCATGGGGGTGTTTCAAAACCAGATCTATAAATATATCAAACACTCACACATGTCTAGGTGGTAAGCTTATGAATTTTAAACATTCTTGCGAAGTATTCCAGCTGGACAAAATCTTATCAGTGGTAAAATTTGATGAGAATTACACATTTACTCCTCAAACAAAGATCCAGAGTGAGCACTATCACTCAGACCAAGTGTGAATTTTCGTATGTGTTCTGTACATGCATGCACAATTGAATGTTGATGGTAGGGATAACACTAACGAGTCACATGATGTGATTAATGAGTATCACTTTTACATTAACGTTAATCAAGAGCATGACACCTTGCTCATGCAACATTGATTTGACTTGATTTATGAATCATTAAAAAAAGGACATATCATTTAGAAAGCATTAGATATGGTTAGATGGTTGTGCAGGGAAGTTTAGGGCAGCATACAATTTTTATTGGTTGAGCCAACTACACAAGAAGAAAAAAATTCAACTTACCTGGAGCTATTTTTAAATGGGACATGGAAAGGGTGAGCATGATGATGTAGGTGCTTGTGTGAAGCAAGGACTTAGGAGGTACCAAATGAGTCACGATGCAGATTGACTAAAATAATCACTAGAGGTGGTGAAATAGTGCATATCCCATATAGGACATGAAGTCCACAAATCTATTAGGCCTATGCATAGGTTCTTCTAGAATGTTTAACTTAATGATGTGAATAGATCCATTCCTTGGTATTTTAATACTGTAGAAAGAACAAGGGAATTACATTCAGTGTGGAGGAAAGACATGGGGGAAATATTTTCCAATGAGACAAGAAAACTCACATGTTTTAGTGAGTTTTTCATTAGTGTTGATAGATGTAGAATTGAACATTGTGAAAATCACGGGTACGTGAAAGGATGGAAATATGTCCCTCTTAATCAAAAGGGACCTCATCTAATTCCAATGTGGCAAAATATGCACGGTGAAGACGTCATCATTTCACTTAATCATGATCAAGTCTCTAATCTTGTAAGGGAAGGTATGTGGCCTGTTATTATTGATGATTTCATCTATAAATTGAAATATTGAACGTATTTAACTAACACATATTTTGTATTTTGGTTATAGGCGATTTTTTTGTTGTCACTTCCCCCTCAGGAAACAAAGAGAACATGACCTACTATTTGATGCGATGCACACAAGTGAAAAGCAGATTGGTGAGACTATATGAATATGGACAATTCACATACCAAATTGGTGACATGGTTGTGATGGGCCATTTTTTGTTAAAAGGTTAAAAAACTGATTGATCACATCATTTATAGAGATTTTATGCCAGGATATATATCTTGCCAATACATTAATCTAGTCATAGCAACTCAGATCAATCTCATAGAAATAAAAACAAAGAAAGGTGAACCAAGGAGATGGAAGATGACAAGATCATACCATAAACGCATTATGGAGACTTGCATTCGTATGAGCCATTAGCTAGATGAGTAGATGATGCAAATGGCAAGTCCTAAAGTCGAGTCTATAGAATTCAAGTGTAATCTAATCTAGTATAAGAGATCAACATATGAATTTTGTAATTTATAAATGCTATAGTTGAATACTCTTGTAATTTTGAATAGAGAAATGTTTCCCTCTAGTCTAGGATGGATTCATAATGGTGTACATATATGTTATATAAGATTTAATTCCCTCGAGGTGCTTAAGTTTCTAAAGTTTTCCAGATTTCAGGGTGGTTTTATTTTTAGGGATAAGATCCTTATGTGAACCCCACAAATCTAAAATTTAGTTAAAATTTAGAATCAATATGGATTTATATTATTAGAATTATATATATATATATATATATATATATATATATATATATATATATATATTTTAAATGTCATGTATAGTGTTCATGTTGAGCATGGAAGAAATATTATAGATATACATCATACGTTTGGTTTCTAGAAAATCCATTTCAGTACCTAACAACCAAGTTGTTATAATATTATTTTACTTAAAATGGAAATTCAACTATCTAGGTTATGAACAACATTGAAATATTTTTATGTTATTCACAAATGCCATGTGTTAGGTTGATATAAAACTTGGAAAGAGTTACACACTTGCTTCATATTGGATTGTAAAAAGTGCAAAAATATACATATACATACATACATACATACATACATACACACACACACACACACACACACACACACACACACACACACACACACACACACACATATATATATATATTATGTTGAAAAATGCAGCAATAAATTCTCAATTTGATTTTGCCTTGATTAAATTGAGAAAATTTGAATTTCCACATAAGCAGACAACTTGGATGATGTTAACTTGTGTGACATGGCTTTTTTCACCTAGTTTACTCAGTAAATTTGAGTTGGAGGAGTTAGAGTTTAGTTAAGAATGTGTGATTGCTAATTTGTAGCAATCAAGGTCAATTATCTAAGGTTGTTTTCAGTTAAACTAGTTCCAACTGTTGGAGGAACTAGTGGAGGGTCAAGTTGTGCAGTAGGAATTTAGTCAAACTTAGTGATCATCCAGTTAATTGATCAATAAACCCAAAATAGATATTGCATGCAAATAATTTGAGTTCCCCAGGCTTGGTGGAGATTCCAAGGCAATGTAACATCAATTTTAGACTAGTTTTGAGTGTACAGGTGTTGCATGCAGTTAGATGATCAGCTTAAGGAATTGCACAATTCAATTTGAGGAATTTCCTAAATAATAGGGGCTTGATTCCTCAAGGAACAACGCAAGGAAATAGGAGCTCAAGCAGAGGCAAATTTTGACTAAGTCTGGGTCAGAGGCCTTCAGTAATTAGAGAGATAGGTTATGCGCTTGCAGGGTGTGCTCAGTTGAGCAAAGCAATTGTAACACATCTCTATTAATTTGATTAATGCAAGCAAGCATTGCATTTTTTAGCAGATTTATTTCCCCAGATAAAAATACTTGTTGCATGTGTGTTATTTCTTCTTGCATGTCTGAGATTTTTGTTCTAAATTGTGAATTAATGTTCGCAGAGTAGTAGAGTAGGTTTGTATCTTTTGATTTTGATTAAAACTTCATGAGCGGTTTCAAATCTACAACCTAATGTATACATGGTATTTGAATTGGATTCACATTAGAGAAGGAAATTCAAAGTTGTTTCTCAGAGGTTCGAATTTAAAGATCAGTGTAGCAGGATTTCTTCAGAGCTGAGAAGATGGACTTCAATGGACTAAGGATAGAGTATGCCTTGGAAGACACCTCAAATTTTGTTGCATGGAAGGACCACATGGAGGCAATATTGGATGACAATGGATTGCTTGAATATATCAAGACAAATATTCCAAGACCACCAACAACTGATGTCCAAGACCTTGCACAGTGGAAGAAATATGTAGCCAAGGCGAGGAGAATAATCTTGGAGGGAGTACGAGATCATATTGTCTCGAATCTCCATGAAAAAGAATATCTGTTCACGATGTGTAAATCAATAACATAATTGTTTGAGAATAATAATGACCACAGGAAGCTAGCGCTCAATGATAAACTTCAAAGTATGAAGATTAGAAGAATGACACTATACCACAATATTTGAGCAGGTTCACACAATGCCATGATGAGCTGGGCAGGGTCAGTGTTACTATTCTAAAAGATGAATTGGTAAGCCTAACCTTTCTGGACCTTCCCAAGAGATGGCATAACTATCAAGATTTGGTGAACGGGAGGGAGAAACTTCCTAATTGGGAGCGCTTATAGTCCAATTTGGTACAAGAGGAAATACGTCGGAATATTAGAGATGGGACTTCATCTAACGGCGAGGATGAAGAAAAAATTGAATTGGCTCGAAAGACAAAGAAGGGAAAAGGGAAGAAATCCTAATCCAAACTAGAATCCAGTCAAGGGGGCAAGAAGAAATATTTTATCAAAAATTAAATGCTTCCATCGTCATGAATTCAAGAACTATGCCACAAAGTGTGCACATAATAAGACAAGCAAGAAGATGTCAAGAGCAGTAGCAAGTGAAGATTTGGCTTCACAGTTCGAGCTTGACTTTACGCTCATTGCATGCATGGCCAACACAGTGATGGGGAGCATGTGGCACTTGGAGTAAGGTGCTTTGTTCCACATGACAAGGTGTAGAGACTTTTTTAGTGACCTGGAAGAAAAATATTTTCATATGCACATTGAGATGGGGGACGACAAAAGGTATAGCGCGACCGAGATTGGTACAATCACCTTTCAGAGGGAGTCGATCTCCCCCATTGGGCTCAAGGATGTCATGTTCGTTCTGAGCCTAAACTAAAATCTCATCTTTGTTGCAGTTTTGGAAGACCGTGGTTATGATGTGATCTTCAGCAAAGGGAAGGCATTCTCGAAACACTTAGCCACGAGATAGGTGAAGCAAATCGGGGTTCATGTGAAGAACTTGTACAAGCTAGATGTGGAGGATTGTGTCGCATTGAGCACAAAGTTCGAGAAGGTGTAGAGCGGCGATGTCAGTGAAATTTGGCAAAAAATACTTGGCCATTTGCATCATGGCACCCTGAAGATCATGCAACAAATAACCACAAGCCTCCCCAAAGGATCACTTGAGCAGCATGATGTATGCAAAGGATGTACTTTGGGGAAGTACACAAAATCCACATTTCATGATTGGGACAACAAAGCACATGCAGTACTTGAAAGGACCCACTTTGATGTTTGTGGACATTTCTCGATAACCTCCACTGTTAGGCACAAATATTTGTTCATTTTTATTTATGAATCTTGACGCAAGGGCTAGATATTTTTCATTCGGAAGAAGGATTAAACATTATCCAAGTTTGTAGAATTCAAGGCACCGGTTGAGAAAGAAACGAGCAAGAAGGTGAAGGCTCTCAGAAGAGATAATGGAGGTGAGTACGTGTCGAATGAATTTAAAAATTTATGTGCAAAAGAAGGAATTCGACGAGAGTTGACAACAATCCACAACTCTCAGTAGAATGGAGTGGCTGAGAGAAAGAACTATATCATTGTGGGAGAAACGAGGGCGATGTTGCATGACCAAGGCCTACCTTTGCATTTGTGGGCTAAGGCATGCAATACAATAATCTATTTATAGAACCAAAGTCATCATCATATTTTGGGAATAATTACATCGGAGGAGGCTTTCTTAGGGAGAAAGTCGGATGTGTCGCACTTCAGGATTTTTGGAGCCTCTATTTACTGCCATGTCTCCAAAGAATCAAGGAATAAGCTAGAGCTGACAACAGAATTTGGGGTATTTGTGGGTTACACAAAAACTCCCCACAACTACTATGTGTACTTTCCATCCCTCAGAATGACAGTTGTGTGAAGGGATGTAAAATTTGATGAAGATAAAGCGATGTGGTGCTCTCTTGAGAGGGAGCTTCATATCCCACCAAAAGAGGAGCTTTTAGCTCCAAAGGAGGAGCCTCAGGAAGTTGTGGGGTAGCCACAAATTGAGGAGCAAAGAGTGGAGACAACCACTCAATCAGAATCATCTAGAGAAGGCAAGGGAAGGCCCAGGGAACCTCATATACTTGTGCAGGATGCGAGGGAGAAAGTGGGTGCTCCTTCAAATCAGCACAGGTAGAGAAGGTCACTAGATCATTACACTAGCTACATGGCCCTAATGACTGAGCTTGTAGAGACTAAGCCATCCTGTTTCGAGGAAGCAGTAGAGAAACCTGTATGGTTTGATGCAATGGTGGAGGAATACGAATCCATTGAAAAGAACAGTGTTTGGGAAGTGGTCCTAAGAACGACAGATTCGAGATGGATCTTCAAGGAAAAGCACGCAATAGATGGAATCATAGAAAAGTACAAGGCCAAATTTGTGGCCAAGGGGTACTATCAAGTTGAAGGGATTGATTATGAGGAGACCTTTGCTCTTTTATCAAGGTACTCATCCATTAGATCAATCCTTGCTCTGGCTGCACAGATGGGGTAGAAGATCCACCCGATGGATGTGGAAACAACATTACTCAATGGATTTATTGCAGAGGAGGTGTATATTGAGAAACCATAAGGCTTCGAGACTTTTGATCAAGAGTCTCATGTGTGAAAAATCAAGCGATTTTTGTACGGTCTCAAGAAAGCAACCCATGCTTGGTACACCAAGATTGATAGTTATCTCACCAGTTTGGGCTTCACCAAAAGTGAAGCAGACGAAAACCTTTATCATATCTTGGTAGAAGGTAAATTGTTGATTATTATCTAATATGCTGATTATTTAATTTTAACTGGTCATGAGCAACTGATCACATCTGACAAGGAGGACCTTCCAAGATAGTTTGAAATGAAGGAAATGGGTCTCATGCACTACTTCCTTAGATTGGAAGTATGGGAATGTGTTATACTCTTGATCTGCGAGAAATCCAGAATACCAGAAATATGATGAATTATAGCCAAAAACACATAATTATCACATGAAATGAGACAAACTGCAAGATATTTTATTATTTAGAAGCAGATTACAATGTTCACTTGCTTTTTGAGGGGGTAACCTCCAACAGAGAAGAGCTTAATTACAATAAGACTCGATGATATTTCCCTTAATAACTAAGACTATTTATAGCTTAATGACATCCAAAACCCTAACTACTAGTGGTCCCTTGCATAACACAGGTTAACCACTTTATTTATTAACTATGGCCCGTTTACAACTAATTGTGGTCCCTTTTCTATAATGCGGGTCAACCACTTACAATTATTATTAATGAAGGCTTTATTGACTCTTTAACTAACTATGACTCTAACTTGGCCCCTTGAGATTATTACATAAATAAAGGGGTTAGGGTTGGACCCTAACATGCCCTCCTCCATCAAAAGTGACTTTGTCCTCAAGGCTGAAGTTGCGGAAACTGCTGAAGAATAGTGACTGGTTCCCAGGTCGCATCTTCTGGAGAGGTGTCTTTCCACTTGATGACTAACTCCTTGATCATGCGAATGTGGAGATGTATTTTGCGAGTATCGAGGACCTATGGTGGGAGCCAAAGTGAGCCTTCCTCATCCAATTCAGGTAGACTTATTTGAACCTTGCAATTGTTCCCCACCACTTTCTTGAGGCATGATACATGGAAGACCGAATGGATTTTTGAAGTAGGTGGCAAGGCCAGTTTGTAAGCTCCCATGCACTAAAGCATCTAATAAGGACCATAAAATTTTGGTGTTATATTCTGACATCCATTTTCTTTGAGAGATGTTTGCTTATATGGTTGGATTCACAAAAATACCTATTCCCCTTCTTGAAATGAATGCTCGAAACGATGTTAGTTAGCCTATTGCTTCATTCTGTTCTGAGCTTGATGTAGATTATCTTTGAGATGAGCGATCATGGTGGCATGGTTCTGTAGGAGCTGATAAACTGCCTGTACTTTAGAACATCCAGGGATATAAGAAACTGGTGAAGGTGGGAGTTGGCCATACACTGCCTCATATGGCATCATCTTGGTGGCTTCATGATAGTTAGTATTATACCACCATTCATCTAAAGGTAGCCATTGTACCCATTGATGTTGCTTGTCTGAAGTGAAGCACCTTAGATAGGTCTCCAAACATTTGTTGACCGCTTCTATTTGACCATTGGTTTTGGGATGATAGGTGGTACTTAGTTAGAGTTGCATTCCCTGTAGCTTGAAAATTTCCTGCCAAAATTTGTTGGTGAAAGTGGGGTCTCGATCAGACACAATGGAAGTCAGCATGCCATGCAGTTTGAAGATCTGGTCCAAGAAAACTTGAGCCACCAAAGTGGGGGTAAATGGGTGTGGTAGAGCACAAAAATGAGCATATTTGGAAAGTCTATCAACAACCACCATCATGACTGATTTGTTGTCTAACTTTGGGAGACCAGTGATGAAATCCATGGAAACATCCGTCCAGACAGAAGAAGGGAGTGACAATGGTTGTAAGGTTCCTGGTAACTTTAATTTTCCCCCTTTGTTGTGTTGGCACACATCACATTCAACTACAAAAGTAAGAATATTTTTCTTCATGCCAATCCAAAAGAAAGAATGATGTGCTCATGCATAAGTCTTTTGAAAGCCTGAATGTCTTGCAATCAGAGATGAGTGAAACTCATCCAAGATGCGGGTTTTGAGGGTGGAGGCCGAGGATAACACTACTCGATCCTTGTAGCGAAGAATCTCATCCTTCCAAGAGTAGTTTGCTAAGGAATTAGGATCTTCTCTTAAGTTATTAATGAGTTGGGACAGAGAGGGGTGGGAGAACCATTCATTGCGGGCCTCTTCAATCCAATCTGGTATGGGTAGAGAGAGTGATAAAAGGGTTCTCTCATCCTTAAATTGGTGCGATAAGGCATCAACCACTACATTGCCACACCCCTTCTTGTAAATTATCTCATAATCATATCACAACATTTTGGCAAGCCATTTATTTTGTTGTGGCGATGATAAACACTGCTCTATAAAATATTCTAGGTTATGATGGTTCGTGCGGATTTGGAAACGTCACCCTAATAAGTATGGTCACTAGGTGTCTACTGCATGTAGGATGGCCATCATTTATTTCTCCTAAATATATTGACCTAGATGTTTGCCACTAAGTTGTTTACTGGTGAAAGCCAATGGTCTACCTTATTGCATTAATACGATGCCAATACCCGTACCTGAAGCATCACATTCAATGAAAAAATATTTGGTGAAGTTGGGTATGGCCAATACTAGAGTCGAGCACATGGCCTGTTTGAGAGCCAAGAAGGCATGCTGAGCTACATCAGTCCAGAGAAATGATTTTTTCTTCAGAAGATTAGTGAGTGGTCTGGAAATGCATCCATAATTGTGGAAAAAATTGTGATAGTAGCCAGTGAGACCCAAGAATCCCCTCCAACTCTTCAAAGTTTTTTTGTTGGGGCCAATCTTGCATTGCCTGAATATTTTTCGGATCAACCCTCACTCCTTCATGACCCACAATGTGTCCCAAATACTATACTTCTTCCACACCAAAGGAGCACTTGGATAATTTGAAAAATAATTTTTGATCTTGGAGTAGTTGCAATATCTGGTCTACATGTTGAAGATGTTTGTCCCAGGTTATGTTGTAGATGAGAATGTCATCAAAGAGTACCAGGATTTTTCTTCTTCTTCTGAGATATGGTTTCGAAAGGTGGTTCATGAGGCTTTGAGAAGTGGATGGAGCATTACAAAGACCAAATGCCATGACCAGGAATTCATAAAGGCCTTCATGAGTTTGGAAGGCTGTCTTGGGAATGTATACTTCCTTCATGCGTATTTGGTGATAGCTAGAGTAGACGTATAGCTTGTTAAAGAATTTAGCACCATGCGATTCATCAATCAGATCATCAACAACCGGAATATGAAATTTGTCCTTGATAGTGAGCTTGTTAAGGGCCCTAAAGTCTGGACACATGTTCCATTATCCATATTTCTTTAGAACCATGATCACTAGAGATGAATAAGGACTGATGTCGGGACAAATAACAACAAATTGGAGGAGTTCCTTAATGGATTTTTCAATTTCATTATTTTGGGAAAAAATATATCGATATGGGTGGACATTAGGCGGCTGGGAACCCAGGACCAAAGGGATGCTATGATCATGTTCACCCCTAGAGGATGGAAGCTCTTTAGGTTTGTCAAAGACCCGCTGGTGGTGATCTAATACGTGTTGCATCTCAAGATGAATATGAGGAGTAGTGGATTCAATGGCTTGGATGGAATTAAAGTGGGCGACTACTCCATGATGGCCTTTTTTAAAAGCTTCTCCATTCGATGCGAGCTGATGATAGTAGGAGCACTTTCCTGGATTCCCATTAATGTATGAATGTGGTTGTGCTGCATTATAATTCCTAGAAATCCATTTTGATAGGGCCCAGTGTGTGAAGCCATTCAGCACCAAGGATAATGTCGTAACCACCCATTTCAATGGAAAACATGTGGGTCTTTAGGTGGTAGTATCCCATATAAAGGTTAATATTTTCACAACAGCCTTCACCATGGTCCCCCCATCAGCGATAAGGACTTGGAAATGAGATACTACCCGTACAAATCAATGAACAACTTCTGCGACTCTATTATGGATAAAGTTATGAGTGCTGCCACTATCAATCAATACCACTGCTGACCGATGTTTAATAAAGCCTTAGATTTTGAGAGTTTGGGGTGAAGAAATTCAAGCCAAGGCATGTAGTGATATAATCGACTCATCTGGCGTAGTTGTGAGATAATTGTTTGGGTCGATTTAGTTTTCACCTGCTTCTTCCTCACACAGTTCAAGGGATGGAGCTTCATCTATTGAGATGTTATCAGTAGCATCAATTTGAAATAATTTTGGTTCCTTGCATTTATGTCTAGGGGAGTACTTGTCATCATAGTAGTAGCACAACCCTTGTTTCCTTCTTTCAGCCATTTCTGCCGGTGACACCTTTTGAACCTTAAGTGTTTAGGTGGGACCCGGAGCCCAGGTGGGATGTGCCTTGGTGATGAAATTTGGATGGTTGGACTGGGAATTTAAGGTGACTTCCACATTTAAGGCCTTGCGACATTCGTCCAACCAAGTAGTTGGGTGATGCATCCAGACATTGCCTTGGATGGATTCCTTTAGGCCACTGATGAAACATTCCAAGTAAAAGTCATCTCCTGGGCCTTCGGTTCTAATGGCCAATTTTTCAAAGGCTTTAATGTAGTTATTTACTGCACCTATTTGCTAGAGGTTAGTGAGACAACCCAAAAAATTAGATTCTCGATCAAAGCGATCACATATGGATTTTGAGAACATGTTCCAAGTTTCTCCCTTTGGATAACATTTATGATTCCATTGCCACCACCGTCATATCTCTTGGTCCAAGTAAAGGGCTCCCACATGTAGTTTAGTTCCATCATCACAGATATCATTAAGGAAGAAATACTAGTCCATTTGTGCTACCCATAATGCAGGGTTAGAGTCATCAAATTTGTACATGTCCAGCTTGGGTGTCCGGTGGCTCGAAGAGTGGTGATTTCCATGGAAGTGAATGTGATGGTTGATTTCTCCTTCTATGTGTGCATAAACACTAGGCTCCTCCTTACGAGAGGTATTTATAACATCTTATAGTTGTGAGATATGGGCATAAATTTTTGCCTCGAATTCCTCAAATATTTTCTCAAGTTTGTCAACCTTCTTGACTGTCCTTCCCGCATCCATAACTTGAGATATGGTACTGAGCATACACCAACCCTAGTCAAATTTTTGAGCTTACTTAAGAGTAGTATTCTTGGAAAGAGGGTAAGCTCGGGAGTCTAGTTGAGTGGGTCACTTGAAGCCGCGCCGGGAAAAAATTTGGGACCGCCAGAAATTTGGGGGCTTACAAGTGAATGGTACCACTGCGAAAATATCTTCATCTTGAATCTTATGGGCTAAGTCTCTTGCAAGCGTCCCAGGATGGCCTCAAAATTAATATGGTCTGTACGACGGTAGAAGAACCCCAACTTCCGGATATGATATGGACAGCGGAAGCCAAACCCCAACAATTGGATCTGACCTGGAAGACAAGGTAGAGGGCGATCTTCAGATAACGGAGGGAACTATGGTCACAAAAGAGTGTCAGGTGTTACAAATTGCAATAGATGCAGGGGTCCAACAGTAGTACTCGACCCAATATTTCTGTTACACGTCATTTTGTCACATTAGGCAAATGACCATTGGTTTGGAACTTTTTCTATCCACAAACGTGTCCAAAGACATTCCCCTGCAAAGTTAGAATCTAAATCATCCCAAAGAAAGTTGAATTCCTAGATCCCATGGTACAAAAACCCTGTTTTGGCTACCTTCCTAGTTTCCTAGCTAATTTTTGCGCACACAAGGAAGACCATTAAAAGCTGCACATAAGTACGCACTGTCTTACACTATGACCCCCGAACATGACTCAACGAACATAAAAATAAAAAGTAAAGTGTAGAAGAATTGTTGGTAGTGTCTATCCCAACCAACAAGCTTTAAATAGGTGCCTATTCAGCTTTGATCCCTCCCATCATGGACCATCTCCCCTTCCTTGTGGAACCCCTATCCCAATAATGGTGGATCTCATCCCTTGGAGAATGGATCCATAACTTCCCATTCTTGGCCTATAAAGCTATTACAGGTCTGAGGATTGGGATAGGATTGTTGGAAGTAGGTTTAAGTTGTTGAGATTAGGTTGGAAGGCTTTTATTACAAGGGAGAGGGTTGGATATTGCAGAAGGGACTTGCAACATCAAGTCTATATGGTTGTAAGTATTTTCTCCAGTTTATTAATATAAAAGAAATTGTTCTTTCTAAGTTACATATTTGTTGATATAATTTGTAGGATTCCTTGATCACCTACATGGATTGTGATTTCATATTGATCAATTTATGATATATAATTGGTTAATTAGTCCATTTATCTCTTTTATTATATGTTGGATGCTTTGATCTCTTGCCTGTCTTTATATATGCAGATCTCTTTCAGGATGTTATGGAGAAGATGTAGGGAGGGACGAGAGGGACTCTAAAGCATCAAGGAGAAAATGGATGGAAGCTTTGAAAGGGACTTCATCAATCATTTTGTTTAAATAGTAAGAGGTCTCTATCATTGTATTTTCTTTCAATCAATCAGAGTCTTGAGAAAGGTAGCAATTTCTGTTTGTTTGTTACTAGGGTTCTTTGAAGTCTAGGGAGATCACTCTTGTATGCAAGAGGGATTTGTCCACATAACAAATTGGTGACTCCGCTAGGGAACCGTCTCAATCTCCTTTAGTTCTCCTTGTTTGATCTTTTCAACCTGCTGCACAAGCCTTCTCTGAGCGTCTAGAAATTTTAGAAATTTGGATTTTGGGTTGGATTTGATTTTTTTTTTATTTTTTTCTTAATTTCCCCATTGTGCGTACTTATACTTTAGGCATAGTGTGCACTTCTGCACATTTTCAGCAACACATCTTATGCGCACTGGTTTACTCCAGAGGCTGTGCACATACCTGGAATTTTTGAAAAACTTAGTTATTTTCGCTTCAAATCCAAATTTTTTGTTTTTTCCTATTGTTTTACACCTATACAAACCTCCTGTGAATGTTTTTCAGTCTAAATGAATGTTATTTTGGTTTTTTCTTGTGATTGATCTTGTGTTTGCAAATTAGGGTTGAGTCTTGTCTCATCAATGGTCGACCTATAAAAGGAGAGATTTGTTAGTCCTGTTGAGTTGATTGTCTATCTTTCTTTTGTCGATTAGATCAGGTTTTAAGTCATTTTTTCTCTTTTGCAAAATTTTATTTTGAATATCAAAGTGAATGATTCACAAGATTAGGTTTTTTTTATGAAAATACTTCTTATGCTTGTTCTGAAATGAAAAATCATTTTTCTTTCTATTTTGCTGAAGTGTTCATGAACTGAATTTGTTATTGCAAGAAAAGTTATAGCATTCAATTAGGGAAAATTCAATTTTTAGTGATTATTGGTTTCTTGTTGCATTTTTTTCGAATTCATGAGTGATTGCATGAAAAGAGAAGTTTCTTGATTTTTGTGTTATTTGGGAAAATGAAAATTTGAATTTATTTTTCAATTTTGGGTAATTCGAAATTAGATAGCTACATTTGAGGAAAAGGAATATAGTGGGGCTAGAGTTGTTGTTTATATTTCAGTTGAAGAAGTGAAAGAATCTCTCCTTACTTCAGAAAGATTTTTCATTGAAACGATAGGATTAAATTTTCATTTTCAATAGCATTAGGATTTGCACCAGATCATAATTTCATCAGTTTCACATCCATCAGCTCTGAGTAAAAAACAACTCCTAAAATTAATGCTAATTAAAATCAATCTAGAAAGTTTTATTCTTAGGGCTATTTTCCACCTACAATAGATTAGGTTGTAGGGCTTTGGAATAGGGAAGTGAGTAAATTTTCCAATGCTGGAGACAAGCACTAGAATCTTGCAATAGGGAGATAAATCCAATTATTTAAATTTTGCTCTAGGAAACTCCCCTTACAAAGGAGTCAAGCACGAGATCATATCAGGTTTGGTGAAGTGATCATACCCACTTCATTGGCTATGATACAATGATTTACAGATATTATAATGGTGCCGAAATGTACTTGGGGTCACTTGAAAGTAAATCTCCAATTAACCATGTTGAGGAGCTTTCAAGGGGATTGAGCTTTGTTACTCTTCCCTTGTGTGTATGTCTGATATGTGATTGTTCCCCCAAGTTGAATTTTTGTAGTTGGTAACCTTAGTGACCATAATCCTAGGGATATTATCCAAGGTGACGACAGAGGGAAGGTCCTGCTGTACTTGGAATAGACGTTGACTAGACTCGCTTGGACTTTTTGGAGGGTAATCTTCAATCGAGATGGCATAAGTGAGGCTACTTGCACCAAATTGTTTCATTAAGAAGGTTGTTAGTGTACTAGTTCCACTCTCTCTATCTATAGCCACTTTTCACTTTGGTATCTGTGATGTTGGATTTCATTACCAACTAGTGAGCTTGCTGTGAAAAGCTTGTTTGCATGGTTTGAACCCTTAGATTTTTTAGCATGTGTTAAATTGTTTGTTTTTACTTTTTAGAGACTTTAAGATTGGATTGTGAATATTATTTTATTTTGTGATAAATTTTCATCTTGGCTGAATCACCAAGGAAGTCACGTAGAATGCAAGGTAAACCACCTGAATACACACCTAGTCAATTGGAAAAGATAAAAACTGAAAGTTCAAAGTCAACATGATATAAAACCTTAGAAGAACCTGAAACATCAACAATTTTACAATCTGAGACAGTAGAAACCAAAGTGAATCCAAAGCAATAAATAGAATCATGCTTAGTTTTCTCTGGACCAAATATTACCAAAGTATTTCACACTGAATCTGATACTGGTGAAGTTTCATATACTGAACTAACTGAACTAGATATAGAAGAACCCGAGTCTGAAGTTTCTCAACCTGAATCACCTTCGCTCCTACGCTTAAGCCACCTTCACCTCGAAGGAAGCTTATAATTACGACTGGATTGCCTCCCGGGTCAATTAGCATTGAAGATATTACTGGAAACGAAGAGGTAGGAACACCTCATTCTCCATTTACCGGTAGTGAATCTTTTGACCTAAGAGTTTCTCCACAAGTGCCACTTTATCAACCTGTTCAACCTACTGGGCAAACTATTCCTCAAATACCTGTTCTAAGTATTGTCGTACCTGTCCAGTAGCCTATTTAGGGGATTCCTCAAACAGTTGTCCAACAACCTGTCCAGGGAATTCCACAAACACCTGTTCAATAACTGATTTAACAACCTGTTCAGAGTTCGCCACAGACACCTATTCCATGAGTATCACAAACGACAATTCCATCTTCCCCACACATATGTGTTCCTCATATTACTCAGGCAATCCCTCAAGTTTCTACTTATCAAACCGGCCCTATGGGCCAATCTATACCACAGATTCCCATCGAGAAACCTATTGTAGGAACAATAAGAACACCCTTTCAAGGCCAAGCTTTCCAAAGTATTCCTTTTCAAGGTCAAGCTTCTCAGGTTCCACATTTTCAAGGACAAGTTTTTCAAAGTCCACCTTTCCAAGGTCAATTTATTCAAAGTCAACCTGTTCAAAGTCAATTTGTTCAAGGTCAACCTTTGTAAGCTCAACCTGTACAGGGGAAATATTACTTAGGTCCAATGGGTCAAGCTAAACCTTTTCAGAGTCAACCGTACCCCGATCATACTTATCAAGTCCCTGTTCAACCTCAACCGAGTATGGTTCACCCTGGTTACGTTGGTGGAATTCCAGTTCCAACTGCATAGGCTATTCCAGGATATCCTAGGTATCCTCCTGTAGGGGGTTGTCTTAGCCCGCAAGGTTATCAAACTTTACCGCAATACGCTAATAAATAGTTACTGTTTACTACAACCTTATATTTACTCGATTTATCCCAGTTAACGAATGATCCTATTTATGCTTATCCTTATTGGCTGGCGATTCCTACCAAGTTACCGAGTGACATACCCAAATTTGAAGGTAAATTTGGGGAAGATCCATCTAACCATGTGATGACATATCATCTTTGGTGTGCATCAATTATTTAATTGATGATTCTATCCATCTTCCCCTTTTCCAACGAACTTTAACCGGTTCGACAACCAAATGGTAGATTGAGCTACCTCGCATGTCTTTCCATAACTTTAACTCCCTGGAAATAAATTTTTTAACCCACTTCTAGTTACTGATCCATTATGATATTGTTACCGAACTATTGAATTCTTTAAAATAATCAAAACCGACTCACATTCCAATCAAATCCGTGAATGGAGCCATAGACATCAATTAGTCAAAGTTTTTATTCCAAATTATATTTTAGCTGAGTGGTTTACAAAGTCACTTCTTCTCGTTATTACGAAGGATGTTTCTAAGGGAAGTGTCGTCACGGAAGAGTAGGTAATTTCTCGTGCCCAATATTTAGAATTAGTCTACGCCCAATCTGGCACCTTATATGAGAAAATCCCGAACTTACCACACCCTATAGGTGATCAATAGTTACTTCTCCTACAGGATCTAATGCCACTGATGGTATCATAGGTTCTATTAACCTACATTCTAAGGGGAAAAATAAAAATTCTAAGAGTACTCAGACTTTGGCCATACAAGATTCACCATCTGAAAGCCTTTCTCTGGAAACTATTTCTGAGATTAATGTCGTAGAATCATCTACAGACAAATCCAAATCGATCGGAGGTAAAAATAAGGGGAAAGGTAAATAAAAACAAAATGATTCTTCAAAAGCGAAACCCAAACTTAATCTACTGACGAAAAACGTAAACCTTGTTATCATTACCTTATTTGCAATGAGGATCATTATATGAAGGAATCCCACATCAAGCAGAGGTTTCCAAATTCATCAAAGGTTCTCCAACTCCCACTATTTTAAAGGATCCATTTCCTTCTCAAGACAACAAGATGGTTTCTGAGAACACATCTTCCTCTTCCACATCGCAAGATATCATGATGATGTCTTCGCAACAAGTCATGGTAGCTACGAGATCAAAAGATTACGGATCAAAGGGTCCTTTTAATAATGGAAACGAGGCTAGTTCATCTGGTCAAAGTTCTGGTTCAATTCCTCCTCCTCCTTCTGAACCATTACAGGTCAAGAAACCAAACCTTGGCATGATGATTCAACCAGCCCCAAAAGGTGTGCTTCGGAAATTAGTTTTCAACCCACATGCTAGAGATGCACATAATTATGACATTGTTGAAGATCTGGATATGTATCCTTATGCAATGTTAGCTCTAGAAGTGCTGCAAACATTCCCGCACAACGAAAGATTTTATTGTCAACTATAGGATATATTGATCCATAAGACTCTAATCTAATTATTTTTTATCTTGAGATTCATATACCGAGATTCCCTCATCACATAGCATTCCAGATTCTGGTTTTTGTTAAAACCAGATGAGTGTTTTGCACAATTGTTGATGAAGGAGCTTCTACATGTATTATGTCGATTGCATGTTGTAAAGCTTTAGGTTCTCCAACCATCAATCAATCACCTACCACTCTAAAAGCCTTTGATGGAAGATATTTTCTTCCTTATGGAATCCTTAACGATCTGCCCATAGAGCTAGAAGGTAAAACAGTCACAATCGAAGTTGAAGTTGTTGATTCTCAGCTCGATTATAGGCTTTTACTTGGTCGAAGTTGGACCTATGTTATGTCAGCAATGGTCTCATCCCTTTTTTGAATGATACAATTTACTCACAAAAGGACTATTTTCAAAGTAGACCAATTTTATTACTATACTTCAGACCCTAATTCTACGGGTAACATACCATTTGTCGATAAAACAAATGCTCTTTATGAAGATGTTGGTGTTGGTTTTCTCAAAGACTCATCGTTGATGGAAACCTTTGCACTTCCTCCAACTAAATTCCCTTCTAATTTTTCCAAGGTTAACATGATTACATCAAGCACTATGGAATCATATGATCCCTGGATAGTGCCTTTAGAGTTTGAATTAGCCTCCTATGGAAATGAGATGCCTTTGAGCCCTTTTGAATTGGCTTACCAGGTAGTTCAATCATTTTCTAACCCATCATCTTTTGATATTGATCGAGTGGATACGATCAATGAAGATTATTCTCCTTTACCTTTGTTAGAACCAGTTCACTTCCTGATCCTTTCGATTATAAGGTTTCAACTGACGAAAGTATCATGGAGGTCATGACTTTGGATGAAATTCCATGGAACGATTACCATCATCATTCATATTTTCTACCTAACCCTGATAAAATCGAGAATTATTTTTCGAATATATTTTTCACTTGAGATTATAGATAATATAGAATGGACCATGTCAAATTTTCAAGTTGAATCTGAAAGGAATTTGGGTAATATATCTGCAACGATTTCCATAGATATCTCATTCAAAACAAGATTTGTTGAAAATATTCATGTAGGTGCTTCATTCTCAGTTGAAGAGATTCAAACGTATAAAGTCCTATTTCAAGAATTCCACGAAATTTTTCCCTGGTCCTATGAGGAAATGCCATGAATCAATCCAAGCATTATTGTGCATGAGATCAAGACTTACCCAAATTCCAAACCCATCAGACAACATTTACATCCTGTGCATCCACGAAAAGGTGCTGCAATTAAAGTTGAGGTCTAGAAACCACTCAAAGTAAGTTTCATCTACCTAGTTCCCTTAATTGATTGGGTATCCAATATCGTACCTGTTAACAAGAAATAGGAAACCATTAGAGTATGTGTCAATTATAGGGATATCAACAAGGCTTGTCCGAAATAAGATTATCCCACTCCCAATATCGATCAAATTATTGACCTATGTGTCGGAAATGAAATGTTTTAATTTATGGATGGATTTTTTGGCTACAATAAAATCAACATACTTCCAGCTGATCAACACAATACTGCATTCATCTTCCCATGGGGGACTTTTTCCTATCGAAAACTCCCATTCGGTTTGAAGAATTATGGTGAACCTTTCCAATGGGCAATGTCTTATGCATTTCACGATATCAAGCATATTGTGCAACCTTATTTGGATGACTTGCCAACTCATTCACTGAGACAGGAAGACGATCCAATGCATTTGAGAGAAATATTTATTAGATGTCGTCATTACAATATTCGTTTGAATCCACATGAGTGTGTTTTCTGTGTTCAATCTAGTGTATTTCTAGGGTTTTTCATTTCAAAGGAAGGCATTCATGTCGCTCCATTGAAGGTTGAGGCTATTTTGAATCTGCCTCCTCCTTCTAATCTACGCCAACTCCAAAGTTTGCAAGGGAAGGAAAAATTTCTACGTCGATTTATTCATAACTAAGTTGAGTTGACTAAAGGTTTTACTCGACTTTTGAAAAAGGGCATCTTGTTTATCTATGATGAAGTGGCTCAAAAGGCCTTTGATGCACTTAAATATGCGTTGACTCATACACCGTTGTTGAATCCTCCCAATTATCACCGAGACTACTTTTTATACTTAGCCGCGTCTGATGCCACCATTGGCATGGTTCTAGTTCAAGAAGACGAATCAAACGAAGAGCATGTGATATATTACTTAAGTCATAATTTGACCAAAACTGAAGAAAAATATGCACATGTGGAGACATTGCCCATGGCAGCTGTGCAAGTTGTCCAATGTTTCCGTCACTACATTCTATTGCACAAAACTATTGTGATTTTTGATTGTAACCCCATGATTTACATTCTTACTAGACAATTATTGGGGGGCAAGTATTCCAAATGGATAGTCATCCTACATGAATTCAATTTGGAATTCATTAAATCTAAATCAGATAAATCATTGGTATTTGTTGAATTATTATGTGTCTTTCCCCATACTGAAATGGAAAATGTGGTAGAGGAATCTCTTCGAGACGAATCTCTCTTTTTAATAAGTACTTTAGATCCTTGGTATGGAGATATCATCATTTATCTTCAAACCCAAAAATTTCAACTTGAATTGAGTCGAATTGATTGTCATCGTATTCGGTATCAATCCCAACAATACAATATTGTTGGCGATACACTTTATCGTCATGGTGTCAATTCCATCTTCAGACGACGTTTAACTCATGAAGAAGCCAAAAAGGCATTAAATGAATACCATTATGGATCTTGTGGCGACCATATGTCCGGGTTTTCCATTGCTCAAAAGATCATGCGCGTAGGCTATTTTTGGCCTTCTATGTTTAAATATTGTATCACTGTAGTCCGGAAATTCCATAATTATCAAATTTATGATCGAAAAGTGTGTGCACATCCAACTCCTCTTCACCAAATCATTGTTGTCAGTCCTTTTGCTAAGTGGGGCATCGATTTCCTTACATGTAACCCTCACTCGGCTAGGGGGCATGGGTACATTATCCTCACGATAGATTATTTTACGAAATGGGCCAAGGCGATGCCCACATATAAGGATGATGGTGAAACAACATTGATTTTCATGTTCAATCAAGTGATTGATCGATTCAGAGTTCCACGAGCCATCGTCACAGACCATGGTATCCATTTTCGAAACCATATGATGATCGATCTTACCATGAAGCTAGGCTTGCGTCATGACAGTTCTACTCCATATTACCCGTAGGAAAATGGCCAAGTAGAAGTCGTTAACAAGGTTTTAACCACCATGCTTAAACAAATTATCGGGATTCATAAACGAGAGTCACATTTAATGATTTATCCACCCTTGCGGGCATACTATACCACAACAAAAACTTCAATATGTTTTACTCCTTTCCAGGTCATTTACGTCATGGAAGAAGTTTTACGGATTGAATGCAAGATACCATCTTTTGAAACTAGAAATTGAATTGTACCAACCACTTCTGCTGAAGAATAAAATTTCATGTACTTAGCATGTCTCGATGCAACTCGCCATGATGTTGGATTAACTAGCGAGGCCCAAAAGAAACGAGTTAAAGCATAGTATGATCAAAATGTCAAACCCTGTTCATATGCAGAAGGTGCTTTAGTCTTGGTCTATGATCATAAGCACGGTAAGTTAGGTGCTGGTAAATTGAAGTCCATGTGGCATGGCCCTTATGTTGTAAAACATGCACTGGAAAAAGGGGCCTATGAACTGGTTTATTATGACAAAATCCCTTTGGGAAATCCAAAAAATGGTCTTTACCTAAAGAGATATTATGCTTAGATTGTTCGGTGAAAGGTTTGTATATTACTGTACCATAGCTTACGTCTGGCAGTTTTTAGCAACTTTTTATGATTTTTCCACTACTTCTCTTCCTCATCTTGTGTTATTCTTGATTTGTAGATGTCAACGCTCCCTCAAGATTATATTGGCTTCGTTGATGGCACCAGTCATAGTACTCAGAATTTGTCTTCTGCAGTCTGGTTCATTTATTCGCCCACAGACGAGTTAGTTTCTATTCATGGGATATGCCTTGGTCAAACAACGAATAATATTGTAGAATATAGTGCAGTGATTGAGATATTATCTGATGCTATTGCATTTGGAATTTGTCGGATGATCGTCAGGTTAGATTCACAACTCGTGGTATTACATTTGAATGGTGTTTATTCAGTTAGAAGTGCTTCCATGTTAAGGATGTTTTTGCGGGTTTGTCTTCTTGCCAGCACAAATACTTAACTTTTTCTTGACATCTGAATAGGAGATCTATCCAATAGATTTGTTCAATATTTTTATTTTGAACTTCAATATCTTTCATAATCATGTCTCCTAAATTTCCAGGCAATTTTGATAAGAAAGAAACTTTTTGAGTAGGATCATTATTTAGACTAGCTTTGAAAACTTTAGCCATATATTCTGATCCAAACTGATCTAAATCTTTCAGATCTTTTAACTCCATCCTAGTCAGATCAGTAATTATTTGCTTTCTTTCATCAGTAGGTTCTGGAACAAATTGAGTAAGTAACAAAACTTCTAAAGTAGCTAAACCCAAGGCTGCAACATTCTGTCTTTCTTCGTTTGAACCGGCCATCCACCAATCCAAAACAATACCTGCCATCCGTTTTTCTGCTAGCAAGAAGATTGAAAAATTGTCTAACTTGGACACAACTTGCATTTGGTACAAAGCACCAATCCATATTCTAATTGATTCAGCTGGATTTTTAGATCTATCCAAATCTAGAACATATCCAGATGAATTAGTAGCAAATAAATCTTCTTCGACTCTGGGATATTTTGGTTCTTTATACATGTTAGCTTTCTGCAGGGAAGGCATTATGAATGATGGAAATAGAGTAGCAGCATTTTCAAAAGTAGCCAATTCACTTTTGTTTCTGTGAAATGAAGTTGAATTGGGTTTTTCTATTTTAAAACCAATTTGGCTACTACTAGACTCAGCTACTTCTTCTTGGGAATCACTAGTTTCCCATTTCTGTGGGATTTCCATAGTTTTAGAAAACTTTGGAGGCTGTGACTCTTTTTTCTTTCTCTCTCTTCTTCTTCTTCTTTATCTTCTCTGTGTTGTCTATAAGCTGATTGCTCATCATGTAGAAGTTTAAGATTTGCAAGAATTAATTCACTCTGACATCCCAAATCATCTAAAACTTCTTCTGCATGGGCACACCATGTAGTTAAATAATTGCCGATCTGATATGTCTGATCAAGATCATTTGTGTTCTGTGCATTATGTTCAATCAATGGAGCACAGTCTGCACGAGTAGTTGGCTGCCGAGAAGATGAAGAAGTGGTGCAGAATTTTTTACGAGGAGGCCATTTGCCACCTTTGACATCTCTGCGATTGGCATATTGCCATTCTTCAACAGGAGGAAAATAACCTATACGATGCATTTTATTTACAGTGGGTAAAAAAGGTTTGGACTCTGGTATATACAATTCAGTAGATGATAACAAAGGCTCAGTTTGACTCTGACTGACTTCTTGGATAGTAGACAAATCATGACTACCTGAAGGAACCTCAGTTGGAGCAATAGGAATAACATATCTTTTTGGCCTGGTAATGGGACGAGGTACTTTTGGCCTTGGAGGAATCAATTTTACTTGGCCATTATCAATAGCAACTCGTTTTAATTTTAATTTAGGCTTTTTCTCATCAGCAATAGATTTATATTGGAAATACCAATTTCCTGGTAACTCAGTGGGGTCATATAACACACCTTCAACTTGGGCATTGGACAAACCAACAGTTACACAATCTTTCAGTACAGGCTGTTTCAGCTTTGGATGTGCAGTATTGGTAAGTTGAAATGAGGCTTGTCCTATTACAGAGAGATATTCACTTTCTTCGGCCATAGTTAACCCTTGTACCCCAGTTAATAGTTTCCAACAATCTTTCAAGTGTACATCATTCAAGGTGATGGAATAGTCGGGATAGATTGTCCCATATTGACAACCTGTGGAAAGGTTTCCCATAATAGTTCCAATCCTAGCATGGTCATAATTCTGATGACGGGTATCGAATAATTCAGAAATGCAGGGAGTGTTTAATCCATGACGAAACAGAGGTGCAAGACCTATCCTTATGCCTCCAAAATGAAGATAATAATATTTTCCTTCTTTAGCATACTGGCGAAATTTTTTAATTTCATCATCAGAAAACAGATTTAAAGCAAGGATTTGAGTAGAAGGTCCAGAGATTTTTATGGTGATTTCTACTTCTTTCAGAAAAGTCTTTCTCTTCAGAACAAAAGTCATGGGTAGTTTATAAACATCAGTAGCATGCAAAGCAGGAGGAGTCCACTTAGAAGGATCTTCTACTATCTCATGATTTTCATTTTCATTATGTTCAGATTCAACAGATCGGGATGAAACTTCAGTAATGACTTTTCGATCTATAGAAGAGAATGAGCGTAAGAGATTGGCCATATTTTATAATCTAAACCAGAGATTGACTAAAGAAAGCGTTTATCTACTCAGCACAATGTATAACAGAGATGCCTTTCGAAGGCTGCCTGGCTTTCTCTAGGCTCTGTCTATAGATTACAGACTCAGGACTAGAACAGGGCTCTGATACCAAGTTTACTCAGACTTCAGAAGATGATGGACTTCGTAACTTACTTGAATGTATTGAAGAGAACGCTGAAGCATAATTTCCTCACATCAACCAGAGATATGCGTGGACTGCGCGACTCCTTTTCGCTTCTCCAACACGCCTTACAATCTCGACAACTCAGATGATCTTGGAACAAAACAGTCCTCAGACTGGCGGCCCAGCAGGCTTCAATATTAATTCAAAATAAGATTACACACCATAGATAGCTTCAAGTCGAGAGCTTGTCTAGCCTCTGATCTTTGAGAGCTCACAATACAACTCAAATCACTCACACACTCACTCGAAAAACACACGATGCCTGAACTCTGCAGGAGTTCATTCTTAAATAGACTAAAACCGAATCTAACTTACCTAAGACATGACATAAGATAGAAATAATTGAGGGTCCTGTCGGTATCTTTTTCCACCGACGGTGTCTACTCAATCTTTCTTTTGTACAAAGATTTCTGTCACAACATGTGACCAACAGTGTCACATTGCTGACAAGAGATTCTTTACCAAGAACCTATCGGACTCCTATCACTATCATAATCTAATTCAAAATCAGAATCAGGAGGAGTCTTTTGTCTTTCCCATGAATATGTCAGATTTGACAATATTTCTTGTGGATTTTTCCAGGAAGATGTAAGCCACGATAAATATTCTTTCTCCCAAGTGGGGTCATTTTGTACCTGAGCATCTTGATAAACATCAACAAATACGGTTTCTTTTTCTTCGCCCACTTTTGCTTTTCCTTTTGGATCATGGATTGCTATTGAAGATGCTTCTTTTTGTGGTGCATGTGAACTTTGTCCTGTGTCATACGAAAATTTTATCGAATCTGCAGTTTTCCGTAGACTCTTTGATGGAAAGAGATAATCATCTTTATTCCATCTGTTCACATATGCAAATGGATCAATTTCAATCCCAAGGAAGGAATCTTTCTTACTTTTTCTAAAGTCTGGCAAGGACTGCACTGCCAGCTCTACTCCATCTAACCAGTCCCATCTAAAGATTTGAAACATGCTGACTGATTGTTCGATGGCTGCTTGAACCCACAATTTGCACTGATGACTGACATGTCCTTGATCTTGCCATCCAACTTCAAACATCATTGCTGAACATACTCGGTTTGATAATAGCAGATTTATCAGACATACAGAATCTTCTGTCCAACTTCCTGAAGATACACTGATGGTTATTAATGCTTTTTGATTAATAATTAATCTTAACACTCCTCTTTTTCCTTGCATCGGCTCCAATGTTTTAATCATTGAGATCTTTTCTGGTAATTTTAGTGAGTGGAATTCTTGAAGCCACATAGAAACCTTTTTTATTTGTTCTGGATTTTCTGCCAATGTGGATTCTAGAACACTATCCGTACCATACATTTGTGCAAATGGATTAGGTTCTATTGGATTGCGGAATTCCATACTCTGATAATCCCAAGGTTCTGTAAAAGTTCTGAGATACTGGAGTGTTCTCATAACACACTGAGATGCTCTTAGTTGAACTTTCTTTTGACATCTGCCATTCTTTATCTCCCAATCTGCAAAAGGCTAAAACAATTCATACTGTGGAAAAGAATCTGTAGACACAAAATTTTCATCAGGTTGCTGTAAGAATGCGGCATCTAGTTCTTCAAATAGATCAGGAATTCTCAAAGATTGTAGAAATTTTAAAACTCCTCTATTCATATTTATTTCTTCAAGATCCAACATTTTTGCCGAAACATATACAGCAACAGAAAAATCAATTCCACCAATAATTTGATAATAATTCAAAGTTCTGAGAACTTTGATCATATCTTCTGTGAACCTGTTATCCCAAGTGTCATCAAGCAATCTAAAATAAACCTTCACCTTTAGATTTGGCAGGGGATAGACTTTTACCAATTCATCATCAAGATTAAGAAAAATACCAACATTTTTATGCTGCCAGGCTTGACATCGTTGAATCCATTGATTTCTTCTTAATCGCAGACCAACCACCTTCTTTATTTCTTCAACAATATCACCTAAGAGAAATTCTAGAATTTTGAAACGCTGTACAAAGGTTTCAAAATTATCATCAGAAGCGGATTTACCGGCAATATTAAACATACTCTGTTTCTGTACATGAACTTTGTTCATTTCTCTCGTCAAAGCATCTGCAAGAAAGTTAGAATTTCCAGGGATCCATTCGACATCAAATTCATACATTTGAAACCACATCTGCCATGCTAGCAGTCGTCCACGAGCTAGCTGCTTAGAAATCTTTGCATTTAAAAAATATTTAAAATTCATGGAATCAGTACGAATTAAGAATTTTGCAGGAGCCAAATATATTTCAAATTTCTGAATTCCATTGAAAATGGCAAGGGTTTCTTTTTCTGCAGGAAAATAACCTTTTTGATGTTTCTGGAATTCTCCCGAGGCATATGCACAAAGAACTTCTTCAATCTTTTCTCCTTCTTCTTTTCTTTCAAGAAGTGTTGCTGCCCAAAAATTATCTGAAGCATCTGTCTGTAAAATCAGAAATCCATTACCTGGTGGTTTTAATGCTGGCAGATTTTGACATTCTTGCTTAAGCAACTGAACTGCTCTAGTAGCTTCATCTGACCATCCACCATTAATATGCTGACGAATAGGTGAAGTTTTCTCAGATAGATTTGGGATATATTTATGTACATAATTTAAAATCCCGATAAATCTCTGAATCATATGTTTATCTGTCAGCTGATCAGGAAATTCAGACAGTTTTGTTAATACATGTGGTTGCATCTGAATTTTCCCATTACTGATATGAATTCCAAGAAAATCAACATTTTCTTGAAAGAGGATCATTTTCTTTTCCGATAAAACAAGACCATGTGCCTTGGCCTCTTCAAGAAATATCTGCAAGTGTTTCAAATGAGATTCTAAATCTGAACTATGTACAAGAATATCATCAATATATACAACAATAAAATCATATTTACTGAAGATATGGTCCATTCTTCTTTGAAAGAAGGCAGGAGCATTCTTCAATCCGAAAGGAACAACTTTCCACTGGAAGAAACCTGCAGGACATGTGAAAGCAGTTTTGTGGCGATCTTCTTCTGCAATCTGAATCTGATAATAGCCCGATTTCATATCAAATTTGCTAAAGATCTTACTTCCTTGAATTTTCTGCATAATGGTTTCCTGTCTAGGCATAGGATAATTAAAACTTTTTGTTATTGCATTTAATGGCTTGTAGTTAATAACCATCCTATCTTTTCCACGAACAATTTCTGAATGATTTCTGACAAGGAATGCAGAACAGGAATAATGAGATTCACTTTTTTCAATCAACTGAAGATCTAGCAATTCTTGAATCTGCTTTCTCATTTCTTTTTCTTCAGCAGGGGTGCATGGTATTAATTTACCGGTTACCCCATTATCATGCAATGTCTTAATTTCCTGCTGTGGACTTTCTGTGGTCCAAAAGGCCTGAGGATTGTTTGAACAACATTTTAACAATTCTTCATATAGACTGATTTGTTCAGCTGACCAATTGGGATCTCTATTGGCTTTTTGGGTAGGTTGTGATTTGGCCTCATACATCATTAATACTTCTTTCCAATCATGAGACTCATTTTTTACTTTTCTGGAACCTACCTTCTTCTGGCTCTGCTCTCTTCTGGCTTCTGAGTTTGCCATTGTTAATCTTGGAACTGCAACTGCTTTCTTTTTGACATTACAAATGATTTTGTCTTCACTTATTGTCACAGGCAGTACTGAGTTAATAAATGGCATACCTAAAAATAAACTTGCAGAAGCATCATAATGCTGAATAGCAGAGATCTTGATAGTAACCCCCCCAAGTTTTAAAGAAATGTTATCTACATAATGGGTAAGGTTAACTGATCCGCCAATAGTTTCTGAAACAATAATATGCTGCAAAGGTTTCCATAATCCTTTGAAAAGAGATGGTCGGGCAAGATTATTGGAACCACCAGTATCAATGAAAGCATCAACACTAATCCATTCACCACGGACTTGAACTTCAACGGGAATGTACAAAAGATTATTGGATTTGACCATCTTTTTAAGAAAAGCATTTTCTTCATCTAGAGCAGAACTATTTACAGGGAGTGATGATGATGAAGACGCAACTGTTTTAGGATATGGACAGAAAGAACTCACAGGTGGTTGTGGAGGCAAGGAATTTAAACTGGGGAAGGAGTTCTTTAAGTCTGCAATAGTAACAGTTTCTATAGAAGAATTATCTGAGTATTCTTCTGTAAAATCTTCTGTATCTGTCTCATCACTATAATGATTTTCTTCTTCAAACTCGCTTGGTTCACTTTCAAAACCAGAATAACAAACATTCATCTTTTGGCTGACATCATTAAAAGATTCAGTGTCTGATAATGAAGCATCAGTCAGGATATATACATCAGATACCTCATCATTGGAATCGACTACTGACCAATCATCTGCAAATTCATCAATCTCAAAACAGGCTTTCAATTTATTAGAGGAACTCTTGGGACATTTTCGAGCAAAATGTCCTTCTTGCTTACAAATGAAGCAAGCATTGTCTCTTTTTGGTTGTTTCCTCTTTTTAACATATCTAAATTTTCTGAATGGTCTTCTAGGATTAGCAACCCTTTTTGGTCTGTATTTACCATATTTCTTTGTTCTTCTTTTTCTGAAAGGAGTCCAGGGTAATACAGAACGACAAACATTCAGACTTGGTGAAACATTATGAACCTATTTTTGCCAGCACAAATACTTAACTTTTTCTTGACATCTGAATAGGAGATCTATCCAATAGATTTGTTCAATATTTTTATTTTGAAGTTCAATATCTTTCATAATCATGTCTCCTAAATTTCCAGGCAATTTTGATAAGAAAGCAACTTTTTGAGTAGGATCATTATTTAGACTAGCTTTGAAAACTTTAGCCATATATTCTGATCCAAACTGATCTAAATCTTTCAGATCTTTTAACTCCATCCTAGTCAGATCAGTAATTATTTGCTTTCTTTCATCAGTAGGTTCTGGAACAAATTGAGTAAGTAACAAAACTTCTAAAGTAGCTAAACCCAAGGCTGCAACATTCTGTCTTTCTTCGTTTGAACCGGCCATCCACCAATCCCAAACAATACCTGCCATCCGTTTTTCTACCAGCAAGAAGATTGAAAAATTGTCTAACTTGGACACAACTTGCATTTGGTACAAAGCACCAATCCATATTCTAATTGATTCAGCTGGATTTTTAGATCTATCCAAATCTAGAACATATCCAGATGAATTAGTAGCAAATAAATCTTCTTCGACTCTAGGATATTTTGGTTCTTTATACATGTTAGCTTTCTGCAGGGAAGGCATTATGAATGATGGAAATAGAGTAGCAGCATTTTCAAAAGTAGCCAATTCACTTTTGTTTCTGTGAAATGAAGTTGAATTGGGTTTTTCTATTTTAAAACCAATTTGGCTACTACTAGACTCAGCTACTTCTTCTTGGGAATCACTAGTTTCCCATTTCTGTGGGATTTCCATAGTTTTAGAAAACTTTGGAGGCTGTGACTCTTTTTTCTTTCTCTCTCTTCTTCTTCTTTCTTTATCTTCTCTGTGTTGTCTATCAGCTGATTGCTCATCATGTAGAAGTTTAAGATTTGCAAGAATTAATTCACTCTGACATCCCAAATCATCTAAAACTTCTTCTGCATGGGCACACCATGTAGTTAAATAATTGCCGATCTGATATGTCTGATCAAGATCATTTGTGTTCTGTGCATTATGTTCAATCAATGGAGCACAGTCTGCACGAGTAGTTGGCTGCCGAGAAGATGAAGAAGTGGTGCAGAATTTTGTACGAGGAGGCCATTTGCCACCTTTGACATATCTGCGATTGGCATATTGCCATTCTTCAACAGGAGGAAAATAACCTATACGATGCATTTTATTTACAGTGGGTAAAAAAGGTTTGGACTCTGGTATATACAATTCAGTAGATGATAACAAAGGCTCAGTCTGACTCTGACTGACTTCTTGGATAGTAGACAAATCATGACTACTTGAAGGAACCTCAGTTGGAGCAATAGGAATAACATATCTTTTTGGCCTGGTAATGGGACGAGGTACTTTTGGCCTTGGAGGAATCAATTTTACTTGGCCATTATCAATAGCAACTCATTTTAATTTTAATTCAGGCTTTTTCTCATCAGCAATAGATTTATATTGGAAATACCAGTTTCCTGGTAACTCAGTGGGGTCATATAACACACCTTCAACTTGGGCATTGGACAAACCAACAGTTACACAATCTTTCAGTATAGGCTGTTTCAGCTTTGGATGTGCAGTATTGGTAAGTTGAAATGAGGCTTGTCCTATTACAGAGAGATATTCACTTTCTTCGGCCATAGTTAACCCTTGTACCCCAGTTAATAGTTTCCAACAATCTTTCAAGTGTACATCATTCAAGGTGATGGAATAGTCGGGATAGATTGTCCCATATTGACAACCTGTGGAAAGGTTTCCCATAATAGTTCCAATCCTAGCATGGTCATAATTCTGATGACGGGTATCGAATAATTCAGCAATGCAGGGAGTGTTTAATCCATGACGAAACAGAGGTGCAAGACCTATCCTTATGCCTCCAAAATGAAGATAATAATATTTTCCTTCTTTAGCATACTGGCGAAATTTTTTAATTTCATCATCAGAAAACAGATTTAAAGCAAGGATTTGAGTAGAAGGTCCAAAGATTTTTATGGTGATTTCTACTTCTTTCAGAAAAGTCTTTCTCTTCAGAACAAAAGTCATGGGTAGTTTATAAACATTAGTAGCATGCAAAGCAGGAGGAGTCCACTTAGAAGGATCTTCTACTATCTCATGATTTTCATTTTCATTATGTTCAGATTCAACAGATCGGGACGAAACTTCAGTAATTACTTTTCGATCTATGGAAGAGAATGAGCGTAAGAGATTGGCCATACTTTATAATCTAAACCAGAGATTGACTAAAGAAAGCGTTTATCTACTCAGCACAATGTATAACAGAGATGCCTTTCGAAGGCTACCTAGCTTTCTCTAGGCTCTGTCTATAGATTACAGACTCAGGACTAGAACAGGGCTCTGATACCAACTTACTCAGACTTCATAAGATAATGGACTTCGTAACTTACTTGAATGTATTGAAGAGAAAGTTGAAGCATAATTTCCTCACATCAACTAGAGATATGCGTGGACTGCGTGACTCCTTTTCGCTTCTCCAACACGCCTTACAATCTCGACAACTCAGAAATGCAATATTCATTCATATATTGTACAAGATAGACATAAATATAAGTAGTAGGTTTCATTAGATAAAAGGCTGAAGAGCTTGGAGAGATAATCTACCTGGAGAAAATGGCTCGTGATTTCGCCCAATAGTTTGCTCGGAATCAACTTCTGAAGTTTCTGGTGAAAATGACCTTTATCACTCTCAAAAGGTTAAAAACACAAATGGTAATTTTTATTTTACTTTTTGGGTATTTTATAAGTTTTTAGGGCTATTTAAATATTAATTTTTAGCTATTAAATTTTAAAATCCATTTTGATAATGTTTTTCGCTACATTTTTTAGCAGAGATAATTATTTCGACTTTAAGTGTGTAGGTCACAGGTCATTAACGAAAAACTAATCATTTTGGTACTGAGTACATTTTATCACTTTTTCAAACTCATTAAAACTTGTGAAAAAGCGAAATTATGGAGTTCTCTTTACACCCTTTTTAGTCTCCTTAAAAATGAAAAGATCACCAAGTACTTGATTGTTTGAACTCGTAAAAGTAAATGAACAACTGCCTATTCAGTATAAGTTTACCCCTTTTACGGAATGAACTAGATTATTTACGAAAAATGTATATGTTGACTAATCATGGTAAATATATTTATGTAGAAAATCTTGTAGATTCATAAGCTAATGCAATTTGCTAAAGCAAGAGCAGAGAATCTACTTCTGCTCTTTACAGCGGAAGCCCATAAACATCTAGCAAACAATAATCAATAGAGGAAGAGAATCAAAGGCACATAACACAATAAATATCTGGGAAAATCCACAACTCAAAAACCCACTATATATTTTGTATTAATCCGGAAAATCAAGATGAAATTACAATGCTTTTTCTCTCTAGAACAATCCCAGCACTCGACAAATTCAAACTCCAACTCATAAGCAATCTCAAGGCCAAATCTTAGCCTCTTCACAAGATCTCCAAGTCTCTATTGCAATACATAATTCCTATGGAGGATAGCTCGTATTTAAAGGGAAATAAAGCCTCTAAAAAATGCGCAATCCCTTAAGGATCAATTCTTGAATGCATGCACTATCAGTGCAACTAAGAAAAATATAAAACAAATAGTACACTGTCCCTGAACTCTAGTATCAACTGGGTCTTTCTTAGAATCGACATGCATGAGTTTTTGATGAGTAAATATTCAGTTAACTATAGTAGCACTGGCAGAGTTCATTAGTGACACTAGTAACAGTTAACTCACTATTAGTTCTCTTAATCAGTTTGAGAACTAATTTAACTGAATTGACGCATGAAACCGAGTCTTCTATTTTACAACTCACAATTAACTCATACTGGACTCCTACAAAGTAGGGAGAACATACACTTGACGACATAAAGACTTCCAACTCGAATTTCCTATGTTAATTAAGTTTAATAAACTTAATTTAACTATTTTCAGTTGCTATGAGAATAGAGTTCGAATTTAATTCATAGTTTAATTCAAGGACAAATTAAACTGGAATTTCTTGTTGCCATTCTCAACACTCCCTCTCAACAAGAAAGGTATTATCAACTACCCCGATCCTGCCTTTGTGAAACTCAAATTTACATCTTGACAATGCCTTTGCCAATGTCAGCATCTTGCTCCTCTGTGGGAATGTAATCTAACAACATGATCCGCCTCAATACACAATATCTGATATGATGATACCGGATATCAATATGCTTGGACTGATCATGAAATACTAGATTTTCAGAGAGTTTGATACAACTTCGATTATCACAATAAATCACTGTCGGATCCATCTGCGACCAAACAAACCAACCAGGATCTTCCTCATCCAGATAGCCTCACATGCTTCCTGACTTGCAACCATGTACTCTGCCTCTGCCGAACTGAGTGCAACCGATCTCTGTTTCCTGTTGTACCAAGAAACTGCCGCTGACCCAATACTAAAGATCCCTCCTGATGTACTCTTCCTGTTGGATGGACTCCCTGCCCAATCTGCATCGGTGAAGCCTTGAAACTTCACTCCCTCTATCCGTTTGTACCATAACCAAAACTGAGTAGTGCCTATGAGGTATCTCAATACATGCTTAGTAGGCCTAACCATCACTTGACTAAGCTGGTTAACTACATAGCACATATTCGGTCGTGTGTTCACTAAGTACATGAGTGAACCCACAAGCTACCTGTAAACAGTAGCTTCCACTACTTCCCCCGAAGTAACATCCTCCTTCCTCCAGTTACCAACTAGAGGAGTCTCCATGGGTTTACTACTCTCCATGTGGAATCTCCTAAGTATCTCGTTGGCATACTTGTCCTGAGATACAAACAAATCCCCATTTCCTTGCCATACCTCCATGCCAAGAAAGTAATGCATGAGCCCCATGTCCTTCATCTCAAACTCTCTTGCAAGGTCCTCCTTGTAATATTTGATGAGCTTCTAATCACTTTTCAGTATAAGGTCATCTACATAAAGTGCAATGATCAACAAATTACCTTCCACCACTATGTGATACAGGTTCACATCCACTTCACTCTTCGTGAAGCCCAACCCAGTGAAGTAGCTATCTATCATGGTGTACCAAGCATGGGGTGCTTGCTTTAGCCCTTACACCGCTCTCTTGAGTTGGCACACATGTGAATCACGGTCTAAAGTTTCAAAACCTTTAGGCTACTCTATGTACACCTCATCCTCAATCATGCCATTGAGGAAGGCAGTCTTCACATCCATCTGATGGATCTTCCAACCCATCTGTGTTGATAGTGCCAAAATATATCTGATTGATGAGTACCTTGCAACAGGAGCAAAGGTCTCATCATAGTCAATCCCCTCTACCTGTGAAAAGCCACGGGCCAAAAATATGGCCTTATGCTTCTCCACACTACCATCTGTAGCTTGCTTTACCTTGTAAATCTAATGGGAGCTCACAACTGACTTGTCCTTCGATCTCGGGACCACATCCCAAACACTGTTTTGAACTATGGAGTCATACTCCTCCACCATTGCATCCACCCAAATCAGCTGCTGCACTACTTCTTGAAAGGACGATGGCTTTGTCACAACACATGCACCCATAAGTGCTATGTATCTAGTGTACCTCTCTGGTGACCTCCTCTGTCTGCGCTGAGAACAGGGTGCTCCCACATTCTCCTGTGCATCATCCAACAATCTGTTAGCCTCTCTAGTGTGCTTTCTTCCCTCTCTGGAAGACTCTGCCTGAGTTGACGTCTCCACTCTTTGAACCTCTGCATTTCGCTGCTCCACATCAATCTGAGGCCCCTCAACCTTAGGAGCTAAAATATCCTCATTCACATGTAGCTCAAGCTCCCTCTCAAGGGATATTCGCATGGCCTTCTCCTCATCAAACCTGATATCCTTGCGAACCACTGTCATCTAACTGGTCAATATGTACAACCAATAGTTGTGGGGTGTATCAATGTACCCCACAAAGATCCCCAACTCTACTATTGGCTCAAGCTTCTTCCGTGCATCTTTGGTCACATGGCAATAAACCAATGACCCAAAAATACTGAATTGATCAACATTTGGCCTCTTACCAGAATAAGCCTCCTATGGTGTCTTCATCTCAAGTATCTAGTGTGGGCTATGGTTCTGAACATAAACCGTTGTGTTGCATGCCTCAGCCCACAAGTGTAGTGGTAGGCCTTGATCATGCAACATCGCCCTTGCTGCCCCTACTACACTCCTATTCTTCCTCTCGGAAACCCCATTCTGTTGAGGGTTATGGGGTGCCGTCAACTCTCGTTTAATCCCTTTAGCTGCACATAAGTTCTTAAAATTATTGGAGACATACTAATCACCATTATCACTTCGTAGAGCTTTAACCTTCTTCCCAGACTCTTTCTCTACCAATGCTTTGAACTCAAAAAACTGTGTGAAATTTTGATCCTTTTTTTGCATTAAAAATACCCAGCATTTACGAGAATAGTCATCAACAAATATAACGTAATATCTATGTTTGGCTGTGGATGATATCGAGAATGGTCCACACACATATGAATGGACGCTCTCCAGAATAAACTTTGCACGACTGTCTCTATCTCCAAAGGAAGACTTGGTGTATTTTCCCAAAGTACAACCCTTGCATGTATCAAATTGCTCAAGCATACCTTTGGGAAGACCAGTAGAGATTTGCTGCAATATCTTCAAAGAACCATGATGTAAGTGGCCCAATCGCCTGTGCCACAATTCGCCGGCATCTCGTCTCAACATCTTTTCCACTTTTTAACTCAAAGCAGCACAATCCTCTACCTCTATCTTATAGAGTTCCCAAACTCGAATCCCTATCTTATTCACTTGACCCGTGGCTATGTGTCGAAGGAACACCTTTCCTTTCAAAAAGATCACATCATAGCCTCTATCCTTAAGCATGGCAATGGATACCAAGTTCTTCGTCAGTCCAGGTACATGCATAACATTCTTCAAGGTGAGTGGAGCCGCATGCTCCCTTTGAAAATTAATAATGCCCACACCAGTAACACTATACTTACCGTCATCACCCATCTCGATATGCATCTTGAGATATTTCTCCTCCAGTTCACTGAATAACTCTTTGTCGCCAATCATGTGGAATGAAGCTCCACTGTCTAAGTACCAGACACTTCCCATCATTGAAGACACCATGCATGCAATGAGGGAAAAGTCCAATTCAAATTGGGAGGCCAAAGCCTCACCCGCCGCTCCTCCTGAGGACTTCTCCTTGGACTTCTTCAATGGACAATTTGTAGCAAAGTGTCCCATATTGTGACAATGAAAGCATTTAACTTTTGTCATGTCCTTCTTCTTACCTCCATGATAAGAATCTGATTTGGAATGGGAAATTTTACCTTTCCCATTCCTTGCCTTAATCGCTAAGGCACAATTCTCTTCATCATCAGTCTTTGATGAAGAGCCATCCCTGGTGTTCCTCTTGATCTCATCCGACCATAGTCATTCCCAATCTGACTTCTACTGACCATTGATAGAGTCCTGATAACTATGCCAACTCTTTGGGAGTCCAAGAAGAGAAAGGCTCACCATATCCTCCTTGGCAATCGTGATTCCAACACTTCCAAGTTCATCCCGCCATTAAGTGAACTTGGTCAAGTATCTCAGAATCATCTCTCCTTTCTCCATCTTGATTTTACGAAGTTTATCCTTCAGTGCCAACTTCCTTTGATCACTGCTATTCTAATACAAGTCCATCAATGTTTTCCACATAACATGCGGGGTTTCCTTTCCATGGAGAGTCGAGACAATATGATCTCAAACTCCCTCAAGGATTATCTGCCTTGTCTTCACCACACACTTCTTCCAATCGACCAAGTTCTGTGCATCAGTAATTGTTGGCTTAGGAATTGCTTGTTCAAAAAATTCCTTCAAGCCATTGTCCTCTAGCACAACCTCCATCATGTCCCTCTAGGCTATGAAATTCGAGCTTCCTTCTAAGGCATACTGAAGCCTCAACCCATGTAACGCCATCTGCCAATCCTGAAGTATGTATTACAAATTCGACTTTCACCTGTAACCCAGAAACTCAAAACTTCGAAATCTCCTCTAATATATTGTTCTTAGCTCCGATACCATGTAGAAAATCCTGTAGATTCACAGGCTAATGCAATTTGGTAAAGCAGGAGACAAGAATGTAATTCTACTCTTTACAACGGAAGCCCATAAACATCGAGCAAACAATAATCAATAGAGGAAGATAATCAAAGGCACAAAACACAATAAATATCCGGGGAAAGCCACAACTCAAAACCCCACTATATGTTTTGTATTAATCCAGAAAATCAAGATGAAATTACAATGCTTGTTCTCTCTAGAACAATCCCAGCACTCAACAAAGCCTCTTCACAAGCTCTCCAAGTCTTTATTCGAATGCGTAATTCCTATGGAGGATAGCTTGTATTTAAAGGGAAATGAAGCGTCTAAAAATGACCAATCCCTCAAGGATCAATTCCTGAATGCATGCACTGTTAGTGCAACTCAGAAAAATATAAAACAAATAGTACACTGTCCCTACACTCTAGTCTCAACTGGGTCTTTGTTAGAATCGACATGCATGAGTTTCTGATGAGTAAATTTTCAGTTAAGTAGAGTAGCACTGGAAGAGTTCATTAGTGACACCACTAATAATTAACTCACTATTAGTTCTCTCAATCAATTTGAGAACTAATTTAACTGAACTAACTCATGAAACTGAGTCTTCTATTTTACAGCTCACAATTAACTCATACTGGACTCCTACAAAGTAGGGAGAACATACACATGATGATAGAAAGACTTCCAACTCGAATTTCCTAAGTTAAGTAAGTTTTAGAATTCGAATTTAATTCACAGTTTAATTCAAGGAAAAAATTAAACTATAATTTCTTGTTGCCATTTCTCAACAATCTCCTACATTATTTTACCCTTTTTCGGGCTTGAGGGACTCAATTTACGAAAAAGGACACTGTGGAGTTTACTTATGTTTTTCTCTTGACTCCCTAAAACTGAAAAATACTGATCTTTACTTTCTCCGGGCTCGTTAAAATTTACGTTGAAAGAGCTGAACGAGTTTCCATTTTTTGTCTTTTCAAACTATTTAAACATGAAAATGGCATCTAGTTACCCCTTCAATGGACTCGTAAAATATAAACAACCAGGATTCATTAAGCATGATAAGATCAAACCACTCCTTCTTAGGGTTCATTAAAAATGCTTCGAAGGAATCATCTGAAGGATGAGCTTACATGACAATCATATGTTATCCTCCTCAAGATTGTAAAAATAATTAGGTAATTGCCAGTAATGGTGGGGGAAAAGTGAGAAAGAATCTTTGTTTTTTTATTTGTAAAAGGAAGTATGTCACTCTTGAACATGACATTCCGTCACTTTTTGTGTCTAGGTTGGGAAATCCATTTGCCTCTCAATTGACCATACCTATTTGAAAGTATTCAGTTGGTTTGGGTTTTATTTTGAGTCAAATGTTGCAAAGTCATCATGTCGTATCTCTGATATGTTTAAGAGAAGTTTAACCTCAATCAAATTACTTTTCCAGTCTTTGCCTTCAGTTGCATTGACCATAACCGAGTCAACCCTGGATTACTCTAAATCATTGTTCTTAAAAACTTGACATGAGTTTTGTGTCGTAGGCCCTCCTATGACAAATCACTTCCTATCGACTTCAACTCACTATCTAGGAAGTTGATCTAGAAACCTTCAGTACCTTGGAGCCTACATGCCTTAATGGTAGGTTTCTCGCCTTCGACAAGAGGTTCTCATCATTGACCTTCGATCGAATGAATCTATGAGTGTTTGACATCAACACATCTATTCATTCTTCATAGATTATACTTGATGCACCTTGAGAGCCCTTGCCATTATTACTAGTTTCTCTCACGCTTGTTAACGGTTCACATCATTGACCAATAATCAAGTGGTTTCTACCATGTTTGACTTCGAGACATTCACTCACATGGCTAGATTCGTACTACGGATCGAGATATGGAGATCAAGACCCTGGATCTAGTTTCATCCATATAGGTTGCGTGGAGTTATTAAATATTCATGATTGTAAACATAGATCCTTTGACGGTTGCGTCCATACTATGTCTTCTATTTGACATGGACCTTCAGATGTATTTCCGTATTGTTCTTTGAGACATTTATGTTCTGAGTATGGAAATTCCTACCTCAGGGATGATATTATATGTTGGATTGTAACACTTGATTGATTGTTTCAGGTCTCCAACTATAGTCTCTAACCCAAACCTTGGCCTGATAAAGCACTTCAGTCATCATATATTCCTTCTGAATTTGTGCTTTAGGGGGCAATCTGTTACACGTCATTTTGTCACATTAGGCATATGACCATTGGTTTGGATATTTCGCTATCAACAAATGTGTCCCAAGACATTCCCCTACAAAGTTAGAATCTAAATCATCCCAAATAAAGTGGAATTCCTACATCCCATGGTACAAAAACCTTGTTTTGGATACCTTTGCTGTTTCCTAGCTATTTTCTGTGCACACTCAGGGAAGATCATTAAAAGCTGCACATAATTACGCACTGTCTTACACTATGACCTGCGAACCTGAGTCAATGAATGTAAAAATAAAAATTAAAGTCTAGAAGCATTGTTGATAGCATCTATCCCAACCAACAAGCTTTGAATAGGTGTCTATTCAACTCTGATCCCTCCCATCATGGAGCAACTCCCCTTCCTTTGTGGAACCCTATCCCACTAATAGTGGATCTCATCCCTTGGAGAATGGATCCATAACTTCCCATTATTGGCCTATAAAGCTACTACAGGTATGAGGATTGAGAGAGGACTATTGGAATTAGATTTACGCTGTTGAGATTAGTTTGGAAGGATTTTCTTGCAAGGGAGAGGGTTGGATATTGCAGAAGAGACTTGCAACATAAAATCTATATGGTTGTAAGGATTTTCTCCAATTTATTAATATAAAAGAAATTGTTCTTTCTCAGTTACATATTTTTTGATCTAATTTGATGGATTCTTTGATCACCTACATGGATTGTGATTACATATTGATCAGTTTATGATATATAATTGGTTAATTAGTCCATTTATACCTTTGATTATATGTTGGATGCTTTGATCTATTTTCTGTATTTGTCTATGCATATCTCTTTTAGGATGTTATGGGGAAGCTGTAGGGAGAAACGAGAGGGACTCTAAAGCATTGAGGAGAAAATGGACGAAATCTTTGAAAGGGACTTCATCAATCATTTCATTTAAATGGTAATAGGCCTCTATCATTGTATTTGTTTTCAGTCAACCATAGTCTAGAGAAAGGTAGCATTTTTTGTTTCTTTGTTACTTGGGTTCTTTGAAGTACAGGGAGATTGCTCTTGTCCGCAAGAGGGATTTGTCCTCATAACACTTTCAGGGTGCTAAATAAGGAGGATCAAATCTACCCTTAGATGTACTACCCCACTACCCTATTGTACATTTGAGTAATCTCCCCGAGTGTTGTTCTCAGTGTACTGTAGTAGCAAGACGGTCGACGACTTATCTAAGGTTAGGTTTTAGGTTATCCTAGGGGGCTTCTGATATACCCAAGTGTACGTGGAAGTGTTGTCCATGTGTGGTTCTGTTTAATGCACTACTACTTGAAGGGGTACCCACAAGGGGTTACAAGGGAGTCCAACAAGCGTGACCACCTCTTGTAGTTCCTGCGTGCATGCCTCCCCAAATACGTAGGTTTATGTACTGAACAACTGATGCCATGGTTTAAAGACGTTGAAACACGTCTCTAGCCTAAAAACAATTATGCGAAAATTGGAGGTACAACTAGCCCTAGAAAGTGCTTTGATACCAGTTATTATACTCTTGACCAACGATAAATCCAAAATACCAAAAATGCGAATAAATATAGCCCAAAACACAATATTATCACATGAAATGAGACAGACTGGAAGATATTTTATTATTCAGAAGCAGATTACAATGTTTACTTGCCTCTTCGAGGGGGAAACCTCCAACAGAGAAAAGCTCAATTACAATAAGACTCAACGATCTTTCCCTTACTAATTAATACTATTTATAGCTTAATGACATCCAAAACCCTAACTACTAATGGTCCTTTGCATAACACGAGTTAACCACTTTATTTATTAACTATGGCTCGTTTACAACTAAAAGTGGCCCCTTTTCTATAATGTGGGTCAACCACTTACTATTATTATTAATGCAGTATTTGTTGACTCTTTAACTAACTATGAATTTGACTCGGCCCTTGAGCTTATTACATAAATAAAGGAGTTTGGGTTGGACCCTAACACAAAGAAATGGGGAACTGTTTGTCTCTTAGGGTAAGTATGCCAACGAGATACTTCAGAGGTTCTGTATGGATAGTTGCAAACCCATGGAGACACCTCTAGTGACCAACTGGAGGAAAGAGGATGCCACTTCAGGTGAGGTAGTGGATGTTATTGTTTACCAATAGTTGGTAGGTTCATTAATAAATCTTGTGAATACACGACCAGATATGTGCTATGCAGTCAACCAGCTGAGCCAAGTTATGGTTAGGCCAACCAAATTATTTTGGAAGGCAACTAAGCATGTTCTATGGCACCTCAGAGGCACTACCCAGTTTGGACTATGGTACAGATGGACAAAGAAAGTGAACCTATGTGGCTTCACAGATGCAAATTGGGTGGGGAGTCCATTAGATCGAAAGAGCACATCAGGTGGAATTTTTAGTGTTGGTTCTGCAGTTGTTTCTTGGTACAATAGGAAAAAATATATGTGGCACTTCGCTCGGCAGAAGTAGAATACATGGTGTTGGGCCTAGATTTTGACTACTTTTTGATAGTATTTCTAAGGCTTTGTCCCCCTTTTAGACTCATTTTTCCTTTCTACTCACCATCCTTTTGTTATCCAGTGCCTCATTTTGACCAAAAAGGGTGATTTGGACTCTAAGGTATGCAAATAACTCAAACATGTCATTTCTCTTTATTCTTAAGCAATTTGATGTTGAATGCTACCTAATTAACTAATCTATGACTTTGAAAGGTACTAATTGAATTTCCTGCAGATCAACTATCTTTGGACAAATCTGCGATTTCTTGTAGAAGACTAGGGATTTCCTCAAGTAACGCCGATTCCTTGTAGAACACTAATTTCCTGTAGCAGCTTCCTTACAGGGGGTGGTTTTCCTACAAAATCCATGAAGGTTAGAGATGTTCTGATCATCCTCAGAAGAAATAGGAACATGGGTTTTGTTTGAAAACCTATCCACATGGATTCTATCCTACCGGTTGTTCCAATTTTGGTTTTCCTAACTGCCCAGGTTTTGTTTCAATCATTTCGGCCGAATTGGGGAAAGTGGTTCATGATCAGCAGAGTTGGTTTTGATCCATGCTTCCAGTGATGGATCAAACCAACTATCTCCATACACTATACTTCCTTTTTTTTAGCAAGAGTTGTAATGTTTACTTAATTGGGCAAAGGCACTGGCCTGCGACTTGTATAAAAACAATGTATTCGATTTATATGGGGAGAGAGAGAAACATATATCAGACTTCTGTACTGCTGTGTAATTTTTATTTTCAGATTAATATAAGTAATGTTCTGCTGATCTTGTTGTAAAGTTATTTATTAATCAAGGGGTTGTGAGTGAAGGAGGGCCCCCTTTACTCACAACTCCAGTAACTAGTGTTTGTTAATTTCTTTGCTTTTCTGTATTAGAAATAGATTTGTACACAGTTCCATTCCTATTCCTCGTTTTTACATCAGCACATGCCTTTAATGGTTAATGGTTGAGTTTATTGCATGAATGATTTCAATTTGATTAAAGGATAGATCTAGGTATGCATCTTTCTCTCCGATTTACATTATGAAATTGAGATCGAATGGTTGGGAATGGGTGTGATTTAATTGTTGTTATTTAATTTTCAATTTTTTCTTGATCTGTATCAACAATCTTAAGTGCTGTAGAGAGATGATTTATCTACTCCATATCCTTTGCTGCTAAGTGTTGAGAGAGAGAAGAAGGATTTAGAATGGTGTGTGGCTTTTATACACTGAAAGTGTCAACCTACATATATTTTGCATTGCACTTCACAAGATTACGATTACCCTTGGTTGATAATTTATGTTTGTCAAATTATAAGTCTATAAGTCTATAATTTATGTTTGATATTGCTCATCTAGAGGGTACTGGTACCACAGATGGGGACTATCATGAGAAGGAAGAGGAACCAATTACATTCGAATTTCCTATCAAATATTTTGTTGGAGCCAGTTAGATGAAAAACATTCCTCCCTCTGCTTTGCCTAATTTTCGTGGTACCTCTAGTGAAGATCCTGATGCCTTCTTATTCGAGTTTGATGTATTGTGCAGGAGCTACGATTATTCTTCAAATGCTCAAAAGTTGAAGTTGTTTCCTGCCACATTAAAAGATGCAGCCCTTAGGTGGTTTATGGGATTGAGTGCAAACTCCATTTCAACATGGGATGACATGAAGAAGGTATTCTTGAGAAAGTATCAGGATTATTGTAAAACTAGGGACATCAGAGAAGAAATCTTTGGCATGACCCAGAAGGAGGAGGAAAGCCTAGAGGACTTCCTGGAAAGATTCTAGTACAATTTGCAAAGATCCAAGATGAACCAACTGAACAAAGAAACCTTGAGAACAATTTTTCTAAGGGCCATAAGACCAAAATCTCTGGAGGTTTTGAACTTGATAGGAGCAGGCTAAGAAGAAACACGAGGAAGTGGAAAAGGCCCTGTCTATGTTCTACTCCAAATGTAGGAAGAAACATCCCTTGAGGGAGTGTCCTGCATCCAGTATAGAGGTATGCCAAATCTGTGAAGCTGATCACTCTACTGATAAATGTCCTTCTCTTCCAGAGATGAAAGCAACATACTTAGAATATCAAGAAACTGCCAATGCACTTTATGCAATGACACCTCAAAAGACATGGCAACCACGTCCTGCAGGTATGGCACAACAACATTTTCAATTTCATTATACCTAGAATCAGATGTGGAATTTTTCGATGCCCAGGCAACCTTGGCCTCCACAACAACCTTAGTAGGGAAAATTTCCTTACCCTACTGCACCAAATTATCCCCCTCAAAATTTCTATTCACCACAACCCATGCCACAACAAGTGGTTTAGCCAAAACCACAACTTCAGTTGCCTGCCCCACCAACTCAACCACGTCCCACACAACTTCCTGCCCAACCAGTATCCAATCCCAACAATAAAGTTGTCCAACCTACTCACAATGTTGGAGTAGCCACTTATCCCACTTATCCTACCTATTGCATCACACCTCAGCCTCTGCAGGAAATTTTTGTACCCTTGTGTTAGGAATATCCTGTGTCTCTGCAGGAAATTAAACTTAGGTCAGGAAAAGTGGTGACCCAACCAGGAAAAATTGAAGAGATTATAGAGGAAGAAACCCATAATACACTTGAAACATAAAATATACAAGAAACAACAGAACAAAACATTCTAAATTCACATAAGCCTTCCTCATCTCTAACTGTCCAGCCTCCTTTTCCAGAGAGATTGAAGGTGGAAGAAATAATGAAACAACACAAGTTTGATCTAGTATCCGAATTAAGAAATGTATGCATCAAGATTCCCTTACTGCAAGCAATCAAGGACATCCCAATTTACGCTAAAACAGTTAGGTAACTATGCACCAAAAATCCATGGAGACAAAAGAAAGAACCATCTACAATTCAAGTAGGTGGAAAAGTTGTAAGCCTTATGTCTATTGGATTTTCCACTGAAAAGTATGCAGACCCTAGAATCCCTGTGGTTACCACCTTCATCAATGGATATCCAATAAGAAATACTTTAATTGATTTAGGTGCAGCCATTAATGTAATGACGATGGAAACACTGTCCCATATAGGATCCTTTGACTTACTTCCTACCCCTACTGTGTTAGAATTAGCGGACAGATCTAAGGTCAAGCCAGAAGGTGTATTGGAAGACATTGTCATTTCATTAGATTCCTGGGAATATCCTACAGATTTTTATGTTCTTCAGCCTAAAACTAGTTTGGGAGGGCACCCTTTGATCTTGGGGAGACCTTGGTTGGCCACAACAGATGCCTTCATAGGGTGTAGGTCAGGAAACATGACCATCACCCATGGGGCTGAAACTAAACACATCAATCTATATCCCCCTGCTAAACCCCTCTTAAAATCAGAAGATACTCATTGGATTGATGAAGAACATAATTCAGAAATTATCCATCCAGTTTTGACAATAGCCCAAGCTATGAGCCTTAAAGAGAACACTGAGGAAAATTTAATTAATTGCTATATTTCAAATCCTAATTTTTCTCAGCATTCAGAGGGACAGTCAAGTCATGAGACAGATGTCATTGCTGATCTGCTAGAGCAGAAGTTCCAAAAATCAGTTGAATTAAATTCAGCCCTTCTATCTATATTTCCTACATGTTCAATGACTGAATGTGGAAGCAAAGTAATCGAGATATTTCCCGGAAAAACTTTAAATATCAATTCTGCCTTAACTCATGAACAAGAAAATCAATTAAGTCAGACATTGAAAGAATTTTCAGATACATTTTCTTGGGAATATACGGATATGAGGGGCATTCACCCAGACACTTGCATTCATCATATTTATATAGAAGGAAATGCCAAGCCTGTAAGGCAACCACAAAGGAGGATGAATCCTGCTTTGAGAGAAATTGTAAAATATGAACTTCAGAAGCTATTAAATGTAGGATTCATTTATCCTATTTCAGACATCCAATGGGTATCTCCATTGGTTATCGTCCCTAAGAAGAATGGGAAATGGCGAGTGTGTGTAGATTACAGGGAACTAAATAAAGCTACATTAAAAGACCATTTTCCCTTTCCTTTTATAGATCAAGTGCTGGACACCTTAGCAGGAAAGAGGTACTTTTCTTTCTTAGATGGGTTCAGTGGGTACAACCAGATCAGGATAGCTCCAGAGGACCAGGATAAAACAACATTCACATGTCCATGGGGTACTTATGCATATAAGGTATTACCATTTGGTTTATGCAACGCACCAACCACATTTCAAAGGGTGATACTTGGTATTTTCTTTGATCTTTTACATGATTGCGTAGAGGTTTACATGGATGATTTTACAGTAATGGGTGATACTTTTGAAGAAGATTTATTTAATCTTAGAAAAGTTTTGCAAAGATGTAGAGAAACTAATATTTCATTAAGTAATGAAAAATGTTTTATGATCATGACTGAAGGGATTGTTTTGGGTCATCATGTTTCTGCTGCAGGAATTAAAGTTGATTCGACAAAGATTGAAGTGATTGTGAAGATGCCTCCACCAACCAGCCAAAAGGGAGTTAGACGTTTCCTTGGGCATGCCGGCTACTACAAAAGGTTTATTGAAAATTTTACCAAGGCGGCCTTGTCACTCTTTAAATTATTGACAAAATAATCTGAATTTTGTTAGAATGATTAATGTCAAACTGCATTTGAAACACTCAAGGATAAGCTTTCTTCAGCACCTATCTTGAGAGGACCAGATTGGAAATTTCCATTGATGCCTCTAATTCAGCTATAGAGGCAGTATTGGGCGAAAAGGAAAACCTCGTAACCTATGCTATTTAGTTTGTTAGTAAAAATTTAACTCTTGCTGAATTAAATTATACTGTAACTGAGAAATAATTCATTGTTGTGGTTTATGCTATTAATAAGTTTATACATTACATCACCGGCTATGAAGTTTTTGTACATACTAACCATTTTGCTATTTGGTATCTCATGAATAAACCAATTACTAACGAAAAAATTACTAGATGCTGCTGCAGGAATTTGACATCACAGTATTGGATAGGTCGGGAAAAGAAAATCAGGTAGCTGATTTCCTTTCTAGGCTCAACCATGAAGGTGCGGATGTTCCTGTTAATGATAGCTTCCCAGATGAGAACTTGTTTTCCATTTCTTCCAAATCACCTTGGTTTGCAGATATGGCTAATTACCTTGCTACAAGGAAGTTACCACCTTACTTTTCATCTAATCAGAAAAATAAAATTATTAGAAAAAGTGTTGCTTACTCTTGGATAAAAGGATACCCCTTTTTCACTAGACCTGATCTAATTATTCATAGGTGTGTCAGATAGGACGAGATATATGACATCTTGAGAGCTTGTCGCGATGAACGCTGTGGAAGGCACTTTGTAGACAAGCGAACATCCTATAAAATCCTCCGCTCTGGTTAATATTGGCCAAGTATTTTTAAATATGCAAAGGAGTACGTTCGAATGTGGGATAACTGCCAAAGAATAGGGCGACCTGTTCAAGCAGATGAAATGCATTTGCAGCCCCAAGTTCTTATAGAATCATTTGAGAGGTGGGCTCTTGATTTTGTAGGCCCCATTAATAGAAGTATATTTTAGCGTGTACTGATTATGTAAATGGGTGGAAGCAAAAGCATTGCCTAGGGAAACAGAGAGAGTAGTGGTAGATTTTCTCTTTTCTGATATTTTTGTAAGATTTGGGGTACCAAGGGAAATTGTTACTGATCAGGGTACCCAGTTTGTATCTAAGATTGTGTAGGGAATTGTGCAAAAATATCAGATCACTCATCGGAAGTCCACTCCCTACCATCCACAGGCCAATGGGCAGGTGGAATCAACAAATAAGGTGTTGGAGACAATCTTGACTAAGACAGTGCAACTACATAAAAAGGATTGATCAGATCGACTTCCAGAGGCCTTATGGGCCTATAGAATCACTTGGAGAAATACTATCGGCTTTTCTCCATATGAACTAGTATATGGAAAACAAGTTTTATTTCCAATTGAATTTCAGATCAGAACTTTTAAGATGGCAGTAGATTTGGGCATAGATTTCACCGAGGCACAACAAAAGAGGATCCTGTAGCTCAATGAACTAGATGAGATTAGGCAGGATATTTTTGGCATACTAACCTTATCCAACAACAAAGGGCTAAATGGCATGACAAATACATTAAAAAGAAGAAATTTAAGGAAGGAGAATGGGAATTGTTTTTCGATTCAAAATTCAAGAATTTCAAAGGAAGTTTAACACACATTGGTATGGCACTTATGAGATCGAGAAAGTATTTGATAATGGATCTGTTCGAGTCAAAACAATAGATGATGAAAATGTCACCTTCTTGGTTAATGGGCCTAGACTCAAGTTATATCAGAAGCCCCAGTCTAAGGAGAAATTTTTGGAGGAGATTGTGAAGAAGAAAGAGTTGGAAATGGTAGGAAAGGGGGGTATCTCTTTCACTACCTCTTCTTGATTTTCTACCATAATAAATTGAGATTACTTTGTTCCTTCTCATGCTCAGTAAACCATGAGAGGAGTGTCTATTGGATACAGGTTAACTCCTTTTCTGGCACCAGTGGACTATTTACGGAAAAGGAACCCCATTGGAGTTTTCTTTTTCATTATTTCAGACTCTCTAAAATTGAAATATGACGAGCATGAACTGCCTTGGGCTCGTTAAAATCACAGGATAGTAGATCCCTCGGGATCCCCAAGTAAATTATGTTTCATACCTTAATAAATCTTTGATTTGCTCGTGTTGGACTGATGTGGGATTCTCTAAGGCCCTCCTTCCAACAATCTTAGCCCATTGACATCAACACATTATCTGGGTTCAATATCAGAGATATGTGATGCCTTGAAGCCTGTATACATCAATGACATGCTATCTCGCCTGCAGTAATGGAGATTCATCAAGGCTCCTTGACTGCTGGATCCTGCAGGGGGTTCGACAACAACTTATCTATTCACACCTGCTAGGATGCATCAGTTGTACCTTGGTCCTCACTTTCATTATTGGTGATGGACCTCACGTTGGTTAACAATTGATCTTAATGACTGGTAATCCAACGAGATCACTACACATTCGACTTCGACACCTTTATTCATGTAGCAGTGAACTATACAAGGATAGGTAAAGATGGTGTTCAAAAGTTTTCCTACCGACAGGTCAAAGACCAGTTAGCAATAAATGAGGCAGGAACTTATAACAACAAATTTGCACTATCATTTTGTTAAAAATACAATGGGATTCCTTCATAGACATTTTTTTATTTCCTGCAGAAGTTACGAATTCCTGTAGAAGAATTTCCTGTAGAAGGATTTCTTGTAGAAGGATTTCCTATAGAATAATTTTCCTGTAGTAGAATATTGGTTGCTTCACTCCCAATATTATTCAAATCATTCCAGCAGAACATCTCTTCAAGGATCTGACAAACATTAATTTGATTAATCGAAGTCTTCAAATCTAATCAAAACCATGATATTTCATGATCCCGTAAATGATATGGTTTTTAAAATGGCTCATCATTGAAAGGTAAGGGTGTGCGTCATCTCCAGGTACCTAACGGTCAGACGATAAGTTAAAAAGGTAAAGTTCAATGTCCATTGCTTGATGATTAAGGTAATGGTACACATTTTTAAAATTTTTGCATCATTATGACTCATGGTCATCCTTGTTCAAAATGACGACTATCCCATGCAAGGTTCCACTCCCGATACACCTCGAAATGTGAAACATTCATCTCTCTAATGAAATCTTGCATAACAGATCATGATTTTAATCGTGATCACGTTCTGCACTACATAGACTTGCCTTTATTTCACTATCACTTGCCTAATTGAGCCATCCTCATTCCATTTGATCCCAAAATGCTCCGTATAGCCAGTGGAAAACGTCGAAAGGGCTGAATTGAAACCCTACACTCCCCTACTCACATCATATGGAAAAAATGAGGTCAGTTTTCCATTTGAACCACATGGTCTAGAGTTATTTGACGCATACCCTTAGATCAAGAAACGATTGGAGAAGGAGTGGTGGTTGCCGTTGTTTTTGAAGTTCGATGGGCACTATTCCGAAGTGACCAGGTCATTTTCTCTGAACATGAACGGAGAATGGGTTCAATTTGGCAACGTGAAGTTTAGATTAATCGAAGAATTGGTAGCTCAAGCCTGCAGTGTCCCAAGAGAAGGCGAATGTTGGTTTAAAAATCAACGAATTAACAAGGAGATCTATGTACCTTTCCCGAAGAAGGAGCATGTGAATCCAGATTGGGGAAAAGGAATTCCAAAAATCTATCTCCGAAGTAAGTATCAATGCCTTCTGTTTCTACTTCAAAAATATATTACATGTGAGGGTGCTTTAGGTTGGATTTTCTGTTCCACATTCGGCTTCTTAGTCACTTTCGAGACAAGCATCTGAATTTGCCTCATTATTTGAGGATGTCTCTATTTAAAATGGCTACTTCCGCTCAGAAGAGGGAGGATAACATAAAGGAGAACCTCTACCACCATGGTCTAAGATTATCACGCTGGAAGTGTTAAGGAAATAAAAGAAAACTTGGGAGGAATTCCTGGTGGAAAACTATTTTGTGGATGAGGAAGAGGTGCCTAAATCAGAAACTAGAGATGCAGAGTCAATTCGGAGGCTAAAGAAAGAGCTCGAAATTCCTACCAAACTAGATAAAGTGCCTAAATCACCAGAGATCGAGGAGGCAACGCCAAGTCATAACTAAAAGAAAAAGTCACAGACTCATAGCCACAAGGAAGTGTCTAATACTGAGAAGGTGGAGCCAAGTACGAAACCAATAAAGAAGACCCGAATCCATATCCAACCAGAGAAAGAAGAGGACATTATGGTAGGCAATGAGGATGTGGGAAAAGGGCCAACATCATTAATAGGTGCCACTCCTCCTACCAGGCGCTTTACCAGGAGCCAAGCTACTAAAATGGCTACGCAAGAAAGCGAAATGGAGGGCACACCACAAACATCAACATGAAAGAAGACTAAGGAGTCCAAAGGAAGTAAATACAGATCGAGACGACCGGATTTGTTACTCAAGAGGACAGGGAAGCAACATCTCAGGAAACCAAACAACTGAAGGAAAGCATGGAGAAAACCGTCGAGGACCGTCAAGAACTGGAGGAACAGAACTCTCATCATTCTCCTCAAGAAGATGAAGGGACCTCCAAGAGAAAATGGTAGTGCAATGAGCTGGAGGAAGCTATAGCTAATCTTACAGTGTCTGAAAGGGTCTTGTGGAAGGAAAATGCAACTCTTAAAGAAAACAACCCGTGCATTCAAAAAGAGTTGGATGAGTGGAAAACTAAGCATCAGAAGGCAGACAGGTTACTGAAGAAGAACCAGGTCCAAATAGGACATCTACATAAGTGTAATGAGGAGTATAGAGATAGGGTCAAGGAGGCTGAATCCAACAGAGCACTATTGGACCAGTTGGCTATCGTGGTAGAAACACAAGGAGAAAATTGAAATATATATATATATATATATATATATATATAATTTTTTCTTGCATAGGGACATGCAAGATGCTAGGTGTAGGGGAGATGTTGGGCCTATATTTTGACTACTTTTTGGCAGTGTTTTTAAGGCTTTGTCCCCCTTTTAGAATCTTTTGCCTTTCTACTCACCATCCTTTTGTTATCCAGTGCCACGTTTTGACCAAAAAGGGTGATTTGGACTCTAAGATCAACTATATTTGGGCAGATCCGTGATTTCCTATAGAAGACCAGGGATTTCCTACAACAACACCGATTTCCTGCAACAACGATGATTTCCTATAGAACACCAATTTCCTACAGCAACTTCCTTACAACAGACGGTTTTCCTGTAGAAGATGTGAAGGTTAGAGATGTTCCGATCATCATTAGGAGAAATTGGAAGATGGGTTTTGTTTGAAAACCCATCCACATGGATTCTATCCTATCGACTATTCCAATTTTGGTTTTCCTAATTGTATAGGTTTTGTTTCAATCATTTCGGCCGAATTGGGGAAAGTGGTTCATGATCAACAAAGTTGGTTTTGATCCATGCTTCTAGTCATGGATCAAACCAAATATCTCCATACACTATATTTCCTTATTTTTAGCAAAAATTGTAATGTTTACTTAATTGGGGAAAGGCACTGGCCTACGATTTGTATAAAAAAATGCATTCAATTTATATGGGGAGAGAGAGAAACATATATCAGACTTCTGTACTGCTGTGTAATTTTTATTTTCAAATTAATATAAGTAATGTTCTACTGACCTTGTTGTAAAGTTCTTTATTAGTCAAGAGGTTGTGAGTGAAGGAGGGCCCCCTTTACTCACTACTCCAGTAGCTAGTGTTTGTTACTTTCTTTGCCTTTTCTATATTAGAAATAGATTTGTACACAGTTCCATTCCTATTCCTCATTTTTACAGCAACACATGCCTTTAATGGTTAATGGTTGAGTTATTGCATGAATGATTTCAATTTGATCAAAATATAGATCTAGGTATGCATCTTGCTCTCCGATTTACATTATGAAATTGAGATTGAATGGTAGGGAATGGGTATGATTTAATCGTTGTTATTTAATTTTCAATCTTTTCTTGATCTGCATCAACAATCTTAAGTGTTGCAGAGAGATGAATTATCTACTCCATAGCCTTTGCTGCTAAGTGTTGGGAGAGAGAAGAAGGATTTAGGATTTGTGTGTGGCTTTTATAAATTGAATGTGTCAACCTGTATATATTTTGCATTGCACCTCCCAAGGTTAGATTACCCCTGGTTGATAATTTATGTTTTTCAAATTATGTCTATAAGTCTATAATTTATGTTTGATAATTATAAGTCTAAAAGGATTTCCTGCAGAAGAATTTTCCTATAGTAGAATATTGGTTGCTGCACTCCCGATATTATTCAAATCATTCCAGCAGAACATCTCTTTAAGGATCTGACAAGCATTAATTTAATTAATCGAAGTCTTAAAATCTAATCAAAACCATGAGATTTCATGATCCCGTACATGATATGGTTTTTAAAATGGCTCATCATTGCAAGGCAAGGGCGTGCGTCAACTCCGGGTAATCAACGGTAAGTTAAAAAGGTAAATTTCAATGTCCATTGCTTGAGGATTAAGGTAGTGGTACAATTTTTTAAAATTTTTGCATCATTATGAGTCACGGTCATCCTTGTTCAAAATGGCAACTATCCCATGCAAGGTTCCACTCTCGATATTCCTCGAAATGTGCAACACTCATCTCTCCACTTGCCTAATCGAGCCATCCTCATTCCAGTTGATCCCAAAACGCTCTGTATAGCCTGTGGAAAACATCGAAAGGGCCGAATTGAAACCCTACACTCCCCTACTCACAACATATGGAAAAAATGAGACCGGTTGTTTGATTTGAACCACAGGGTCTAGAGTTATTGGACGCATACCCTCAGAGAAAGAAACAATTGGAGAAGGCGGGGTGGATGCCATTGTTTTTGAAGTTTGATGGACACAATTACAAAGTAACCAGGTCATTTTCTTTGAACATGAATGGATAACAGGTTCAGGTTAGCAATGTGAAGTTTAGATTAACCGAAGAATTGGTATCTCAATCTTGCGGTGTCCCACGAGAAGGGGAAGTTGGTTTAAAAATCAACGATTTGACAAGGAGATCTGTGCACCTTTCCTGAAGAAGGAGCATGCGAATTCAGATTGGTGAAAAGGAATTTTGCAAAGCTATATCCAAAGTAAGTATCAACGCCTTCTGTTTCTACTTCAAAACTATATTACATGTGAGGGTCGGTTCAGGTTGGATTTTCTATTCCACATTCGGCTTCTTAGTCACTTTCGAGACAAGCCTATGAATTTACCTCATTATTTGAGGACGTCTTTGTTCAAAATGGATACTTCCGCTCAGAAGAGGGTGGCTAACATAAAGGAGAACCTCTACCACAATGGTCTAGTTAAGATTATCATGCTGGAAGTATTAAGGAAACAAAAGAAAACTTGGGAGGAATTCCTGGTGGAGAATTATTTTGTGGATGAGGAAGAGCTACCTAAATCAGAATCTAGAGTTGCAAAGTCAAGTTGGAGGCTAAAGAAAGAGCCCCGAACTCCTACCAAACTAGAGAATGTTCCTAAATCACCAGAGACTGAGGAGGAAACGCCGAGTTAGAAATCAAAGAAAAAGTCACGGACTCATAGCCATGAGGAAGTGTCTAAGACCGAGAAGGCCGAGCCAAATCCGAAACTGATAAAGAAGCCCCTAACCCATATCTAGCCAGAGAAAGAAGATGACGTTATGGTAGTCAAGGAGATTGTGAGAAAAGGGCCAACATCATTAATAGGTTCCACTCCTCCTACCACACACTTTACCAGGAGTCAAGCTACTAAGTTGGCTACGCAAGAAAGCGAAAAGGAGGGCACACCACAAACAACAACATGCAAGAAGACTAAGGAGTCCAAAGGGAAGAAAATACAGATTGAGACAGCTAAATTTGTTACTCAGGAGGACTGGGAAGCAGCATCCCAGGAAACCCAACAGCTGAAGGAAAGTGTGGAGAAAACCTTTGAGGACCGTCAAGAACTAGAGGAACATAACTCTCCTCATTCTCCTCAAGAAGATGAAGGGACCTCCAAGAGAAAATGGTTACACAAGGAGCTGGAGGAAGCTATAACTGAGCTTATAGTGTCCGAAAGGGTCTTGCAGAAGGAAAATGCGACTCTTAAAGAAAACAACCCGCACCTTCAAAAAGTGTTGGATGAGTGGAAAACCAAGTATCAGAAGGCAGACAAGTTACTGAAGAAGAACCAGGTCCAAATAGGACATCTGTAGAAGTGCAATGAGGAGTACAAAGATAGGGTCCAAGAGTCTGAATCCAGCAGGGCACAATTGGATCAATTGGCTGTTGTGGCTGCAACACAAGGAGAAAATTGAATTTTCTTTACATATATATATCAGTTTTGCTTGCATAGGGACATGAAAGATGCTAGGTGTAGGGGAGATGTTGGGCCTAGATTTTGACTACTTTTTGATAATATTTCTAAGGCTTTGTCCCCATTTTAGAATCTTTTTTCCTTTCTAGTCACCATCCTTTTGTTATCCAGTGCCTCATTTTCACCAAAAAGGGTGATTTGGACTCTAAGATCAACTATCTTTGGGTAGATCCATGATTTCCTGCAGAAGACCAGGGATTTCCCGTAGGAATGTTGATTTCCTGCAACAACACTGATTTCCTGTAGAATGCCAATTTCCCGCAACAGCTTCCTTACAGTGGGTGGATTTCCTACAGAAGTCGTGAAGGTTAGAGATGCTCTGATTATCCTCAGGAGAAATGGGAACATGGGTTTTGTTTGAAAACCCATCCACATGGATTCTATCCTACTGGTTGTTCCAATTTTGGTTTTCCTAACTGCCCAGGTTTTGTTTCAATCATTTTGGCTGAATTGGGGAAAGTGGTTCACGATCAGAAGAGTTGGTTTTGATCCATGCTTCCAGTGATGGATCAAACCAACTATCTCCATACACTATATTTCCTTATTTTTAGTAATAGTTGTAATGTTTACTTAATTGGGCAAAGGCATTGGCCTACGACTTGTATAAAAAAAATGTATTCGATTTATATGGGGAGAAAGAGAGACATATATCAGACTTCTGTACTGCTATGTAATTTTTATTTTCAGATTAATATAAGTAATGTTCTGCTGATCTTGTTGTAATTTTCTTTATTAATCAAGGGGTTGTGAGTGAAGTAGGGCCCCCTTTACTCACAACTCCAGTATCTAGTGTTTGTTAATTTCTTTGCCTTTTCTGTATTATAAATAGATTTGTACATAGTTCCATTCCTATTCCTCGTTTTTACAACATCGCATGCCTTTAATGGTTAATGGTTGAGTTATTGCATGAATGATTTCAATTTGATTAAAGGATAGATCTAGGTACACATATTTCTCTCCGATTTACATTATGAAATTAAGATTGAACGGTTGGGAATGGGTGTGATTTAATTGCTGTTATTTAATTTTCAATCTTTTCTTGATCTGCATCAACAATCTTAAGTGTTGTAGAGAGATGAATTATCTACTCCATAGCCTTTCCTACTAAGCGTTGGGAGAGAGAGAAGAAAGATTTAGGATTGTGTGTGGCTTTTATACACTGAAAGTGTCAAACTGCATATATCTTGCAGTGCACCTCACAAGGTTATGATTACCCTTGGTTGATCATTTATGTTTGTCAAATTATCAGTCTATAATTTTCCTCAACATATCGCTGCCAGTAAAGTAGCATGTGAGGCGATCTGGATGAGAAAGATACTTGTTGTATTGTTTAGTTAGATGATGGATCCAACTATGATCTATTGTGATAATCAGAGTTGCATCAAGCTCTCTAAAAATATTGTTTTTCACGATCGATCCAAGCATATAGATATTTGGTATCACCATTTGCGGGATTGTGTGCAGAGGCAGATAATGCTGTTGTAGTAAATTATGACAAAGGAAAAAGATGTTGACATTTTGACAAAGGCCTTGTCAAGAGGGAAATTATGTTTTGACAGGTGCAGGATAGGGGTGTTTGATTAATCCCTTTCTTGCTAAGAGGGAGTGTTGAAAAATGCAACATAAATTCTCAATTCAATTTTGCCTTTGATTAAATTGAGAAAATTTGAATTTCCACATCAACAAACAACTTGGATGATGTTAACTTGTGTGCCATGGATTGTGTCACCCAGTTTACTTAGTAAATTCAAGTTGGAGGAGTTAGAGTTCAGTTAAGCATGTGTGATTGCTAATTTGTAGCAATCAAGGTTAGTTATCTAAGGTTGTTTTCAATTAAACTAGTTCCAACTGTTGGAGGAACTAGTGGAGGGTCAAGTTGTGCAGTGGGACTTCAATCAAACTCAGTGATCATCTAGTTAACTGATAAATTAGCCCAAAATAGCTAGTGCATGCAGAGAATTCGAGCTCCCTAGGCTTGGTGGAGATTCCAAGGTAATGTAACATCAATTGTAGACTAGTCTTGAGTGTACATATGTTTCATGTAGTTAGATGATCGACATAAGGAATTGTACTATTAAAGTTGAGGAATTTCCTAAATAATAGGGGCCTAATTCCTCAAGGAACAACACAAGAAAATAAGAGCTCAAGCAGAGGCAAAATTTGACTAAGTCTAGGTCAGAGCCTTTCAATAAGCAGAGAGATAGGTTATGCACTTGTAGGATGTGCTCAGTTGAGCAAGTCAATTGTAATACATTTCTATTCATTTGATGAATGCAAGTAGACATTGAGGTTTTTAGTAGATTTCTTTCCCCAGATAAAAATGCTTGTTGCATGTGTGTTATTTCTTCTTGCATGTTTGAGATTTTTGTTCTAAATTGTGAGTTAATGTTCGCAAAGCAGTAGAGTAGGTTCGTGTCTTGTGATTTTGATTAAAACTTCATGAGAAGTTTCAAATCTACAACCTAATTTCTACATATAAAGATTTATTAGATAACCTCAAAAGAAATAAAATCAATTAAAACTTATTTTTATTTTACATCTTGACATCATTTAAAATCATTGTAATTTAACATACAATGATTGTGCACTAAAAGGCACTTTCTACAAGCCAATATGACAACTAAAATTGTTATTTTGTAAAATTTTATTTCTTGAATGTTCTTAATTGAAGTCTTAAGATAAGGAATTTATTGAAATACTTGGATAGCCAAGTAATTTAGGAAAGTTCATAAAATTGTAGAAACATATCATTAATTGTTTAAATTAACATACATTGATTGCACTTAAATACACTTTCTACAAGTTCTATATCAAATTGATGTACATGATATATTTTAGTTCATTTTAAGTATCAAAGTGACTTGCATCATAGTAAGATTGTACCTATTTCCCTAGTCTATGAAAATAGAAATCAAAATTGTTATTTTGTAAAATTTTACTTCTTGAATGTTCTTAATAGACGGTCTTAGGATAAGGAATTGATTGAAATACTTGGATAGGAAAGTAAATTTAGGAAAGTTCATGAAATTATAGAAACATATCATTATATGTTTAAATTAACATACATTGATTGCACTAAAAGACACTTTTTACAAGTTTAATATTAAATTGATGTACATGATATATTATAGTTCATTTTAAGTAGTAAAGTGACTTGCATCATAGTAAGATTGTACTTAGTCTATGAAACTAGAAATCAAAATTGTTATTTTGTAAAATTTTACTTCTTGAATGTTCTTAATTGAAGGTCTTAAGATAAGGAATTGATTGAAATATTTGGATAGCCAAGTAAATTTAGGAAAGTTCATAAAATTATATAAAATTATCTAGAAACATATCATTAATTGTTTTTTGGTATATTAAATTCCAATACATATGACTTATATCATGTTATGACTAAGCTCCTGTAGATGACCTTAAAAGAAATAAAATTGAATAAAACTTATTTGTTATTTACTGGTTGAAGATATCTTTTAAAATTGAATTTAAAACTTATTTCAATCCTATTTGTGTTTTTTAATTGAACCATGATATATTTTAGTTCATTTTAAGTATCAAAGTGACTTGCATCATAGTTTAAGATTGTACTTATTTTCTTAGTCTATGAAGTGAGAAATCAAAATTGTTATCTTTTTTAATAAAAGTTATAATACATTTTTTTTTAAACTAGAAAAATAATTAGAAAATCCATCAACCAAAATTTAAAGAACATCCATAAGCAAGATTAATGAACATCCATAAACTGAAATAATGTTCATGCATCCATAAATTGTCCATGTATGAAAATATACAAAGTCTATATCACATGTGAATGTGCCCTATGAAATGAGCCTGAAAATATACAAACTATATATGATCCACTCTAGAAAGTATCAATTATAGAACTCTTATGTGAGTTCCACTACACAAAATGAGTGTCCATAATCCGGTACTGTGATATAACACATTCAAATTCAAATTAATTAACATTATTTGTACAAAATAAAAAATATGGAAATAAATGATTTTGAACTGTGCATCTAATTAGTTCCCTACTCGTGGCTCATTTGAGTGCAAATGGAAGTCGGGTGAGATGCGGGTCTAATCAATCTGGGTTTGGTGCTCCCTTGCTGTGGCTCATTCAAGTGCAAATGGAAGTTTGGTGGGATGGGGGTAGGATTAATCTGGGTTTGCTGCTCCTCTGCCTGTGGCGCAATGCCTTCATACCCATCATCCCACTCATGCATCCACATAACTGTGGTATCAACACCACTCTGCATCTGGGCCTGTGTACACACTTGCAAAGAAAAAATATAATTAGCCTACGAATTAATCAACATGCATACATGTAACTTTAAAAAAAATGTTGAAATGTTAGGAACAAAAAAGTTTACCTCAATTGCTAGTCCATGTGGATGTCTATAGTAACTCTCCTCCATATGAGTGTTATGAGGTGGAGGAAACCGAGCCATGGAAACATTTACTAGAGGAGGCTACTCTATCTAATCAACTGCCCCCTCAGATGACCTCAAAAGCTCATTTATGTAGGTGGGATGTGTTTTCATGTAATCATGGACTTATTAATATAAATTCAATATAATACGAACTTATTAATATAAATAATGTATAATTTGACGATAATACTTAAAAGTTCCATATATATGTATCTGGTTTGTGTCACGTGGGTTGTGCACCTTCCAAGTGTAATAAATGGTATCACGACATATATGTGCATATGACAAAAGTTGGTCATGCCCTAGACTCTTGAGATATGAATAATCATGTAATGAACTAGTGGGTCACGAGGAAGCATAGGTCATCTAATCATCTCTCCATGCAATGCAACATACACAATGGCCAATGTCTTATGCATGCTATCTGTAATGTTATGCCCGGTCTCAGTGCTGAGCTGCTACAATTGCTCTAGATCCTTCGATAATACCATGCTTTGAGATGGTCATGGAAACAATCTCGGAGGTGGTGCTACATGTGAAGGGTCCCTATGAGCCTTGACATGATCATAGCTACGTCTCAAGTTGGGTCCATAAAACATAGATCTGGTGCTGGTGTAATTTGACCTCATATGTAGCACGAACTCCGCATATATATGCTTTGAAAATTAAATGGGAACCTCGTCATGGTGGGGGAACTGGCCCCGCACTCCAATGAATCAATCATAAACAAAAGTGGTTGCATCAACATTCTTAAAATATTTGATCGAAATAGGACCAACATGTTAAGCACGATGGTTCAAAGGGATGTCAAACAACTCCCCACGAACATCAATGTCCTTGGCAGCTTATTTCACCACCTCTCAAGTATGTCGACCTCTAACATCAAACTTCCTAATCCTATGTATGGAATATAGGAGATGGCTCTGTGGGTCTGCCCTCTCATATGTCTCGATCAACCTATCGATGTTATCCAACCTCAAAGAGAAACTATGCCTAGTAAGAGAACTAATATACATTTTACCCAGCTCTCGTGTGATCCATGTCTGCTGGGCCATAACATCGTCAACTGTGATATTGGCTATAACATCATTCCACGGAGGGATTGACGCTGCACTGTGATCCTCAGTTTCGCCCTACTGAGGGTCTGCAAATCATAAACATAATTTAACATATATAACAAACTAGAAGCATAATAACATATACATTAAATTCAAACACATCAATTGAAGACGATTTAAAAATTAAAGACAATTTTAAGACATAAACACATAAAGTTTAAAGAGGATTTAAAAAACAAAGAGGTGTACCTGCAACGGGTGAAGAAGGCCCACTATCAGTAGCAAGATCATCAACAAAGACAAAAACACTGCCTCTGACACTCTGATTGGTGTCGGAGGGAGGATCTATGAGTGTAACACACACTCTGGTTGGGCTACGTGATCTATCACGAGGCCAACCATGTATAGAAAATCCCCCAACACTCCAATGGGCTGCGGTTGGGGGATGCATGGGAGATGACTCTGCATGTTACATATAATACATACAAAATTTAATCTAAGAAAAAAATGTGACTAAACTATTACATATAATACATATAAACTAATCCAAGAAAAAATGTTGACAAGATAACTATTTATAAACTCAAGTAGAATAATCTAGCTTGAAGTCCTAAACTTTAGAGTCTTTTTTTTTTACAAATTATCAACTAAAGTATTGAGTTCCATGTAAACACAATTGAAAGAAGTTATCAAATCTAACTTACACTTTTTTCCATTTCTAAATAATGCATTTTTTTCATAGAGCATAAATATGTAAATATATGTAAAAAAATGATATAACCCTATTTGAAAAACTAATAAAATTTCATGCCAACCAAATACTCCATAAGACAAGTTCTTATAATGTTTGAATTTCACACATGACATGTACTAGGTGCAAGCACATGAAGACAATGTTTTTGATACGACACACTCCATAATGAAACAATATGGTACAAATTATAAAAGAGTCAAAATGATTTTATTCACTTTAAATGCACTTTTGATCATGGATTTAATGTATACATCAATGATGCATTGTTGAAAGTTGAATATGTGTGTGTGTGTGTGATATGTTATGATATATAGTTAATTGAAAATATAGGAAGTGTAAGTTACAAAATCATTACTCAAATAATAAATTTAATAAGGGTGGGAACTAAGAGATATATAGTTGTCATATCATTAAATTAAAATAATTCTACAAATATGAGTAGTGGAAATTTTAAGGAAAATTACAGTTTATAGATAAACTTGAGTCTTAAAAATTTGTTGAGCATCACCCATCTTATGTTATTATGAAGATCACATTATGTTAAATAGTTATACATAGAGTTATGTTATAAACTAATATTTGCACATTACCGTACAAAGAAAATCCAGCGACATTAAATGGAGGGGGAGGGACACTTGTTCAAGATTATTTCAGGGATTCTTTCACCCATGATGTACCTGATCTCGTGGTAATCCCGACTAGTAATCCCTTTGTAAAACAAGCTTAGTTCCATTCTTAGAGGATAGATGTTATATTTGGAAAGAGATCATTCAAGTTCTTTCTCAGGAGTTGTTGAAGCTCTAGAAGCTGCAAATATTCAGCTTCTAGTCACTGGTGGTGCAAGGGTTGATATTCAAGCAGTGAAGGAAGTTGTTAGTTCTGCAGTTGATGTGATGCAAGCAATGGGTTCCTCCATTTTCTCGTTGTTTCCAAAGGTAGAGGGGATGAATCATCTAGTTTTTGAGCTTGCAGAAGTTACTGCTCAAGAGAAAGCCTTATTGGGGTTTCTTATTTTCCAGTGAGCTCAGCTTAAACCTCAACTTGGAATTCTTAATAATTCACTCCTCAATTCATGCATTGGGGAATGAGGAAGCTATTAATTTCGAACAAGGCGAAGGCGTTGTCAATGCGTGAAGAGATATGTATGTCGTTATGGACACCTTGCTCCCATTTCAATTCCATAAATCATTGTATTAGATGGGATTTGGGTGAGATGACATACAATACCATTTGCGGCATGCTCTATCTCAATTATTTAGCGGTGCTGCAGAGGTCGAGTCTGATTGCGTCAGGGACAACGAATATGAACAATGAAGATAAATCTCACAATAGAAATAGAAAAGCCTTCGGGTTATATATATATATAGTTATATTTAGTTATACTTGCATAGTTATATTATATAGAACTATATATAGTTATGTTGTGTTATATATATAAGTTGGTTATGTTATATATAACTTTATGTTTTGTAATATAGTTAGATGTTATATAGATATGTTAAATATAGCTTAGTTTATATATATATAATTTAATTAAATAACAAAAAATTTTCGTTTTGGACTCTTAGTTTACTTAAATTTTTATTTAAGTACAATTAATTTTTTTAAACAAATTACTATATTTATTATTAAAAAATATCTAAAATATAAATTAATTTAAATTAAAAATTAAAATAATCAAATAAAATTTCTTATTTGATAAATAGATGTTTACCATGAGCAACCATATTCATCACGTCAATCTCAAGCTCCTAATTTATTTATTTATTGATTATAGTTTGGTTGTTTTTTGTTTTGAAGTTTTTTTGGACATATTTATGGACAAATTTGTTTGAAATTTAAAATGCATTTTAAATAACAAAAAACTCATTTATTTATTTCACTAAATTCCTAAGAAAAAACCTGAAAACCTAAAATAATTAAAAAATAAAGTTTTTACCATAAAAAAACTCATAATAAACCTGATATATTGCAAAAAACTTATACAATGAAAAAAAATTAAAACCTAAATTATAGTTTTTTTAGTTGGTTTTCAAGGGATTTCTTGGTGGTTTTCTTGGTTGTTTTTTGTGGTTTTCAAGGGTTTTCCTGGTGGGGTTTTATGGGTTTTGTGGTTTTTTTTTTTTGGTTTTTGTATGGTGAGTTTTTATTTCAAATTAATTTATTTTATTTTGCAATCAAATTAAATAAAAGAGATACAAAAGATAGGAAACCTACCTTGGCTTGAGCCTTTGGGTTGTTGACGGGGTTGATGGGCAGTTGGATTGAGTTCCTCCATCTCATTCGAGCTTTGAAATCCTTTGTCGAACTCCTTCCTTGTGGTCTACAAAATGGCTTACACAAGCCACACCCAAGTTTTTAATAAGAAATAAGGGATCGATCAATCCCTAACGCTCGTTCGAGCCATAAATCTCAATCAATCCCCAACTCTTGAACAAACTCCTAACTCAGGTTACATAGGGGCTCAATTGAGGGTTTGTTTAAATGCTTGATCGAGCTATGTTTAAGTCCCCTAAGTAGCTCGATCGAGCCATAAATCTCGATCAATTCCTAACTCTTGAACACACTTCTAACTTAGGTTACATAGGAGCTTGATTGAGGGTTTGTTTAAATGCTTGATCGAGCTATGTTTAAGTCCTCTAAGCATATCGATCGAGTGCTTAAAATGACTCGATTAAGATTCCCCTTTTCACCAAAATGTGCCCTCACTTTGCTAAAAGTTGTAACCCAACTCCATGCATGCATATCTCTCTCTCTCTCTCTACACACACACACACAACGTATTATGATTTGGGCTTTCTCTAGTAATCATTGTTATAATATATATGGAAAAGTTTAAACATTTTACAGTTTATACATTTTCAAGAAATCATCATTGAAATTAGGTTATAAAAGAATTATTAGAATTGCAATTTTTATTTGTTGAATGTATTTATGATTGCAAAAATAGATTTAGCACCTTTGAAAACCTTTGTTGCACCCAGGTTGTACAATTTTAACAATTGATATATGTGATTCCAACAATTCTTTTAAATATTTAGTAGAATTTTGGGAAAAAATAATTGTGAAATGATGACTAAAAAAGGTCCAAATGACAACGTTCATGAGCAAGGAAATTTTCGACAATGATATGCCATCATAACCAACATTGTATCTTCTCCTAAAGTAAAAGAATAATCCAATTCATTTTCTCTAGCCAATAGAATTGGGATTCCAATTCCAAACCCAATCTACTATATTTGTGTGTCATACCTTTCAAATTTCCATTTTCATTATTCCTATAATACAACTACTTATCTAGATGATGACACTAGGATCCCTACCTTTTATTTACTTGAATAAAATTTCGCCACCTTTTTAATCCTTCATAATCATTCAATTGAGCCAAGAGATCTCCTTCCAAATCTCCCATTGCATAGCAGGGAAAAAACCATAACTCCAAGTGCATTTTGGAGAAAATAACCACATGGTTTTGTATGCATGACTAAAAACAAATGTATAGAATATGTTCATATGTATAAGTGTAGTGTTAATGGGGTTTAAGTTGGATGGTTAAGAGGAGAATTTGGTATCCTCCTACCTTATGTTCAAATCCTATTTGTGACATGCTTATCACTCATGAGATTTTTTTTTTGTAAGCTTGGTAGGACTACATTTTCTTCATGTCCAATATATCACCCCGATCAGGGTGGGGAATTGAACGGGTGACTTCACATCAAGGAGTTTCTTAATAGAGCACCCGATCACCATCTATCCAAGACCTCGTGGACATCACTCATGGGAAAATTGGTGCAGGAAAAGTATCAACAATTTCGTTATTGCTTAAGTGATTAAGGGTGGGACAAGATGTTGGGACAAACATTTCACTCAAAGGGTTAGCTCAATTGATTGTTTTTAATGTTGGTGGTTATTTGGTCAATTTTTTGCTAGCAAATATCATATTTCAACCTCCTTGGGTTACACACACTAGTTTATATTGATGGGTTTCCTAGAGATGTTATCCATGAATGTTGGAAAGTATCTCTTGACTTTTTCCTTGGGAGTATCCTTCTTAAAAAAATATTAATGGGTATTTGTTTATAATTATTAATATTTAGAGTTCTCTCTCTCTCTCTCTCTCTCTCTATATATATATATATATATATATATATATATATGGTGCGGGTGGCTAACTCAAGTGGTTAAGTGTTTTGAGCTTCATGCTATTGGTCAAGGTAAATTCTCAAGGTTAGATACCTCCATTACAAGTCTCCCTTGATGTTCCTACTAAACTAAAGGGCATAATCAACACCAAAAACTTTACATTGGGTGCATTCAAAACGTGGAAGTCCCTAGGGTTTTCCAAGTGGTTTTCCTTAGGAAACATTATTATTATTATTATTATAGAAAGAGTTTGGATATAATATCACAGAGGAAATGTGATAATAACATAGTAGAGTTGATTGAACCCAATTGTATCTTTGACAATGACACATATTGTGGCATTTATGAGTAAACATGTCAAATTGTATTATGACATGAAGTCATGAATTTATGGTTATATAGACATATGATGTGGAATAGGTTAATGTTGTTAATATACGATATTAAGTATTAGTTGAGTGACCCTATGAAAGGGCATTGTTTCATTATGTTGTTTCTTATGTTGTTTAATCTAATTCACTTAAATAATTAGATGGAAACATATGTGCACTCCAGTGGGATTGCAAATTTATATTTAGGAGAAAGTGCCTACCAATTGACTACAAACATGTGATGTACATATGATGGTGGTGATTGTAGAGAAGTGACCATCACACCCTTGATTCGTTATAGCTATGTCTATCAATGATGACAAAATCAAGGATGAGGCCTTATCCAGATGAACTTATTTGGACAAAATGAAAAATGAACCATAAATGATAAAAGATAGAGGTTTGAAGGGTGTTCCTATTTCTAAAGGAAAATGTCACCATAAGGGGTGGATATACATTCCACCTAGTTCTTTTTCCTCCAACCTTAGAATTGAGGGATTGCACTGCAAGGCCAAACCCCTAGAAGGATGTGAAAAACAATGAGATGCCTATCACAAGTTGAGAAGATGTCACAACCTCCACCCACTTAGATATCCCACCAAAGGGAGGAGTATGTGCATTCACTTAAGACAATAGAATGGATAAGCTTATGTGGCTAAATGTAATTTGAAGTTGTGACAAAAAAATATGTTAATGAAATAAATTTGGTTATGCTAAAAAAACGAGTGTGGATTAAACATAATATTTATTTTATTTTATAATAATAATAATAATAATCTATTTTTAAAGTAACATCCAAGCTAGGAACCAAATTGGTGTATGAGACCCCCTTTTTTGTGGGACAATGACCCCACCTCTGTTGAGCAACTTGATTGCTAAATTCCATGGAAGTGTATATACTCTACACCCCTTCGGGTTTAAAATTATGACATCTTACGATAAAGAAAATGTTCTTAACCCTTAGGCCCACTTAAGATGTACGTAGGCCCATTCAAGCTATACATCCAAAATATTATAGGCCCATTCAAGTTATACATAAACTTTTATAATGAGGTTAACTTATGCTTTTTGATTCTTAGGCCCACTTAAGATGTACTTAGGCCCATTCAAGCTATACATACAAAATATTATAGGCTCATTCAAGCTATACATCCAAACTATTATACATTTTCTTTATTATTTAACCTCATTATAAAAGTTTATGCTTTGTGATATAATTAAATTCAAAGTTAAAAGTTTGATTGTAAATCTTGAATTAGTAGAAACTTATAATGAGGTTAAATAATCATGCAATGTTATTAGAATTAACATAGATAAAATTCTTGATTGAAATAAGCAAGCCATAGTTAGAAAACAATTTCATGCCATTAGACAACTTCACGACCTTTTCTACTTAGTATAGTTGTATCTAATCTATTAGGGCTACAATTTATAGTTCCATTCTCTTGAATAAGAATCTATGTTAAAATTTGATCCATGAGGTCTGTGCATTGTGTTTAATTATTCCTCATAAGCTAAATCTGTATTTAAACCCAAAGAGAGAGGAAACTTAAGAGAATAAACAAAATGATAACTATAATTGAGAATCTTGTAACTGCTTCTCAAAAATAGGCTAGACATATCCACCCATTGAAAATATTATTTCATAATCTCAAGTTCTTGCTGAAAATCCTACCAAGAATCTCATAATAGAATAACAATAAAAAGTAGAAAAGATGGAAAACATTACTATTAATAAGTAGTAGAAACATAATTCTAGCTCTAAAAACTCCACTTATAATCCCCACAATCCATCCAAAAGTAGACCATATCATAATAAATATTTACCTCTAATCCCAAACATAGTGTGGACTTAGGAAGCTTGAATATTTGAGTTTGTGTTTTAGTAAGAAATTAGGATAGTGAGTAAAGGACATGTATAAGTTTCCAACCTTTTAAAAATAAAAAAGTTAGGGGTAAGAGGGGGAAAATAAGATTACAAGGAAATTAAGTTGATCTAGATTAATTGCATGGATCAAAATGTATCTTGATCATTCTTCTTGTAATACCATCAATGTAACAATTTTGATTAATATTAATATCTTTATAATAAACAAAAAACTAAATGTTTTTTCTAAAGAAAAAATGTGTAGTTTCCATTACATATTGAAAATTACATCCGAAAGTGCACACCAAAAATAACCCTCTGATCAACCATATCAAAATATAAAATAGGACTTATATGTCCTTTTACATCCCAGAAATGATATGGATATTTGTCAACTATGAAGCCTGAATAATATAAAAACAATCATATGTTACCAAAACCTCCCAATTAAGACTGGGAGTATAAATAGATGAAAATATAACATAGCAAAGTATTAATATGAAGCACTTATGCATCCAAAAGTGTACCCTCTATAAAGGGTCTATGATAGTATTAAGTGACCTTCCCATATTTCTACTCAGTGATCTTCCAAAATGCCCAAATTCTCTAAAGCACTTGCTTTAGATAAAGAGACTGCAATGGTGTTTCTTTCCTTGTAAATATGACAAAATGAGATATGATAAAAAAATTGCTTTAAATGAAAAAATTCTTCTATTATTGGGGCCATTGTGTGCATGTGACATCTCGATATCTCATTAAACCAATTAATAACAATATTTATATCGCCAAATATATGCAGCATACAAACACCCCTCTCAATGGAAAATGAAAGAAGAAGGCTTAGACATAAGTTTTGAGTAATTATTGGTGCCACGTCCCAGCACACTCCGAATCTTGAAAAAGTGATCATCCCAGAGATATAAAATTCCCCCAGCCCCCCTACATTCTCCTCCAACTTGAGAGGCTCCATCAAAATAAGCCCAAGGATATGAGCAGTCAATAATTTAAGTTGTAATGTTTCAAGAGTGGTGAATAAAAGAATCATTAGATATAAGAGAAAAAATTGCTATAACCTGTGCTAAAATCCTATTCGAAGTGTTTGACTTGTCTTGGAAAATTTCAGATTTCCTTGAGAGCTAATTACCCCAACAAATAAGAGGTGGTAGACAACTATTCCTTTTTGGATTTTCTTGTGACCACCATAGCTTCCAAACATTTGATAAGGTTCACCCCTACAAACTGAAATTATGCCTAGTGCTTCCCTCACAACATTTCACACCCCAAGTGAAAGAACAAGATAAGAAAAGGTGATCCACAAACTCTTTTGAATTTTTTCACAAAGTACACCAGCATGGCCAAACAATATTTTTTTTTGAATTATCTCTAGTAGGTACTTTTTTTTGTAGTATGCACCACCGAAAAAGACAGGCCTTTGTAGGACAAGATAGCTTCCATAATTTTTTCCACCATTAGACTAAATCTCCAAATATTCTGTCATTTATGATAAAAACATAACCATATTTTGGAGTATACTCCCCTAGACAGGAATGCACCCAACATAAAGAGTCTTATTTATATCGCAGACGAACATGAAATATGTTGAGAGTATATATATACTGTTGTCACTGTTCAATGTGATCAAGAGGAAAATTTAATTGGTATGCATCTGCCCAACCCTGTGCCCAAATAGAAGTCCTTTCATTATCATCCACTTGGTTCAGGGTAAACCTCCCATTTGCATTAAGAAATTCCAGTAGCTCTAATGGAAAAAAAAAAATTTCATCATAGTCCACCCATGGATCTATACCAATTCAAACCTTATCTCCATCCCCCCCGGCCTCCACCCCCAATTAAATTTTGGAATCTCCTATACAAGTATTAAATCTAATGAATCAACAGTTATATTTTGTTTGCCTTATTTTTTCTTTGTCTTGTGCATTGTCACTATTTTAACATAGTACCAAACCAAGCAACAAATGCCCATTGAAAGTAATTATTTTGATGTGCACTTGAGTTTGTTGTTCAGTTCTCAATGGGATTTGAAAATAAATAAAGAGAAAGCAATAATTGGACAAATTTTAAAAAATAGAAAAATACATTGAAGGAAAATGGAGGTGTAGTTTAAGAAAGAAGACAATTTTTCGGTGTAACCTAAACAAAAGGTTTAGCCTAATAATGCCTCTACAATCGGTAATATAGATTAAATTCCCAAGAAAATTAGGCATGAATATGCCCCACAAGATTGTTGCAATTTAAGTTTGTAAAAGGAATAAAAAATATTGTCGAAGAATAGAGAAAAAGAAGTTACAGAATGCAAAAAAGAAATTGAAACCCCAATAGAGAAGAATATTGTTTGTGGTAGAAACCCTATATGAATATAGGCAACCCAACCTTGAGGAACTGAATTATATTGAAATATTAAGGAAAATGTTTTGGTTGAGATCTTTAATGAACAACATGGTCAAAGAATTGAATCTACTTGCTGCTAGAGTAGATGTGGCTTTTTTCTTTGTTTTTCCCCTTTCTCTTTTTTCATTTTCTATAGCCTATTTAGATATCATCATGAAATCCTAGCAAAGGAATGAAACCAAATTTTTATATGGAAAAATATAGTTTGTGGGACACATAAATCAAGTAAAGAGACCACAATATTGTAGGTTAGATAAGATAGGTCACTGGGACTAAAAAGCATATCCAATGAATAAAAGTATAAAGAGGGAGTGTGAAAGGTGTCTCTTCGAACAAAAGGAGAAACAATCATGTAGGTATAAGTATAGAAACAAAGCTAAATATTGAAGTACATGGTAAACTAATATGCACAAAGATCAAATAGTCAATGTTGAGTGAAGAGGATGTCAAGGTTGACTAGTGTTGGCTGCCAAGTGTGAATAAGGAGCTTAAGAAAGGGCATCTGTTATATACTGAGGGAGGATTAGATGGAGTACCTAGGGAGGTACTCAATGGGTGATGAATGTAATGTGATCATAATAATGGAATAGGTTCACTATGTACTTAAAAGGAAATAATATAATAATAAGGAGTAACTAACATAAGACCCATAGGAATATCCATGAGAAAGTATAAATATACATGTGTCATAGTATTGAATGTGTCAGATTACATTGTCTTCTAGCAAGCATGAAATGAAATGATTCCTTCCATGAAGAATATTTGTTGGTGTCACCCTACCTCAAGGTTTATTCCCTTTATATTCGTGTGTTTTTCATGGTGAATGTTTGGATATATTTGGTGTTTGGGGTTTATCTTGAAAGTTTTATGATGGATCTTATCTTATATATTTGGAATTTTACTACAAGTGGTATCAAATCTCTTCCTTGGACATGAAATGAAATAATTTTTGGGCACAAAGTGGGAGAATTTTCTTGTTCTTCTTTTTTTTGACAGAAAAAAGAGGATGAAATCATTTAAGTCAATTTATAAAACTTTTTGTGTAGAATTTGGAGAATTCAATTTGAGAATTGAATTCCTCTTGAAAAACACCAATTTCAATAAAATAAAATAAAATAAAATAAAGTAAAGTCATCCAAAACTAGGTTCAGGAAGTGAACTTATTGACAATTTAAAATCGAGAAAAATTTAAGACCTTTTCTAGTGATAGTCATGAATTTTATAGATTGGATATCATTTTATCGAGAGAAAAAATTTCAGTCAAATTAGTACCAGTAGATCCCAAAAATTCATGTCATTTTATAATTGGGGTTAAAATGTCCAATAAGATAAGTACAAAAAAAGTTAATATCATGTTACATTTTTGACTTCAAATCCTAACTACATAAAGGGGTTCCATTGAAAAGTGAGATAGTTGTTCAAGGCCCTAGTTTTTTTTCTTCGAGAAAGATGTATATTTCAGGAAAAATGATGTTCATAGTATTGAAGAGTTTATTAATTGCATAAAACTAGATTTCTCATATATTGGGGATTTGAATTGATTGTTATCTAGAGGTTGACACTCAACATGAGGGAACTGTTAGGGGTTTTATATGTTTATATTAATTTCCCTTCACTTAGAATGTCAACCGAGGTTCGTAATATTAGAGCTGCAAAATATCACAGTTCTAGGTACAGATCCAACTATCTAATCCACACTGTATTTAATCCTAAGATCAACCTAGTACTAAATGAAGTACCAAATACCCAAACTCAAGTCTTTGTCTTAACTCCAAGTTCAAAAATCATTCAATACTTTGATCAATCTTGCTGAAATGAAGAAACCTATTAATTTCCTTTAATAAATAACAAGATATTGTAAGAATTGAATTATTCTATTCATATGAGGTTTACATCTTAATGTAATTGCATAGATATGCGTTAATCCAAGTTGTATATATTATTCGAAGAAAATCTAATAATATACCTGATCCAGGTGGATATTGGTGGCCACCCGCCTATCCCACCTAGACCTCTAGTCAGTTTCATTTGTTTCCCTGTTTATTTAGGCATTTACTATTTTTAGTAGTTTTTTTAGGTCTTGAACTTCCGGAGCAGTTTTGACACCCTAAACGGCTTTTTTTTAGGTCCGCTGCAAGCCCATAGCCTAAGGCTAGGGCTTGCCACAAATCTTGTAGTACTCGGAGAGACATCTCCAATAAGTTATCATACATGCCAAACAAAGATAATATGACCAAGTTATGACCCTGGGAAGTTAGTTGCCAAACTAACCCAAACGAGGCCCACAAACTCTTGGCGTTACATCTCTTGGGGTTAGGATTTTGGTTGTTTAGGGTTTTCTCATGTTTTTAAATAATAAATAGGCCCTTGAGCCTCATTATAACACAGTTCAGAGGCATTTAGCCACCATATATCTTCTCAGAGATAAGCTACCATCTCTCGAGCTAGTCTTATTTCCATTCTGTTTGTAAGCATATTTCAATATTTGATAGTATTGAAATGAAGTGTTATTTATGTTGCATATTTGTATTTATGGTTATATCTGTAATTTGTTGCATTCCTCTTTAAATTCATATCAGTGGTATGAAAGTCGTCTGCTCTTTCTCTGTTTTTCTTTGGAAATCCCCAATGAGGTCGAGATATAAGGAGTTAGGGCTTGAACTGTTCGAACCTTTGCAAGACCAACCTCACAAATCCCGACGAACTCCCATGGGGAAAGAAAAGAAAGATGAGGGGGTAGGAGATCCTTTCAAAATATTGCTCAAAGAAGCCCTCGAGCGACAGAGGAACGCGATGATGGACAACTTTGCCTAGATCCTTCAGCGACTACCCAAGGGTGACATGTCTACTTCCATCAGCTACTCTGGAAGTGCCACACCCTTTAAGGTACAAGTTAATTTTACATTCCCATATTTGAGGGTCAGATAGATGCAAATGCCGTAGATAAATGGTTAAATCTGCTATAAGGATATTTTTTGTTCATGATTTTTTGATCCAAGAAAATATTACTTTTTCTCTTCTCAAAGCCGTCCCCCACATCAAGGACTGGTGGGAAACCTACTGTGAGCAGAAGGATGAAAGTACACCCTCACTATTTTCGGCCGCACCCACTTGGGATTCATTCCGGGATGCCATCAAGGAGCAGTACTACCCTGTTGGGAGCTATGAGGATAAATACATAAAGTGGACCACACTGTGACAGGGAAGGGACCAAGACATGCCGAAGTTTACCAATGTTTTTCATACCCTTCACACAAAGTTGGGTATCAAGGATTTTGAGAAACATCTGGAACTCAAGTACCACGATTTCCTACAAAGGTACATCCAGGATGAGATAGAGTTCTTGGACATCTCCTCGCTCAGCACGACATACTGATACGCTGTCAAGATTGAGCAGAAGCTTAAATAGAAAAAGTGAGAATTTGGATCTGCGATTCCGAAGCAAGGGAAAGGCGCCCCTAAACTGGTGAGCAAAGGGAAAAGCCAAGGCGGGAGAACCTAGGATAACCTGTGGAAGCCGCAAGCAAAGAACAACACCATGAAGACAAATAAGGACAAGGGAAAGTGATGTGAGTTCCATAAGAGCTACACTCACAACACAAGTGAGTGTTGGGCCAAGTACTGGTGGCCGAGCTGAAGGCTTCTGAGTTTGATGCATGTTCTGACTCTGAGTCAGAACTCGACAAGGGGAATGATAAAAGGAAGCAGATCATTAACGCGAAGCCTAGTGCCATTGTGGCCACCACCAAGATCCAAAAGATTGAACTTGAAGATCTAGAAGATTGATCCTAAAGATCCAGAAGAGGGGTAGAACCTAATCCACTCATAGATGTGGGTGAAGGGTTCTCCGCTGCAATTCATTGTTGACAACGGGAGCCAAAAGAACCTCATTTCAACATAGGTCATGAAGGTTGGGCATACCGACTACAACACATCCACAGTCTTACACCATTAGGTGGCTTCACCAAGGACGGGATCTCCGCGTTAGCCAACAGTGCCACCTTCCTTACAACATCAAGCTCTTCACATATGAGGCATTGTGTGATGTTTCTCCTCTTGAAGTTTGTGATGTATTATTAGGAAAACCATACTTATGGAAGCGACATGATGTATATGAGTCTAGACCTCGCTTTGTTATTATTTCTTTGGGTACTAAGTTATACAGGATACCGAAGGTAACCCCACCTACCACCATCTCTTTGATCTCTACTAAGAAATGCAGTAAGGTCATCTCCCAGACTGGGAAATTTGTTTTCTTTATGATTCACTCTCAAAGTAAGGGGAAGGTCATAGCCAAATCCATGGCCCCTGGGAAGGGTTCCTCCAAGCAGCAGAAGCAGTTGGATATGGTCATGGAAGAATACAGGGACATCTTCTCCTCACCCACAGGAGTACCCTTGCATTATCAGGTCAATCATTTAATTGATATGACTCCCGGAGTACCTCTACCCAACGGGCTGATATATCATCACTCCATTATGGAAAATGAAGAGATCAAGTGGAAAATCCAGGGCACATCTAACCAAGTTCCTCGCCTTTTGGGAGCCTGATTGTACTTGTACAAAAGAAGGATGGAACCTGGAGGCTCTACATTGATTATCGAGCACTAAACAAAATCACTGTCAGGAACATGTATCCAATCCCACAGATTGATGACTTGCTGGACCAACTCAAGGGGGCCAAGTATTTCAACAAGATCGATCTGAAGTTTGGTTATCACCAGGTTCCAATAGAGCCCATAGATGTATGGAAGACCACATTTAAATCCAAGGAAGGCCTTTTTGAATGGTTGGTTATGCCCTTCGGGTTGACAAATGCCCCTGCTACTTTTATGAGGCTAATGGATGACATCTTGCGGCCCTTCACCAACTCATTCGTGGTGGTTTATCTGGACGACATCCTCATCTTCAATAAGAGTTGGGAAGAACACTTGCAACACATTCGGCAGGTCCTTCAAACCCTTCGACAACACAAATTGTTTGCCAACTTGGAGAAATGCACCTTTGGCATGAGCCAGGTCCAACACTTGGGACAAATCATAGATGAGTGTGGCGTGCACATGGCCTCGACCAAAATCCAAGTCATTTGGGATTGGCCAACCCTGACCACTCTAACAGAGCTTCACAGCTTTTCGGGCCTTGCAAATTTCTATCAGAGGTTCATGTTGGGATTCTCCCATATCACTTGGCCTTTGAGCCAATTATTAAGGGTGGGGCGAAAGCAAAGTTTTCCTAGTCCGAGTCCCAACATAAGGCATTCGTTGAGTTGAAGCACCACCTTTTCTTTGCACCAATACTCACACTTCCAGACCTGCAACAACCATTTGAAATTGAGACAGATGCCTCAGACTATGCTATTGGTGCAGTCCTCACCCATCACGAGCATTCAGTGGCTTATCATAGTGAGACACTTTTAGATACAATTCAGAAGGACTACATTATGGGGAAGGAGATGGTCATCCACACCGATCACTGACCTCTTCAGTTTATACGTACACATGGGAAGTTTCTGAATGATCGCCATCAGAAGTAGTCTACATATTTGTAACAATTCCACTTGAACATTAAATATAAAAAGGGAATCACCAATCATGTTGCAGACTGCCTTAGCAGACCCCCAGTTGCGGCACTGACTACTGTTCCCAACTCTTGTGGTCACGAGACCTCTATATGGCCGAAACTATACAAAAATGATCCAGAGTTTGCCTCGACATACCAGATGCTAGTAGCTGGCAAGCAAGTTCCTGATTTCCACCTCCAGGATTCCTTATTATGCTACCTGGGCAACCTTTGTGTTCCTTCAAGCGAGCGTTCAAAGATGATTTTGGAGACGCATTATAGTCGAGTCGCAAGACACTTTGGTGTGGAGAAAACTATGGCTGTACTGCAAAAGTACTTTTATTGGCCCAAAATTCGATTGGATGTTGGGAAATATATCAGATCTTGCACTACGTGTGCCATCGCCAAGCCAATGATCAAGAAGCAAGGCCTGTACACTCCTTTGCCTACTCCCATCCAGTCATGGGAATCCATCTCCATGGACTATATGTCTAGCCTCCCTTATACCAAGCATGGTAATGAATGTGTATTTGTGGTCGTGGACAAATTTTCTAAGATGGCTCTATTGGCGGCCTGCAAGAAGAGTATCATAGCAGAGGACACTGCTAAACTCTTCTTTGAACAAGTATGGGTACAATTTGGGATCCCGCATACCATTATATCATATCGAGATAGCAGGTTCCTGACAACATTCTTGTCAAGCCTCTGGACACTATTTGACACCAAGCTCACCAAATCGACTGCCTTCCATCCCCAAACTGATGGCCAAACGAAGGTCGTCAATAGGATGATAATGCACATACTCAGCATGTACAACTCCAAGCATCCTCTAACTTGGGATGAGATTATTCCACATGTGCAACACAATTATAATAGAGCTCTCCATAGCTTGACTGGTCGCAATCCCTTTCAAGTGGGTCTAAGATTTCAACCATTGTGCTCGATTGATGTTGCCATGCCTCATGCAACTACGCAGACATAATCCAAACATGTATTGTCTGAGGTTGATAAAGCAACCAGATTTATTGAACGCATCCAACACATCTGCCAACAGGTTCACAACATCCTGGAGAATTCAAATGCCAAGTACAAGAAGTGACATGATCAACATCGAGTGCCACAGAAGTTTCAGGTGGGCGATAAAGTCTGGTTGCATTTTTAGAAAGAATGCGTTATCGAAGCCCATTAGAAGCTCAAAGCACTCCGATGTGGTCCTTACACCATTACCAAGGCCATGGGAGACAATGATTTTGAGCTCAACATTCCCCCATTCCTTGGCCTGCACCTAGTGTTCAATGTGGATTGCCTTCGACCATACTTCCCACCATTGTTGGACACATCAGTAATTGTAGAACAACTCACCAATAGATATAAACCCAAACTACATGGAACATGCCATAATTGATCGGATTATGGAAACACAGGTCAATAACGCTTGCCAAAAAAATATCCAACTATATCGGGTTGTCAAAGATGGTCAACTCCTGCACCAAGGCAAGTGGCTCACCAGGGACCAGGTTCAACAAAAATTTCCTCACCTCATGGAGGCTCTGCACGCAATGGGGACCATTTCTTCCTAAGGGGGAAGGAATGATCCAGGTAGATATTGGTGGCCACCCACCTATCCCACCTAGAACTCGAGTTAGTTTCATTTGTTTCCTTGTTTATTTCAACATTTACGTTTTTTAGTAGTTTTTCGGGTCTTGAACTTTCAGAGCAGTTTTGAGGTCTACTATAGGCCCATAGCCAAAGGAAAGGGAATATAAAAAATATTGTAGTACTCGAAGAGACCTTTCCAACAAGGTATCGTACGTGCCAAACGAAGATAATATGACCAAGTTATGACCCCAGGAATTTGGCTGCCCAACTAACCCCAACGAGGCCCACAAACTCTTAGTGTTACATCTCTTGGGGTTATGGTTTTGGTTGCTTATAGTTTTCTCATATTTTTCAATAATAAATAGGCCCTTGATCCTCATTGTAACATAGTTCAGAGGCATGTAGCCGCCACATATCTTCTCAGAGATAAGCTACCATCTCCTAAGCTAGTCTTATTTCCATTATGTTTGGAAGCATATTTCAATATTTGATAGTAATGAAATGAAGTGTTATTTCTGTAGAATCTTTGTATTTATGGTTATATTTGTAATTTGTTGCATTCTTACTTAAATTCGTATCAATACCCCAATCAAATAACTCTAATAATAGCTCAAACGAACTCATTCACTCAGAATTCCAACCCTAGGGTTTTCAAACAAACAAAATCTCACTCAACCCTAACCTGTAACAAATTCTAATTCTAATAATAATGTATAAGACCAGAAAAACCCTTCAGTTCAAAAACAAGGGACCATTAAAAAAAAAGCAAAATCTATAATACTAACCATACTTCTGTTGTTTCTGATTTAAAAAGTAATTAAAAGAAAACTAATGTAAGAATGAAGGAATTCACAACCTAATTTACTGTCTAACAATAGGCATCCACTTTGAAAGTTTCTGATTACAAAGTTTCGTATTCGAATCAAAATATATAATTTTTAATTCATAAATAGTTTGAACACTCTATTTCAAATCTCAAAGTGTATAAGTCGAAATGATTCAAATCTAAGGACTGCTCATTTGAAATGCTTCAACCCCAAGGCTGAGAATTCAATGTTTTAACTTCAGACTATAAATCTAAGGAATGAAAATTATCTTGAAATTAAATCTGACTAACTAAAGACCCCAAATATTAAAAAAAACTGAAAAATTCAATTGAATGCAATCACACTCAGAATATTATCAACCATACTACAAGTATTCCATACTAATATACATCTATTCCTATTCTAAGTAGAATTAATTACAAACTTGATGGAGATCAGTGGTGGGACGAGACGACGACATGAGACAAGTTAAATTACAACGGTGAACTTTTAAATTAATAACACATTAACTCATGAAATAGAAGTCGATATTACTATATTAATTGTCTTTCAACAATACACATATGAATTAGTTCCAAGCTGAAATAAAACATAGTTTTTTTTTAAATGTTAAAGTCACTGTCTCTCCTTCTCTCTTGCCAACCCCGTAGCACTATTAATCGCCCCCTTTAAGGAGATCACGACCTAAAGATAGCTTAACTGAATGAAAAAGAAAAATAGTACAAAATATGATATGGACTTAATTAAGGCAAGTCATATCTTCATAGATCACCCATATAGTCTAACATATCCATAGAGATCTTGTCGTGATATTATTCTTGGGAGGGAGTCATTGTCTCTTCTGTCGAAAGAAATATGGAAAGATAACACTGCTGCTTGGGAATCATCGTTTGAATGGTACTAAATTCTGGAACATGGTACTGAATTAAATGCATAATTAAGTATCGAATAGCTGCCATGTCCAACACAAACTTAAATGATGATCCTCCAATGTAATCTGCCAATGATATCAAGTTCCTATCCTCATGCTTAATAATCCTAGCAAAGTTACAACCAAATTTTGTAAAAATAGTATGAAATAACTTAACATATATCTAGATTAACCAAATACATATGAATATAGGCCTAATTTTTGACTTTACCTCCATTCATTAGCTAGAACCCTTTAACAAGGATAAGGTAGATTTTGAGGTGTCAAAAAGGGTCAAATGGAACAGGTTATTATAAAAGATAACTAGATAGAGTGCCCAAAAAGAGATAAAAGTAGGCCCCAACATCCCCCCATGCCAAAGAGGATGCATGTCCTCATGCAACTGTCTTCTTACAATTTTTTTTCGGACATCAAAATTGGGGCCAACCTTGCTTTCAAATTCCTGCTACACTATCCAAAATTTCTAGGCTGTGATCACTCATTTTTTTCGCTGTCGAAGTCTCTAAATCTTATCATAGGTAGTGTATACTCCGGTAGGTCTCAACTATCTCGGCTTCCAGCGAAGCAGTTTCTTGTTTTTCATTGTCAGTTTGTCATCTTTTGATGTCAAAGCCAAATTCTGAGCCTTATATAACTCATTCTCTTTTCTAACATGTTTTTACAGAGTCTTGTATTTATGAGCCTTTTCCTTTAGCCTAAGGTTCTTCCTCTGTAGCTTATCAACTTCGTACTGTAACTTTTTCTCAGTAGAAATAAACACATCTTAAGGAGGCAAACTATGTTTCCTTAAACCACTCTCCTCATGAAATTACTTTTATTGGATCTGACTTACCATTGTTTTAGCCACTCCTTTTCCTATCGTAAGCCCATGTTCAGGTGGATTATTGTGTGGATAATTAATTTGAAGATCATAAAATTTATCAACAAGCCCTTCCTCCTCAGGTAGTGATTTTTCTAGATTGTTTGGTCTCATAGGTGTCTGAGAGAGATTTTTCGTGCCTGTGTCTCTTTCTCTGGAGACGATCAATTAGACACCAACCTAAGAGTTTGAGTTCTTTGTAGAGGGAAATGTCGACATGCCATGCTATGAGTAATCCTCTTGCCCTGTTGCAAAGTCAATATTTTTGATGTAGTAGGAATTTCCTCAGACTTTGGGGTTAGACACGGGGTTGTTTTAGGCACAACATCCTTTTTCTCATGAAACAATTCCCTCCACCCCTTTTTGGCATGTGTCTTCGACTTTTCCTCTTCTTGTATCTTTGTTGTTGAGGTAATTGGTTCTGCAACCTTTGTTCATGGTTTCTTTCCAACATATTCTTATTGTTTCTCTAGTGTCAGTTCCCTCCTTGCATGAGTATCCATGTCCAAACTTCACTTGAGAGCCTCTTTTCTCTTTTTTTCTCATGATACTAGGGCTTATTTCTCATGAATAGGGCTAGGGTTTCTTGAGGGAATTTCTTCTAGGCCTTTCACTGCACTCCCTTTGGCTTCGTGTGATTTAGGCTTCTTCACAAACTTTTTAATTTGCTTAGTAGGTGATTTAACAGGGGTCTCAGACCCTTCACCCCACTTTTTTGATTTAGGACTAGTTACCCTTTGTTTTAATTTTGTTTGATCTTCTTCTCCAGGAAAATTTCTAGCCAAGAATTCTGCCCAGGTTTCCTTCCATTGTTCAAGTTCATAAACAATAATCATTTTGATGAGGCTATAATAGCATATACTAGTTTCGGCTCATTTGGAGGTCGATTGAACATTTATGGCAACTTTGTGCAGACTTTGGAAAAGGAAGACAGGAAAATTGACATCATGACCATTGCTAAAATGGAGAATAAACCTTACATGGTAAAGGAATATATACACATACCTCCCTTCATAGGTTATAAATCTCTGCAATGTTGTGAGAAGTGGCCACCATTCCTCTGCAATGCAGCTCCTGAGGACTCCCTTAGACTAGTTGATAGATTTGTAAGCCGACTTAAGAAATTTCAAGTAGTCTTCCAAGTAGACCTGGAACCCTTTGGAATAATTTTCACTAGTCAAAGGTAACCCTGTCACCTTGATCATTACGTCATTTGTGATCTCAATCTCAAGATCACCAACTTTTGTTGTCTTCTTGTTCAAGTTTTATGCCAATTCCATGGCGACTTTGTCATTATGCCCTTGAAACTTCTGTAGAAAATACATCCACCCTCTTTCTTAAAACTTGGGATTACATGCAACATATTCAACACTAGCACGAAATTGGGTGAAGGCAGGCTCGTGCCTATCAGCCCCCATGCCAGCGATAAAAAATATTTCAAGGCTAATCGAGGAATTGGGAGGTCATTAGGATGAACTGCAGAGAGGTTATGGAATTGGAAGTAAATGGATTCTCATTCTAGTTTTTGTACAATTCAAGTAGACAAATGGGATCAACTAGGAAGGGGGGCCATGTTTTTGAAATATGATAAGAATCGGGTCTATTAACAATGATGAGCGAAAGTACTAAAGCATGTATAAAGACAGGGGGCTAATAATCATAACTCATTGTTGCATAAGGAAAGTCATATTAATCATGATGGCACATTCTAATGGCATGAGGAAAAGAGCATATTAAGTCATAATAGCATATAATTTAAATGAATGGAGGACAAGACCACCAATCAGAATCTATTACTCACATTCTCTGCATTAATCCAAATAAATGAAATTTCATTCATACCTTTTCTTTGATTGTGTAATGATGGCTAGAGATTCAAAAACAATGAGTGATAAAATACTCTTGGAATTATCAAAAATTAATGTTAATACTTTGCAATTATTGAATTTAATGTAGACAGACTGCTTCTTTTTAATTATGGTGTTTTTGGTGTTTCCACATTGATGCCTCTGAATTTGATGTTGTCGAATTCATGCTGAACAAATTGATACACTTTGAATTTAATATTGTCCTGGTCATGATCAGTGGAACCTAGAGTATTGAATTGCTTCAGTACTCAAAAATTTGTAAAAAATGTTTAAGTACTGAATTAAGTATTGAAATACTATAATTATCTAGGTACTATAGATATATTTTAGCAAAAACATAAGTACCAAACCATTGAAACTGTGTTGGAACAAGTATGGAGCACAACTTATTAAAATTACTTTCAAATTGGCTTGGAACTAGTCTGGAAAATCAATTATAGTAAGAATATATAAATTGAAATCTTGCTATCATTAAGATTGCCGCTTCAAACCAAATGATGGAACTACTATTCAATGGATTTTGGGTCATGCTTGGAATAGTTGATGCATAGTGGAATTTCAATTTTAGAGAGTCTGAAATGCACCAAATAATACTCCAAAAGTTTCCTTTCTGTAAATATTCTACTAACTCTGGAAAAGAAAAATTCTCTACTTGGCATATGCCTAACTACCACTATCCCATCAAATATAACGAGCCTCGGTTAGTCTTTGCTCAGGGTTTTCATTTTTAGGGAGTCTAAAGAGGCTCAAAGTATACTCTAGGGAGCTTCTTTTCCGTAAGTATCCTGCCAAGTCTAGAAAAGAATAATTCTATACTTGGCAGATCCCTAACTACTGCCATCCCATTAGTTTTAACGAGCTTGGGTTGGCTTGTGCTCAGAGAATTCAATTTTAGAGAGTGTGAAGATGCCAAAGTAAAATCCATGGTGTCATTTTCATTAAATAATTTGTCAAATCCGGGTAAAGGAATAAACGTAAACTTGAAAAATTTCCCCTTTATTCTATGTGGGCCTATGGAGGAAAGCAAAATTAAGTCCATTGTTATTTATACTATGTATATATATATATTATACTAATAATAAAAATTTAGTTTGAATAACCAATAAGAGCTGGAGCCTCCTCAATAATTAGCTTCTAAAAATTCTTGTTTGGAAATTGGTCGGTGATAAACCTTCAACCTATGTCCATTTACCACAAAGGGAGTTTGATCATCATCAATGGTCTTGATTTTGACTGAGCCATTGTCAAAAATTTCCTCCACTTCATAGGGCCCTAGCCATCTAGTTGAAAATTTCCCTTTGAAATGTTTGAACTTACTATCATACAATAATGCCTAGTCTCCTGGTTGGAAAGTTTTCTTTTTGATATACCTAACATTCCAATGAGCCCTTTGATCTTGTACCAACATAGTCTTCTAGAGAGCATCCCGCCTAATATCATCAAGTTCGTTTAGCTGCAACACTCTCTGTTTTTTATCTTCATTCAAATCCATCCATAATTGAACAACAATTCGAAATGTTTTCAATTAAAATTCAATGGGTAGCAACACCTGCTTACCATACACCAGTTCATAGGGAGTATCCCAATGGCATTCTTCCATGTTATTATGTAGGCCTATAGTGCTTCTGGTAACTTGTCAGCCCAATATCCATGATGCAGTTGAATTGTTTTAGTAAGAATAGACTCCAATAATTTATTGGTAGATTCTACTTGACCATTAGCCTAAGGATGGTATGGTGTATACTTTCGGTGCTTAATTTTGTACTATTCAGTGATGGATTTTATTAGCTTGGAATTAAATCGTGTCCCCTAGTCAGTGACAATCTCCCTAGGTACTCCAAAGCGGGTAAATATGTCTTCGAAGAGAAAATACAGAACACAATTTTCACAAGAAAAATATAAAGCTTTGGCTTCCACCCATTTTGTCACGTAATTAGTGTAGACTAGGATATATCTCTTCTTCCTAGACATAGGAGAATTGGGCCCTACGCAATCTAATGCCCACTTTTCAAAGGGTTCAATTGATATCTGGGTTTGAAGAGGCATCTCATCGCTGGAAATTGGTTTCCCCATCATCTGGAAAGCATCACAACTATAAACAAACTTCTTGGCATCTTTAAAAAGGGTGGGCCAATAGTAGCATGCATGCAACACTTTGTAGGTCGTCCTTTTATCAACAAAATTCCCACCACATGGTTCACCGTGGCAGATTTTCAAGGCATCATACATCTCATCTTCTCACAAACATCTCCTCATAATTAGATCTGGTCGAGTGCGGTACAAATGTCCTTCTATCCATGAATAATTGGCACTCAATTGAACAATCTTATGTTTTTCCCTAGTAGATAAGTTGTGTGGTAGCTTTCCTGACACCAAGTAATTAGCCACATCAGCAAACCAGGGAGTATGAGAGGAAATGGCAAATAGATTCTCATGAGGAAAATCATTTGGAATTGGAGCAACATCTTGTCAAATGTTCATCTAGGACAAAAAGTCTGCAACTTAATTATCTCGTTCAGGCCTTTTAATCACAATAATGTTAAATTCCTGAATTAATAGTAACCATCTTGTGATTCTACCATCTGTAATAGGTTTATTCATACAAAATCTAATATTTGAATGATCAGTATGGACAAAAGTTTCATAACCAGTAATGTAATGCTTGAACTTGTTAATGGCACAGAATACTGCCAACAATTCCTTTTAAGTGAAAATGTAATTCAATTTTAAAGGTGAGAGATTTTTTCTAACAAAATAAATAGCAGAGTTTAGGCTTCTGTGATCCATATCAAGTTAGAGAAAGATTCTTCGGTGAAAATCACATGGAATCTCATTTGTCGACGCGTTTTGAACCAACTTGTCCTGACGATGAACCACACTAGTTGGTTCGAAACGCGTCGACAAATGAGATTCCATGTGATTTTCGCCGAAGAATCTTTCTCTAAAATAAATAGCATAAGGAATTTGATTCTCCCTCTGACCCAACATAGCTCCAAGGGAAATTTCTGATGCATTAGTGCCAATGTGAAAAGGGAGGGACCAGTTAGGTCCCCTCAATACTGGTGCAGTTGACAACCTATCCTTTAGTACCTGAAAATCATTTTGACAGTTAGTATCCCATGAAAAAACATATTTAGCCAATAATTTGAACATAGGAGCAACAAGTCTAGTAAAATTTTCAATGAATCTTCTATAATACCATGCGTGCCCTAGAAAGATTCTTACCTCTTTTTGTGAAGTTGGAACTGGGATTTGTGAAATTACCTCAATTTTTGCAGGGTCAACCTTTATCCCAGTTTGTGAAACATGGTGGCCAAGTACGATTCCCTCAGTTTGCATCATTTTACATTTTTCATTACTGAGAGCTAGATGAGTTTCTTGACAACGAATCAAAACCTTTTCTAGATTTTCCAAAGCCTCTTGAAAATCATTGCCATATACTGTAAATTCATCCATATAGACCTCCACACAGTCATGTATAAGGTCAACAAAAATGTCTAAAACAACAATTTGAAAAGTGGTTGGAGTGTTACATAAGTCGAAAGGGAGGACTCTGTAGGTACAAGTTCCCTAGGGACAAGTGAAGATGGTTTTCTCTTGATCTTGTGGGGCTATTTAAATCTGATTATAGCCACTGTACCCATCTAAAAAGGAAAAATATGTTTTCTTAGACAAGGTATCCAATACTTTGTTAATAAAAGGCAAAGGGAAGTAATCTCTCAAGGTGGCTTTATTCAACTCCCTATAGTCAACATAGATTCTCCATTTCCCATTTTTCTTTGGAACAACTACTAAGGGAGATATCCATTTGTTGTCGGAAATAGGATATATAAAATTTGCACTCAATAATTTTTGGAGTTCATCTTTAACAATTTCTTTAAGGGCCAGATTCATTCTCCTTTGTGGTTGTCTTATAGGTCTGATTTATTCATTGGTGTAGATGTGGTGTATGCAAGTGTCAGGATGAATTCCTTTCATGTACAAATAGTCCTAAGCAAATGCCCCGGATTATTTTTGAATCATTTTGGCTGCTCGCTCCTGTTGTTCTGTACTTAATCCGATACCTATGTATAGTGTTTTTCTAGGATTGATTTCAACAGGTTGAGCACTCAAATCCTTGTTTTCACCTATGGCTACAATAGTAAATGATGCAAATACAACAGGATAGCATGTTTCTGTTGACGATGCTGGACCCGCCAACATTCAGGGGATCACCCCGGTATGAAGTCCCAACTAGACCTCACACCGTTTGGTGTGGGAGTCCCATTCAGTATGATGGACCAGTTTCCATTATCTTAAAGATTTGCCTCAACTCTTGCTTGTCAGCATAGGAGAGTGGTTCGCTTTGTCCTTGAGTAGTGAGGTCCGCATGCCTGGTGATTGCTAGTGTTACTTTTGTCAATGGTTCTTTCACCGTAGAGGGAGAGGGTGGGAGTGATTCCCAATTCGGATGGGAGGAAGCCCCAACTTTGTTAGGAATACACAAAACAACAGGACGTGCATAGCTTCCGAAGGAGCGGTCTACACGGATGCGGCAGTCACAACACACAAGGAAAGATAACACATACAACACACAGCGGAGGAGTCCGCGCGAGTGCGACGGTCGATATAGCAAGTTTACGTGAAAGGTATATCTGATGTCCGGGGAGGTATCCAACATGGGAAGGACAATGTTAACATCTCATACAACATATTTTCATTAATATATATGTATTACAACAATTGAATGAGTTCAAGTGTTAAACACAGGTTAAAGAAACATGTATTACAAGTGTTCAAGATTAGTCTTACAACAATTACAACACGTGTGAAAACATGCTGGCCTCTTAGAAAAATTCTGAATTAAGTGAAAGTTCCAAGACACATCGTTACACCATACATCACTAACCCTGTGGGCAGGGCATTGGAGCCACTACTTACTCCTCAAAAAAAAGATTACAGACTCTCAAGGCTATGTGGGAGGATATGAGGTGAAAAGTCCTTTGCATGTACAAATGAGGGGGTATTTATAGCCGAGGGTGAAAGTGACCCTTGTGGCTGTTCGACTTCCCTCATGACTGTTTGACTTCCATGACCTTTTGACTTTACATGACTCTTCATATGACAAGTGGGTCTCTTGGACTTCCACGTTACATTACATTGATTGATAGTATGGCCCACAGTAGAGATGTGGATGACATGACTCATGACAAGACTCGACATGACAATGTTGGTACATTCGTGTTGCTACTAGTGTGCATGTCGAGCTGCAGTGTTGCTGGGTGATGGATGTCCTCATGGTGTGTCACAGATTCACCTCCGCATGACAAGATGCGCAGAGTCTTCGATGGTCGTTGCATTTGCACGTCACCCCTTGCTTGTATGTTGGTATGCTTGACAAGTTCGTCCGTTCGCAAAAAGTGCATGCTCGTTTGTCTGTCCTTCCGTGAACACATCTTTGCATGATTTCTCGTTCACGAGTACATCTCTTTTCATGCATCATTTTTTTGTCCATTCGCAAACATGTCCTCTTGCATGTACTCCCCTTGTTCATCCCATCCATCGTCGCACCATGTTTGCTTGTGTACGTCAAATCCATAAACCTCCTAGTCTACCATGATGCATGATCATTTCGGATGCAGGCAACTAGGAGAGAAGACAAGGTTGCAAAACTGCACAAGGCAAGCTTCGAGCTGGGATGGAGGCTCCGGGCACTGTTGGTGAAAATTGTGCAGAAGTCACTGGGAGATGGTGACGGGAAATTCGGATTGACAGTGACTGTTTGCAGGGTCTAGCTCGGCTGGCGGACAAATCTGCGTAATTTCTGGGAGGAGCAGTCCGGGCTGTAGGAAGGCTGGGCAGACAGGATCTGTGCAATTTTTGGAAGGGGCAGATAGCTGGAGGCTGGCAGCCAAAACTGCGTAATTCCTGGAGGGAACTGGCAGCTGGCTGCTGGGACCTTGGCAACAAAAACTGCGCAATTCCTGGAGGGAACTAGCAGTTGGCTGCTGGGAGCCTGGCAGCAAAAACTGCGCAATTCTTGGGGGGAACTGGCAGCAGGCTGCTGGCGAGAAAAACTACACTGGTGTTAGGAGGCTGGCCTGCTGATCACCCCTGTGTAGTTTCTGGGTTGAGTGGACTGATAGGCAGCAGAGGGATTTCTCATGAAATCTGCACAATTTTTAGGTGAGCAGTCGGCTGACTGACTGGTGAGCTGGTTGGAAAAACTGTGCAATTTTCTGAGGGAGACAGGGACAGGAACTGGGTATCTGTCTGGCCTGTCTGCGCAATTTTCTTAGCCAGTGAAGCGAGCATGGTTTGCAGCCTTTGCACAATTTTTGAGGGGAGTCAGCCCCGGGGTGACTGCCAGGGCAAACTCTCTGGTTAATCAGCAGGAGGGTTGATTGATTAGCTTGTGGGTAGCGCAACTTGGAATGACTTGGTTGGTGCTTCTGCACTGTTCTGGGTGATAGTCGATCGAGTCAATGGTAGGGTGAAGGTCTGGATGTCAGAGGGTGATCTGGTCGTCAGAACTTCAGAGAAATGACTAAGTGTTCGAGCAAGTGAAAAGGTGCATACGTGAACTTGCAAACACACACTTACATGACTTAACGATGAGACGAATCAAACCATCCAGACACACCTGCTCAACATGACTAACCGACAGTGTGAGCGACAAGCACAACACTTGTGATTGATTGTGGGGCGATTGCGGCGACACTTGCACGATAATGTATATGACTTCATGTGTGAGTGCGAAGAATGTTTACATAGTGAACACAACATGTACCTACGAAGTGAAGACCTTGTGTATGACCAGAACATGGTCGCAAGCATGACATTGACATCAACATGCAAAATTTTCCTGTCAAACGATCAAGAAAGGTGGGAGCGAAGACTCACACGAGCTCACGGAGTGATCTAGAGTGCGTGCAGACATCAAGTAAAACTCTCAAAGGAGGCTCCGAAATTGGATGCGGGCCAAAATTTTGGAGGGTGTTGCAGCCGCTACAACATTTGGCGACAAACCGGTAGAACTCCAGCTTCTCTGTTTTGGTTCATTGACAACACAGGGTCTTGGTATTTCGTGGAGTTTTGAATTATTGTGCGGGTTACTTCGACTTCCCCACTTACCCCATGGACATACATGGTTCACCTTTCACCAACTCAGTCAAACACAACAAAAGTTCAACTTGATCACAGTGTTTCGAAATTGGGAAGGGTAGTTTAGCTCGCGAGTTGAAGATTTTCAGAGTATAAGTTTTCAACTCTAATGTTGTTCTACTACCAGTAGGCCTGGAAAGTACCCCAGTGGAGTCACGCAGGAACGCACGCATTTCTCCACTACCAGCGAGCCTGGTTAGTACCTAGTGGAGTTGCATGCTTCACCTCTCTGCGCAGGAAGCCTTTCTCTTCTCTCGCCTTTGTATTTTTTAAGAGGACTGTGCATAGGCACTTATTTATTTTTGGGGCGGAAGAGGGATCCCAACTTATTAAGAGCATAAGAGGTTGTTCCTTCAGAGAAGCATGTAAGACCTCTGACATAGGTTTGCTCGTTTAGATTTTCCCTTTCTCCGTCTCTACTAGTTGGATGAGATTGGACACACGAAGCACAAAGATGAGTATAGGCATGAGGATTCCCAGTGTGGACACAGGTTCATGGTTGGACCAAAAATTCCCTTGCAGATGGCTCATATTTTCTGTTAAGACTTCATCGGCCGAAGGTTATAACCAAGCACAGAGAAGACGGACACAAGACTGGCCAAGTGCTGCAGTGTCACAAGTCCCTTCATATCTCAACCACATACTTATTCAAAAGCCAGAACTCCTTAGATGACAACACTTATTTCTGGAAAACAAAAATAGTAAGTGTTATATGGAATTTATACCTACGGATAAGTACATCTTCCCTAAGTGGGTAGTTACACTTAGAACAACAGAAGGAAGGTGGTTTAACCTTTTCCTATAATAGATAGATGAGATGAAGGAACCTACTTCTGATCTTTAGCTTCCTTTGATCTCCTTTGAATTGCTCCTGTCTCTCTTGCTCGAACTGAATTTGCTCAATTGGTACCTGACAACATAAATAGAAGACAACAATGATCAAAGCATATGATCTATCTGCTATAAACAAATGGAATCAACAACATCTGAACATATATTCATCATAGATATAAACAAGAATATGGGAAAAGGAACAAACAACTTTATTGATTGATAGAAGGAAGAGTTACACCCAATGAGGTTCGATCCTGTGTCACTCATCTAACTTATTCCAAACCCTCATCACACCAATAACACATCAATTCAGCAGCATAACATTATTTGACAATGATCTCAAGTCTCAAACCAACAATATTTCTCTACAATCTTCAAATTCTAGCCTCTGATCACTATGATGAGTGGTCAATTTATAGGTAAATGCAAGTGGTTGTGTCATAAACAAGGTATTGAATGGTTTTCCATAATTGGAGTTAGTTTCCATGGAGAAAGGGATGAGAGGATAGAGGGTTAATTGATCCATATCCTATCCAAAGACGAGCTCATAGGATGAGATAAGAGCTAGGCATCCTTCTAGAATGCTCTAGAATAAAGGAATATTCCTAGAATCCTATGCCAATTTCGCTCATTATCGGACAACACAGGTATAAGTGGGCCTAAGTGCACTACAATGCAGGTCTGAATGGGCCTGCCTGCTCTACAGTGTAGTTACCCCTGACCAAGGCTGCGCTGGTGTCCCAAGGAGGCATTTTAGCAGGGTTTCAAGCTAGGAAACTTTCATGGATGAAAGCATTCAATTTTATGACTTGTCTAGGGAATGTAGCAACTAAATTAGTGTTTGATGAGCCCTAATTTTACTGATTTGATCATCGGGAGCGATGTGCCCAAATAGACCTATAACAGCTACCCTCTAAAGCATGAAGTTGAAAATGATAATGTTGAGTGATATGCTTTATGATGTGATGAGGAGGATCTGAAGCGAACGATGGCCTACATCAATTACAATACATAATATCATGATATCTTTGAATTTTTCATGAATTGCTGAGGGAAGGCATACCCATACTCAGCATATAAACTTTTCATTACATGTACATAAATCAGATAGTCGTCTACAGATATAGACCTATGATAGGATGACCATCTGTGTAAAGATATCATACAAATGATTTAGTACTTTCCTGAAATCGCAGCCCGGATGGATGAAACTAGATCTGGGGTCTTCTATCTCGTCCAATCGTTCGCTCAAGTACGAGTCTAACCATGTGAAAATGTGATTTGAAGTCGAACATGGGAAGACACCGTCTGATTACCAGCTAATGATGTAAGATGTTAATAGACGCGAGAGAAATCACCGATAATGATAATGATTCTCAAGGTACTACAATACATTTTGCATGGTGTGAATAGATTTTTTGATGTCGAACACCATACAAAGTCTTTCGGTCGAAGGCCTATGATGTCAACCTGTTGCTGGAAGCGAGAAACTTGCCATTGATGTATGCAAGCCTCAAGGTACTGGAAGGGTGTTTCTAAGTCAACTTCCTAGATAATGTGCTGATGTCGACAAGAAGCGACTCATCGCAGGAGGGCCTTGATGTATCCCCCATCAACGACACGAAACGAGTGTAATTATTTTGAAGACAGAATGTGACTGACGACACAATGTTCAGGAATGGCGATCATGAAAATGAAGGTTTATGAGTATTGCAAAGGATGAAGTTTATTGAGTGACTTATCTTGAACATATCGACGACACTGAATGAATTGGAAGCATTGACCCAAAACCAAAGTGATGGATGGTGTGATAGACCATAGGTATGATAACCATCAAGCAGATAACCCAACCCAAATAGTCACAGAGATGAAGTGAAAGTGTCATGTTCAAGAGCGACTTGCTACCATAAAGTGATTTATCCCTTTTCCCATTTTCCCCAGTCATTGCTGACTAGTACCTCTTTATTTTTAACAAGCTTGAGGAGGATAACATATGCTTGTAGTATAATTCTACCCTTCGGGTGAATCGATCACTATGTGATGTTTTAATGAGTCTAGTGAAAGTGAAACTCAATCTTGTCATGATAGACAAGTTTGTCGCTATTTGATGTTTTAACGAGTTTAACGACAATGAGAACTTGGTCCTTTTCATATTTAGAGAGTTTGAAAAGGGACAAAAAGAAAGCTCCACAAGTTATTTTTCGTAAATTTGTCTCTCAAGTCCGAAAAAGCGTAAAATAATACAGGAGAGAACCTATTGACCATGTTCGATCAACATATTCCTTTTTCGTAAGTAATATATCTCAGTCCAGAAAAGGGTTAAACTTATACTGAGTAGATGTCATTTCCTATCTGTTTACGAGTTGAAAAGGACAAGCACTCGACAATATTTTCATGTTTCAAGAGTCTAAAAAAAGCTTAAAGAGGACTCCACTTAGAGGAACGAGTGGAGTCTAGGATAGCAACTGGTTCTGGTGATGTTGGAACTTCTCAAAACATGTTGATTTTAGAGGATGGCTAATAAGAGCACTCATTGCAACTATTCCTCAAAAAGGGTAAAACAACCAAGTGAAAGCGTATGATCAGACAAGAAGATAGTGACGATGGAAGGAGAAAAACCAAGGCTCATTTGATGGAAGAGGCTGATAGAATGGCAATCATGAGGGTTAAAATGGAGACGGGTTCATTTTTACACAAGCTTGAACCATAGGGAACTATGCTTGGATTCATTTTCATGTTCAAATCAAGCTTGAAACGAAGAACTATGCTTGAATCTGGGTTCATTTTTACAGAAGCTTGAACCATGAAAAAACTATGCTTGAGATTGGTTTACATGCCCCCAACATGATGTATTTTTTAAGAGGACCGTGCATAGGCACTTATTTATTTTTGGGGCGGAAGAGGGATCCCGACTTATTGAGAGCATAAGAGGTTGTTCCTTCAGAGAAGCATGTAAGACCTCTGACATAGGTTTTCTCATTTAGTTTTTCCCCTTCTTCGTCTCTACTAGTTGGATGAGCTTGGACACACAAAGCACAAAGCTGAGTACAGGCACGAGGATTCCCAGTGTGGACACAGGTTCATGGTTGGACCAAAACTTCCCTTTCAGATGGCTCATATTTTCTATCAAGACTTCATCGGTCGAAGGTTATAACCAAGAATAGAGAAGATGGACACAAGACTGGCCAAGTGCTGCAGTGTCACAAGTCTCTTCATATCTCAACCACATACTTATTCAAAATCCAGAACTCAGTAGATGGCAACACTTATTTCCGGAAAATAAAAATAGTAAGGTATTAAGCAAACCAAACAAACGAAAACAAAAATATTAAGCAAGACAAACAAAATGAAAACAAAAAGTAGCAAGCAGACTATGTACATGGCACGGGGCGTGGCCTGACCTATTGGAAGTAGTGTTTGAGATCTTGGCCGTTGACAGGAATGTTGCCAACCCTCCCGTCAAACGATTGTAGACGGTATGTGTGTGGGCCAAGTTTCTCATGGACTGTGTACGAACCAATCCACAGGGACTGGAATTTCATATGCTTGCCTTTGTCTTCGTGGGATTTATCCCATTTCAGGACCAAGTCACCAACATCGAAGTTAGCCTTTCCTGCAGACTTCTTATCGAACCATCTCTTGATACGGTTCTAGTGGAGTGTAAATTTTTCTTTTGCTTTCATCCTTTCTTCCTGAAGCTTGTGGAGTGTATCCATCCTATGCTAAACTAGCTGGAAAGGCTTGCCTTGGGATTCTTGGGATAGCTGAAGTGTAGGAAAGTAGATATTGGGTGGAAGGATGGCTTCTTTACCATAGACTAGGAAGTACGGTGAGGTATTCAAAGAGGGTTTGGGTGTTACATGGTTAGCCCATAATGCATTTGTCAGGGTGGAATGCCAGTTGCGCTGCTCAGAGAAAACAATCTTTTTGATTATGCGGATGAGGTTTTTGTTCATGGATTCTGTGAGACCATTTCCCTGTGGGTAGTAGTTAGATGAGTGTTTCAACACAATACCATTTTGTAATGCAAAATCATAAAGTTTTAAACACGAAAATTACGTTTCATTATAAAAAACAAGTGATACCGGAATGCCGAAGCGTGAGATGATGTTCTACTAGAGGAAGTTGATGACCTCCTGGTCATTCACTTGTTTGAGCAGAACTACTTCTGTCCACCGCGTGAAGTAATCAGTTGCTGTTAGAATGTAGTGGTGTTGTTTTGACGAATGTGGGAATATTTCCCCAATGATGTCCAGGCCCCATTGTTGGAATGGTTTGGTCACTGCAACAGGGTGCAGTGGGGCTGCTGACCTTCGTGTTTTTCTAGCACATTACTGACAGGCCGGGCACTTGCAGGCGTAGACGTGTGCATCCTTGAGTAATGTTTTCCAGTAGAAACCGGCTCGCATAACTTTGTGTGCAGTGGTGTTTCCCGCAAAGTGACCCCCGACGGGTCCGTCATGCAGATCTTGTAATACCTTCTATGATTCATGTGCCTCCAGGCACCTGAGCAAAACTCTGTTGTTGTGCTTCCTATAAAGCACTCTGTGCACTGACTGATATGCTAAAGCTTTGAGGCACAATGCCCTCTTCTATCTGATGGAAAAGTGAGAGGGTATGGTGATGTGCTCAAGGTACTGGTGCACATCTGCATACCAATAGGTTTCGTCTTCAATGGGTGTTGCTTGCACTACATCATACATCTCAACTTCCCGCTCCCAGCTAGTGAGATCTTCTTCATCATCCAGTGCGTGCACTGCTTCAACTGCAAGTTTGCAGAGCCCATGTCCTTTGACCGTGTGAACTGGCTTGATTTCAAGATCATACTCTTGCAAGCCTGTCATCTAGTTCACACGTCGTTCACCCAGTTCTTGTTGTACAAGCAGTGTGCAGATTGCTGGGTGAGGGACATAGACTATGCAGTGGTTCTTCAACAAGTAGGGCCTGAAGTGTTTCACTGCCTTGTAAACTGCATATGCTTGTTTGTCAACGGCGGGGTAGTTGAGTTCTGGTCCCTACATTCTTGCGCTCATGAAGGAGATGGGACGTTCGTCGTTCATCTCGTCCTTCTGAGTGAGTACTGCAGCGAGCGAATTATCAGAGGCGAAGGTGTATAGCAGGAAATCCTTCTTGAAGTCTAGGTTGTAGAGTGCAGGTGCTTCTACAATAGCCTACTTGATATGGGTGAATGCATACTTTTCCCTCTTGCCCCAGCTATAGACTGCATCTTTCTTGATCATGTCCTGCATGGGCTTGACTATCTGCGCATAATCCGAGATGAACTTTCGGAGGAAGTTTATCTTGCCCAAGAAGGACTGCATGGCTTTCTTGTTGGCTGGGTGAGGGATCTATGTAATAGTCCGGACTCGGTCCGGATCAACCTTGATCTTGCTTTTGGCAACAATGTGTCCAAGAAGGTTCCCCTCAGACACTGCGAATACGCTCTTTTTGGGATTCAAGGAAATCTCGTATTTCCGGCATTGCTAAAATAATTTCTTTAGATGGCGTATGTGGTCCTCATGTTTCCTTGAGAACATAGTCACATCATCGAGGTATACCACTACGCTCTGTCCGATGAGTTCGCGAAAATCGATGTCCATGGCACGCTAAAAGGTTGTGCCTGCATTCAATAGACCAAATGACATTCGTCTATATGTGAACGTACCACACTTGGTACGGAAGGTAGTCTTAAGTTTGTCAGGTTTTGCTACTAGAACCTGATTGTATCCTGAAAAACCGTCGAGTAGGGAAAACATCTCTGCCCTAGATACTATTTGCAGAATGTGGTACATAGATAACACGCGGTAGTTGTCTTTGTCCGAGGTGCGGTTCACATTCCAGAAATCAACACACAAGCAAATTTCCCAGACTTCTTGCGTGCAGGAACAAGGTTTGAGACCCATGTGGAATGACGAACTTTGTATATGATCCGTGCATCCAACAACTTGGTGAGATCTTTCTGTTTGAGGTGTTCAAGTGACAAATTTACTTTCCTCAACTTCTGCTGATATAGCTCGATCCCTTCTTTGATCGAAATAATGTGTTGGATTATTCGCATGTCATAAGTTTTCAGATCATCCTACGTCCACGCAAACACATCCCGGTACTATTTTAACAGGTAGACAAAGGCTTGCCACTCTTGCTGTGTGCAACATGTGTCAAGATTGATGAACTTCGGATCTTGTTATGTTCCCAGGTTGATCAGTTCATCCATCATGGTGGAACATTGGGGTTTGTTATTCCTTGGCCCCTGGAAGTGTTCTTGCAATTTGTAAAGCTTCTCCAACAATGCCACACCCTTCGTGATAAGGTGGCCTTTCCTGTTACCAGCTTCTTCTTGCAGAGATCGCTCATGCTCGTCATCATTTGTCGTTGCATCTTTGAAGACGTCAGCGTTGGCCATGAAATGCAATATCTGTTGATCATCATTAAATACGCGTAAGTTAGTTATGTTATCCGGGATAGATGGTTTGTACAAAATTTCAATAGTAAATCTATCCCTAATCGGTGACATTCTAGAAGTTGCGTTTGCCAGAGCATTGGCAGTTGCATTATGCGTACGTGGTACATCAATGATGTTAAATGCTTGGAAGTTAGAGATCAATCACCATACCTCTTGCTGGTAACTTTTGAGATGTGGTGACAAACAATGAATGGTGTTACGTACATGTCGTACCACTATCTCTGAATCACCTACCACTTTGAGTGCGACCACGTTGAGGCTAATGGATTTCTGCAAGCCCAACACGAGTGCTTCATACTCAGCAACATTGTTCGTGCACTCGAACTCCAAGTGAATTGAAACCAGATGCTTCCTATTGTTTGGGTCGATCAAGACACACCCAGCCCCTGAGCTATCTTGTGTCTTCGATCCGTCGAAGTACATGGTCCACAACTCGTCTGTACCCAAACTGTTTGATGCGCTTGTACTATTGCTACTACTGTTGCTACTGCTACTGCTACTATTGGTACAATGTACTGTACATAGTTCATTACCATCAGTTTGGTAGGGAAGGAGACCCAATTGCGTGTCTGGTGGGGTTCGAGATGGCCGTGCAGGATAACACCGTAGCGTTGTTTCCATGAGGTAGTTGTCAAACATGAGTTCTTCGAAGGCCAATGGTTCATTCTCACCATTGATGGGAGTGACATTGTGCCTCATATACCTCTCAGATATCACCCAGATTTGATTGTTTCTTCCCTTGTATGGAAGCCCCATGTGAAACCAGTCCTCAGCAAAATATTCGTTCAGCTTGTTGGACCAATCTCTGCTAAGTAGTAAACCGTATGCTTCCAGTATGTCCACAACAACAATGTTGATGCATTTGTGGACTCGACTTTCATGAGATAATCAGATGATCACATATTGAAGTTCACTAATGGCTGGTACAAATGTTTGATCAAGTTGGATGATTTGCGTGGATGTCTTGCTCCATTGTGCATTGATATTTTTAGAAATGGAGAGCGGCATGACGTTGGCTACTGCGCTAGAGTCAACCAAGCAGTTGTGAACATTACAATTGAAAACTTCAAATGAGAGTAGGAATGGAGGGCAACCTAAGTTTTCTTCTTCCATCTGGAGTGTGTTTAGCATAGTGGAAAGTGATCCGGGAGGTGTGCTTGCTTCCTTGCTGGTAGAGGCTGCACTGTCCATTGATGTCTATCCCAATGCGCACAGCAAGATGTCTCACTAACTCTCGATCTTAGCTAGCTCGAACAAACTGATGTTCATGCAAGTTTTCTTCATGTAATCTACAATGTTGTAGTACAGAGGGGGTAGACTCACCGAGTTGTCTGGGGTAAGACTGATGTTCGTGCTTTTCGGGCAAGGATAATTTTAGGGGTGAATGTTCACCCTTTGGCAAAATTAAGGGGTTTTAAATTTTTAGTGGGCAAATATTTTGTATCATAGTATATTTTTACAAATCACCTCAAATAGCCCACCTTATTTTAAGGGAGAGGGTAAAAAAGGTAAATTTAGCCCTTGAAATTAGGAGTTACAACCTTCCATTCGCCCATTTTCAAGAATAGGTTTTATTTAAGTGAATCCTATGGGCCAAAGGCCCAAATACCATATTTATAAAAGAGGTATGGTAAATTAATAAAAATATAAATAAATGAGAGGTATGGTAAATAAATAAAACATTTTTTATATTTACTCCATAAGTCACCTTATATACATGCAAGGGTGTAAACAAATAAAAATATAAGTAAAGTGGAGGTATGGTAAATAAATAAAACGTCTTTTTATACTTACTCAAAAGGTATGGTAAATAAATATAAATATAAATAAACTAGACGCATGGTAAATAAATAAAACCTCTTTTTATATTTAGTCCATAACCCTCGTTCTATTTATGAAGGCTCAAGAAAGAAGTTTTATTTAAGTGAATCCTATGGGCCAAATACCATATTTGTAAAAGAGGTATGGTAAATTAATAAAAATATAAATAAACGAGAGGTATGGTAAACAAATAAAACATTTTTTTATATTTACTCCATAAGTCACCGTATATTTACGAACACTCAAAAAATGCGTTATATTTAGGTGAAACCTATGGGCAAAATACTAAGGGACAAATACCATGGACTAGATTGTTATTAATACCATGCAAAAAAACATTATTAACCCTAATATTAGTATTAATAAAAATAAAAATGGCACATGGTATTGACCCATGGTATTCACCAAAATGGCACATGGTATTCACCTGGAATGTAGCCTATTTAAATGGGGGATTAAACCAGCATAGATCCATCTTTACTCTGGATCTACTAACCCCCGAGAGGTATCAAATATCGTGATATGCAAACTAGCATAGAGTGAAAAAATATTTGATCCGATCAAGAGTAAAAATGGATGTTGTAATTTAATGTATGTTAAACATTTTAGCTTGGTTAAAATAAAAAATAAAATAAAAGTCAACTATTAATTTTATTAATTTTTATAAATTACTAATAGTAATTTTTAAGCTCCAGGTTTATGACAACCCATGGTATTGACCCATGGTAATACCATGGTATTCATGTGAGCATAGACTATTTAAAGGGGAAATTCTATCATCTTAGATCCATCTTAATTCTGGGTCTACCAAGTGCTCAGAGGGATAAATAGATTTCATCCCCCTAAGAGTGGTAGATGTGGAGTTAAGATGGATATAGGTTGGTTTTTATGATAATGAAGATATTAAATAGACTTAGGAAATTATATTGTAAAAACATCTTAAGGTGAATGGTTAAAGCATAGACATTGGACAAGTATATTTGTATACTTCTGTTTTAAACTGAAACAAATCCAGAGCTAAAAGGAATGGATTGATTGCACTAGTCATCCTTCTATAACTTTCCAACATATGCCGGAGTAAATAGATTGTAATTTGGGTAATTTTCCTAATTGCAAACAAGAACATACTTGTGTATTGGCAGGGTGGTTACGAGGTCCCTAGAAGTGATGAATTTGAATTTTTCTTGGTTTTATATATAGTATTAGGTTTCTTCTCATACTTTCTGTGAATGGCACGGGTGAATTTTATCCTACACCCACTAGGTTATCGATATGTAATTTCGGTAATTTTGACTTCAAAATATATTTTAAAGAAATGCAATGATTTCATTTGTGTATTCAATAAACACAAGATTTTATAATTCAGTAAAATATTCGCCATGCCTGGTGAGAGATTCGCCAAAAAATTATATATACATATCATATTATTGATAAAATCGCCTTCTATTTTTCCTATATACCATGGAGATTCGCCCATTTATTATACATGTAAATTTAGGGGGGGTTCTTAAAATTTTCCCTGTTTTCGGGGGAGTATTTTGCAGTTTGCTGCTCATGGATGTACTCTTGTTCGCCGCTGTCTTCCTGGACTTGCTTTGTGTTTTCTACTTTGGGGCGGCTGGGGGATCAACCTTCCTCATTAGTAGTCTCATATTTTCTTACGCTTCCCCAACTCTAAGGGGAGCCCCTTTACTCCTAAGATTGTAATAGTCATTTTTATTTGGGGGATGTTTCTCGGTGTTTGCCTTCAGCGCTACTTGCGAGCACTGATACATGTTCACCACATGCCCAGAACTTGATGCTTCATCAGGTGAAACATCTTCGTCATTATTCGTGTCTTTTGGTTGTTCCTGCATATTGTTTTCTGCATCAAATTTACGACTGCATACAGAGCTTGCGAATCACTTCCAGTCTGAACAAGAATTCTCTGGGTGATTTTCTTCGTGGAATGAACATAATTCATAATTTGCACACCAATCGATCTGGAACATAGAGCTCTGCGCATTTTTTGCAGGGTACCAGTTGCTGCCTGATGACATGCTTCCTTGTTTCTATCTGGGCAGATGGTTGCTTGCAGACGTGTCCATTTTCCGTTGTTTAAGCTCGGACACTTCTGTTGTCAAGTTCTTGATGAGGCGAGTGAGGGTTTCAATATCATTTGTTTCCTTGTCTCTACCTTTGCTCGCCATCGCCTGGGACTTCTTGCTCGCATATTTGGAGTCCTTTGCTGGTTCATCATCCTTGATGACTCCAATCACGTGTAGGTCTTTCTCAACAACAATAGCCTCTTTGCAGTTTTCCAATAGTGTTGGTTTCGCAACTCGCTTGACGAACTGCGCAATGCTAGTTGGCAGTGCGGATGTGTAGTAATCAATAGTGATGGAGTCATGAGGTTTGGTGTCCACTGAAAACTTGTTCAATATGTGTGTAAACCTCTGATTGAATTCTTTTACCTTTTCTTTCCCCTCCATCTTCAGGCTTCCCAATTCTTTGATTAACATGGCTGGGGTCTTGTCATCGACAAACTTTTCAAGAAACATACGTTTTAACACACCTAGTTCTGTATAGAGTTGGCTGGAAGGTTATGATACCATGTAGCTGCGTGACCGTCCAAGGTACATGGAAAAAATCTACATTCTACGTCATCATACCATACCTTGAGGGTCTGCAGCTGCAGGTAGAAGTTGTCCAAATGGTCTTCTGCCTTCACTGTGCTGCCAGGGTTGAAATTAATGTTCATTCCCTCGGCCCGCTTTGGCATCTTGTGCAAAGAATTCAGGAGAGCCAATGGTCCTTGAGTCATCCATTCCAGATTTTGGTCATCCATCTCTTATTCTTCTTCATCATCCTCCTCTTCTTCGTAATTTGACAGTTCCAGCTCCAAGTCTGTTGGTTCGTCTGCGCCTCCACCTCCTCTGCTGCCTTCCCCTTCGCCTCCTGTACCATAGTCTGAGCCCAAGATCACGAGGGTGTCTCATTTCCCCTGTTGGAAGACCGGAGGTTCCTCTCCGTCTTCAACAACTTCTGCTAGACCTTCAAGTGTGGCAAGGACGGCCTCTTCCATTGATGATACAACAACTCCTGTGGGAGTGGTTTTTGGCTTCCTTGATGCGTATGGAAGATGATGTATGCCTGGGATCATTCCGACTGCTTTCGCGAACTAGAAGGTGATGGGACGGACAAAGTGAAGGTGATGATATGGAATTTCATGTTTAGTCCTGGGAGGTGAGAAGTAACCAACTACAGAGTCACGCGTAGGTGAGAGGGAGTGTGAGTTACTGCCTTGACCAGATGGTTGATGAGTGAGTGTGAGAGGACGTTCAACCATAAACAACTGGCAGCCCTCCTTCTAGCACCACAAATGTTGACAGTGTTGGACCCATGAACATTCAGGGGATCACCCCGGTATGAAGTCCCAACTAGACCTCACACCGTTTGTTGTGGGAGTCCCATCCGGTATGATGGCTCGGTTGCCATTATCTTAAATATTTGCCTCAGCTCTTGCTTGTCAGCACAGGAGAGTGGTCCACTTTGTCTTCGAGTGGTGAGGTTCGCGTGCCTAGTGATGTATAGTGTTACTTGTGTCAATGGTTCTTTCACCGTAGAGGGAGAGGGTGGGAGTGAGTCCCAAGTCGGATGGGAGGAAGCCCCAACTCTGTTAGGAACACACAACACAACAGGATGTGCACAGCTTCTGGAGGAGTAGTCCACATGGATGTGGCAGTCACAACACACAAGGAAAGATAACACGTACAACACACAGTGGAGGAGTCCACGCAAGTGCGACAGTCGTTATAGCAATTTTACGTGAAAGGTCTATCTAATGTCCAGGGAGGTAACCAACACAGGAAAGACAACGTTAACAACTCATACAACACATTTTCATTAATATATATGTATTGCAACAATTGAATGAGTTCAAGTGTTAAACACAAGTTAAAGCAACATGTATTACAAGTGTTCAAGATTAGTCTTACAACAATTACAACACATGTGTGAAAACGTGCTGGCCTATTAGCAGGGTTCTAAATTAAGAAAAAGTTCCAAGACAGATCGTTACACCATACATCACTAACCCATGGGCAGGGCATTGGAGCCACTATTTACTCCTCAAAGAAAAGATTACTGACTCTCAAGACTATGTGGGAGGAGTCGAGGTGAAAAGTCCTTTGCATGTACAAATGAGGGGGTATTTATAGCTGAGGGTGAACTGACCCTTCTGGTTGTTCAACTTCCCTCATGACTGTTTGACTTGCATGACCTTTCGACTTTACATGACCCTTAATATGATAAGTGGGTCTCTTGGACTTCCACATTACATTAAATTGATTGAAAATATGGCCCACAGTAGAGATGTGGATGACATGACTCATGACAAGAATCGACATGATAGTGTTGGTACATTCGTGTTGCTGCTGGTGTGCATGTTGAGCTGCAGTGTTGCTGGGTGATGGATTTCCTCAAGGTGTGTCACAACTTCACCTTCGCATGGAAAGATGCGCAGAGTCCTCGATAGTCGTTGGGTTAGCTTGATGTTGCATTCACACGTCACCCCTTGCTTGTATGTTGGTATGCTTGACAAGTTCGCTTGTTCGCGAAAAGTGCATGCTCATCTGTCCGCGAACAAATCTTTGCATGATCATTTGTTTGCAAGTACATCTCTTTGCATGCATCATTTGTTTGTCCGTTCGTGAACAAGTCCTCTTGCATGTACTCCCCTTGTTCATCCCATCCGTTGTCGCACCATGTGTGCTTGTGTACCTATATTTGCAATCACTCATGACGAGACGATATCAAATCCATAAACCTCTTAGTCTACCATGATGCATGATCGTTTTGGATGCTGGCGACCGGGAGAGAAGACAAGGTTGTGAAACTATGCAAGGTAATATTCGAGCTGGGATGGAGGCTCCGGGCACTACTGGTGAAAATTGCGCAAAAGTCACTAGGAGATGGTGACGGGCAATCCGGATTGACAGTGACTGTCCGCGGGGTCTGGCAGACAAATATGCAGAATTTCTGGGAGGAGCAGTCTAGGCTGCAGGAAGGCTGGGTAGATAGGATCTACGTAATTTTTGGAAGGAGCGGGCAACAGGAGGATGGCAACCAAAACTGCGCAATTCCTGGAGGGAACCGGCAACTGGCTACTGGGACCTTGGCAGCAAAAACTGTGCAATTCCTGGAGGGAACTGGCAGTTGGCTACTTGGATCCTAGCAACAAAAATTCGTAGTTTTTGGAATGAGTGGGCAGTGAGAGGCTGCCAGCCAAAACTGCACAATTCCTGGAGGGAACTGGTAGCTGGCTGTTGGGACTTTGGCAACAAAAACTGCGCAATTCTTGGAGGGAACTAGCAGTTGGCTACTAGTAGCCTAGCATAAAAAATTGTGCAATTACTGGGGGGAAATGGAAGTGGGCCGTTGGCGTGAAAAACTGCGCTGATGATGGCTTGCTGATCACCCCTGCGTAGTTTCTGGGCTGAGCGGACTGCTGGGCAGAAGAGGGCTCGCTCATGAAATCTGTGCAATTTTCCGAGTGAGCAACTGACCGACTGACTGGTGGGATGGCTGGAAAAAATGCACAATTTTCTGAGGGAGACAAGGATGGGAACTAGGTGTCTGTCCAGCTTGTATGTGCAATTTTCTCAGCCAGAGGAGCGGCATGGTCTGTAGCCTCTGCGCAATTTTTGAGGGGAGTCAGCTCCACGGTGACTGTCGGGTCAAACTATCCAGTTGATCAACAGGAGGGTTGATTGATCAGCTTGTGGGTAGCACAACTTGGAATGACTTGCTTGGTGCTTCTGCGCTATTCTGGGTGACAGTCAATCAAGTTGATGGCAGGGTGAAGGTCCAGTTGTTAGAGGGTGATCTGGTCGTTAGAATTTCAACAAAACGACTAAGTGTCTGAGCAAGTGAAAAGGTTCATACATCAACTTACAAACACATACTTACATGACTTGAAGACGAGGTGACTCAAACCATCCAGACACACCTGCTCAACATGACTGACCGACTGTGTGAGTGACAAGAGCGACGCTTGTGATTGATCGTTGGATGACCGCGACGACGCTTGCGTGACAATGTATATGACTCCGTGTGTGAGCGTGACGAATGTTTACATAGTGAACAAAACATGTACACACGAAGCGAAGACCTTGTGTATGACTAGAACATGGTTGCAAGCATGACATTGACATCAAAATGCAAAAGTTGTCTGTCAAATGATCAAGCAAGGTGGGAGAGAAGACTCACACGAGCTCACAGAGTGATCTCGAGTGCATGCAGACATCAAGTAAAACTCTCAAACTTAGGCTCCGAAATTGGATGCGGGCCAAAATTTTGGAGGGTGTTGCAGCTGCTACAACAGTTTCCTAAAATTCAGGGCTAAAAGCATGATTATAACCACTAAAAGAAACAAGGTATTCAATACATCTTATGTCAGATAAAAAATGTTGTAGGACATGTTCTTTTGTTTTCTCTTGAAATCCCCTTGATTGTTCTAAGGTTAACAGAGGGAGCATACATTCTTCCTCTCCATAAGGGTTCTCCAACCAAAGAGGAACTTCATTTTCTAATTGAGCAGGTGGAAAAATTGTCAACTTTTGGATTTGGGATCCATTAGAGATTGTCATTTCTCCAGTCCTACAACCAATAACAACATCAACAATAGCTAGTGATGGTCGGCCTAAAACTATTGGGTGCCTAGGTTTAGTCGTTTTGGGAGAGATTACTACAAAATATATCAGATATTCCCAAGAGGCCATAATTACGACCACATCTTTCAGGACTCCATTGGGCTTGACAATGGACTTGTCTCCAAATTAAAACACAATAGGTGTGGGTCTTACCTGGTTTAGTTGTAGCAAAATCATGGTATCAATAGTCATTGCATTAAAAGATACTAGCAAATCTACTAGAGTGTTAAGAAGAAAAGTCCCATTGATTCCTATAGTTACCACTGGATTCCCTGGATCATCATACTCTGGTGGCAACCCTGATATGAATTTAGAATTTTGGCTAACTACCTTAATAATTTGGTTGTTACTCTTCTTCCTTCTAGGTTTCTTAATACAAAAATCCCTAAATATTTTGGTGTATATAGGTATATATTGAATGGCCTATAATAAAGGGATTTTTATAAAAACGTTTTCTTTACAAGTAGTCTTTTTGGAAAAGGAGGTTCCTTAGGTTCCAATGATTCTTGTGGTTCTCTTGTTACATCATTCTTTTCAATTTCCATTTGTTTATTTTCATAATATTTTTTTTTAGATTCTATTTGGGGATCCTCCTCTTGTATGACTACTGTAGATTTATTCTTATTAATAATTTTCCCAGACCTAAGTTAAATTTCATTTATAGGAAAAGAAGTGATAACATAGGTGGGAAAAGGTTGTAGTTCTATGTTTTTCATGGGCTGAGGAGGTCTGTTATTAGGATTATATATGGGTTGTGTATGCAGTTGTGTCGGCCTTGGAGGATTTGAGTTAATTGGCTATTGCATCTAATGTGAAAGCGGATTGGAATTTTGAGGTAATGATAGTGGTTGTTGTGGTGGTGGTGGTAATGGTAACATAGGTTGCTGCTATGTGGGATAGGGTGGATTATATCCTTGATGGTACTGAGGAACATTAGGTGTATATGGCGCATAAGGTGGATATTGTGGTTGGTAATGGGGATATGGAGGCACTGGGATTCAGGATTGATACACATTCCCGTAAGGGTTTCCTCTCCATCCTTGATTCCATGGTGAATTATGAGGTGGTTGAGATGACCATGGAGAATAAGGTGTTTGTGTATTCCATGTTTGATATTGGGGAAAAGGTTGCAGATTAGGATCTTGATATGGATTACTATTTGGTTCCCTCCATGGTGGCCTTCTAGAAGTTTGGGGAAGCTCACTTGTTTCAACCCATCCTTTATAAATAGCTTGTAGTCCTGGTAAGGAAGGGCATTGTTCAGTGGAATGATCATGTGTGAAAATTCCACATAACTCTATCACATTTATAGGACACTCTCTTTCAACATGTTTCCTTCCGCACTTAGGACATAAAATGGCCAAGCGACCTTCTCCTCTTCTCGTTTTTTCTTGATTTTAAGGGTATCCAATTGGTCACTAATAATGTTCAGAATGCCTGTCTTAAATTTTTCCAAAATATTCCATAGCTCAGTTTGAGTAACTCCTCTTTGTATAGGTTTAGTAATTCTAGATACATAGTCCCTCGAACTTCCACAAATTCTTTTTCCTACTTTAACATTCCTTCTAGAATAGGTTCTACAAAGCTCACCTATCTCAGCAAAATGTTTCATGTATATGTCTCCTGAGCTTAATAGGTTTAAGGTTTCAATACAATATTCCCTTATCCCTTTTAAGAAGACAATCCTAATGGTTCACTCATCTAAATTACCTATTCAGGATTTGTGAAAACTATAAAGGAATCTCTCAAGATACTCTTCCAAACTTTCTTCCTCCATTTGTTGCATCCTGAAAATGTCATTGATGTCTCTGCTTTTACAATAATATTGGTATTTTTTGAGAAAAACATATTTCATCTCATCCCATGATTATATGGTGTTCTCCCTTAGGTTCATAAACCATCCAGGGGCTGAATCTTTCAAGGTAGCAGGAAATAGTTTAACTTTGTGTGCATAATCATGATAATTGTAACTTTTACAGAGAATATCAAACTAAAACAAAAAAGAATCAGGATCTTCTGAAGAAATACCATGGGAAAGTGGAAGGTATTCCAAAGGTATTTTTTTCATACTAATGCTCCTTGTGACATCTAAGATTGGAAATCCGAATGTAGTCTCTGTTTCTTCCTCATATTCATTTTCATCAGGTCTACCCATAGGTCCATCTCTTCTGCCACCATTATCATTAATTCTATTATTGTTTCTATTCTCTTCACCTTCTCTTCCATCCATTTATCCAAAGTACTTGAAAGAAATATAATCTGGTGTAGTGTCCCAAATGGAAGAAGATCCAGATGAATTAGGTCTTATGTGCATAGGTCCTAAGTCTCTCTAACGTGCTCCCATTGCAGACTCTACTTGTGAAATTTCCACTTCCTAAGGTACTGGTACTTGTTCTATTTCCACAACTGCTTCCAATACATGTTTTTCTTGTTGTAATGTGCCTTCAAACTGTACTATCTCTTCTATATGCAATGCTTCCTTATTTGAAGCCACTAATGCAGCAAAAAATTCTCCTTTCTCCACAATGCCTACATAACAATTATTAGAGTTAATTGGGGGGTATTTTTATGACCAAACAAAAATGAAAGAATTTTTTTACTCTAGATAAATCTTCCTTTACTGCCTCTAGGTATACCTCTATTTCTACACATAAGAAAAAGAACTATAGAAATTGATTAGGTAAAACCAGACTTTGGAGAAACCCCACCATAGTGGATGTGTATCTCTTCACTCACATCTTACCGTACTCTCTCCGCCCTCTAGTTACCCTGCAAGTTTACTATCGCAAACATGAAGCTACCAAACCGTTAAGAAAAGAAATACTACCTGGGCTGTATGCAACTCCCCGACAATGACACCAAAAATGTTAGGGGTTTTATATGTTTATATTAATTTACCTTCATTTATAATGTCAACCAAGGTTCGTAACCTTAGAGCTGCAAATATCACAGTTCTAGGTACAAATCCAACTATCTAATCCACATTGTATATAATCCTAAGATCAACCTAGTACTAAATGAAGTACCAAATACCCAAACTCAAGTCTTTGTCTTAACTCTAAGTTTAAAAATAATTCACTACTTTGATCAATCATGTTGAAGTGAAGAAGCCTATTAATTTCCTTTAAGAAATAACAAGATATTGTAAGAATTGAATTATTTTGTTGATATGAGGTTTATATCTTAATGTGATTGCACGTATATGCTTTAATCCAAGTTGTATATATTATTCGAAGAAAACCTAATAATATACCCCAATCAAATAAATCTAATAATGAATTAGTTCAAAAGAACTATTCACTCAGAATTCCAACCCTAGGGTTTTCAATCATACGAAATCTCACTCAACCCTAATCTATAACAAATTCTAATTCTAACAATAATGCATAAGACCAGAAACGCCCTTTTCTTTGAAAACAAGAGATCATTCAAACAAAAGAAAAAGCTATAATACTAACCATACATATGTTCATTATGATTTAAAAATTAACTAAAATAAAACTAATGTAAGAATGAAGGATGTCAGAGTCTAATTTACTGTCTAAGGATAAGCATCCACTTTGAAAGTTTTTTATTACAAATTTCCTTATTTGAATCAAAAGATAGAAGTTTTATTTCATAAATAGTTAGAACATTTTATTTCATATCTCAATGTCTATAAGTTGAAATGCTTCAAATATAAGGATTGTTCATTTGAATTTCTTTAACCCCAATACTTAGAATTCAATGTTTCAAGTTTTAGACTATAAATCTAAGACATGAAAATTATCTTGAAATATAAATCTGACTAACTAAAAACCAAAAATGTTCAAAAAAACTGAAAAATTCAATTGACTGCAATCACACTTAGAATATTATCAACCATACTACAAGTATTCCATACTAATATGCATCTATTCCTATTCTAACTAGAATCAATTACGAACTTGATTGATATCAATGGTGGGTTGAGACCATGACCTTACACAAGTTAAACTACAACAATGAACTTGTAAATTAATAACACATTAACTCATGAAATAGAAGTCTAGATTACTATATTAACAATGTTTTAACAATACATATATGAAGTAGTTCCAAGCTAAAATAAAAAAGAGTTTTTTTTTTTTAAATGTTCAAAGTCACAACTCTCTCCTTCTTTCTTTCCAACCCCATAGCACTAGTAATCACTCCCTTTAAGGAAATCACGACCTAAATATAACTTAACTGATTGAACAAGAAAAATAATAAAAAATATGATTTGGACTTAATTAAGTCAAATCAGATCTTCGGAGACCATCCATACAATCTAACATATCCACAAAGATCTTATCATGGTACTGTTCTTGGGAGGGATTTGTTGTCTCTTCTGTCAAAAGAAATATGGAAAGAAAACACTGTTTCTTGGGAATCATCATTTAATTTATTGGTATTGAATTTTGGAACATGGTACTGAATTAAGTGTAGAACTAACTACTGAACAACTACTAGGTGCAACACAAACTTAAATGTTGATCCTCTAGTGTAATTTTCCAATGATATCAAGTTCCTATCCTCATGCTTAAGAATCCTAGTAAATTTATAGCCAAATTTAGTCAAAATAATATGAACTCACTTAACATCTATCTAGATTAACCAAATACATATGAAAATAGGTCTAATTTTTTACTTTAACTCCATTCATTAACTGGAACCATTTGACAAGGATAAGGTAGCTTTTTAGGTGTCAAAAAGGGTCAAAATGGAACATGTTATTATAAAAGGTAACTAGATAGGGTGTCCACAAAGAGACACAAGTAGGCCCCAACAGGCACTTACTTGACAATGATAAAATGGAGGAACTTATTGATCAAGCATATGAGCATGTATTTTTAGCCAAGTGGGCTCATGCTAAGAAGAACGATAAGAAGAACACTTATAATTTTTTCTCATGTGACAAATTCATATTACAATTTCGTGGATGTATTCAACACGAGTGTTATTATTTATATAAACCCTTGTAGCAAGCATAACTTCATCAATGCTAATTTTTCTAAAATATTGAAAATGCCTACAAATAATATTCAAAGCACATAGGCTAAGGATGAAAAATTTCATCGTGAATATTTGGATATATTTGGTGTTTTATAGTTACATCTTTGAAATTTTACTACAATATGTTCACGGTAAACCACCAAATGTACATCCATATTAGAACCCTTTCGCAGAAATGAATGAAATATAAAATATTATTCAGCTATTGGTGGTAAGGGTCATACGTCCTAATACAAGACCTTACTAATCACTAATAGTAATGGTGTTAAAGAAGGAAGGCACTTGGCGCATGTATCATAATTTTAGGGCTCTCAATAAGTTGACAATCAAGGAAAATTTTCTCATCTTAGTTATTGAGATCTTCCAGATGAACTTTATGGAGACTTTTTTTTCACTAAGTTTGATCCATGTTCAGGATACCACCAAATTAAGGTGAAAGTGACATACATCCCTAATACATCATTTAGAACACACAAAGGTCATTACGAGTTTGTAGTGATGCCTTTTAGTCTTTGTAATGCTATATCCGTCTTTTATAGTCTCATGAACAGGTTTTTCAAACCATTCCTACACAAGTTTGTGTTGGTCTTCTTCAAAGATATCTTGCTTTAAATTAAAGCATGGGAATCACATATAAAGAATGTCAATACGTGTTTTCAACTTTTGAGGGAATCAATTATTCATGAAACACTCCAAATGTGCTTTTGGAGTTCCTAAGTTTGAATACTTGGGTCCCATTGCCAGTCAAGAGGGAGTACAATTTAATCCCAAGAAAGTGGCAACTATGCAAGATTGTCCCTATCCCAAAACACACAAAAACTTGAGGGATTTTTTGAGACTTACAAGCTACTATGGGAAATTTGTGAAAATTTATGGCAAAATAAGGAACAAAATTATGAAATCAATATTGAATGAAGAGGATGTCAAGACCTAATGGTGTTGGATGCCAAGTATGAGAGAGGAGGCTAAAGAAGGGTATCCTCTTGCTAAATGTCATCAACCACTATGAAATGACCAATGATTTACCATATAATATCCCCTATGGAGTGACCAACATTGAACAATCTACGATTGTATTATCATGGGAGATTAGCATGGCGACAAGGAAGTCTCTATCATAGCATCCTAGGCCACAAGAACGAGGCTACAAATTGAAACTTGGCCACTATGTCTATGTTTTCAAAGTGGGGGAATCTAATCTTAGGGCCTCCAAACTCTAGTATGTTTTTTCATCATCGATGAGAACCCTACAACCTAGAACAAGAACACCACATAAGTAAATTTAGAGTAGCATGGCCCTTGGTATACAACTTGTGACCCTTATTAGATGGGGAAACCATGAATTATGAGGTGATCGTCCTAATAATCTCTTTCCTAGGTAATGCATCAAGGGACTAATATCTAAAAATTAGCTCTTCTCGTATGTTGAAAGCAAGGAACCTTCTATCAAGGAACCAAAATAAAGTGGATATAAGCAATAGTATTGTTAGCTCTACTGTGCAATGCTGATTTTCTAAGGTTAGAAGGAAGCATGGTCTGTGTGGTTGTGTCCAAAGGGGCTCACATTGGTCACTTTTCCCTTCCTTCTTCCTACGCCGCTTACTCTCCACCACCTCCATTCCCCTATTTGCCTCCTAAACCCGATAGAGTAACCCCCTTTGGCCTTAGCCCCAAGCGCAAAACCCCAAACCAACCATGAAACCTTACCCATACACCCTTACGCGCTCGTAAACCTCTCATCGCTTTCCCTCTGTTGATCATCCCCGCCGATCCAACGGCTCCCATCGCACCCGATAAAGGTGACCCGCTCGACCATTTCCCACCGTCAGATACATCTCCACCCAATCCGACAGTCTTTGCATCCATCGTGCCGCCAACTTGATTGAGCGTTAGTGCGCGATGAGAGAGGTTTTTCTCTCTCATCCACTGCTATGTGTTAACCACTGAATGGAATCTCTCGGCCTCGGGCATTTACCACCTAGCGCCTGAAAGCAGTGTGATGAAAACCTTTTACCGCCTGACCAAACCACCCTCGCCTGTTAAACGCCCGTGCATCTTCGTTTCCTGATGACCGTCCGATCTGTCCGCTGAAGATCTAACGGCCCCAACACACCCCGCTCCCACCTCGGCCGAACCATCTCCATCATCCATTTTCCCGATCCGATGGTCATCCTTCTCTCTCATCCCAACTGTTCGTTTGCCCATGCATCCCATGTCCTTGACCATTCTGTTGCCCGAAGAAGGAGATGACCAGCTCTGCTAGTATTAGTCACAGTCAGACCCCCAACAATCATATTTAATAGAAAGCATGGCCAAAGGGAAAAAGGACGCAACACGACTCTGCAACTGAATTTATCAGTCATGGACTCCACCAGTACGAGCACTCCAACTGCCTAAAGGACAGCACAACACCTGAACAGATCAGATTCACCCACTGAAGCAAGCCACCTTGTTCAGAGACTCCATCAGGCGGTTAAATGCAATTGGTGGTCAATTATGACCCTTCCATACCTAAACGGCCAAGTGCCATAGTATTGTAAACTTATAAATATCCAGAAGTAAGATGTAATCAAGGTTGGCATTTGATGTAAGGTTCAACTTTTGGAGACTGTAGACATTTTGTCACTTGCAGCGTCTCATCTTCATTTTCAACAAATACAAGCTTCTTTTGCTATTAACTGCTCACCGTCCATTTTCCTCTGTTCTAAGCTTGCACTTGATATGCTGTGTTCTTGATCTCTTGATGTTTAGCACTAGATAACTGTCATCTTATCTCTGTGTTAGAATCTCAAATGCATCACTGAATAGGTTGCTCAGGTTTCTTTCTATCTAATGCAGGAGAGCTGTCATCCTGTCTTTGCATTAATATATTAGATTTGTAGGTTTCTGTACTAGTTGCAGCCGGCCATCACATGGTCTTGTGTATCTGTTGGTGTGGTTAGTATTCTCCATATTCACCTAATATCTAAAACTATGAGCATTGGTGGTCTAAAGCCTTGTAGTCTGAGGGTGTTCATGCATGTCTGGAGTGAAACAAAGTAGAAGTGGTTATCTGGCTTGAACCAAACCATCATTCCTTCCATTAAACCTTGCAACAATAGTTGAATTTATATGTTACCAGGCATCTCCGAGCTACAACCTAGGAGAGTTTCTTGGAATCCTAACATAATTGGCGCTGTTGCCGGGGAAGAGGAGATTGAAGCTCAGCTTCCCTGGGAGAACGACATAGATCCAGCTTTGATGATAGACAAAGTCTGGACACATTTTTGGTTGTAATCATCTATCTGGCGACTCTACTGGAGGACTAACCTTTTGGTGACTCCACATCACAGTTCTAGCTCAGTTTGTGAGACACACTTGGAGAAATCCTCAGAAATCACCAACTAACCCAATGCCTGACCCTGAGAAGATTGTCAAGCAAAGAAAGATATCACGAAAAGGAGCATCAGGATCAGGTAAGCCTAAACAATCTTATGTATCTCTGCAAGAAAGGCTTGTAACTGAGCATGCACATGTTGAAAATATAGAGCCTAGCACTATCAGTGAAGAAATACTCTCAGAGATTCATAAAGCTCCTTGTTCAATAAGTTCCCCTTTGGATCTCAGTCCAAAGGAAACCTCCCTTCTAGTCCATCATATTCCTTTAGCCCTGTTAGTCATTTCTCAACTCCCTACCTTTCAAACTGCTAGTACCCTTCCATCTACCCCAGTCATGGCAGGCCCACAAGCACCCACCAAAATGGAAAGAATCATAGCTGCTAGGTATGGACCCCTGGTCCTGCCTATTCCTTTGAATGCCATGCCTGTAGGAGAATATCAGAAATACATGCCTAAGTTCACTGGTACAGAGGGAGTAACAGCTGAAGAACACCTTGAGTCTTTTTATAGCTATGCTGATAACCTAGATATCAGTGAAGATGATGTGTGGATGAGAGTATTTGTCCAAAGCCTTGATGGAGAGGCTAGAAAGTGGTTCAGAGAGCTGACCCCTAGGTCTATAGTAGACATTGAGGCATTAGATGATGTGTTTTTAAAGCATTGGGGGGATAAGAAAGATCTGCTCTACTATCATACTGAGTTTGGGAACTTACAGAGGGAAAATGGTGAGCTGCTGTCTGATTTCAATAAGAGATTTAACTGCATGTACAACAAGATACCAACTGAAGTGAAACCCAACCCTACCACTGCTAAGCTCACCTATGCCAATGCTTTTGATTCTTATTTCTGTTTACTATTGAGGGAGAGAAGATGTGTTTCTTTGGCTGATATGCAAGATGCAGCCCTAGAAGTAGAATCAAACATCATGGCTGCAGAAAAGCTCAAAGGTAATGTTGATAGAAGAAGACAGAGGGGTGAGCCCTCATCATCTTTAGATCCCAAGATCGATAAAATGGCCAAGATGATAGAGTCATTAGCCTCTGAAGTTTCCAAATTAAAGGTTGAGAAGAATTTTGGGAAAGCAAGGGTTCCTAATACCTTTGCTCTTCCAAATCCAAATCCATATAGAAGAGAAAATGAGCAGTTGCAGATTTTGCAAAGAAACAAAGATGCCAATGAAGACCAAAGGGTGAAGACCCCGTTTCAAAATGCAGTCATGGAGGAGGAGCAGTTTGAAGAAGAGGATGAGATTCACAGTATGGAAGATAAGGGCAGTGCCCCTTTTTTAACCAAAGCTGCCTATGAGAAGTCATTATTCAAAGGCCAGATCAACCAAGAGTGGGACAGAGGAGTTGTTCTGCAAACTGAAGATCAGCAGAGATATAATTTGAGGTCTTTGATGGATAATGTCCAAGTAGCTCCTGCTCATAAATTTGTTGTCCCTGTAGAACAACAAGCTAATAAGCAGAAGCAACCAGCAGCAGATCCCATCATCCTCAAAGCTCCAACCATAGAGGTAAGAGGCCTTGATAGGTCCCCTTCTTCTTTCAGTTTTCAATCAGAAAGTCAGAAGCCAAGAATACCCATGCCTCTGATTGAACCAGTGAAGAATGAGTCCCTCAAGAAATCTATCCTTGAAGATCTTGAGCCTAAAGCCAGCCAAGCTTCCAATGACTATGCAAATCTGAAAATTGACCAACCTGCTGTTATTCTCAGCCCAGTGATAAAAAATTGTGAAGTCAGCTCCCCATCATCCTATGTTCCTCTGACTATTCAGGATAAAATCCTTCATGATTTCCCTTTAGGCACTGGAGCCAGCCATATTTCAATGCCCAAGGCTGACATGGATAAGCTCAGCCTTGACATTACGAAGCCTGCCCAGTGGGCCTCCACACAACTTAAAAAGGCAGCTTGCCAGATCACAGAGGAAGAAGGCCCATAGATTTGGGACACCTTCTTTGATGGGGCTTGTTCTAAGAAAGCTACAAGAGCAGGTGAAGTCTTTGTGTCCCCCATGCAAGAATACATTGATTCACCATTTATATTAATTATTCAAGTCACAAATGACACATCCAAGTATACAACAAACCTTATTTTTCAGCAGGTGTACAAAAACTTCCAAGAAAAACATCCAAGGATGAGAGCATACAGAGAGGGGGTGAAATATAAACCATCTCTGCCTGATAAGGTCAAATTCCCCAAACTCTTTGAAGTGGGTGATCAAATCAACAGGCTTTTGCAAGTCTTTGATAAATTGGATGACATGCACATTGACCAAGAGAAAGAAACCTTTCATAGAAAGGTAAAAAGGGTCAATTCTTAGTATGGTGACTGTTTTCTCCAATGGGATGCACTGAAGGAAAGGCAGGGAGATCCTGGTAGATTCAATGCTCTATGGACAGGATCATTCATCATCGCTCAGGTCTAGGGGAACAATACTTTCATGCTGCAGAGTTTGGAAGGAGAAACAGTTTTTGATGGCCCAGTCAATGGGCGGTTTTTGAACATTTATGTTAATTAAGGCCTTTAGGCCTCAACATTGTAAATATGTTCTTTTCACAAAGTTGTAGTGTAGGCTTAATTAGACTCCATGCCCAATGGAACACTAGGAAGTATTGTTGATCTTGTTTTGTATGAAGGCAGTGGTCTACGGTTCTTGAAACCTCACAAGGAGGATTTCATCCCCAGAAGGAGCCAGTGTTAGCTCTGCTGTGCAACGCTGATTTTCTAAGGTTAGAAGGAAGCATGGCATAGAAAATTTTAGGGGCGAATGTTCGCCCTTTGGCGAAATTAAAGGGTTTTAAAGTTTTAGTGGGCGAATATTTTGTATCATAGTACATTTTTACAAATCACCTCAAATAGCCCACCTTATTTTAAGGGAGAGGGTAAAAAAGGTAAATTTAGCCCTTGAAATTAGGAGTTACAACCTTCCATTCGCCCATTTTCAAGAATAGGTTTTATTTAAGTGAATCCTATGGGCCAAAGGCCCAAATACCATATTTATAAAAGAGGTATGGTAAATTAATAAAAATATAAATAAATGAGAGGTATGGTAAATTAATAAAAATATAAATAAATGAGAGGTATGGTAAATAAATAAAACATTTTTTATATTTACTCCATAAGTCACCTTATATACATGCAAGGGTGTAAACAAATAAAAATATAAGTAAAGTGGAGGTATGGTAAATAAATAAAACGTCTTTTTATACTTACGCAAAAGGTATAGTAAATAAATAAAAATATAGATAAACTAGACGCATGGTAAATAAATAAAACCTCTTTTTATATTTAGTCCATAACCCTCGTTCTATTTATGAAGGCTCAAGAAAGAGGTTTTATTTAAGTGAATCCTATGGGCCAAATACCATATTTGTAAAAGAGGTATGGTAAATTAATAAAAATATAAATAAACGAGAGGTATGGTAAACAAATAAAACATTTTTTTATATTTACTCCATAAGTCACCTTATATTTACAAACACTCAAAAAATGCGTTATATTTAGGTGAAACCTATGGGAAAAAGACTATGGGACAAATACCATGGACTAGATTGTTATTAATACCATGCAAAAAAACATTATTAACCCTAATATTAGTATTAATAAAAATAAAAATGGCACATGGTATTGACCCATGGTATTCACCAAAATGGCACATGGTATTGACCCATGGTATTCACCAAAATGGCACATGGTATTGACCCATGGTATTCACCTGGAATGTAGCCTATTTAAATGGGGGAATTAAACCAGCATAGATCCATCTTTACTCTGGATCTACTAACCCCCGAGAGGTATCAAATATTGTGATATGCAAACTAGCATAGAGTGAAAAAATATTTTATCCGATCAAGAGCAAAAATGGATGTTGTAATTTAATGTATGTTAAACATTTTAGCTTGGTTAAAATAAAAAATAAAATAAAAATCAACTATTAATTTTATTAATTTTTATAAATTACTAATAGTAATTTTTAAGCTCCAGGTTTATGATAACCCATGGTATTGACCCATGGTAATACCATGGTATTCATGTGAGCATAGACTATTTAAAGGGGAAATTCTATCATCTTAGATCCATCTTAATTCTGGGTCTACCAAGTGCTCAGAGGGATAAATAGATTTCATCCCCCTAAGAGTGGTAGATGTGGAGTTAAGATGGATATAGGTTGGTTTTTATGATAATGAAGATATTACATAACTTAGGAAATTATATTGTAAAAACATCTTAAGGTGAATGGTTAAATCATAAACACTGGACAGGTATATTTGTATACTTCTGTTTTAAACTGAAACAAATCCAGGGCTAAAAGGAATGGATTGATTGCACTAGTCATCCTTCTATAACTTTCCAACATATGCTGGAGTAAACAGATTGTAATTTGGGTAATTTTTCTAATTGCAAACAGGAACATACTTATGTATTGGCACGGTGGTTACGAGGTCCCTAGAAGTGATGAATTTGAATTTTTCTTGGTTTTATATATAGTATTAGGTTTTTTCTCATGCTTTCTGTGAATGGCACGGGTGAATTTTATCCTACACCCACTAGGTTATCGATATGTAATTTCGGTAATTTTGATTTCGAAAGATATTTTAAAGAAATGCAATGATTTCATTTGTGTATTCAATAAACACAAGTTTTTATAATTGAGTAAAATATTTTCCATGCCTGGTCAGAGATTCGCCAAAAAATTATATATACATATCATATATTGATAAAATCACATTCCATTTTTCCTATATACCATGGAGATTCACCCATTTATTATACATGTAAATTTAGGGGGGGTTCTTAAAATTTTCCCTGAAGCATGGTCTGTGTGGTTGTGTCCAAAGGGGCTCACATTGGTCACTTTTCCCTTCCTTCTTCCTACCTCGCTTACTCTCCACCACCTCCATTCCCCTATTTGCCTCCTAAAACCGACAGAGTAACCCCCTTTGGCCTTATCCCCAAGCACAAAACCCCAAACCCACCATGAAATCTTACCCATACGCCCTCACACGCTCGTAAACCTCTCATCGCTTTCCCTCCGTTGATCATCCCCGCCGATCCAACGGCTCCCATCACACCCGATAAAGGTGACCCACTCGACCATTTACCACCGTCAGATGCATCTCCACTCGATCCGATGGTCTTCGCATCCATCGCGTCGTCAACTTGATCGAGCGTTAGCGCGCGATGAGAGCGGTTTTTCTCTCTCATCCACTGCTATGTGTCGACCACTGAATGGAATCGCTCGGCCCCGGGCATTTATCACCTAGCACCCGAAAGCGGTGCAATGAAAACCTTTTACTACTCGACCAAACCGCCCCTGCCCGTTAAACGCCCGTGCATCTCCATTTCCCGATGACCATCCGATCTGTTCGCTGAACATCTAACGGCCCTAACACACTCCGCTCCCACCTCGGCCGATAGCCTCCGCCGAGCCATCTCCGTCATCCATTTTCCCGATCTGACGGTCATCCTTTTCTCTCATCCCAACTGTTTGTTTGCCCATGCATCCCACATCCTTAACCATTCCATTGCCCGAAGAAGGAGATGACCAGCTTTGCCAGTATCAGTCACAGTCAGACTCCCAACAACCATATTTAATAGAAAGCATGGCCAAAGGGAAAAAGGATGCAACACGACTCTGTAACTGAATTTATCAGTCATGGACTCCACCAGTACGAGCACTCCAACTGCCTAAAGGATAGCACAACACCTGAACAGATCAGATTCACCCACTGAAGTAAGCCACCTTGTTCAGAGACTCCGTCAGGCGGTTAAATGCAATTGGTGGTCAATTATGACCCTTCCATACCTAAACGGCCAAGTGCCATAGTATTGTAAACTTATAAATATCCAGAAGTAAGATGTAATCAAGGTTGGCATTTGATGTAAGGTTCAACTTCTGGATACTGTAGACATTTTGTCACTTGCAGTGTCTCATCTTCATTTTCAGCAAATACAAGCTTCTTTTGTTGTTAACTGCTCACTGTCCATTTTCCTCTGTTCTAAGCTTGCACCTAATATGATGTGTTCTTGATCTCTTAATGTTTAGCACTAGATAATTGTCATCTTATCTCTGTTGTGAAAGATTTTTCAGCGAAAATCACATGGAGTATCATTTGTCGATGCGTTTCGAACCAACTAGTGTGGTTCATCGTCAGGACAAGTTCTCCTGACAATGAACCACACTAGTTGGTTCGAAACACGTCGACAAATGATACTCCACGTGATTTTCGCTGAAAAATCTTTCACAATCTTATCTCTGTGTTAGAATCTCAAATGCATCACTGAATAGGTTGCTCAGGTTTCTTTCTATCTAATGCAGGAGAGTTGTCATCCTGTCTTTGCATTAATAGATTAGATTTGCAGGTTTCTGTACTAGTTGCAGCCGGCCATCACATGGTCTTGTGTATCTGCTAGTGTGGTTAGTATTCTCCATATTCACCTAATATCTAAAATTGTGAGCATTGGTGGTCTAAAGCCTTGTAGTCTGAGGGTGTTTATGCATGTCTGGAGTGAAACAAAGTAGAAATGGTTATCTGGCTTGAACCAAACCATCATTCCTTCCATTAAACCTTGCAACAATAGTTGAATTTGTATGTTACCAGGCATCTCCGAGCTACAACCTAGGAGAGTTTCTTGGAATCCTAACAAGTATCATCCCCTAATCTCATATTATGTGGTGTGATATAAACTTAAATGTCCATCCGTCTCAATCTCTTACATGTGAGAAAGTTGGCAAACACTGTTTATCTATAGGATGTGATGTTTAATCTCAACTCAAAGTTTATGGGAACCATCACAAAATTAACCAAGATGGATCATAAGATCATGCATTCAATGTTTATAATGGGGTTTGTGACCCTTATTTGATGGGTTAACCAAGATATATAAGGCGATTCTCCTAGAAGTATATTTCCTAGGCAAGGCACCTAAGGACGAAGATCTAAACTAAGATATTCTCTTATGTAGGTACTAAGGCACCATGTTATGAACCTCATTCCTTAAGAATGACAAGAAACCAATAAACATAGTTCACTTGTAGGGGAAAACCTCATTTTACAATGAATACAACATATAAAAAAAGATTTGGTGATCCTAAGACTATGTCTCCTTAATATACATTGACAATTAAAGTTAGAGAATGAACCGTTCTGTTAAATTTATAATTGCACTAAATTTGGCAGAAGGACCTGCATGTGAAGCTAAGGTGAAATGTTACTTTCTCTTAGTGTTGACTTAGAAAAATTCTCTAATTTTCCTTAGTCAAAAATAGTAAATCGAACTCAACATGAATGGAGATTTTATCTCTGTTAGACTCCAGTTCATTGGAGTAGTTTCACTTGAGTTCAAGAGGCTAGTTCAATTCAGTTCAAGATGTTAGTTAGACTTGAGTTCAGTGAGGCATTTTGACTTAGGTTTAAGGATCCAGATCGTTTGAGTTGAAGAACTGTTCAATTCTATATAGATAAGGGTGCATATTTGTTGATACATATGATTATGAACTAACAAGAATTTGTGTGTTTTGAGCTCAGGAAAATAGTTCTACATCAGCACGTGAGGTCAAAGAGAGCCGAAGCGTCACTCAAGGAGGTCGAGATAGCTTGCGCAAGGAGGTATTTCAACTTATACAACTAGTATAGATGCACACTAGAGAGGTCGAATTGGTCTAGGCTGTGCAAGATATTGTGGCGAGGAACAAAGAGTTGGAAGGGAATTTTCCTAGTTCTTTGTAATTAATTATTGAAAAATTGTTGAATTGAGGCTTCTGTGATCCATATCAAGTTTAAGAGAAGATCTTCGGCGAAAATCACAAGATAAATCATTTGTCGACGCGTTTCGAACCAGCTAGTGTGGTTCATCGTCAGGACAAGTTGAAGAGACAGATCTAGCTTAGCATGTTAAATAGTATGAGCAGAGTCTCCAACGGCTATCTGGATTAACGGCTACTTTTGACCTTAGGACCAGAGTCAAAAATTATTATAATTTAATGGCAATTAGTTATATTAGGTGACCATTAAAAATATATAAATATATAAAATAATTTAAAGGTGTTAATGGTTAGTTAAAAATGTATTAAAAATTATAGGTTAATTAGTATTTAAAAGGGGAATAAATGTGTATATATATATATATATATATATATATATATATATATATATATATATATATATATATATATATATATATAAAGTAATATACATAGAAGTAAGTTAGAATTAATAAGAATATTGGAACGGAAAGTAAAGTTAACTTAAAAAATAAAAATAAATAAATAAATAAATAAATAGATAAATAAATAAATAAAATAAAAATAAAAATAAAAATAAAAATAAAAATAATATTAATAATAATAAAAAAATTAAAATTAAAATTAAAAAATTAAAAATAAAATTAAAAAATAAAAATAAAAATAAATAAATAAATGAATAAAAATAAAATTAAAAGTAAAAAGTAATGATAAAATGAATAAATACATAACGAGGACATACTATCAAGCTAACTACAAAAATCAAGCGAGCGACTAAAGGGAGAAGCCCTGGGAGGAAGGAAGAGATAAGGCTCCAAGAGAAGAAATCCTCAAAAATAAGGGAAACAACGAAAGAACGAAAAAGCAAGACTAGGAAGAAAGGGCAGGGATCCAGCAGCTACTGATCTTCCAGCCATCATCTCTATTGAGATTGCCCGGCCTTCTTTCAATTTCAATGGCTTCCCTGAATTTATGGTGATGGTACTGCGCAACCTTTGCAATAACTTTGGCCTCCTCAATACATACTTGATGCTTGGTCTTTTCCCAACCAAATTAATAAAAACACACAAATTAACAGGTTTTCCCTAGTTGGGGTTTCCTGGGTATTTTTGGTGTTTTGTTAATTGTGTGTTTGTGTCTTCATAAATTTATTTTCTGCTACAATTTCGTTAGAATACTTAGTATATTTGATCAGTGAATTTCACAGTTCAATTTCTAGTTCTTACATCTCAGAATACTGTTCAAATTAGCTGCTAGGTATTATAAAACTAACATGGTATCAAAGCTACATTCTTATTGAATACTAGGAAGCAAGAAAATTTTCCTCAAGAGTAAGTGACGAACACAGTAAAGAGAGCACACTATTTCCCAAGAGATCAATGCACTAGAGTTTTCTCCTAGTAAGGTTCACATAGAGGTTTTCTGAGCAGTTCGAACTAGCAACATGTCATATTTTGGGTTGAGATTTAAGGATTTCCTTGATGGGGCCTAAAATTTCTGTTCTTGGAAGGAGAGGATTGGTATAATATTGAAGGAGAAGGGAGTTTGGGAATTTGTGGAGAGTCCACCAGCTGCACCAAGGGATCCAACAAGGATCACATGGAAACATTAGCAGAGGTGGAAGAGTTTACTTCTCATTTTGAGAAGGTGTTTTCACTCATAACTTGCATGGCAAGATTAGTGGCCAACAATATATGGTATATTGATAGTGGAGCATCCTTTCATATGACCAGTAACAAGGGTTATTTCAACCAATTAATAGAGAAGGATATGTAGTTTCACATAGAGATGGGAGATGATGGAAAGTACCTAGCACAAGGCATAGGTACAGTCAAGTTTGAGAGGGATTTTGGAAAACCTCTCTACCTTAGAGATGCCATCTATGTTCCAAGGTTGAAGAAAAAGACAGTTTTAGTCTCAACCTTGGAGAGCAAAGGGTATGAGGTTATCTTCAACAAAGGAAAGGCCTTCATCAAGCCTCGCAAATCTGGAGTAGTTAAGCAGATTGAAGTTAAGGTGAGGAACATCTACATGCTACAATTTGAGACAAAAGTGACCTTGAGTATCAGATGGTTAGTGTGCATAAATTTGACATTGGGGAGCTATGGCATAGGTGTATGGGTCACTTACACCATGGAGAATTAAATATTCTAAGGGATATTTCCATAGGTTTACCACAATACATTGTAGATCAACATGATGTGTGCAAGGGTTGCACACTTGGAAAGTATGCCAAGACATCCTTTTATAGTAGATAGAATAGGGCCAAGAGCATCTTGGAGCTAGTATATTAGGTTGCATGTGCACCATTTTCCTCTCCACCCCTAATGGGATACATATATTATGTCACCTTTATTGATGACCACTTGAGAAATACATCTTTATGAAGAAGACATATCATTTCTTCTAGAAGTTCATGGAGTTCAAAGCCTTGGTGGAGAACTAGACTGGTAGGAGGATTAAGGCATTGAGGTTAGATAATGTTGGGGAGCACATCTCCAATGCTTTCATGGACTTGTGTGACAAGGAGGGCATCGAGAGAGAACTCATGGCACATCATAACCCTCAATAGAATGGGGTGGACGAGCACAAGAATTGGAGCATTGTTGAGGGACTAAGGATATGTTACATGACCAAGGGTTACCTATGTTTTTTTAGGCAAAGGGATGCAACACTGCATTTTTTTTGCAAAACAGGAGTCCAAGCAAGTTTCAAGACAGAGTCACATTAGATGAGGCTTTCACAGGAAATAATCATGACATGTCTCACTTCAAATTTTTTGGTAGTATTCTTTACTACCATGTGTCTTCAGATAATCAAAAGAAGCTAGAGTCCATAGTATAGAAGGGAATTTTTGTGGGCTACAACGAGACATCTAAGGCATATAGGGTGTATATTCCAACACTTAGAAAGACAATGATCAGAGGTGTTGTGAATTTTAAGGAAGGAAGGGATCTCATGAAGTCCATGGAGTGCGAGTAGGGTACAACAAAAGACAAGGAGCAGGAGGCTCAGCCTACTCCTCAGACTTCACCACAACTAGTTGTTAGATAGGTCGAGAAACATGCAGATAAGGGGAAGAATAGGGTTAGGAGGAGAGAGCAAAGTGAGTGGTTTCCACTTAGCTAGTGACTCCTAGTATAGGGAGAGTTCAAGCCAAGTGGGTAGACGAGTTGATTATGGAGGCTCAAGAGAGATTTGAAGCCCCCAAATACACATTCATATAAAGTAAACAACCACAAAGATATACAAGTTATATGCAACTTATGACAAAGGTGATAGAATCATAGCCTTCTTGTTATAAGGAGGCAACCTCTCGGCAGTTTTGGCATGATGTTATGGTGGAAGAGTACTCTTCCATCATGCAGAACGATGTTTGGGAGACAGTGACAATACCAGTTGGAAAATTAATTTTCAGATCACATTGAGTGTACAATATAAAGCATGCAGCTGATGAGAGTGTGGAGAAGTGTAAGGCTAAATTTGTGGCCAAAGGGTTCTCACATGTCAAAGGGATAGACTATAATGAGATGCTTGTAGAAGTGGTCCTATATTCATCCATTAGGACTATTCTAGTGATTGCAGTAGAGATTGGGTGGAGGATCCACTAGATGGATGTGAAGACTCCATTTCTTAATAAGGTTGTTGAGGAAGAGATTTATGTTGAGAAATTGGGGGATTTGATACTTTCCGCATAGATTCACATGTATGTAGGATGAAGAGAACTCTTTATGGGTTCAAGAATGAATCAAGGGGATGGTATGAATGAATAGATAGATACATTCTCAGATTGGGATTCATCAAGAGTGAAGTTGGCCCCAACCTGTACTACACTGTGGTTGAGGGCCAACCTCTCATTCTTGTGTTTTACGTTGATGACTTGATATTGACAAGGGATGAGGAGTTGATTCTGTGACTACAAGAGAGATATTTCAGAGGATTTTGAGATGAAGGATATAGTTCTTATGCACTATTTAATAGGGATATAGGTTTGACAGAATTGGAAAAACATTCTTGGGATAGGGAAGATACACGCACGAGATTCTCAAGAGGTTCCACATGCATGATTGCAGGCCCATGACCACACCTCTAGTCACAAACTGGAGGAAGTAAGATGCTACAAGAGGTAAGAAAGTGGATGCCACTCTATACAGGTAGCTCATAGGGTCATTGATGTATCTTGTGAACACATTACCAAACATTTTCTTTGCAATTAGCCAATTGAGCCATATCATGGTTGAGATGACCAGAGTGAATTGGGTTGGTTCCAAGCACATATTGAGGTATCTCAGGGGAAAAATAGATTATGGGTTGTTGTACATACAGGTTGATGGAGTGAGTCTTTAGGGATCCATAGATGCATATTTATCAGCGGGTTTAATAGACATGAAGAGCACTTTAGGTTGTGCTTTTAGTGTTAGGTCAACAATTGTATCTTGGTTTAGCAAGAAGCAGAGATCACTGGCACTAATGTCAGTTGAGGTTGAGTACATGGAAACTATATTAGCAACTTGCAAGGATTTTTGGTTAAGGAACCTACTTGTCAGGTTTTTCAATCAGAGATTGGAGCCCACGATCATAAATTGTGTTAATTAGAGTTGCATAAAGGTCTTTGAAAATCTAGTGTTTCATGAACACTCCAATAATATCAAGATTAGGTACCACCATATAAGAATTTTTGTTCAGAGGGGTAAAGTCAAACTTTAGTACCTACCTACAAAGGAGAAGAAAACATATATCTTGACCAAGGCATGGAAAGAGGCAAATTCGTATACTTCAGAGACAAACTAGGTGTAGTACATAACACCTTCCTCTGTAAGAGGGAGTGTTAATTGAAGTTAGAGAAGGATGTGTTCTAATAAATTTATAAGTGCACTAAATTTGGTAGAAGAACCTGCATGTGAAGTTAAGGTGCAATCTTACTTTCTCTTAGTGTTGAATTAGGAAGTCTCTATAAGTTTCCTTAGTCAAAAATAGTTATTTGAACTCAACATGCATGGAGATTTTATCTTGGTTTGACTTTAGTTCAGTGAGGAAGTTTGACTTGGGTTTAAGAGGGTAGTTCACTTGAGTTCAAGATGTCATTTAGACTTGATTTCAGTGACGTAGTCCGAATTAGGTTTAAGGAGATAGTTCGTTTGAGTTTAAGAGCAGTTTGATTCTATATAGAGAAGGGCGTAGACTTGGCGAGAAATATGATTATGCACTAGCGAGAATTTGTGTGTTTTGAGCTCTGTAAATTAGTTCTAGATCAATGCATGAAGTTAGAGAGAGCCAAAACACATCACTTGAGGAGGACGGGATAACTTGTGCAAGGAGGAAGTTCAGCTTGTACAGTTGGTATAGTTGTGTAACAGAGAGGCCAAATTGGTCTAGCGTGTGTAGGATATTATGGTGAGGAACATATAGTTGGAAGGCAATTTTCCTAGTTCTCTGTAATTAATTACTGAGTTTTTTCTAAGCAAATCAACAAAAAGACACAAATTAGCAAGTTTTCCCAGTTATTGCTAGTTTTCTAGTTTTCCTAGTTTTTTAGTTTTCTAGTTTTGCTTAGTTATATGCGAACAATATCTTGGGATGCAATAACTGAAACTAAACTACGAAATTCACTAATCAAATATACTGAGTATTCTAACATTAACAACATTAAAAACATATGCATGAAAGTGTGTTGGCTATGATATTATTATTATAAGTGAAAGTTCCATCCATACATATACCATTGATCACCACTAGCCCTAATAGTGGAACATTACAAACAAGAACACCTTCTCTATTTATAACAAAGGGTGGGGTGACCCTTGACATTCCCCTTTGTGACTCTTGGACTACCCTCATGATTTTTCAACTTCTTATAAGTAACTCATTACATAACATGATGATCTTTTACATTCCACTAATGACACTTGGAATTTCAATTACAACATATTTACAAATAATATTACATTTTAGACATGTACCCATGTAAGACAAAATAGGTTAGAGACAACGTAACAAGACAAAACACTATGATTCCGAAGTTTAGGGAAATACCAACTCGAAAACCTCCACTTGGTGCTTCTCAGTCACATATTGATGCCAAGCTTGGTATTGTGTGATGGTGTCCCCAAACTATTTGATGGTATCTTCTGAAAGCAGACTCTTGCCTCCATGGCATCCTGGTATAAGGTCTTGGAACCTGTATCCAACTCATTTTGAAGCGTGTGTAGCATGGTGTTGACCATGACAGGACCACCGATGTACTTCTGCATGTTATATGCACTCAATTCCAAGTCTTCCCTGGTGGTCTCGCCTTAGATGCTCCATGTACTCATCGATATCTAGCTAGACTTGGTTCTTGGGTTTATAATCAGTGAGGGAACCGGTTAATGGGATCTTGTGTGTTCTCACCATTACATCAAAATTATTGTGCAACTGTGCATATGAGGCTTGTATGCTACTGATGAATGGGGAGAACTTCTTGTAGTTTTGGATCAACATTCAAACCTTTTCTTTCTCCATCTCTACCTGTGGCTTCATCTTCTTTACTAAGTCAAGCAGGGCCCATTTGTACCGCATTGTCCACTCTTGTACATGGGCGATGGTAGCATGTATGTTCTTGAGGTTTTGAAAAAAACTCTTTGCTCCGCTATTGTAGGCCATGCACTCGGACAACTTCTTTATGCATGGTAATCTCAAGGGTTGATACTTCAACAAGTATCACTTTCTTCATCTCCCCCAATGTGGAAACTGCATTCTACATTGATGCTAAGAGTTTTTCTACCTCTTGCCTGAAAGCCTACAAGTTCTTTTCCAGTTGTTCATTCTCGGTCATCAGGTACTTAACATTTGAGCTTGTTGCTCCTACATAGGCCAAGCTAGCTTCAGCAAGGCCAGTTGGATGCTGCCTAGTGTCTAACACTATCACCCTTTCCTTGATGAATGCAGGTGATGCATGATCATATGAAAAGTGCTTCCTCCATGCATATTCCTCTGCAACTCGTCAAATGATAGATTGTACACATCCATGATCAGATCATCATCAAGGACAACAACTTCTCCTTGCTCACTCGGGGCTGGCTTTGACACTAGAGGTGGCAAAGACTGAGAGACGACCTCTGGTTCTCTTGGCATAAGGTCGGTATCTTCATTCTATGGCTCCTTCTCTAACTCCATGTCTATCACTTCAATCAATTGCTTAATTTTCTGACCAAGCTCCCGATCCTACATCTATTCACCCTCTTCCTTAGCTACTGGTTGTTTTGGCTCATCAACTTGTATGGGCACTGTTTGCTCTATCATCGTGCCTTACCTTTGTTCCTCTTATAGCTTTTGCTTCTCTTCTGTTTCTCTCCTCCTCAACTCTTGTTCTTCCTTCAACTTCTTCTCCATCTCCTGCAACCTCAATTCTGCTTCCTGTAACCTTTGCTTTTCTCTCTTCCTTCGCTCTTCTCTCTTTATCCATTGCTCCCTCTTTTCTTCCACTACCAAATCTCCATGATAGCATCTGCTCTCATCTTGCAACTTTGCTCTGCCTCTAGGTTCTCAACAATCTTCCTCTTTCCCTTGTCCTGCACTGGATTACTTCCTATTGTTGTTATTGTTGTTTCTTCCTGTGCTACTATTGTTTGCAGAGCAACTTTCCAAGTTCCTACTAAGTTGACCGGCTCATTGAGTCTGGAGGCATTATAACAGTACCTCCAAGGGTCCTCCTCTCACCAGTGAAATGTATAGTGGATCCATGGAAAATACACCCTTGCACAATGGTCCCTGCAAATAATGTGGGGATCATATGGATTAAAGTCTTTGGTGCCAAACTTGAATCTCACTATCTCCTTAGCCTCGTCATATGCATCCTTCAAGCTCTTAATCTCGTATATTCCAATCTACAAAGGAGGAGTTAGCCATGCCACTTTCTTCTTCCTATGCGATCTATCTAACAACCATGTGGAGAGGTGATATGAGACCTCTTGCATGATCAACTTTCCAGTGGCATACCTTGGTAGAACATGCATAGGCTTCTCTCCGCTAAAAACTCGGATGAAGATGCCACCTGGTGAGGCATACCAATCTGCAATGTTTACTATCGCATCCATTGCTTCTCGGGACATGCAAGGTGGATCCTGCTAATTGATAATCTTGTACAATGGGATGATAAAATGGTTAGTTAGTTGTGCCATCACTCCTTGATAGCTACATTCGGAAAGCAACTTGAAATAGATGTTGAAGACTTCCTCCTTTGGTGTCCATGTCCAGCTCATGCCAAGGAACTGCTGTTGGGCACAGATTGTATCAAGTAAGTATGCAGACATGTAAAACCTTGCTTAGTCATTCTTGGGAAGATTTTGAGCACTAGTTACATGGATGTTCAACTGATGAGCCAACAAATCTGACGAGTTGAATGGCTTCCCATAACTCACCAATTTGTCCAGTACGAATACCCACCCTTCAGGAAAGGTTTATGTGTTCTCTTGATCATATATTTTGTAGGAAAATATGATGAAGAATTTATAAGCCTTCCAGAGGGACTTTGTCTTGTAAACATGAGTGGGTGTATGTCTAAACTTTACCGACTCTTTCACCCAGTGCTCGGCGATATCTATGGTGTTCATAAAGCTATGGGTGGCATAGAAAAATGAGTCCATGCACTTCATCGGCTAGGGTAAATGATACATTTGATGAAAGTTCTCTTCCCTGAAGGTGGTAGGCTTTATCCTGCTAGCACTACTCAATGTCATAGTCTGTTCATTTTTGTGTGAGACAATCCAGCTGATAATGTCTGCACATGGGAAGGCAAGGTACCTGCATGCAACCTTGTATAAGTCTAACTGCTGGATACTAAGATACACTTGTTGGTCCTCTAATTATTCCTTGAATTTCTCTGTGAAAGTATCTTTGATTTTTTGCCATGATAGTGTTGAACCCTTCTCAATGAACAACTGAGTATCTGCATACACTAGAAGATCAACTGATATATGTTCAACTTCTCCCCAAAACTGCATCTCTCTTGGACACCATGTTAACTGTAACTGCTAGAGAGGTGCTCAACAACTGTTGTACCTATGGGAAAAATATGACACTCATTGCAAGAAAATTCTAGCTTAAAAACCAAAGCAAATTCAAGACAAGATCAAGAAACAAACCAGGATCATGATGGGAAATATTGCACAATTCTGGTTGATAGAGGTCACTAGCTGCCTGTGGGAACTACACATTGCGCAATACCAACAGTCAGTCGGGAAGCTTGATGACTGGAACTACACAATGTGTAGTTTAGTTTGGGCCAAGGATGGGAGAGACTGCACATTGTGCAGTCTTAGTGGCCAAGATGGGAGGCTGGCTCCTGGAACTACGTAGTGCGCAGTTGGATCCATGCCAGGACATACTCTGTGTTTCTAATTAGGGTTTATGATGCGCATGGCTAAAATCAAGGAAAAAGTGACACTTTGCAGTAGTTTCTAAAAATAGCGTAAGTGCCTCCTTTAGGTTGCTAAAAATAGATCCCTATTTTTTAGGGATGGTTTTTTTATTTTTTTTCTTTTTCGGGAAAACTGCCATGCATTGCCCAAAAATATTGCACAGTTTTGGGAAGAAGCGGGCAACTCTTTGGCTCATGGATTATGAAGTTTCTGAGCACAGTGGGTTCCGCACAATTTTTGGGTTTCGTGGCTCTGGGCTTCCTCTCATGTCTATGCAATTTCCCAGCTTAAGGATGGATTCCATTCAATACTATACATTTCCTGGGCTCAAGGCCCACTGGAAATCATGACTATGAAATTCCCAAGAGCAAGGTTAGTTTCCCTCAAGAATTGCGTAGTTCTTTAAGGCAAGCCTGGAATTGTCGAAAGTCCAAGTCAAGAGATTGACTTGTGGGTTAGAAAAAGAGATAAGTGAGAAAACAAAAGACAAGATGAAAATAATAAGGCTCAATCAAAGCACAAGTACCTGGATCAGTATGAGATGAGCTGCTGTGATTTAGAAGGGAGGCTCCAAAATCAAAGCATAGGAAATATTTTGGAGGGTGGTTGTAACCGCTACAACATTGGTGAAACACTGGTAGAACTCCATCTCTTTGTATGGACCTTGTCTCATGCAATACAAGTCTAACTCTTCCATAAGTATTGTTCAATCCTTTGATCATCATAATTTCTTCACTTAGCTTGAGTTAAAGATGTAGTCCCTACCATTCTCTTTATCGACAACACACATACCAAGCCAAGTCAAAATGAGTTGTTTCGATTGGGGATGATGGGTATATATATGCACAAGTAAGATAGACTATCAGAGTTTTAGTTTCATCTTGGGTGTTGTTTTATTTCCAGCGGGCCTGAACAATACCCCAGCGGAGTCACTTCAGGAACAAAAGCATTGCTCCATTGCCAGTGAGCATGGAAAATACCTCGACGGAGTTACTTTCTTCAATTATCTTCATAGGAAGCATTTATTTTCTTTTTCCCTTTATTTTATTTTTTCATTTTTATATTTTTCAAAGAACTGTGCATAGGCACTTATTTATTTCATGAGGCGGAAGAGGGATCCCAACTTATTGAGAGCAGAAGAGGTTGTCCCTTCAAAGAAGGATGTTTATATATACCTATGACATACTTGTTAAGGTTCCCCCCCTCTCCTTACTCTACTTGACTGAGTTGACAAGGGTTGACCGAATATAGAACACCGATTAGACTAGGCGATACTAGTTAAGAGTGCAAGCATCGTGATTTCACCATGATTCTCTCCGAAAGGAATGTATTTTCCATCAGGGCATCATCGATTAGAATAAATGAATGATTCACATAAAGAGAGGGAATATACAGATAACCAAGTGTTGATAGTTGTAGAAGTTCTTCTTGGATTTCGCCTTGCTTGTCCAAGAAGCCAAACATGGTTTCATGCGGAACTAACCTACATGTGCAAAAGAAAACAAGCAAAGGAAAGAAGCAAGACAAAGCAAAAAAAAGTAAGCAAATCAAGAGACAGACAAGGAAATAAAACACTACTCCTCCTAACCTAAGAAGAACCTGGGCCAACTCACATGAAGTGATACTTCTAATGTAGCCATCGACGCATTGTTTTTCCCATGTAGGCAAGAGCAAGATCGACAAGAAAGATATGCAAGAAAACCAATAGATAAGAAAGATACAACAATGCAAACAACTTCATTTGAAGCTTGAATGCATCCAAAGAAAATAAAAAATTAAAATCACATGAAAGACACTCTATGGATGTATCAGGGTGTCCCATCACATTGCGCATGGAAGACAAGCATGTACACACCTTTGAAATGAAAGACGAGAAAACATAAAGAAATAATAAAACTTCCATTTTGCAACAGTGCTTGGTATGTACGACTCCTCCAATTCTTGAGCAATAGGATCATGTGATTCCGGTGGAGGATGTGAAAACTGTGAAATAGATTGATTTTCAGTGTAAACAAGAGAGTGACGAGGAGCTTGGAAAGATTCAACAGATTTTTGATCTGAAGCAGAAATAACCTCAAGGCTACGAGAACCTAACATAACCATCAACTTGGGATGAAGTGCCTCGACAACTTGAGGAGTTTCCAATTCATCAAAATATGGATCATCAAAGACCTGTGGCTTAGAAGAATCAATAATAGACAAATCAGAATCATGATTAGATGATTGAATTAAAAGATCATGACAGCCACGATTAGAAAATTCAAGATGATGGACAACGAAATCCTCATGATACGAAGAATGATAAAGAGGGGATGATGATAAACGAGAAATTTCACCTTCTGTATTTCCGGAAAGGTAATATGAGAGCTTGGGTGGATCATGGAATATAGATTTGTCCTCTCTGCAATCCAATGAAAAACTAGCATTCCACATGTTGTACTAATGATCAGAAATAGAAACCCCTGGAAATATATTTTCACAAGATGGAACATAAATGGCATAACTGTGGAATATGTCAAGATAAAGTGGATGAGGTGCATATAGAAGGAGGTCATCCTTCACTGCAAATTCTTGTTCATACTCCCACACATACTCATCAAGAATGATAATGTAGGTTGGCTTCTCAACACCAACTCCGTCCAGAACTTGATCCTCATGAACATCACATATAAGACCAAGATGGATGAACACAACACACAAAAATCCAGAGAATAAAAGGGACCAAAGGACGGAGGCTGAGGAGGTAAGACCACATGACACCCACTAGAGATGGTGACAGATCAACATGTGCATTATCAACTTCTCCCACCTTAACCTGCGGAGCTAGAGTTGTTTGATGAGAAGGGGATGGAGGGTCACTTGGGACAACAACCTTGTCCGTCTCAGATTTTGTCTCTAACACCGAGGTATGTTGGAGAGGTTTGAAAGATTATAGAGTTATGCGGGTTCTAAGAAATGTGAACAAGATATTGAAATGTTTCCTCCAAAAATTCTTAGTCAACTTCATCTTTAGAAAATTTATAAAAATAGTGAAGAAAAAGATCGTGAAAATCTTGAAGAGATTCATTAGGTGATTTTCAAAATTTTATTTATTTTTTGATTAAGGGATTTACAGTCATAAAGAACGAGTGTATAGAGGTTGCAGGAAATGTGTGACACCATTGCTTTGTGTGCCCTTCGAACATGAAAGCGAACAACCCACAGGAAATGTCATCCGATGGGACATCACACCTGTCAAAAAAGCCAACAAAAGCAACTGTGTGCTTGAACAAGGGTGTTCCATCCTCACCATTGAACTTATATCTAGACAAGTCACCTATAATTCTCGTCGGAACTTCGAAATAAGAAAAGTTATAGAAACATGTTGGGGTTATGATTTGGACCCAAGTCATGAAATATGTGTAGAAATTCAAAACAGACTTCAAGGGCTCAGCTTGTCATCTAGCCCTCCTTCAAGCACTAGAAATGTTGACGGTGTTGGACCTACCAACATTCAGGGGGTATCCTCGATATGAAGTCCCAACTAGACCTCAAATCATTTGGAGTAGGATTCCCAGCAGTGGGTGGTAGCGTAATGCCTTCACCACGATAGTGCGCAGAGGTAAATACGATAACTTTGGGTGAGAGTAAGTGTGTGAGCCTACAGAGATTCAACTGTGATGCATGAAGGTTCTAACACACAGAGGGGAAAAGGAAGTGCACCCCTTAGAAGCCTGTAATAGTACACATCTTGAAAGAAACACACGAGTGGAATGACATCACAAGCTAAAATGTAGAATAGTCCACAAATTAAAGTGCTAAGTTAATCCCACAACACACATTCAACAAGATTTATACAATTGCATACAAAGTAGTTCATAAGAAAATGCGCAAGTTAAAAAACATATATAGCTAAAGAAACCAGAATAGTCCAACTACATTAGCAACATATGCAAGAAAGTGTGCTTGCTCTGATATTATTATTATAAGTGAAAGTTCCATCCATACATACATCATTGACGACAACTAGCCCCAATAGTGGATCATTACAATCAAGAAAACCTTCTCCTCCAAAAAATTGTACTCACTCTACGCTATGGAGAAGCCAAGGCTCTTCACAATTGTTATAGACATTTTTGGGCACTGCAACCCCAATCATATATGTCCATGAACCAAGGGCTCCTAAGTCCCTAAAAGTGTTGTTCCAACCCCTAAAAGAATAAGGTCAACTGATTACATCATCTCCCAGAAGTTCTCCATGAAAAACTACTCAGAACTGGTCAAAACTGGACCATCTCACCTGCTCCATGGTCAAAGTGCGCTGCATCCCACCTAAATGCACACGAGAGGTGTGATGCATACTGAAAATCCCTTCTGTGGGGTGCGATGGGCGAGAGTGAACAAATGGTAGAGTCAATTTGCGAGGTGGAGGATCATGGAATCTTCCAGAAACTTCTCTTGTGACACTTGCCTCTATGCATTCGCCCAGGGATGAGTAAGAGATCATCAATCTCCAAGTGGAATCAAGAACTATCAGAGAGAGGACACTAATCAAATCTCAGAAGCTGACTCACCTCCCTACAATCATCTATATATGGATCCCTCATCCCAGAGATCCAGAGGCTGGAATTTTGTATCTTGTAAGGAAGTGTTGCTGGTTTCTTGGTGTAACATCATAGTGTTGGGTGATATAAGCTTTTCATGAGGTGAAGAAGGGCTTTTTTGCCGAGAGGATGACGCTGGGTCAGAACAATTGGTTGTAATCCTCTTTGCTATTCTTGATATTAATAAAGCTATTCGAGTTTTCCTCCACATCCTTGTATGATTGATGATATATGCATTTGTGTGGTCAATATATATCTGGTCCTATATTGTTTATGATAGTAGATCTCTGTTCTTGGATAGTGTTAAGCTGCTTTGATTCCACAGGTGCTCTTTGAAGCTGGGTAGGCGAGGAAGTGAGTGGTGAAGATCTATCAGAAGGGAGAGGAATCAAGCAAGGAACCAAGCGCAAGACAGAGGTTGGTCTCCTTTGTTCCCCTCTTATCTACTTCTCATAAAGGAAAACGAAAGTAGTTTTAGTTTGTTTGTTTCTAAGATAGCTACCAGTCTTAGTGGGACTAGCAGCTTTGCATAGACACTAGATTTCTCGATAACAAAATGGCGACTCCACTGGGGAGCGAATAGATTTTTTGTTTGTCTATATTTGTTTGCTTTATAAACTTATAGACGGAGCCTGAAGTCAAGCCAGCTAGCCTTCGAACTGCATTTGATATGCAAGTGCAAAGTAGATCAATGCTGCTTCAGTCTATCTCTGGGTTTTGTTTATGAACTAAACAATCGATTTACAAACTATCTAATTGCCCTTGTGGTGGCTCTAGTAACCTCCTTAGATCTACCCTTGTGATTTATTTATTGATTATCACTTGCTCGGCCTAAATCCCTGAACTGTGCTGCAAACTGTGATCAAGAACTGGATCAAAAGTCTCGCATTGTACCATCGCACCTTATCTTCAAGGATATCAGTATGCATCGCACTTCCCGTGTGATGTAGGTGGGATGCATACTGGAATCCCTGTGTAACAGGTGCGCTGATCAGAGAAGGCTAATTTTGCCTCCAGACTTTGGTTTTTCTTCGCTCTTTTCAGCTCTACTTAGGAGTTTTGCTATCTGTAGTCAGTATACCTCTGTTGGAAACCCCCTTCCTTGCCATTATTCCGCCTCCATTGTGCAAAGAACTGTAAATGTTTTTATGTATTGTGAGCCATTTTCAGTTCTGTTTTACAAAGAAGTAGCGTAATTGAACTGTCGTTTCTTAATTTGGAAGTGTCGCAAGTGTCGTTTTCAGTCATAGAAGAGAATCCGTTTGTTCTTGATAGTCGATTACACTGTTACTCTTGTATTTGATTTGAATTAGTAGTTTTTCAAGTGTCGAAAGCAAGTTTTCAATTCCAAATCGCAAAGTGTCGCCATTGTCTTCATTTTTTCTTGAAAAGAAGCTTGTTAGTAATGTCGCTTTGAAAAATAATTCAGATTTGCGCTTAGCTTTCTTTTTATCATTCACACATTAAGAAGGCTGAAAACAAATACATGCATGTGCATTTGCATTTAGACTGCTTATTGGTTTGATTTAGGACAGTGCATATAGTGTGTGCTCTCTACTCTATGTTGAAAGAATATCATCTCTCTTTCTTTAGTAGCTAGGATTTTCATTGCAAAAAGAAGATTAAACGATTGTTTATCATATTAGATTGCATTTTAGGAATTGTATATCTACATCACGCGGTGACCCTGAAAGGAAAATTTCTTAAGCAAGAACAACTGTAAAATAAATTTAATGAATCTAAAAATGCTTTGGAACCTAACGCACAACATTTAGAAGTCTAGGCTAGAGATGTATTCCGGCGTCGTAAAGCCTGGTAACTGTTGTTTTCATTGCTGGTTGGGTGATTCCTCCACTTTGAGACGATAAGTGCCAATACGGACTTGTGCTCTGACGTACCGTCAAGTATATATTGGGAGACCACAATAGGCTATATCCTTTATCCATAGGAAGCCGTGTCTGCCGCCCTATCAATCGCAATGCACTGAACACAGCATTCAGGAAGATTGACTGCCATACCGTAAAAAGTATTCTGCAGTTTTGCGATTGGTTTGGTAATCCCTCTGTCTAGATTTCTAGAGTAGTCTCTTTCATTCCTTTTCAGACTCCTTAAAGGAAAAGGTCCATCTGAGCACTTGTCACTTCAAGCTCATTAAAAATCGAAGGCGACTAGAGTCATCTTTTGTTTTTTCTCGACTCTTAAAAATTGAAAAAACAAGTTGTGTCAAAGCGTCTAAAATTTATTTTAATCGGAATAAATATCACCTTTCCTACGTTGGTCTTAGGTTGAGGAAAATGGAGTCCACCAACCAAGGATTTCCCCTTGGAGGAAATCCTAGTCCTTTCTCCTCTTGGGGAGATGTTGGTGCACCCCATATGGCCACATTGTCGCTTCCAGGATTGACAATTGGCTTGCCCATATGGCTCTTCTCGACCTCTGTCATTCAAAACACCGTGATTCCTGAGTAATCAAGTAAGCAACTAGACGATACCAAAGCTACCCCCCAACCTTCTACTTCGTCCGATTCTCCCTCTCCTCCTTCCTCTTCGCTTGATGAAGCTGGTAAAGCCAAAAGTCAAGTAACTAAGAAGAAGAAGGAGAAGAAGAAGAAAGAGAAGAAGAAGAAGGAGCCAAAGACGACAGGGGGCAACCAGGCATCATCTAGTGAAAATCCACACACTGCACTGTCAAAGCCTAAATCTCCATGTGTCATTTGCAAAGGAGATCACTATCATCGAGATTGTCCCTGCATCCCTCGGATCTTAAGGGACTGGTCTCCTCGTTTGCACAATCCGGTGTCAACAACCTCTGATGATCATCTTGAAAGTAAACCATCAACTAGTGAAAGCAAAATGTCGGGACAGAAAAGGAAAAGTAAATTCCCTTGTAAACTGTGTGAAGGCGATCACACCGTCCACCGTTGTCCCTTCCTAGATGAGGCTAAAAGAGTTTTGGACGACCGTCCAGTTTCACCGTTACGACTTCCTCCTGGATATAAGAAACTCTTGCCAAGTCCATCACTAGTTGAAAATCCGACTGACACGCCATTGTGGTCGATCGAAGCGTCTATCATTGAAGATAAACCATCTGAATCCACACCAGACGAAAGTCAAAAGGTCGAGGCGGCAGTTGACCCGGTCTTGGCTTCAGAAGGTCCATCTTCAGATGATACAGTCACCAGAGAGAACAAGAACGACACCGTTCAAGTTCTCTTCTTAAACACATACTCCGATGAACATGGGGGTAGTCTACCCGTTCCTTTACCACAGGAAGGAAGTTCGTTAGAGTCATATCTGGCTGTCTATTCGGTCCCACCTCCAAGAAAAATAGTTGTTTCCTTCAATTGGAATATACTAGGCAGACCCGTTTACCGGCTAGTGTACCATTTCGAATCATTGCTCAAATATATAGAATGGTCATGGCCGGTACTATCATAGATGAAGGGGCTTCTGTGAGTATCCTTTCCTCAACTTCTTGGAAAGCACTTGGTTCGCCACCACTTTTTCCTGAAATGAGAAATCTAACGGGCTTTGATAAAGGAACCACTCGACCGTTAGGGATCCTTCCCAATGTGCCGATAACATTGAGAAGGAAAACCGTCCACATGAACGTAATGGTAGTCCAAGGACACCTGGATTATAATCTACTCCTTGGACGCGACTATATTTATTGCATGAGAGCCATTGTCTCCTCACTCTTTCGAGTAATGTGTTTTCCGCATGAAGGAAGAGTGGTCAAGCTCGTAGACCAGCTTTCATTCCCCAGTTCACACATAGCAAATAGTCAAATACCATCCCTGAATGGTCTTTTCATGCAAGGAATGTCTCATCAATCCCCATTCCGTCCACCTGATGAGCGCGAGTGATTCGGGAGGACATGACTGAAACCCAGGGGGCATGCACCCTGGTCTGTTTCGGCAGGAAAACCTTGGGTATAGGGTAGGTTTCCGCGAAGGATATATGACTGGTTTATGAGATTAGACCGGAATAAGATTCCTCCGTTAAATTTATGTGAGTGGAGGCAAGTTGTGCCACTCACCTTTGTCTATTTCGGTAGACATCGCTGAGGAAGTGTTTTGTCTGCAGTGCGGATAGAACAATCTTTGGTAACCTGGAAATTTTTCGCTATACCTGGGGGCATGCAAACCTTTTGGCATGCAAGCGAAGAGCGACCATTTATTTTTTTCCTCTAACCCTTTAAACTCGTAGGATTGGTCATTTCCTAACTTGCATAAAGAAAGGATGCGGGGAAAAACTTTGTAAAAATTCCATCTTAGATGAGACATCCTTATTATACGACTGGATCGAGCAGTTTTTATGTGGAGTTCAAGCTCGTTAAAAATTAAACATAAGCAGTGAGCAAATTTTTCCCCGAGAGTTTAAGCTCATTCATTAAAAAATGAACCAATTTCCGGTAAATAACCATCGTGAATGCGTTATCATCAGCGTTTGAAGCCTTGGTCGTGTTCTCATCATCACCTCCACTCTATTTTGGCCGATCATTCACCTCCATTTGATTGTTTACCCTTTTTGAGGAACAGCTGCGAAGAGTGATCCTGTTAGCCAACCTTGTGACACTGCCGTGATTGGAAATTCCAAACCTTACCTAGAATTAACTTCTACCGAAGTTATCACTCGTTCCTCGAAAAACGAGTCTCCTTTAAGCTCTTTCCATATGACTCGTAAAATATGAAAATATTTCCGAGTAATTGGCCTCTCCAGCTCGTTAAAGTGACCGGAAGTGCTATCCCTCCTTTAGATTTTAATCTTTTTGGACCTGAGGGATTATTACACAAAAAGATCGAGCGCTTGTTTTGTTCAGCTTGTTAAAATTACCAAAAATTCATCCATTTTGTATTATTTTATACTTTTTCGAACTTAAGGGATTATAAGACGAAAAAGGATTATTGGAGTTTTCTTTACGTCCCTTTCAGACTCTCTAAAATTGAAAAGGACCAAGTTATCTTTGTCGTTAAACTCGTTAAAACCGAATAGCGACAAACTTGTCCATACAGACAAGAACGAGTTTCACTATCGCTAGGCTCGTTAAAACATAGCGATGGGTTTGCTCAAAGGGAAAATTATAGAACAAGCATATGTTATCCTCCTCAAGCTTGACAAAAATAAAGAGGTATTGGTCAGCAATGACTGGGGAAAATTGGGAAGAAAACTTGAAGAAACTTTATTGGTAGCAAGTCGCTCTTGAACATGACACTTTCACTCCGCATCCGATTCGGGTTGGGTTGTTCCATTCACTGGTCATATCACTATTGGTCCATCACACCATCCATATTTGGGGTTAACGCTACCAATCCATCATGTCAGTGTCGCCGGTATGTTCAAGAGAAGTCGCTCAGAGAATTCACCTGTGTCTCATCCACTACAATACATTCACGCTCCATTCTTTCATGACCGCCACCCTGAACCCTGTATCATCAGATCATTTTCACCTCCAAAATCATTTACTCCGTTCCGTACCGTAGATGTGGGATTCATTAAGGCCCTCCTACGGTGGGTTGCTTCTTGTCGACATCAACTCATTATCCAAGAAGTCGACTTAGGGACAACCCTTTCAGTACTTTGAAGCTTGCATGCCTCAATGGCAAGTTTCTCACTTCCAGCGACAGGTTTACATCAATGGACTTCGACCGAAAGATTTTGCGTGGTGTTCGACGCCAAGTCCCTTATTTAAACCATGTGAATTGTACTGTAGTACCTTGAGGGTCATCATCATTATTGGTGATTCCTCTCGCGCCTGTTAACAACTTACATCATTGGCTAGTAATCAGGCGATGTATTTCCATGTTCGACTCCAGAACATCTCTCACATGGATCGACTTGTACTTTGAGTGAAGATCGAACGAGATTGAAGACCCTGGATCTAGTTTCATCCATCTGGGCTGTGATATATATTCAGGAAAATAAAGACATCAAATGTACATCATTGTTGCATAGATAATCATCCAATCTAAGGGATGATGGCTCTACCAGAATCATCAGTCTGCACTCAGACGATTGTCTGTCTTATGTACATGAAAATGAATTTATAAAGCTGAGCATGGGAATGCTCACCTCAGCTAGATCATGAAAATATTATGAAGATAATGTATTGTATTGTATCTTATTATAGGTCGCCTTCCAGCTCGAAAAAACTTCGGATCCTCATGATAAAGCATTTCACCCGACATCAAAAGATTAACGACCTCATGCTTTAGGGGGCAACTGTTATAGACATTTTTGGGCACTGCAACCCCAATCATATATGTCCATGAACCAAGGGCTCCTATGTCCCTAAAATTTTTGTTCCAACCCCTAAAAGAACAAGGTCAACTGATTACATCATCTCCGAGAAGTTCTCCATGAAAAACTACTCAGAACTGGTCAAAACTGGACCATCTCAGCTGCTCCATGGTCAAAGTACGCTGCATCCCACCTAAATGCACACGGGAGGTGCGACGCATACTGAAAATCCCTTCTATGGGGTGCGATGGGTGAGAGTGGACAAATGGCAAAGTCAATTTGCGAGGTGGAGGATCATGGAATCTTCCAGAAACTTCTCTTATGACACTTGCCTCTATGCATTTGCCCAGGGATGAGTAAGAGATCATCAATCTCCAAGTGGAATCAAGAACTATCAGAGAGAGGAAACTAATCAAATCTCAGAAGCTGACTCACCTCCTTGCAATCATCTATATATGGATCCCTCATCCCAGAGATCCAGAGGCTGGAATTTTGTATCTTGTAAGGAAGTGCTGCTGGTTTCTTGGTGTAACATCATAGTGTTGGGTGATCTAAGCTTTTCATGAGGTGAAGAAGGGCTTTCTTGCTGAGAGGATGACGCTGGGTCAGAACAATTGGTTGTAATCCTCTTTGCTATTCTTGATATTAATAAAGCTATTTGAGTTTTCCTCCACATTCTTGTATGATTGATGATATATGCATTTGTGTGGTCAATATATATCTGGTCCTATATTGTTTATGATAGTAGATCTCTGTTCTTGGATAGTGTTATGCTGCTTTGATTCCATAGGTGCTCTTTGAAGCTGGGTAGGCGAGGAAGTGAGTGGCGAAGATCTATCAGAAGGGAGAGGAATCAAGCAAGGAACAAAGCGCAAGACAGAGGTTGGTCTCTTTTTTTCCCCTCTTATCTACTTCTCATAAAGGAAAACGAAAGTAGTTTTAGTTTGTTTGTTTCTAAGATAGCTACTAGTCTTAGTGGGACTAGCAGCTCTGCATAAACACTAGATTTCCCGATAAGAACAATACTCCCAAGAATTTTCTAAGCCTAAGCCTAGCTAAAAGCAGGGCTACCAAAAGCTCGTTCTATGAGTTATGAGGTTCTATTTATAACAAAGGGTGGGGTGACCCTTGACATTCCCCTTTGTGACTCTTGGACTACCCTCATAAATTTTCAACTTCCTTGCAAGTAACTCATTACATAACGTGATGACCTTTCATATTCCACTAATGACATTTGGAATTTCACTTACAACATATTTACAACTAATATTACATTTTTGACATGTACCCATGTAAGACAAAATAGGCTAGAGACAACCTAGCAAGACAAAAAACTATGATCCGAAGTTTGGGGAAAACCAACTCAACAACCTCCACTTGGTGCTTATCGGTCACATATTCATGCAAAGCTTGGTACTATGTGATGGTGTCCCCAAACTATTTGATGGTGTCTTTCTGAAAGCAGACTCTTGCCTCCATGGAATCCAGGTATATGGTCTTGGAACTTGTATCCAACTCGTTCGGAAGCATGTGCTTTATGGTGTTGACCATGAAAGGACCACCGATGTACTTCTACATGTTATGTGTGCTCGACTCCCAGTCTTCCCTAGTGGCCTTTCGCCTTAGTTGCTCCATGTACTCATCGATCTCTAGCTAGACTTAGTTCTTGGGTTTAGCATCAATGAGGGAATCGATTGATGGGATCTTGTGCGTTCTCACTATTACATCCAAACTGTTGTGCAACCGTGCATATGAAGCCTGTATGCTACTGATGAATGGGACAAGTTACTCATAGTTCTGGATCAACATTCAAACCTTTTCTTTTTCTAGCTCTGCCTGTGGCTTCATCTTCTTTGCTAAGTCAAGCAGGGCCCCTTTGTACCACATTGCCCACTCTTGTACATGGGTGATGGGAACATGTATGTTCTTGAGAGTTTGAAAAACTTTTTCCTCCATTGTTGTAGGCCATGCACACAGAAAACATATTTATGCACGGTGAAAAATTTGTCATTGAGCTTTTGCATGGTACTCTCAAGTGTTTATACTTCAACAAGTATCACTTTCTTCATCTCCCCCAATGCGAAAACTGCATTATGCGTTGATGCTCGGAGTTGTTCTACCTCTTGCCTGGAAGCTTGCAAGTTCTTTTCTAGTTGTTCATTCTTGGTCGTCAGGTACTTAACATTTGAGCTTGTTGCTCCTGCATAGGCCAAGCTAGCTTCGACAAGGGTGGTTGGATGCTGCCTAGTGTCTCACACTATCACCCTTTCCTTGATGAATACAGGTGATGCATGATCATCCAAAAAGTGCTTCCTCCATGTTGTAGTGTTTTCTTCTCAATGATGTACGAAAAGAACCCACTTAATATTATGGATGACAAATAATCTCAACAATATAAATGGCTGCTAAACATTGTAGATTTGTAGTAACTGATAGAAAAAAAACCCGCCAAAGTCTAGATCTATGCCAGAATCATAGTTAAACAACAAAAGGAAAGAGTAATAACTCCAATCATCCAATGGAAACCAGATATCTAAAGAATAATTTTATTATAACACCTGTGAAGAGAACAAATAAATGTTATCAATCCCCCTTTGTGGGATGGGTTCTTGGCTATCCTCAAACATCTTCAGCTTGTGTAGAGTCTCTCTCCTCTATAATGCGTAAACCCAACAAAATATGGTGCACGACAATGAAAAAAATCAGAGTTACAAATGTGAGTGCAACAATGAAAATAATCAAAAGTGAATAATGAATGGAAAACCCTTCTATTTATAACAAAATATTGAGTTATCCTCGAATAATGAGCAATAATAAAATGTTATTGATCCCATTCTCAGAATAACCACTTGGAATATTTTATTATATTTGTTTAGGAGGGAAAAAGTATCTAAACTTTTATTTAGAAATAATAAATAAATAATTTATTTATTTTTTATCCCAAGGAATTAGTTAAGGAATAATAAACAAATAAGGATTTATTTAATTATTCCTAAGGGATTTAGTCAAATTTAACAAATAATAATAATTAATTAGTTATTCTTAGAGAAAAATAAGAAAAATAATGATTTATCTGTTTATTTTTCATGATTGGGTCAAATTTGACAAGGAATAATAATAAAACAATGGTTTAATTAATTATTCCTAGAAGAAAATCAAATAAATAGTGATTTATTTAATTATTCTTCATGGGTTTGGCTATAAATTACTTTAAAAATTTGGTTTATTAAGTAATTTCTCACAGTGAAAGCAATTTTACTATGGTAAAATTGGCTTTACATGGTGTACTTTGATCCATCTAGTAAATTAGGTTAGATGATCAATTTTTTGGTGATAACAGATTGCCCCCCAATGTACGAGTGTTAGGATCAAAACGTATGACCGAAGTACGTTGTAAAGACACAATCACTTAGACAACACAGGGAGTCAAGGAGAGAGAGAGAGAGACCAATGAAGCTGAATTGAAAGAGGATAGGGACAGAGGGGGCAAGACTAATGCAAGTCTCCTTTTATGTTGTGGTACCGAACCTCAATGAGGCAAGGGAGGCATACCCATACCCACCGAGATAACTTAGTACAAAAACAATGGTTCACATAGAAATATAAAACTAAGAAATGAAGTACACGTTGAATCGTACATCACATGCTGGCATAACAGAGCCATAAAATAATACAATGTGTCCCATATACATAATGCACCTGGTAAAAACATGAGCCAAGACTGAATACAATAATATATGAGTACATGAGATACAAAGTCCCTTCCCTCAAAAAATGGGTGGGAGGTGGGGTAGAACAACCAGAGAAGCCCCGTTGAATAAGGAAGGGATCTGCAAAACTAAATGGATCATATGGATGAGACGTGCATGCTATGAACACTGCAATTGGTAGAACCGAACCCATCAACTCTGCGGAACTGCATCTGAGGCTATAGCATAGTAGGTATGCATCTGGGCATGTGGGGGGCTACTTGAAGGGCCACCCCCTCATGAGGTCTGAAACATCTCACACACACAAGAATCACTAGTACAATCTGCTGCATCACTGGACCATCAAGTGTATGGATCATGAACATGAAATGGCCAAGTCAAAGGGTAATAATGAGACCCTCTACTCGATCCAAGGCACCGAACAAGAATGGAAGATGGAACCAAGATACACCGCCCTTTAGGGCACTCTTCTGGAATAAATGAGCTGATGTCAACAGAATAGGGCCCACGATAGATGAGGCAATGAGGATCCTCAACTAAATCACGAAGGAAAATAGTAATGTGAATGATGTAATAACACCAGGGATAATGGAGAAAAAGTGGGACTAAGGGACAACCAGACGACTACCCTTGTCAGAGCATAAAGTGCATGGTTGACCTGGAAACAACTAACTCAACTCCGGAGGGGATGGGGACAGTATGACTGGAGGCCAAAATGGGCAACACAGGATGAAAGGTATGCAAATATGGATTGAATACAGTGACATGATATGATGGGGCATGAAATAGACTCCAAGAATGAAAGGGTGACTCATCGCAGATGCTCTGAACAAGGGTGACTCGATGACGCTGCCACACAGACTGAGCCCGGTGGGGACCGTGAAAACATGAGTAAATGATGGTTACTCATGATGAAAGTTGACATATGGTACGACAAGTATTAAGAGGAGGTGGACCTCAAAGTACAAGTGTCTCTTTATGACGAAATTCAATTTTGAGAGATGATGAAGCAACCTTCTTGGAAAAATGGTTTCCAGTTGAAGTGTCAAATCATCAAAATCTGAGAAAGACTCATTTTATATCTCGGTGAGAGCTTTCCAACGGTGTTGATAGTTCTTTAAACTGAGCTACGGTATAGTCATAATGGGCGATATAAAAATTAAGGATTTTTCTATGAAAGGACGTTTTCCCTCCAATTTGGATTCATTTGCTAAGTGAGCTGTGGTGAATTTGGAGAGGAGGAAAAGGCCCTAAATCTTGTGGAGATCGTAGTGGACAAACCAACCATCAGAATCAGGATCTGCGACTTTCAGGTAGGTGGCCTTACTCATCTCTTCAATTTCAGTGGTTTATTTCTTGATTTTTGGTACATGGTAGCCCCCTGAGAGACCCTTGCCCTTGCTCATGTTTGCATCGCACTTTCTGGGTCCAGAAGTGCGATCTGGCTCGTGAGAAACAACTATAAACCTGCGAGCTCACACTTTTTGGACTGAAAACTGCAATTTGTGGCTGGAGGAAGGATTGGTTTGCTGGCCTGGTGGTGGCTGTAGGCTGATCAGTGTAGACCATTGTTTTCTTCTCTGTACTGATGATACATGTGGCGTTTTATAGGCATGGCAGAGCTGAAAATCAGTTGGCGTGAACGAGACTTGGATACTCTTCGATCCAAGATCTAGGGGGATCAGGCAGTTCGAGGCGCATTGGCTCGTTATGGGGTTCTCAAGTTGGTAGAGAACCCATTGATGAGGGCAAGAGAGCCCTTGAGATCGAGAATTGTGAGCTATTGGGATCGAGACCAGGAGGTCTTTGTCGTGCAGGGGCACAAGATCAAGATCACATTACAGGATATTTACTTCTTGACCAGACTGCCTCCCCTCGTAGTGGTGGGGGATATTCATCCAGTGTTACCTCGTGGGAGGAAAATTACTGAGTTTGTGGAGCGCCATTGTCGACGGGGTGTTCGTGTCAAGGGCACGACTATCCCGCTTATTGATCTAGAGAGGCTAGAGACACAGGTTGTTGCCGCAGCTGTGCTATAGGTCTTGGGCAGCCAGGCATTCCACCACATCATTGGTGGGCAGATGATGTTAGTTGAGAGTGTTTTGGCTGGGACCTACTATGGGTGGGCCCAAATGATGCTATCATCGGTGAAACGACAGTTGAGTCTTTGCAAGAGGCAAGTGAATCGTGACTATGCTTTTGGTACAGTACTATGTGCGTTCTTCTTTGAGAAGATACTCATTATCCGTCCTCATGTACAGATCCGAGATGAGGGCCCACAGAAGCCCAGGATGTGCCTCTAGGGGCATCTACTATGGAGAGGAGGAGGAGGGGGAGTCAGACGGTGTTCCGTCTAAAGTATTTCACACATTGGGATCAGATGCCCCTTTACATTGATGACTACCTTATAGTGGGATGAACTATCAGAGGGATCCTGACTTGCCACTTCCACCCGAGCGAGCATGGGGACCAGACTGTAAGTGTTAAGTTGTTATGTTTTATGGTGCATTTTATATTTCTATCACATGTATATGGTACTGAGTGTTAAATATGTCATATGTAGACATAGCACCAGTGAAGCCGATAGGATATGTAGGCCGAGCCGCAGCGCCTGGGGCTGCAGATCGGGGGACATCATCATCACAACAGGGTCTAGAGGATACTGCGCTGCTTGTTGATTTGCATCGTAGGTTTGATGTACTCTTGATTGGGTTTTTAGAGCATGTATGGCATGACTTAGAGGGTCGGTGAAAAAATGAGTGCACCAGTCTTCCCTCAGAGTGGCGAGGTATTGTGCGATGCATGGCGATGGCCGGTCAGGGAGTACGTGATCTACGTGTAGGTGGAGAAGAGTCTTTGGCGAGAGATCCACCAGACAGTGACTAGATGCAGGAACATGTGGGTCCCATTCATTGTGATTTTTGTAACATGCTATGGGCATGTCAGATGTATTTAGAGCGATGGCTCCAAACACTTTTATGATACATAATATGATTATGCATTTTATATGACAATGATGGTTCGCCATTTGTTTGGTTATCTTCTATGGTATACATGTGATAAATGCCAATCTAGAATGTTGTTTGCAATGGTATCTACATAGTGATTTTGGGCTCTAGGCACATGACTGAAAGTAATGGTTTCAAATTCACGCACCAATAGCTTAACTCGTAGATATTTTCTAAATAGGACTTGGTTATGCACATGATACACACCATTCAATTGCATGACAAGTAGCAAGGAATATAAACTAACATGAAGATTAAGGATGCAATGAGTGAGGGAATCGACTAACAAACCTATCACAACATCATATTCGACCTGATTATTGGTGGCAGATGCAAGGCACACGTCATTTTGAAAGGACTAGCGTATGCAAGGGGGTAAAAATGGCCCAGGTTGTCGAGGCTAGATTCCATGAGAAGCGACTTGTACCGTCGGCATGACCGATATACGGTGTCGATGGTGGATCCATCTGAAAGGTGCAAAAGACAAATGATGAGATGATACATTCTACCTAACTTCAAGGTAGAAATAAAGACACACAAATCAAAGGAATGTGCTATGGGCGACATTTTTGTAGGTAGAGTGGACCGGGAGAAGTAGGAAGGAAATGGCCTTCAAAATCCTCTAAAGAAATTCTTCCTTACTTAAGTGTAGGGGTAATTAGGGGTAGACATAGCTTCCATGGTGTCCTCATCAGGATGGGAGATGGGCAGACAGGAGGAAGGCTGACTACATGATGCATCGACGTTACCTGGTGCATCAACCTAAGAAATAAGGTTCACATATACATTGTCTGGAATGGTAGACGATAGACTGGTAGATGGAGGACTACTGATGTTGAGACCTAGGATTCTGTCAAAAGAGGTTCGGCAGAAACCTCAGAAAGGTTTGCCTGCGAGGAACTCAAGGATGGCAACAGGTAAAGAATGGGGCCTGTGGTGTCCGTCATCTTGACATCGGGGGGAGGGATCACAATAGTAGGGCCAGAGTCTCCCTATTTTGGTTGACTGGTGGTACCAGAATCCATAGGTAGATGAGTATAGGCTCCACTACGAGTGGCCTCGTATTCACGAATCACCCCAAGGAAATCTAGAAATTCATCAAGACGAGGGAAAAAATGGGAATAGTGACCATGAAGATCACACAAGGCACAAGGGTGGTTTGTGCAAAGCATTTTTAGTTTCTTAGGTGGGACCGGTAAGTTAACATGGACTTCTGGGATATTCGACTCATGGAATGCTTCATGAACCAAAGGTTTAAGTTGAGGAAGTTCAGGACAATTGTTGGTGGCGTGCCCAAAAAATTGACACAAAGCACACGGGGGTGTTAGCTTTGGGGCCTTAGGGGCTGGAGGAGCTTGGGGAGCCTTGTCCTTCGAATATTTCCTTTTGGCTTTACCCCCTGGCTAGATGCCTTTGCAATAGGAGTTGGTTCCTGTTGAGGTTGTAATGGAATTGAAGCAGCGGCAGGGGTCATGGGGACCGGTTGAACATGGTCTTGGCTAACCAGGTGAGATGTTTGCAGGGGGATCGATGTACCATACTGGGATCCCTAGAGTCATGTTAGGTAGGATCATCGAAGCCATGACAGGTACAGAAAAAATTCTCGAAGGGAGGAATATGAAAGGTATCTAGTCGGCAGGATAATGTCCCAGCAGAATAGCTCCTAGATGTTGAGATCTGTTGGAATAGTTCTTGGTGGGAACATAGGAGAGGCACCCATGAATGGAGGAGGTCCTGGGGGAGTGGGTCAAGAGGGTTTAGCTGGAAGAGCAACAACAGGGTGCTGAGGAGCTGGCTGTTGATCAGATGTACCGGACTACTTAAGGACAACCCATGACGCTTGTAACATGCAAACACTCATGGAAGTAGGTTCAGAAATGGGAGGGGGAGGACCAGGGAAAGCACCCAACAATGAGGAATCCTTATAGACTCCAGGTGAGACACTGGTGCAAGGAGTTGAAGACTGGTTGTTGGACATCGATGAGATAATGGACTCGGGGGAGGTCACAGATGCCGGCTCGTAGTAAGTCAACTAATCAATGGTAATGATCTTCCCTTCATGGGGGAAGCACATCTTGCGGAACACCATAGATGCGATAGCTGACATGGAATATGTGTAACTACGACCTAAGAGAATGTTGTAATCCAAAGGGGCATCGATGACTTCGATATCGACATGGACAGTCTTGCCTGCAAGGGTCACTAGACAGTTGTGGTACATGCCAAGGGGCTGGGAGGGGTGTCCATCCCAAGCACGCAAAGTGATGGTGGAGGGGGACAACTAGGGTGACTTAAGATGTTTCAAAAAAGCAACGGACATCACACAGGTGGATGTTCCTTCATCAATAATGCTTCTGGAGATGATGGCATTACGAAATCTAACTGGTATCTGGAAAGCAACAAATGAAGGCAATGTGGGGTGCTCTGATGTATCAATCGGGAAGATAATCAAACGATCGTCAGAAGGATCCACTGCACCCAAGGCAGTTAGTAGAGCTTTCTTTTGGGAAGGGCACGACTGGAGGACTTCCAATGTTGACATGGTAGTAGGTGATTGCGCCAAGTCGTCTACTATACTGTATGTATGGGCAGCTTTGTTAGAAGTCGCATTACGACGTAATGGTCCCTTTGGGATCTTGGGAATGGCCTCAACTTTAGGTTGAGGGATCTGTAAAGGACCATTTGGTGTCATAAGAGGCTCAGCGGATACTTTGGTTTTAGACTCGGAAGCTGACGAAGTGGAGGGCTTGTCATATTGACGCGATCAAGTTTGTTGGTTGGTATTGGAGGGGTTAACCTCATCAGAGTTCATCATAAGGATCTGGTAGTCACCACGACCAGAAGGTTGGGAGAGGTGGGCTGCTTGGCCTGACTGAGGTTGAGCAGCAACAAATCCTTGTTGAGGGAAAGGATTTGTGAGTAGTGCCGATTGAGATGGCACAGGATTCTGAGGCAATTGTTGACCTCTAGAAGTTGCTTGAGCTTCCCACATTTGGCACATCTAGGGTAAGATGGGACACTCATGGGTATAATGGCCATGTACACCAAAACATGCACAAGGCTTGTTCGTATGAATAGCCTTGTTCTGCTTGGGCTGGCTACCCTGTTGTTGGTTGTTAGTGTTAGGCTGGTTCCCCTGGGGTTCACTAGGTTGGTTACCTTGATTACCCTGGTTATCCTGGTTACCCTTCCCCTTATTATTTTTCTTCAAATTTGGGGGATTGGTAGCACTCTACTGCGCAAACACCTGAACCTGAGGGGGCGGTGGAAGTTGGAGCTGAGGATGCATGGGAGGCTGTGGCGCTAATGCTTGAGGGGCTAGAGCGCTCGACTGTGCATAAGGAGGAGAAACAGTTTGGTAGACGGACTAGGGTCCAAGAAACATGTTGCTAGTGGGAGGGGTATAAGCGTTAGAGGAATTGGTGCCCCCCTGCGGGTAGCCATAACTTTGTTGAGTATATGGCGAAGAGTGTGAAAGGGATCCAATGATACCGTCGGCGGCGTTAGATGCCCCCAGTGCATTAGCACTTCCAGGACGAGGGAGGTCTGGAATGATGGTATAGACATAATCAGATTGTGCATAAATCAGATCATATCTCAAAGCGGTCCGAAGAGCTTCTTCCTTGGTATGAGGAAAATGGGACGCGACATCTTTCCCAATGGGGGATAAAAGGCTCTTAAGAAAATAATCTAGATAGACACGATATTTGAAAGGCGGGGCATGACATGTGCTCCTCCTTCGACGCCACTCTTGAACATGGTCAGAAAGGCGAGTGGCGGAGGACTGACGGAATGTGGTCAATAGCTCTGTACCAGTGTCGTAATGGAGAGGTAACTGGAAATATGAAAGGAACGCTTTAGCAAGTGTCGCGAAAATAGAATGAGATGCGGAGGGCTGGTCTACATACCATTTCGCAGCGTCTCTCGTGAGGGTGTGTTGGAAGAGCCGAAGACGAATGGAGTCATCGGTTATGGAGTTGGATGAACACCACATGTGGAAGGATCGAACATGGTTGGTAGGATCCTCTCCAGCAATACCCTCAAACTTTGGGATGTCTGAGGGAAGCTTAGTCGGCATAGAGGGTCAACCAACATTATGGTGTATGTGGTCATTTATCAAATAGTTAAGCTCTGGTAGACTTAACCCAGCCATAAAGGGGAGCATGGGGGCTGTCGGAATGGTTCCTGAGACTGTTCCACTTGAAGTGACCACCAGTATAGAACCGGAGCCAACACCAGGTTAGGTTCCTACACGTGTTGTGGTTCCAGACATGGTGATGATATGTAGTGAAGGAGGCTTGGAATCAGATGAGGAATCAAAAGAACTAGGAGAAGAGTCAGTATGGGGACTCAGAGGGCTATGAACTTGAATCCGATGGGGAGGAGTAATACGCCCAAGTGGAAACTGGAGGTGAAGGCCTAATAGTCTCCGCGACACACACCTTGGTGGCACAATGATGGTAGGACACATGGAACACAAAAATGGTGAAGGGAGATCAAAAATATATCTTTGTCTCGATGTGGGGAGATAAATTTATTATGTTAAGTCTTCGCTTGGCGATGTAAACCAAGCACCCTTCGCTTAAGGTGTGCTTGTGTGTGCAAGTGTATTAATTGATTAAGCCCAGATCAACTTTGTAAAAAGAAAAAAAGAAAAAAGCTTGCTGAAAATAAACAGAAATAAATAACAGAAAAACAATTAACTAAACCCCACCCAAAATGGGTTTGCAAACACTGTACTACTTGGTGGCTAAAATGATGGGAAATACACTGAAACGATCAAGAGATCTGAATGTTGGTGTGATTGGGATCAAGTGACACTAAGCTGCTAGAAAGTGGTGCAGCAACAACAAAAAACCAGAGGGAAGATCGCTGCAAAAAGATAGGGAGATGGGTGAAACACCTAGGGAAACCGATGGGACCCTAAGGAAAATGACCAAACAAGTGGAAATGTGACACTATGGATGGTAACAACCTATCTTAACAGATCTGAAACAGAAAGGTACAAATCTGGAAAATGTGGCTGAAAGCACTGTAGAAACTCAGACTACTCACTCAGCTAAACTCCTCCTAGAAAGGTGGAAGTGTACTAGAAGCCCTAGGGGAGGCTAAATTCGACTTCGACGAGTAAAATAGAGTGGATCAAGGCCTAAGCAGGATGAGATAGAGGTCAGACACCCAACAGACATCTCTTTGCAAAACCCAGAAACCGATCTGAGAAAAACCCTAAAACCCAGAAATCGCAGGTACTGACCTGTTTCTCTGCAGGGATCACACTTTTTGGGTTGAAAGGTGCGTTCTGAAGCCCAGATCACACTTTTTGGGCTAAAAACTGCGATTTACGTTTTCTGGATCCCGGTCGGAAAATATTGGAAAAAAGTGACGCCTTTGTCACGGCTGGTTCTTGTGACCTGCGGAAACGACCAGAAAGCTTGCAGAAATCAGAAATTTATCAGATCTAGGGTTAAAAAACTAGGAAACATTAAGATAATTGAAAAAAGAAGAAACCCTAAGCTAAAAACCAAAGGTCACCCAGGTTTCTGGATCTGAAGTATAAAAACCTAGTGAAGTCGCCAATTTTGTATTGGAGACCCAGGTTTCTGAATCAAAATTATTCCCCAGTGGTGTCGCCAATTTTGTTGTAGTGTTTTCTTCTTAATGATGTACAAAAATAACCCACTTAAGATTGTGGATGACAAACAATCTCAACTATATAAATGGGTGCCAAACATTGTAGATCTGCAACAATTGATAGAAACAAAACCTGCCAAAGTCTGGATCTATGCCACAATCATAGTTAAATAGCAAAAAGAAAGAGTAATAACGCCAATCATCCAATGGAAACTAGATATGTAAAGAATAATTTTATTATAACACCTATGAAGAGAACAGATAAATGTTACCATTCCCCCTCTGTGGGATGGGTTCTTGGCTATCCTCAAACGTCCTCAACTTGTGTAGAGTCTCTCTCCTCTATAATGCATAAACCTAGCAAAAATATGGTGTGCGACAATGAAAATAATCAGAGTTACAACAATGAGTGCAACAATGAAAATAATCAAAAGTGAATACTGAATGGAAAACTGTTCTATTTATAACAAAATATTGATTTATCCTCGAATAATGAGCACTAATAAAATATAATTGATCCCATTCTTGGAATAACCACTTGGAATATTTTATTATATTTGTTTAGGAGGGAAAAAGTATTTAAACTTTTATTTAGAAATAATAAATAAATAAATGATTTATTTATTATCTCAAGGATTTAGTTAAGGAATAATAAAAAAATAAGGATTTATTTAATTATTCCTAAGGGATTTAGTCAATTTTAACAAATAATAATAATTAATTAGTGATTAATTAGTTATTCTTAGAGAAAAATAAGATAAATAATGATTTATCTGTTTATTTTTCATGATTGGTTCAAATTTGACAAGGAATAATAATAAAACAATGGTATAATTAATTATTCCTAGAAGAAAATCAAATAAATAGTGATTTATTTAATTATTCTTCATGGGTTTGATTATAAATTACTTAAAAAAGGTGGTTTATTAAGTAATTTCTCACAGTGAAATAAATTTTACTATGGTAAAATTGGCTTTACATGGTTTACTTCGATCCAACTAGTAAATTAGGCTAGATGATCAATTGTTTGGTGATAACACTCCGTGTTTGGACAATCTTCCTCCGCAACTTCCTATGGCTTCATCTTCTTTGCTAAGTCAAGCGGGGCACCTTTGTACCGCATTGTCCACTCTTGTACATGGGCAACGGAACCATGTATTTTCTTGAGAGTTTGACAAACTCTTTCCTCCATTATTGCAGGCCACTCACATAGACAAATTCTTTATGCATGGTGACAAATCCGTCATAGAGCTTCCGCATGGTACTCTCAAGTGTTGATACTTTAGAAAGCATCACTTTCTTCATCTCCCCCAATGTGGAAACTGCATTTTGCGTTGATGCTCAGAGTTGTTCTACCTCTTGCCTGGAAGCTTGCAAGTTCTTTTCCAATTGTTCATTCTTGGCCATCAGGTACTTAAAATTTGAGCTTGTTTCTCCTGCATTGGCCAAGATAACTTTTTCAAGGGCGGTTGGATGTTGCCTAGTGTCTGACACTATCACCCTTTCCTTGATGAATGAAGATGATGCGTGATCATCCAGAAAGTGCTTCGTCCATGCATGTACAATCTTCCTCCACAACTTGTCAAATGATAGATTGTACACATCCATGGTCGGATCATCATCAAGGAGAACAACTTCTCCTTGCTCGCTCGGGGTTGGTTCTAACACTACAGCTGGCAGAGACTGAAAGATAACCTCTGGTGCTCTCGACATAAGGTCGATATCTTCATTCTATGGCTCCTTCTCCAACTACATGTCTGTCACTTCGATCAGTTGCTCAATCTGTTGAGTAATATCCTGATCCTATATCTGTTCACCATCTTCCTTAGTTGTTGGTTGTTCTGACTCATCAACTTGTATGGGAATTATTTGATCTGTCATCATGCTTTGCCTTTATTCCTCTTCTAGCTTCTGCTTCTCTTCTCTTTCTCTCCTCCTCAGCTCCTATTCTTCCTTCAAATTTTTCTCCATCTCCTGCAACCTTAGTTATGCTTCTTGCAACCTCTTCTTTTCTCTCTTCCTTCACTCTTCTCTGTTTATCCGTTGCTCCCTCTTTTCTTCCATTTCCAAAGCTTCTTTCTCCATGATAGGATATGCCCTCATCTTGCAACTTTTCTCTTCCTATGGGTTCTCAACAATCTTCCTCTTTCCCTTGTCATGCATTGGATTGTTGCCTATTGCTATTGTTGTTATTGATTCATGTGCTACTGTTGTCTGTAGAGAAACTTTCCAAGTTCCTTCTAAGTTGACTGGCTCATTGAGTTTGGAGGCATTATAACAGTACCTCCAAGGGTCCTCCTCTGGCCAGTGAAATGTCCCGTGGATCCATGGAAAATACACCCTCGCACAATGGTCCTTGCAAATAATGTGGGGATCATACAGATTAAAGTCTTTGGTTCCTAAATTGAATCTCACTATCTACTTAGCATTGACATCTGCATCCTTCAAGCTCTTAATCTCGTATAATCCGATCTGCAAAGGAAGAGCAGGCCGTGACGCTTTCTTCTTCCTATGCAATCCTATTGACAACCCTGTGGAGAGGTGATATGAGACCTCTTGCATGATCAACTTGTCAGTGGCATACCTTGGTAGAACATGTGGAGGCTTCTCTCCGCCAAACACTCTGATGAAGGTGTCACTTGGTGAGACATACCAATCTGCAATGTTTACTATCACATCCATTGCTTCTCGGGACATGAAAGGTGGATCCTGCTAATAGATAAGCTTGTATAATGAGATGATAAAATGGTCAGTTAGCTTTTCCATAACTCCTCGATAGTTGTAGTCGAAAGGAAACTTGCAATAGATGTTTGTTATCACTCTAAAATTTCCCTAGAGTTTTTATGAAAGAGATAATAGAGGTAACTACAAACCTACTTTTGAGATCAGCATCTAGCCTTCCTAATGCTCAGAGAGGGATCTCTCTTTATGATTTAACTTTGTTTATTTAATTGATTCTAGGCTAGTTATTTAACCTTTGATTGGGTTTTGATTTTGATTTGGTGGTGGAATCACTGACTTAGATGGATAGAGGGATGTCTTTTACCATTGGGCTATGGAGTCAAGTGTCAAGAAAACAAGACTGAATCAAGTTCTAAAGATAGTGTTTACAGGGCAAGGTAGCTGAGTAAATTCAGATCTTTTAGGCTGGATGGTGAAGTGGTTTTCAATCGGGGTCAAGGAGCAATTAAGGGTTCCTCAAACCGGATAATGAAGGAAATGGTAGAGGTCAATCAAAACTAGGGAGCAATGAAGGATTCCCTACTATGGATATCAGAAGAAAACATTAAAATGATTAACTATTCAAGACAAAGTGTACTTAAACAAATTCTGTAATAGTTTTCCAGTTATTTCATTCAATTTAGATAACATGCAAGTATGTGAAACACTTAAGAAGATAACAATTTGACAGATAGAAGAACTTCACTAAAGTGGCCCAACACATGAATCATATAATGCAATGTCTTTATTACTCAGTCCAGTCTGCTGACTTGAAAAAATGGTACAATGAACCCTTAGGTTTCAGATCAATACAACTATAGAAATGTCAAGAAATCCACCTTCTATACTTCAAATTATGAAGTATTTATATAAAAACTTATTACAAAATATCCCAAACTATTTTGGGAATTATTCTAGGAAAAAGAAATATCTTCATGTAAGAAGATAGAGACAGATATGTAACTGCTACAAGTTATCCTTGTTTATTTGGCTCTGTTGTCAGATCTTTTGATGCCTTTTATCATTTACTATTTGTCTTCCACGCTGGCTGTCTCTTTACTTTTCCCTTTGACTGATACTCTTTGACTAGGCCGACCTGTTGCTTTTCTTTCACTATTCTGTATCCACTTTTACCTTGAAATTTCACAGTAAATCATTTAACTTTTCCCAAGTCTTTGTGTCTGGTAATTTAATATTTACCATTCTTCTGTAGACTTCATCTGCTTCTGTGTATTTTGCAAAGGTAGGCTTGTTTTCAAAAAGGTGTTTTACCTCATGTTGGAGGTAAAATAGGTTCTCAAAAGTCTGGTACAACACCTTTCCTGTAGGCATCCTTTTCATAGAGGAATTATTGGCTTGATCTCTTTCCACTTCTCTGATTTTTGTGTTATAGTCTTCATGTGGCATTAATATTTCATTTATTACCAAGGGATTTGGCAAACCTTTCTGCTTCAAAGCATCAAATTTAACCATGAACCTGCCTATAGTCAGCACCATGGTTTGGCATTTTTACTCCAGCTGCATCATTAAGTTCCTCTTGGTGAGCACTTCCTTCACCTCTAGTATAGTGCTAGTCCCGTCAGCTATGTCCAACTCATGTAATTCATATTTATTTTTGGAGTTAAGGAATTGAATTATTCTTGAGGCTTCTTCTGGCATATCTTCAAGTTCGAACTTAACTTTTTGTATTGCTTCAGTAGCCTCTTTGACTAAATCATTTTGTTCAAAGATGACTTGTATAGATGGAAAAATATCATTGAAAATGTCAATGATATTGTCCCATAGCTATTCTTTAGCTTGGGCAAGTGGCTCCTTCAATGTTAACTCTTTTTCCAAATTCTTCATTCTCTCAGTCAACATGTTTGACTTCTGAACTTCATTTTTGTGCATAATCTGAGCTAGTTTCTTCTCATCCTCTAGACTTCTTATTTGTTCTTTAAGTCTGTTTATTTTTGTGGTCTGAATGGACATGTCCTTCATGGATTTGACCAATTTACTTGCCTCATCACTTGGCTGAGCTCCTGCTGTTGTTGAACTTGTTGCTGATGTAGTTGTTGTTGCAGCTAGAATTGTTGTAGCTAGTGGAGTTGTTGGGGCCAATGAAGCTACCAAAGTTGATGGAACTGCTATTATAACTGTAGGAATAGCAGTGGCAGTAGCTGTCTCAAGGCTGGCACATTTCAGTTGTATCAAACTATCCAATTCATTCTCCATTTCTTTCATTTGAGCATTTAGTTGAAGAATGAGATCCATCATTTCCTCCTGCTGGGTTTGGCTCTTTAGGACCTCCTTGGTCTGTGGATGTTCTGAATGAGGCAGCTTTAGTTTCTTCTTCAAAGTAGCAATATCATCATTTTTCTTCTTTATTAGTTTTTCTACAGCCTTGACATCATTGGGATTATATCCAATTTCAATTACGAAGTCTTCCAGTGACTTGATCCTGTTGTCCTTGGCCTGTGAGGATGCCTTTTCTAGTTTCGACTGTGCTGTGATGTTATCTAGTGAGCTTTGAAGTTTCTGTACTGTCATTGCTTTGTTAGTCATGGTGGAATAAATCATTTCACCAGCCTGTTTATGGAACTCGATTTGGTCAATAGGGTGAAAATCCTTAGCCAAAACTTCAAAATCTGTCTTCTTGTAGTCTGCTGATGATCTGGGTTGCTCGACTGTAGGCTGCATAAAGGTCATTTGCATTTTACTAGTCTTAATGTCAAAGGCTGATATTAATCTATTTTGATTGGCAGGTGTTTGTTTGAAGTACTAGGCATATGTTTCAACCTTTAATGCCTCATTCCTCAACTTGATTTCCTTGTACTTCTCTTTTATATCTTTCTCTTTATCCACTGGCTTGCTGGATGAAGAGACTTCAATACTAAGCTATTTTTCAATGATTTGAGTGTTTGAGGTGGAGGGCTGATGTGTTTCCTCTGAAACTGCTGGACCTTTACACCATCCAACCATTGTGTCAGTATCAGTGATTTCAACTGTCTCAATGGTGTCTTCTTGACCAGTTACAGGATTAAGCTTGGGCCTCTTCCTGTAAATGATTTCAAATCTGTCATCTGTAGTGTCCATCCCAGAGCTAGAACCTTCTTCCCTGGTTCTTTTTACATTTATGTCCTCATTGGCCGGAGTCTGTAGAATAGGAGTAATACCCATATGTTCCTGTAGGGCTGGAACTTGCAAAAAGGAACTAGTATCAATCTGATTTTCCACATCTGTTAAAGTATTATCCATATCTATTAAAGTATTCTCCAACCATTCTGACTGGTTGGCATATCTTTCAATATCTGGCCTGGGCTCATGTATGAAAGGACTCAATTTGAATTTGAGCCTTAGTTTGTTTATGACTCCATTAGGGTCATACTGCCACATAAAACTGCTTTTGAAGTTCATTTGCTGTAAGATTTTCTCTGCCTCTTGTCCAGCTTCCCTATTATTACAAATAAAAGGACCCAATTGGTTTTTGATTTTAAACTGAGTCTTCTTCCTAGCTGACAGGAAATTAACCTCATTAGAGTTTATGATTTGCCTAAAATACTCTAATGCAAATATCCTCATGGGGAGGTATTTGGGCAGCTTGTAGGGAGTGAGTTGGCATCCATATATCCTGATTTCTGTGTGGTCCTGGTATAGATACTAGTCTCCCACTCTACTATTCTTAGCCAACTGTAAAACTCTCTTAATCTCATCATTGATCCTAGGTTGATAGCTACCATTTAATTTGTTTACAACTAGATGAACAAATGAATCAATGAACTCTTTATAAGTAAAAACAGTGGAATATCTTTGGATCAATGGTGTCCAAAATATGAAAGATCATAGATTGCCCTTGGTGTCTAACTTTTGGATGCTGACTGGAAACTTGTCTGACTAAAAGTATAAGAACATGTGAAACAATATTGATGAGTATTTGAAGGCTCTCTCATTTGGCAATCTGATAAACTATTCATGGATTCTGCCTACCAAGAACTGAGAAAAGTTGTAAATTGTAGCTGGAGGCTTGCCTGGGAAAAAAATAGAGAGGAAAGCAAGAACAACCTCATCCACATGCTCATCAGTGGTGTATCCTAGAATGCAAGAGAGCATGGTTATAATTTGTCTGCCTCTCTCAGAGAAAATGGTGGCAGCATATGGAGGACTATCTGTAGGAGTATGAGACTCCTCTATGATGAAAGTATGAAAGATCTGAGCTTTCTTGGGGAGGTCTAGCTTTGTGTACAGTTAAAGTAAAGCTTCAATGGAAAGTGGGGTCTCATTTGGGCCTGGCTGGATCTGCAACATTTGATTTATTGACTCTGTAGTAATGGTGAATAAAACCTGTTGGTTAGGGGTGACTATGGCTCTTTGACTTGGAACATAGCAAGCTTGGTAGAAGTGGATGATTTTTGGGATAAGGTGTACTTGTCAGAACAAGTACTTGGGCAAATTTGATTCCCATAGGTGAATGTCATCATTCTGGTTAAGGAATTTATCTTTACTCCAACAGTGGAGTTTCAGTATGTGACTAGGGGAAGCAGTGTCTTTAATTTGAAATTCTTTGTCGGCTAATGGGAGTTGGTCAATATGCAGGTGAGGGGTTCGCAGGGGTCTTACATCCAAAGAGCTTTGGGAAGCCATAATTTGGGTTATTCAACTAAATGACCTTTTCTTTGGCTTTAGGAGTAAGGTTAGAAGATCTGGAACAGTGGGGAGGGTAATTATAGTGTGTAGAACAGGGTTTTTGGATGCACAGTAAGGCTTTCTTGAGTTTAACAAGGTTTTTCAATTAATTTAATTAATTAACCTTTTAATATTTACTATGCATAGCTCAAATTTATAAGGTCGTTCTGGTTCTTTCAAGAATACCTGGAGAATGACGATTTGGTGCGCAAACATGGTTTTGTGGTAGCAGCAGAGGTTACTGAGGCTTCAGTTGGCTATTCGTTGCTTCAATTTGGTGTCTGGAGCATCTTCTGGTTGCAAGAGGTGGTTAAAATGGTTGCATAGAGGTTCAAAGTTTCAGAATTGGTTAACAAAGGTTTACAGCGAAAATGAGTGAAAAGAGAAAAAGGGGGATTTTTCGGCCTTTTAACCAACAATGGTTAGATTTTGGTGCGAGATTTGGTAAATGAACAATGGGCGGTTTTGCTTTTAGGCAGGTGTTATCACTCAGGTTGTCCTTCTAATCGGCTCAAAAGGATACAGCCGAGGTAACCACAGACCAATCTTTGGACTGCAGGTTCTAGCCCACCTGCAATCAGAGAGGGCTCTCTCTTTCTGATTTAGCTTTGTTGATAAGGGTTTTAGGCTAGTTATTGAGTTCAAGGGGTTTTGTTTTGTTTTTTGGTGGGAAGGATGATGCTTTCAAGTAAGGAGGTAGGGATAGCATGAAAGTTTTAGAACCATTGGGCGTGGAGTCAAGGAGTAGGACTGCTGGTGCATTTTCTTGGTCACAAGAAGGAATATGGAGCAAGCTAGCTGCATATGAAACAATCATTCAAGGTAAAAGAAATGGATTAAAGGCTAAGGAATGAGGGGCAATTCAGAATCTCTCATTCAGGTTAGCAGAAAGAAGATAAATGAGCCCTATCTAGGAGCATTTAAGAATTCCTAGATAACAGTCATCCATATGTGAAATAGGTCAAACATGAGCCATAACAGAATTCATATTTATGCCTAGATCAAGAAGAAAACATTAAGAAGCCACAGAAACTGAGCATAGAGTGCAGCTAAGCAAATTCTGAACCAATCCTTCGTTCTGCAACTTGAGCATAAATGAAATTGAAATAACAAAGGTGAAGAACACTTATTGATTCATATTGCAGCACAAGAGTTCCACATTCAATTCTTCAAACCATTAGACACAGAGCAGACAGTCGTTTCCCCAAAGCTTTTCAGCAATCTTTGATTAAGTAAAACATCTCAGATATCTAGTGCGAGTCTCTAATGAAGACTATCAACCAACCAACCCTTTAAACAATACAAAGGGTCGGTATAAATAGGGAAAATTATCCAAAAATTAATCTATTATAGCCGACCTAAACAGGGCTGAAAGAAAATGATTACTTTAACCTAATCTTATCCAGAAATAAATGCGTGAAAATATCTTTGAGCCACGCTGAGGGCAGCTGTATCAAACTGAGTTAATGTCTGTCCTAGGTGGCTCGGTGCAGTCCTCCTGTAATAACTGTGATTTGTCCTTTATCTCCACCTCTAACTTGGTTTTGCTGCTGTTTGCTAGCATAAATGTGCACTAATCCCGACCAGATAGGCTTTTAAATGGCCTTAATTGTTTTGATGACTTTGATGAAGGTCTTTAATTTTCACCTACTTTAATGTTGTTGAACTGATACTCTTTGCCGCTTCATCTTCCCTCTGATACTCTTTGGCGCTGATCCTGGAGTCTTTAATATCTTCTGAGTGGTTTAGACTATCCCATCGATCTTTCATGGCAGTTATTCGGCCCTCTGTTGCTTTAAAAACTGTGTTTGCCCCTTTTTGAATGCTTCGCGAAGAAAATCGGGTCATTCTGCCCCTTTCGGGCTTGCTGAGGGCCGTGCGGTGAGGGGCTTTCCACTTTGGCCTATTTCCCATAGCCATGCGCGATTAGCGCTAGGTGCTAATCGCGCATGAAAAACTGCCTCAGATTCTGATTCTGGGCTTCCTAGGCTGCGATTTGCGCCTTTCGCACTTTTTGATGATGAGGTCAGCATGACATCAGCAGTGGGTCCCAGTACGGCGATGATGTGGTAGGATGACGTCAGCAGTATGGCCGGGTGACGTGGCGGTACGACGGAGGAGGTGATGTGGCGGTACGATGGCAGCTACGTGGCAAGGACACGGTGGCAGGAGGCCGACACGGGATGGTGATGTGGCAGGGTGACGTGGTGCTGACGCAGGAGGGGGGAAAGGCGGTTTACAGTTTCGGGCACACCACCTATCCGCGTAGGTGGTTTCGGCAGAGGCTCCGCCACAGTCGAGAGGGTGACGCGTGGCAGGAGTATGACGGCAAAATCGCCGATCTCCCGAGCATTAACCCTCGACGGCTTTGCTGGGGAAAGGACCCACCCACCGTTGATCTGCGGCGCACCAGATCTAACGGTTGGCGGCAAAGATGAGGCGGCGGAGGATTAGGGACGGGGCCCGTGGCGCGATTTGAATGATTTATTAAACGGAGGGGGTTTTAAACATTAGAAATGTGGGTTTATGGGTTATAACAGATTTTTAAAGGCATCGGAAGGGGTCCGAAAGCCTAGAAAGATGGATTTATGCAGTTTGAGAAGGGTTTTAAGGCAAAACAAGGGGTTTATGCCTTGGGAGGGTGAAAATAAGTCAAATAAGATGGTTTTTATACACATGAAAGGAATTTTATTCTGTGTGATGGAGTAATATGCATGAAGAGATAGTTTGAGGGTGGAGATGAGGGTTTTTGCTGAGTTTCAGATAAACTTAGCAATTCTCAATGAACTTATGGTTATGTTTCAACCAGGGGGAGGGGATAAGTATATAGGGGAGCTATTAATGTAATTTTAGTAGGGGAAGGGGAACACAGATAGGGATTTACATAATAGAGTCAGTAGCTAATATGGAAATGACAAGAAAGCGCTAAGTATGTGGATCTTAGGCTATCAAAAGGGGAAAAGTGACTCATAGAGGAAGAATGGAAATCTTTGAGTGAAGGAGATCTTCACCAGGCAAATGATATGGAAAATGATGAAACTAAGAGGAATGAAGCAGATCTTGACCTCTTCAGGGAAATTAGTGAGTGATTTGGGGGAAGAGGAAGAAGGGGAGGTTAGAGATGTCCAGTTTGAGCTCCTCCAAATGAAAATTGCCTTGTACCTGTGATCTGAAGTACAATATCACTTTAAAACACAAAACTGATCACATATCAACATTCTGCAACCTCAAAAACTACCTACCCAGCCTACTTACCTAGCATTTTTTCTTATTTTTGGTTTGGGTGCACTTAGACTTGCAGACCCTGCTTTACAATTTTTCTTTTGACTGCCCTCCTATCTAAATCTACACTTATTTCTGCCAAGGGCCCAGATTAAGCAGTTGGGCTCCTTTGATTCTCTACCTATCTACAAATCTGCCAAGATTAAGCTGTTTGGACAGATATCAATTCTCTATATTCTAAAACAAGAAATTGAAACCTAGGGAAGCCAAGATTAAGTTGTTTGGACTTCCCTTAACAGAACAATATTAAAAAATGGTTAAATCATCAAAATTGGAATATAGCAATGGTATTTGGACTGGCACATTTTGGTCCCTTTTTTGGCCTCTTTCTGGAAATATGGAGCATTGCAGGATGCAAAGTATGACATATTTGGCATGTAAAACTGTCAATCATGAAAGATGAACACCTGTTGCAACAGGAAGCTAATAGCGGGGAGGCGGTTTTAGGCCATATCGCACCGCTTTTGGATGGAGGGTGGTATTTTTCATGACCACGTGATATAACCTAGTGTCGCCACATAGAGGAACAATGCTTGGCCAAAACCGTGAATCTCGCGTGCTTTTGGACCGGTAACTATCGGATGATGAAACTGCGCGATATTGATATGCGTCGTTGGATCTGGAGGTGGGAGATCGGAGGGATATCGCGCGGTGAAGTTGCACGGAAGGAGTTGGGATGTGGTTGGCGGGGCCCAGGGTTTAATTATAATGAAATGTGATTAATTAAAAGGTAATCACGGGATTTTAAATATAAGCAATGGGTTAATAAAGGTGGGGACCATGGGTTTATATGGCGAAGGGTTTTAACTACACACCAAGGTTTGGTGAGTTAAAAGGGCGTCGGGGAATTATAACGTGGGGGACATTAAATACATAAAGCAGGGGTATAGTTTGGGAAATAACTTAGGATAAAAGGGGTAATGTCTAGGGAAATGTGTGAAACAAAGGGATAAAAGGTCAAAATGAGGGGAAAGGGTTCTAACAAGTAATGAAGGGATAATGAGGGGGAATTAATAAAGTAACTATGTGGGGGTCTAGTGAAATGAGGGGAAATTAGTAAATAAGCTTTAGTGAATATCCTTTCTCTTTCACAATTCCTCTTGCACATGAGACATAGGATTAAGCATGATGAATGTGATTTTTGACTTAGCAACCTTGTGCACTTGCAAAACTTCTTCTACCTACCCTTGATTTACCCTAGCATTTTCTCTTCATTCATTGGGTGCATTTGAGCTTGCTGACCCTTTATTTATTTTTCTTTGATAAGAAAACTATCTAATTCTAACCTTATAACTTCTAATGGCTCAGATTAAACTGATGAGCTCACTATTATTCTCTACCTAACTACTGATCTGCTAATATTAAACAATTTGGCTAGATCTTTATTCTCTATCTATCAACATGAAATTTAAAGCATGAATGAATCAAGATTAAACTATTTGACCATCATGGATTGTGGAATTTTTGACAAGCTGCACACAATCTTATTTTGCAAAGTAAAAGGTACTGGCATTTGAATTTGCACACTTTCATGATCTATTCTTATCTCTTTTTGGGGTTCATATTTTTTATTTTTTTGATCTTTTTCTTTCTTTTAGTCCTTTGATTATTCTTTTAGGACTTACCCACTTTACATTTTTTATTTTTAATACGGAAAACATTTTGCAGAAATCAAAAGTATGTAAAATATTACAAGAATAACCATAGCCAATTCAAAATTATGAATCCTATTATTATAGGACCCTAACAGTGGCTCCACATGGGGATGGCATTTCCTGGTGAAATGTCAAGAACTTTAAGATCAATATCCTTTGAAACTTTGACTGTGGTTGCCTTATAACTGCTCCTCTGTTATTTGCTTTATTCATACATATGATGGTACACCTTTCAAATCTCAAGGCCTTCTCTTCGGGCTTCAACCTCAAAATATTAGCATCCAATCCAATCTAAACTTTGCAATGTTATATACAATGATCAAAGTAAACAAATGAACTAATGTTAATCTATGGATAAGTAATGCTTCAGCATTCTACCATTGATTGGTCCTCCTGGTAGATCTGTTCCATCTAGTTGTCTCAAGAAAAATGCATTGTTACCCCTGTAACCATAAATGATATAAGGGCCTTTCCATAGGAAATCAAATTTACCATATTTACCCTTTTCTTCTCTTATGGAATCCCATTTGAGTACTTTATCACCTATGTAAAAATCATTAGCTTTGGTTTTCTTGTCAAAAATATTTTTGATTTTATCCTGGATCACTTGTGATTTGACATAGACTTCTTCTTTGGTTTGATGCAAATGTATTGTCTTATTTATCCTCCTTTGGATATCATTTGGTTCCACTTGCAACTCTTGAATCATTTTCATCATTGGTACTCCTAAAGAGGATGGGAAAACAACATCCATTCCATATACTAGCTGATAAGGAGATGTACCAATGGACTTTTTGGTAGTTAGTTTGTCTGCCCATAAGGCATTAACCAACTTTTTGTGCCAGGTCTTCTTTTAACTTCTAGCAGTTCCTTGATAATATTAACAAGGCTTTTGTTTGAGGATTCTGCAAGTCCATTACCTTGAGGGTAATAGGCAGTGGAATGGCCAAGGGTAATGTGATATCTGTTACAAAAGTCTACCATTTTCTTGGATTTGAAAGCAGCTGCATTATCAGTAATGAGCTTTTGGGGGCATCCAAATCTAGAAAGGATGTTGTTCTCAAGGAATGAAATGATGACAGAGTTTGTGGCTTGTCTAGAAGGGATGGCTTCTATCCATTTAGTAAAGTAGTCAGTGGCTGTCAAAATCCATTTATGTTGGGCTGAGGAGGATGGGTGAATTTCCCCAATGAAGTCCAAACCCCATTGTTGAAAAGGCATTTCTGTGGAGATGGGTTTGAGAGGTAATGGTAAGAGTTTCTTTTTTCCTTCAAATATTTGGCACTTGTGACAGGAGGTCACATATTTCTTGACATCTGCAAAAAGGGTGGGCTAGTAAAAACCTGCCCTTAAAATCTTATCAGCAGTTGTTTTCCAGTATAGGTGTCCTCCACAATCTCCTGCATGAAATTCTTGCATAACTTTGTCAGCTTCATCTTTTAATAAACAATTCAATAAAATGCCACCATTATCTTTCCAAAATAAAGCATTGTTTATGATACAATATTTCATTGATTTCATTTTCAAAAATCTACTTTTAGTTCTAGATAAACCAAGAGGAGCTTGTAGGTTTAGTAAAACAAATATGATATCTGCATACCAAGGTGAATCTATGAAAGCTTCACTGATCTGTGGAGTCGCCATCTCTTCTTAATCATCTAGGGCACCAATGAAATTTATATCTAAGGCTTGACAGTTCGATTCAACCATGAGTTTAGCTAAACCTTGGCCTTTGATAAGTTTTGTAGGCTTTATTTCTATGTCATATTCCAAAATGGTGGCAATCCATTTGCCTCTCTTTCCTTCAGGCCCATTCTGTGTTAAGATATCCTTTACTACTGAATTTGGAACATATGCAATGATGTGTGAGTATAAGATGTACACTCTGAAATCTTTAATAGCTTTCACTAAAGCAAGTGCTTGTTTTTCCATTATGTTGTATTTTAGTGTAGCATCTCTCAAAGATTTGCTGAAAAATGCAATAGGCTGCTCATAACCTTGATCATTCTTTTGCAACAAGACTGCTGCAATAGTATGTTCTGAAGCAAAAGAAAAAATTATAAAATCTTTTTTGAAATCAGGACTTATGAGGACTGGTGTTTTAGTAAGGGCTTCTTTGATTACCTCAAAAGACTGTTTAGCCTCTACTATCCACTTAAGTGCTGAATCTTTCTTTAACATGTTATTTAATTCTCTAATTAGTTTTGCTAAGTTAGAAATGAATCTCCTAAGAAAATTTATTTGCCTAAGAATGATTGTAATTCTTTTATGTTTCTAGGATGAGTGATGTTTAGGATTACCTCTATTCTAGTTGGATCTATTCTAATTCCATCTTTTGATATTATGTGTCCCAAGAGTTTACCTTCTTCTAGACCAAAGAGTGTCTTTTTGGGATTCAAGGAAATGCCAAATTTCCTACATTTAATAAAAACTCTTCTTAGGTGATCTAGATGTTCATTATCTGATTTGGAAAACACTGTGATGTCATCTTGGTAAACCACTAGAAAGTCATGGATTTCTTTTGAAAAATCTATGTCCATTGCTCTTTGGAATGTTGCTCCAGCATTCATTAATCCAAAAGGCATCTTTAAATACATGAAAGTGCCTCAGGGAGTAGTAAATGCAGTCTTTGTTTGATCCTTTGGTTGAACTAAGATTTGGTTGTATCCAGAGAATCCATCAAGCAATGAAATTCTGGATGGCCCTACTACCCTCTGGAGAATGTGGTCCATTTTAGGGAGAGGGTAGTTATATTTTAATGATACTTTGTTCAAGTTTCTGAAATCAACACAGAGTCTGGTTTCTCTTGTTTTCTTTCTAGTAGTGACTAAATTAGAGACCCAATCTGAATATCTAATTGGTGATATGATTTGTGCATCATACATCCTTTTTACTTCTTTTTCAATTAATGGCATAAGAATTGGATTAATTCTCCTAAGCTTTTGTTTAAAGGGTTTCTGATCTTCTTTGATGGGTATCTTATGTTGAATAATGTTGGTATCATAAGACTTGAGGTCTTCATAACTCCAGGAAAAGACATCTTGAAACTCTTTGAACAGACTTATGTATTTTAGCTTTTCATCTGGAGGTAATGCATTGGATATTTTGATAAGCTTAGGTTTTATTCTATTCCTATGTTACATTCTTCTATGTCTGCTCTTAAAGGCTCCATTTTTGGTTTCCTGGCTACATCATTTGAATCAAACAAATCTTCTAATGGGACTAATCCCTTAGGCAAAAAGTTATTTTTAAGGTTTAAAATCTCAGAATCATCATTGATTATTTCTTCTATTTCTACTTTTTCTAAGTTATCTATTTCTACTTTAGTGAATTTAGTGGGTTTATCTACATCTAAAGCATTTATATCTATTTCACTATTTATGATGTTATCTACTATACAATCAGTATCTATGTTACAGTTTTGAAACTCTCCCTCAACATTCATGAAATCATAGATTTGAGAATCTTGTGAAAAAATCTGCCAATATTTCAGATTATCAGGTATAACAGGTCTGTGTCTTACTTCTACAGTGTACTGGTGGTTGGGCTGAAAAGGTAATTTGCAAGTGCTAGCAAAAGTAGCCAAACTGTGAGCTTGCATGTTCTATTTCCTAGGAATAGCAGCAAAATCAGTTTCAAGAAGTTCCTTAATCAGATCTAGAACAATTTCTCTGTATTGGCTAAGTCTAGGATTATTCACAGAATATTCTCCTTTAATTTGTTTTATAATCAATTCTAAGTCTCCCATGATAGAAACTCTCTTGGCTCCAAGTTTTCTTACAATTTGCAGTCCTAAGATTAAAGCTTCATACTCTACCATGTTGTTTGTGCATTTAAAGTTTAATCTAAAGGCATGACCTTCAGAATGATTATTTTCCATGTTATGAATCCAAACTCCTGCACCTGCTCCTAATCTATTCATAGAGCCATCAAAATATAAATGCCATAGAGACTCATGAAATATGTTTTCACTATCAGGTGCTTTGTATTTTTCTTCTACAGCTGTGATCTCATTTTTGTCATTGTCTGAATTATACAAGATAAATGAGTCCATATCAGAATGCATGGAGTATATAGGGAAATTCTATGGTTTTTCTGCACTACTTACCATGTATTTCATCAATGTTTCTCTATAAATCTTTCTTTGCTGACCAAATACAGAGATGGTAGCATATGACATGTCCAATTGTAGAGATCCCTGCAATTTTTCTCCCCATGAGCGAGATAATAGCATTCCATACTTGGGTGGGATATCAACAACTACTATGTCCATAACAATACTCTTTGCTGGGCACTGGACTAGAGTTACACACAAATATTTAATCAGGCCAAGGCATTTGACTTGGCTAGAATCAAAGGAAAACAGGTCCTTGTAGGGTTTGGTGATATCTAAATTTAATCGTTCCATGATTTCTTTTAGCATTAGGTTATGGGATGTCCGTGAATCTAGCATAGAATTATGTAGGATTTTATCATGAACATTGAAGCTAATGTAGAATGGAGGGATACCCCCTTTTTGATGGATGCCATTTACTTCTGGACCAAATAATAACCTAGGTTGATCATCATTAAGGTTTACAACATCTTCTCCTTCAAATATGTTTAGTGTTTAAGTGATTTGTGCTTTGTATGATTCATTTTTCACTAACTCTGTCAAAGGAACTGCTATTTTCAATTTGGATATCTCAGTCTTAATGTTGAATGGAAATTGAGTTTTGCCTTATTGTAGGAGATCTTCCTTAGCAATTGTGGTATGTGTACTTTTATATTCTTTATCAGCGCTTGGTAATTTAGTTTGTGTTCCAGCAGTTTTGTTTTGAATTTTCTTATTTGGAATAGTTTGAGCAACATTTGAAGTTTGAGTTTCTGCTGAAGTTATGTCTACAATTTTTGGGTTGGAAGTCTCTTGAGTTCCTCTAGGGAGAATTTGTAGAACTTTGGTCACAGGAGCTTCTGCTATTTTTTTAGTTTGGGCTTGGACTAATTTCGTAGTGGGAACTTCTATATTCTTTTTTGCTTCTAAGGCTATACTATTTGTGAACTTCATAGATAGTAGATTCATAACCTTGTTTGTAGTCAAAGGACTCTCCAGATCCTAATTTCAATTGTTGTAGCATGTACAATTCATGTTCTTCCTGAGTAAGAAAAACAACATCTTCGTTTTTAATCCCCAATAGGTTTATTTGGGTGTCCTCCTCTTCTTCATGGTTTTTTAACCTTCAACATAATTTTCCTGGAAAGGAGGTCTAATCTGTTGATCTGGTATAGCATCTCTTGTTTTTCCAGTATTAGGATTTTTCCTAAAGTTGGGGTTTCTTATTGGGGTTCTTGTTGATTTTCCCATTGAGATTTCATTTCCATGTTTTCTAATCTATCCATTATCCTTTCTACACTTTTAGCTAAACTATCTATTTTACCATCTGAAGTGGATGGTTCCTCTTTAATGGTAACTCTTTTCTCATTTCTCATCCTAGCTTTCTTAGCTAATAAATTTGCTTCTACACTAACAACATTACTTTGCATTTGTTCCAATGTTACAGGGTTTCTTTCTCTCAATTGGTAAGACATATCAGTGTCAAAACCATAAGGAAATTTGATTAGTGCCAAGTCTGGTGGAGGTTTGATATTAGCAGGGATTGCATTATAGATGTTGTTGAACCTAGTACAATAGTCCTGAACAGATTCATTAGGAGCTCTTCTAATGTTTTCATATTTAGACAATATTTGTAAAGTTATTTCTTTCCCATCTATCAATAAACAATCTACGGAAAGCAGCTAAATCAACAATATGATTAGCAGGTAAACCTTTAAACCATTTTTTTACATCCCCTGTCAGTGTTTGGGCAAATAACCTCATTTGCACATTAGACTCATCAATCTCATGTAACTCAAAGTAATCAATCATTTTATTCACATGTTGTTGGGCAGTATACTGACTAGTAGCATCAAACAGAAAGATTTTACTTTGGTAGTCTTGGGGCATGGCATGTAGTTGAGCTGGTAAGACCAAAGGTGCATATCTGTCTGCCATGGCTGAGGTTCTAGCTTGGCTAGGAGGTAAAGTAGTGGTGCTTGAAGAAGAACTTGAGATGGCTGTGGATGAACTAGATGAGCTTGAGATGTTTTGTTGGAAAGGAGGTTGAGGTATGAATGGTTTAGGGGAATGAACTGTGGTGGATATTATTGGTGAGGTGGTAGTAAATGAAGCTGTATTTACAGTTTTTGAAGACTCTATAGAAATTTCAGGGGTAGCAGCAGTTAGGGCAGCTAATTCAACTGATTGTTGAAGATAGGCTTCGTCTATATGCCTTATCAATGTTGAGGTTAAAGCTTCTAGTTTATCAAAAGTATCCAAAACATGTTGATCTAAATCTAGATGTATAGGAACCTTCTTTGACTCAATAAATTGAATAAAATTGGGGTCTATTATAGTATCATGAATTGAATTTTCAGATTTGGTTCTAAACAAAGAAAGCTCAAATGATAGATCAAATTGAATATCCTCTAAACTTGATAACTCCTTAGGGAGTGAATTTGCTTTAATTAATTGATTACTACTTCCTTGAGTTTCTACCTTTTTTGGTTTTCTTAAAATTCTATCAGGATCATCAACTATTGTAGCAGGGTTTGGATCTGGATGTGCCCTGGTATAGTGTGTTCTTTTGGAAGCCAGAATTTTAATTTTTTAATTGTTTAATGAAACTTTTTTAACAACTCTAAAATGATCTTAAGGTGCAAAAGATGATATTTAAGATTTCCTTAAAGTTTTATTAAACTAAGGACTGATTCCCAATTATGGTTGCCAATATGTTATCACTCTAAAATTTCCCTAGTTTTGTTATGAAAGAGATAATAGAGGTAACCACAAACCTACTTTTGAGATCAAGATCTAGCCTTCCTAATGCTCAGAGAGGGTTCTCTCTTTATGATTTAACTTTGTTTAGTTAATTGATTTTAGGCTAGTTATTTAAGCTTTGATTGGGTTTTGATTTTGATTTGGTGGTGGAATCACTGACTTAGATGGATAGAGGGATGTCTTTTAACATTGGGCAATGGAGTCAAGTGCCAAGAAAATAGGACCGAATCAAGTTCTAAAGATAGTGTTTACAGGGCAAGGTAGCTGAGGAAATTTAAATCTTTTAGGCTGGATAGTGAAGTGGTTTTCAATCAAGGTCAAGGAGCAATTAAGGGTTCCTCAAACCGGATAATGAAGGAAATGGTAGAGGTCAATCAAAACTAGGGAGCAATGAAGGATTCCCTACTCTGGATATCAGAAGAAAACATTAAAATGATTAACTGTTCAAGACAGAGTGTACTTAAACAAATTCTGTAATAATTTTCCAGTTATTTCATTCAAATTTAGATAACATGCAAGTATGTGAAACACTTAAGAAGATAACAATTTGACAAACAGAAAATACTTCACTGAAGTGGCCCAACACATGAATCCTGTAATGCAATGTCTTTATTACTCAGTCCAGTCTGCTAACTTGAAAAAATGGTACAATGAACCCTTAGGTTTCAGATCAATACAACTATAGAAATGTCAAGCAATCCACCTTCTATACTTTGAATTATGAAGTATTTATACAAAAACTTATTACAAAATATCCCAAACTGTTTTGGGAATTATTCTAGGAAAAAGAAATATCTTCATGCAAGAAGATAGAGACAGATATGTAACTGCTGCAAGCTGTCCCTATTTATTTGGCTCTGTTGTCAGATCTTTTGCTGCCTTTTCTCATTTACTGTTTGTCTTCCATGTTTGTTGTCTTTTTACTTTTCCCTTTGACTAATACTCTTTCATCTAATACTCTTTGACTAGGTTGACCTGTTGCTTTTCTTTCACTATTCTGTATCCACTTTTACCTTGCAATTTCACAGTAAATCATTTAACTTTTCCCAAGTCTCTGTGTCTGGTAATTTAATATTTACCATTCTTCTGTAGACTTCATCTGCTTCTGTGTATTTTGCAAAGGTGGGCTTGTTTACAAAAAGGTGTTTTACCTCATGCTGGAGGTAAAATAGGTTCTCAAAAGTCTGGTACAAAACCTTTCCTATAGGCATCCCTTTCATAGAGGAATTATTGGCTTGATCTCTTGCCACTTCTCTGATTTTCCTGTTATAGTCTTCATGTGGCATTAATTTGTCATTTATTACCAAGGGATTTGGCAGACCTTTCTGCCTCAAAGCATCAAATTTAACCATGAACCTGCCTATAGCCAGCTCCATGGTTTGGCATTTGTCCTCCAACTGCATCATTAAGTTCCTCTTGGTGAGCACTTTCTTCACCTCTAGTATAGTGCCAGTCCTGTCAGCTATGTCCAACTCCTGCAATTCATATTTATTTTTGGAGTTAAGGAATTGAATTATTCTTGAGGCTTCTTCTAGCATATCTCCAAGTTCGGCCTTAACTCTTTGAATTGCTTCAGTAGCCTCTTTGACTAAATCATTTTGTTCAAAGATGACTTGTATAGATGGCCAAATATCATTGACAGAGTCAATGATATTGGCCCATATTTGTTCTTCAGCTTGGGCAAGTGGCTCCTTCAATGTTAACTCTTTTTCCAAATTGTTCATCCTCTCAATCAACCTGTTTGACTTCTGAACTTCATTTTGTGCATAATCTGAGCCAGTTTCTTCTCATCCTCTAGACTTATTATTTGTTCTTTAAGTATGTTTATTTCTGTGGTCTGAATGGACATGTCCTCCATGGCTTTGACCAGTTTACTTGCCTCATCACTTGGCTGAGTTGCTACTGTTGTTGAACCTGTTTCTGATGTAGTTGTTGTTGTAGCTGGAAGTGTTGTAGCTAGTGGAGCTGTTGGGGCCAATGAAGCTGCCAAAGTTGATGGAACTGTTGTTGTAACTGTAGGAATAGCAGTGGTAGTAGCTGTCTCAAGGCTGGCATGTTTCAGCTGTATCAAATTGTCCAATTCATTCTCCATTTCTTTCATTTGAGCATTTAGTTGAAGAATGAGATCCATCATTTCCTCCTGCTGGGTTTGGCTCTCTAGGACCTCCTTGGTCTGTGGATGTTCTGAATGAGGCAGCTTCAGTTGCTTCTTCAAAGTAGCAATATCCTCATTTTTCTTCTTTATTAGTTTTTCTGCAACCTTGACATCATTGGGATTATATCAAATTTCAATTACCAAGTCTTCCAGTGACTTGATCCTGTTGTCCTTGGCCTGTGAGGATGCCTTTTCTAGTTTCAGTTGTGTTGTGATGTTATCCGGTGAGCTTTGAAGTTTCTGCACAGTCATTGCTTTGTTAGTCATGGTGGAATAAATCATTTCACCGGTCTGTTTATGGAACTCAATTTGGTTAATAGGGTGAACATCCCTAGCCAAAACTTCAAAATCTCTCTTCCTGTAGTCTGCTGATGATTTGGGCTGCTGATGATTCAGCCTTTAATGCCTCATTCCTCAACCTGATTTCCTTGTACTTCTCTTTTATATCTTTCTATTTATCCATTGGCTTGCTGGATAAAGAGACTTCAATGCTAAGCCTGTTTTCAATGATTTTAGTGTTTGAGGTGGAGGGCTGATGTGTTTCCTCTGAAACTGCTAGACCTTTACTCCTTCCAACCATTGTGTCAGTATCAGTGATTTCAACTGTCTCAATGGTGTCTTCTTGCTCAGTTACAGGATTAAGCTTGGGCCTCTTCCTGTAACTGATTTCAAATCTGTCATCTATAGTGTCCATCGTAGAGCTAGAACCTTCTTCCCTGGTTCTTTTTACATTTCTTTCCTCATTGGCTGGAGTCTGTAGAATAGGAGTAATACCCATATGTTCCTGTAGGGCTAGAACTTGCAAAAAGGAACTAGTATCAATCTGCTTTTCCACATCTATTAAAGTATTCTCCATATCTATTAAAGTATTCTCCAACCATTCTCATTGGTTGACATATCTTTCAATATCTGGCCTGGGCTCATGTATGAAAGGACTCAATTTGAATTTGAGCCTTAGTTTTTTTATGACTCCATTAGGGTCATACTGCCACATAAAATTGCTTTTGAAGTTCATTTGCTGTAAGATTTTCTCTGCCTCTTGTCCAGCTTCCCTATTATTATAAATAAAAGGACCCAATTGGTTTTTGATTTAAACTGAGTCTTCTTCCTAGCTTACAAGAAATTAACCTCATCAAAGTTTATGATTTTCCTGAAATACTCTAATGCAAATATCCTCATGGGGAGTTATTTGGGCGGCTTGTAGGGAGTGAGTTGGCATCCATATATCCTGATTTCTCTGTGGTCCTGGTATAGATACTAGTCTCCCACTCTATTGTTCTTAGCCAACTGTAAAAGTCTCTTAATCTCATCATTGATCCTAGGTTGATAGCTACTAGTTAGCATGTTTACAACTGGATGAACAAATGAATGAATGAACTCTTTATAAGTAAAAACAGTGGAATATCTTTGGATCAATGGTGTCTAAAAGATGATAGATCTTGTATTGCCCTTGGTGTCTAACTTTTGAATGCTGACTGGAAACTTGTCTGACTAAAAGTATAAGAACATGTGAAACAATACTGATGAGTATTTGAAGACTCTCTCATTTAGCAATCTGATAAACTGTTCATGGATTCTGTCTGCCAAGAACTGAGCAAAGTTGTAAACTGTAGCTAGAGGCTTGCCTGGGAAAAAAATAGAAAGGAAAGCAAGAACAACCTCATCCACATGCTCATCAGTGGTGTATCCTAGAATGAAAGAGAGCATGGTTATAATTTGTCTGCCTCTCTCAGAGAAATTGATGGCAGCATATGGAGGACTATCTGTAGGAGTATGAGACTGCTCTATGATGAAAGTCTGAAAGATATGAGCTTTCTTGGGGAGGTCTAGCTTTGTGTAGAGTTCAAGTAAAGCTTCAATGGAAAGTGGGGTCTCATTTGGGCCTGGCTGGATCTGCAACATTTGATTTATTGACTCTACAGTAATGGTGAATAAAACCTGTTGGTCAGGGGTGACTATGGCTCTTTGACTTGGAACATAGCAAGCTTGGCAGAAGTGGATGATTTCTGGGAATAGGTGTACCTGTGGGAACAAGTACTTGGGAAAATTTGATTCCCATAGGTGAATGTCATCATTCTGGTTAAGGAATTTATCTTTACTCCAACAGTGGAGTTTCAGTAGGTGGCTAGGGGAAGCAGTGTCTTTAATTTGAAATTCTTTGTCAGCTAATGGGAGGTGGTCAATATCCAGGTGAGGGGTTTGCAGGGGTCTTACATCCAAAGAGCTTTGGGAAGCCATAATTTGGTTTATTCAACTAAATTACCTTTTCTTTGGCTTTAGGAGTAAGGTTAGAAGCTCTGGAACAGTGGGGAGGGTAATTACAGTGTGTAGAATAGGGTTTTTGGACGCACAGTAAGGCTTTCTTGAGTTTAACAAGGTTTTTCAATTAATTTAATTAATTAACCTTTTAATATTTACTGTGCATAGCTCAAATTTATAGGGTCATTCTGGTTCTTTCAAGAATACCTGGAGAATGACGATTTGGTGTGCAAATAGGGTTCTGTGGTAGCAGCAGAGGTTACTAAGGCTTTAGTTGGCTATTCGTTGCTTCAATTTGGTGTCTGGAGCATCTTCTAGTTGCAAGAGGTGGTTAAAATTGTCGCACAAAGGTTCGAAGTTTCAGAATTGGTTAACAGAGGTTTGCAGTGAAAATGAGTGAAAAGAGAAAAAAGGGGGCTTTTTTGGCCTTTTAACCAACAACAGTTAGATTTTGGGACGAGATTTGGTAAATGAACAGTGAGCAGTTTTGCTTTTAGGCAGGGAGGAGGTTTTAGGCCATATCGCACCACTTTTAGATGGAGGGTGGTATTTTTCGTGAGCACGTGATATAACCTAGTGCTGCCACGTAGCAAAACAGTGCTCGGCCAAAACCACGAATCTTGCGTGCTTTTGGACCAGTAACTGTCGGATGATGAAACTGCGTGATATTGATATGCGTTGTTGGATCTGGAGGTGGGAGATCGGAGGGATATCGCGTGGTGAAGTTGCATGGAAGGAGTTGGGACGTGGTTGGCGGGGCCCGAGGTTTAATTATAATGAAATGTGATTAATTAAAAGGTAATCACGGGATTTTAAATATAAGCAATGGGTTAATAAAGGTGGGGAGCATGGGTTTATATGGCGGAGGATTTTAACTACACACCAAGGTTTGGTGATTTAAAAGGGTGTCAAGGAATTATAACGTGGGGGACGTTAAATACATAAAGCGGGGGTATAGTTTGGGAAATAACTTAGGATAAAAGGGGTTTTGTGGGTTTTTTAAGGGGAAAAGGGGAAATTAATAAGGGGGGAATGTATTATTTGTGATGGGAATGTGTTTCACACTAGGGAAAGGGGTTTTGGGAAGGGGGAATGATTTTTGCAGGGTAATGTCTAGGGAAATGTGTGAAACAAAGGGATAAAAGGTCAAAATGAGGGGAAAGGGTTCTTACAAGTAATGAAGGGATAATGAGGGGGAATTAATAAAGTAAGTATGTGGGGGTCTAGTGAAATGAGGGGAAATTAGTAAATAAGCTTTAGTGAATATCCTTTCTCTTTCACAATTCCTCCTGCACATGAAACATAGGATTAAGCATGATGAATGTGCTTTTTGACTTAGCAACCTTGTGCACTTGCAAAACTTCTTCTACCTACCCTTGATTTACCCTAGCATTTTCTCTTCATTAATTGGGTGCATTTGAGCTTGCTGACCCTTTATTTCTTTTCTTTGATAAACAAACTATCTAATTCTAACCTTATAACTTCCAATGACTCAGATTAAATTGATGAGCTCACTATTATTATCTACCTAACTATTGATCAACCAAGATTAAACAATTTGGCTAGATCTTTATTCTCTATCTATCAACATGAAATTTAAAGCATGAATGAATCAAGATTAAACTATTTGACCATCATGGATTGTGTCATTTTTGACAAGCTGCACACAATCTTATTTTGAAAAGTAAAGTAAAAGGCAGTGGCATTTGAATTTGCACACTTTCATGATCAATTCTTATCTCTTTTTGGGGTTCATATTTTTGACTTTTTTGATATTTTTCTTTCTTTTAGTCCTTTGATTATTCTTTTAGGACTTACCCTCTTTACATTTTTTATTTTTAATATGGGAAAACATTTTGCAGAAAGCAAAAGTATGTACAATATTACAAGATTAACCATAGCCAATTCAAAATTATGAATCCTAATAGTATAGGACCCTAACAATGTTGACGACAGTCTCCTTTGGTGTCCATGTCTAGCTCATGCCAAGGAACTGCTGCTGGGCATAGATTGTATCAAGGATGAGGACATGTAAAACCTTGCTTGCTCATTCTTGGGAATATTTTGAGCACTAGTCACATGGATGTTCAACTGATGAGCCAATAAATATGACCAGTTGAATGGCTTCGCATCACTCACCAATTGGTCTAGTTTGACTACCCACCCTTCAGGAAAGGTTTCTGTGTTCTCTTGACCATATATTTTGCAGGCAAAGATGATGAAGAATTGATAAGCCTTCTTGAGGGACATTGTCTTGTAAACATGAGTGGGTGTATGTCTAAACTTTGTCATCTCTTTCACCCAACGCTTGGCGATATCTATGGTGTTCATAAAGCTATGGGTGGCATAGAAAAATGAGTCCATGCGCTTCACCGGCTGGGGTAAATGATACATATGTTGAAATTTATTTGCCCTAAAGTTGGAAAGCTCTATCTCGCTGGCACTACTCAATGTCACGGTTTGTTAATTTGTGTGTGATACAATCCAGTTGATAACATCTGCACATGGGAAGGAGGGGTACCTGCATGAAACCTTGTATAAGTCTAACAGTTGGATACTAAGATAAACCTATCGGTCCTCTAAGTCTTCCTCGAATTTCTCTGCGAAAGTATCTATGATTTGCTGCCATGTTAGTGTTCAACCCTTCCCAATGAACAACTAAGTATCTGCATAAAAAAGAAGATCAACTGATATATGTTCAACTGCTTCCCCAAAACTTCTCTCGGCAGTTTCCTTTGATGCAGCTCTCTTGGATGCCATGTTAACTGTAACTGCTAGAGAGGTGCTCAACAACTGTTGTACCTATGGGACAAAGAGGACACTCATTGCAAGAAAATGTCAGCTTAAAAACCAAAGCAAATTCAAGACATGATCAAGAAACAAACCGTGCTCATGATGGGAAATATTGCGCAATTCTGGTTGACATAGGTCACTGGCTGACTGTGGGAACTGCACATTGCGCAGTCCCAACAGTCTGTCGGGAAGATTGATGACTGGAACTGCACAATGCGTAGTTCAGTATGGGGCAAAGCCAGGAGAGACTGCGCATTGCACAGTCTTAGTGGCCAAGCTAGGAGGCTGGCTCCTGGAACTACATAATGCACAGTTGGATCCAGTCCAGGACACACTCTACACAATTCCAGAAGCCAAGGTAGAGGCCTTGAGCTCCTAGATTGTGTAGTGCATGTAGTGAAGTGTGAGATCTAGACAAGGGGAGCCCTGATATGCTCAAGGGGACTATGAAAATCAAGAAGATCTAAAGGATGATGTTGAGTGTAGATCTAACTAAGTGTTGATGCATGCATGTGACACAAGTGTAGGAATCAATCAAATTGAAGGGAAATGAAGCATGTGAAGGGAGTCGCCGCAATGACGACCATTAGTGCAAAAACAGGGTAACTCATGCGACACTTGGGAAAGGCAATCTAAAACTTGAAACAACACTTCTACAAGCTAAATAAAGTTTAAAATCCAATATTCATTCAAAGAAACAAGTGAAACAACACTCTCACAAGCTAAACAACAAAAAGCGACAAAAAAAGTGGCTAAAACTCACCCGGAAAAGTGACGACGATCGCACTAAAGGTTCCTTGATCTCCTCAGGAATGCTAGAGCTCCAAGATCGAGTGTGCAAATGAGATCTATTAGCATCAATTAAATCAAGGAAGAAGCAACACTTTGCGGTAGTTTCTAAAAATAGTGCAAGTGCCTCCTTCAGGTTACTAAAAATAGATCGCTATTTTTAGGGATGTTTTTTTCTTTATTGCTTTTTTGGGAAAACTGCCATGCATTACTAAAAAATATTACACAGTTCTGGGAAGAACCAGACAACTCTTTGGCTCGTACATTGCACATTTTCTGAGCACAGTGGGTTCTGCACAATTTTTTGGTTGAGTGGCTCTGGGCTGCCTCTCATGTCTATGCAATTTCCCAGCTCAAGACTGACTGCCATTCAGTACTGTGCATTTCCTGGGCTCAAGGCCCACTGGAAATCATGACTGCAAAACTCCCAAGAGTAAGATTAGTTACCCTCAAGAATTGTGCAGTTCTCTAAGGCAAGCCCAAAACTATCAAAATACCAAGTCAAGAGATTGACTTGTGGGTTAGAAAAAGAGATAAGTGAGAAAACACAAGCCAAGAAAAGAATAAGGCTCAATCGAAGCACAAGTACCTAGATCAGTGTGAGATGAGATGCTATGATTTAGAAGGGAGGCTCCAAAATCAAAGCATAGGCAAAATTTTGGAGGGTGGTTGTAGCCGCTACAACACTGACGAGACACTGGTAGAACTCAAGCTCTCTGTATGGACCTTGTCTCATGCAATACGAGTCTAACTCTTCCAAAAGTATTATTCAATCCTTCAATCATCATAGCTTCTTCACTTAACTTGAGTTAAAGATGTACTCCCTACCATTCTCTTTATCGGCAACACACATACCAAGCCAAGTCAAGCTGAGTTGTTTCAATTGGGGATGATGGGTATATAGATGCATAAGTAAGATAGAATGTCATTATTTTAGTTTCATCTCTGGTGTTGCTCTGTTGCCTGCAGGCCTAGACAGTACCCCAGCGGAGTCACTTTAGGAAAAAAAGCATTGCTTCGCTGCCACTAAGCCTGAATAGTACCCCAACGGAGTTACTTGCTTCACCTATCTTCGCAGGAAGCCTTTATTTTCATTCGCCCTTTATTTTATTTTTTCATTTTTATATTTTCAAAGAACTGTGCATAGGCACTTATTTATTTCATGGGGCAGAAGAGGGATCCCGACTTATTGAGAGCACAACAGGTTGTCCCTTCAGAGAAGGATGTTTATACCTCTAACATACTTGTTAACGTTTTCCCCCTCTCCTTACTCTACTTGATTGAGTTGACACAGGTTAACCGAATATAGAAGACCAATTAGACTAGGTGGTACTAGTTAAGAATGCAAGCATCGTGATTTCACCATGAATCTGTCTGAAAGGAACGTATTTTCCATTAGGGTATCATTGACTAGAAGAAATGAAAGATTCACATAAAGAGAGGGAATAGACAGATAACCAAGTGTTGATAGCTATACAAGTTCTTCTTAGATTTCACCTTTCTTGTCCAAGAAGCCAAGCATGATTTCATGCGGAACTAACCTACAGGTACAAAATAAAACAAGAAAAGGAAAAAAGAAAGACAAAGAAAAACAAAGTAAGCAAATCAAGAGACAGATAAGGAAAGAAAACACTACTCCTACTCCTAACCTAAGCAGAACCTGGGACAAATCACGTGAAGTGATACTTCCAATGCAGCCATCAGCGCATTGGTTGGCTCATCTAGGCAAGATCATGATCAACAAGAAAGATATGCAAGAAAACCAACATATAAGAAAGATACAACAATGTAAACCACTTCATTCGAAACTTGAATGCATCTACAAGAAAGAAAAAATTAAAAGCACATGAAAGGCACTTTGTGGATGTATCATGGTGTCCTATCACATTGCACGTGGAAGACAAGCATGTACATCCCTTCGAACTTGAAAAAAGAGAAAACGTAAAGAAAGAATAAAACTTCCATTTTGCGACAGTGCTTGCTATGTATGACTCCTCCAATGCTTGAGAAATAGGATCGTGTGATTCCGGTGGAGGATGTGAAAACTGCGAAATAGATTAATTTTTAGTGTAAATAACAGAGTAATGAGGAGCCTAGAAAGACTCAATAGATTTCTGATCCGAAGCGGAACTAACCTGAAGGGTATGAGAACCTAACATAAAGTAGGGATGATGAGAAACGAGAAATTTCACTCTTTTTGTTTCCTGAAAGGTAAGATGGGAGCTTGGGTGGATCAGGGAAGATAGATTTTTCCTCTCCGCAATCCAATGAATAACTAGCATTCCACGTGTTCTACTAATGATCGGAAATAGAAACACCTGGAAATTAATTTTCAAAAGATGGAACATAAATGGCAGAACCGTGGATGACGTCAGGATAAAGTGGATGAGGTGCGAACAGAAGGCGGTCATCCTTCACCGCAGATTCTTGTTCAGACTCCCACACATACTCATAAAAAATGATTACGCAGGTTGGATGCTCAACACCAACTCCGTCTAGAACTTGATCCACGTGAACATCACATGTAAGATCCGAGACGAATGAAAACAACACACCAAAATACGGATGATCAAAGGGACCAAAGGACGGAGGGTGAGGAGATAAGACCAAATGACACCCACTAGAGATAGTGATAGATCAACAGGTGGATTATCAACTTCTCCCACCTCGACCTACGGAGCTAGAGTTGTTTGATGAGAAGGGGATGGAGGTTCACTTGGGACAACAACCTTGTCCATCTCAGATTTGGAAGCTCTAACACCGAGGTATGTTGGGAGAGGTTCGAAATATTCTAGAGTCATGTGGGTTCTCATAAACGTGATCAAGATATTGAAATATTTCCTCCAAAAATTCCCATTCAACTTCATCTTCAGGAAATTCATAACAATAGTGAAGAAAATGATCATGAAAATCTTGAAGAGATTCGTCAAGTGATTTTTGCAATTTTTTTTTTTTTTTTATAAAGGGATTTATGGTCATAAAGAACGAAAGCACAACATAGTTCTCTGAACAAGTCATCAAAAGAGTGTAAGAGGTTGCAGGCAATGTGTGACACCATTTCTTTGTGCACCCTTCGAACATGAAAGTGAACGACCCACAAGTAATGTCATCCGACGGGACATCATGCCTACCACAAAAGCCAGCAAAAGCAACTGTGTGCCTGAACAAGAGTGTTCTATCCTTGCTATTGAAATTATATATGGACAAGTCATTTATAATGATTGCCGACACTTCGAAATCAGAAAAGTTATAGAAACATGTCAGGGTTATGATTTGGACCCAAGTCATGAAATATATGCAAAAATTCAAAACAGACTTCAAGGGCCTAGCTTTTCATCTGGCTTTCCTTCTAGCACCAAAAATGTCGACGGTGTTGGACCCGCCAACATTCAGGGGATCTCCTCAATATGAAGTCCCAACTAGACCTCACACTGTTTGGAGTAGGAGTCCCAGCAGTGGGTGGTAGTGTAATGCCTTGATTGCGGTAGCGTGCAGAGGTAAGTATGATAACTTTGTGTGAGTCCAAGTGTGTGACCCTGCACAGAGTCAATTGTGATGCATGGAAATTCTAACACACAAAGGGGAAAAGGAAGTGCGCCCATTAGAATCATGTAATAGTACGCAACTTGAAAGGAACACACGAGCAAAATGACATCACAACCTAAAATGAAAAATAGTCCACAAATTAAAGTGATGAGTTAATCCAACAACACGCATTCAACAAGATTTGTACAATTGCATACAAAGTAGTTCATAAGCAAATGTGTAAGTTAAACAACATATATAGCTAAAGAAACCAGAATAGTCCAACTACATTAACAACATATGCATGAAAGTGTGCTTGCTATGATATTATTATTATAAGTGAAAGTTCCATCCATACATACATCATTGACGACAACTAGCCCCAATAGTGGAATATTACAGTCAAGAAAACATGCTCCTCCAAAGAAGTGTACTCGCTCTGCGCTATGGAGAAACCAATTCTCTTCACAATACTCCCAACCCTTTTCTAAGCCTAAGCCTAGACAAAATCATGGCTCTCAAAACCTTGTTCTATGAATTATGAGGTTCTATTTATAGCAAAGGGTGGGGTGACCCTCGACATTCCCCTTTGTGACTCTTGGACTACCCTCATGCCTCTTCAACTTCCTTGCAAGTAACTCATTACATAACATGATGACCTTTCACATTCCACTAATGACACTTGGAATTTCACTTACAACATATTTACAAATAATATTACATTTTCCACATGTACCCATGTAAGACAAAATAGGCTAGAGACAGCCTAACAAGACAAAACACTATGATTCTGAAGTTTGGGGAAAGACCAACTCGACAACCTCCACTTGGTGCTTCTCAGTCACATATTGATGCCAAGATTGGTACTATGTGATGGTGTCCCCAAACTGTTTGATGGTGTCTTTCTGAAAGCGGACTCTTGCCTCCATGGAATCTGGGTATATGGTCTTGGAACTTGTATCCAACTCGTTCTGAAGCATGTGCAACATGGTGTTGACCATGACAGGACCATCGATGTACTTCTGCATGTTATGTGCACTCAACTCCAAGTCTTCCCTGGTGGCCTCTCGCCTTAGTTGCTCCATGTACTCATCGATCTCTAGCCGAACTTGGTTCTTGGGTTTAGCATCAGTGAGGGAATCGATTGATGGGATCTTGTGCGTTCTCACAATTACATCCAAAATGTTGTGCAACCGTGCATATGAGGCTTGTATGCTACTGATGAAGGGGGTAAGCTACTCATAGTTCTGGATCAACACTCAAACCTTTTCTTTCTCTAGCTCTGCCTATGGATTCATCTTCTTTGCTAAGTCAAGCGGGGCCCCTTTGTACCACATTGTCCACTCTTGTACATGGGCAATGGCAACATGTTACTATGTTCTTGAGAGTTTGACAAACTCTTTCCTCCCTTGTTGTAGGCCATGCACATAGACAACATATTTATGCATGGTGAAAAATCCATCATAGAGCTTTTGCATGGTACTCTCAAGTGTTAATACTTCAACAGGTATCGCTTTATTCATCTCCCCCCAATGCAGAAACTATGCTATGCATTGATGCTCGGAGTTGTTCTATCTCTTGCCCGGAAGCTTGTAAGTTTTTTTTCCAGTTGTTCATTCTTGGTCATCAGGTAATTAATATTTGAGCTTGTTGCTCCTGCATAGGCCAAGCTAGCTTTGACAAGGGAAGTTGAATGTTGCCTAGTGTCTCACACTATCACCCTTTCCTTGATGAATACAGGTGATGCATGATCATCCAGAAAGTGCTTCCTCCGTGTTTGGACAATATTCCTCTGCAACTTGTCAAATGATAGATTATACACATCCATGACTGGATCATCATCAAGGAGAACATCTTCTCCTTTCTTGCTCGGGGCTGGTTCTGACACTTGAGGTGGTGGAGACTGAGATATGACCTCTGGTGCTCTCAACATAAGGTCAGTATCTTCATTATGTGGCTCCTGCTCCAACTCCATGTCTGTCACTTCGATTAGTTGCTCAATCTACTAAGCAAGCTCCCGATCCTGCATCTTGTTCACCCTCTTCCTCAACTATTGGTTGTTCTGACTCATCAACTTGTATGGGAATTGTTTGCTCTGTCATCACACCTTGCCTTTGTTCCTCTTCCTACTTCTACTTCTCTTCTCTTTCTTTCTCCTCCTCATCTCCTGTTCTTCCTTCAACTTCTTCTCTGTCTCCTATAACTTTAGTTTTGCTTCCTGCAGCCTTTGCTTTTCTCTCTTCCTTCGATTTTCTCTCTTTATCCACCGCTCCTTCTTTGCTTCCCCTGCCAAAGATTCTTTCTCCATGATAGGATCTTCCCTCATCTTGCAACTTTTCTCAGCCTCTGGGTTCTCGTGAATCTTCCTCTTTCCCTTTTCCTACACTAGATTACTACATATTGTTGTTGTTGTCGTTTCTTCCTGTGTCGCTGCTATTTGCAGAGCAGATTTCCAAGTTCCTGCTAAGCTGACTGACTCATTGAGTTTAGAGGCATTATAACAGTACCTCCAAGGGTCCTCCTATGGCTAGTGAAATGTCTCATGGATACATGGAATTTACACCCTCGCATAGTGGTCCTTGAAAATACCGTGGGCATCATATAGGTTAAAGTCTTTGGTGTCGAACTCAAATCTCACTATCTCCTTAGCCTCAGCATCTACATCCTTCAATCTCTTAATATCATATAATCTGATCCGCAAAGGAAGATCAGACCATGGCGCTTTCTTCTTCCTATGCAATCCTCCTGAAAATGCTGTGGAGAGGTCATATGAGACCTCTTGCATGATCAACTTTTTAGTGGCATACCTTGGTAGAACATGTAGAAGCTTCTCTCTACCAAGCACTCTGATGAAGGTGGCACCTGGTAAGGCATACCAATATGCAATGTTTACTATCTCTGCCATTTCTTCTCGGGACATGCAAGGTGGATCTTGCTCAAAGATAAGCTTGTACAACAAGAGGATAAAATGGTTAGTTATCTTAGTCATCGCTCCTCGATAGCTGCATTTAGAAAGCAACTTGCAATAGATATTGATGACAATATCCTCTGGTGTCCATGTCTAGCGCATGCCAGGGAACTGCTGTTGGGCACAAATTGCATCAAGTAAGTATGTGGACATGTAAAACCTTGCTTTATCATTCTTGGGTGGATTCTAAGCACTATTCACATGGATCTTCAACTGATGATCCAACAAATATGACCGATTGAATGGCTTTCCATCACTCACCAACTGGTCTAGTTCGACTACCCACCCTTCAAGAAAGGTTTCTGTTTTCTCTTGACCATATATTCTGCAGGAAAAGATGATCAAGAATTGATAAGCCTTCTTGAGGGACTTTGTCTTGTAAACAAGAGTGGGTGTATGTCTAAACCTTGTCGGCTCTTTCACCCAGCTCTTGATGATATCTTTGGTATTCACAAAGTTATGCGTGGCATAGAAAAATGAATCCATGTGCTTCACCGGCTGGCATAAATGATACATATGCTAAAAATTCTCTGCACTAAAGGCGGCAAGCTCTATCTCATTGGCACTGCTCAATGTCATAGTCTGTTCATCTTTGTGTGAGACAATCTAGCTGATAATGTCCGCACATGGGAAGGCAGGGTACCTGCATCTAACCTTGTATAAGTCTGGCTGCTGGATACTAAGATAAACATGTCAGTCCTCTAAGTCTTCCTTGAGGTTCTCTACGAAAGTATTTTTGATTTTCTGCCATGTTAGTGTTGAACCCTTCTCAATGAACAACTGAGTATCTGAATAAACTAGAAGACCAATTGATGTTTTCTAAACTGCTTCCCCAATACTGCTCTTGGTGGTTTCCTTTGATGAAACTCTCTTGGATGCCATGTTAACTATAACTGCTAGAGAGGTGCTCAACAAATTTTGCACCTATGGGAAAGAGAGGACACTCATGACAAGAAAATGTCAACTTAAAAGCCAAAGCAACTTCAAGACAATATCAAGTAAAAAACGGGCTCATGATCGGAAATATTGCGCAATTCTAGTTGAAATAGGTCACTAGCTTACTGTGGGAACTGCGCATTGCGTAGTCCCAGCAGTCAGTCGAGAAGCTTGATGACTAGAACTGTGCAATGCACAATTCAGTCTGGGCCAAGGCCAAGAGAGACTGCATATTGCACAATTGTAGTGGCCAAGCTGGGAGGATGGCTCCTGCAACTGCACAGTGCGCAGTTGGAGCCAGGCCAGGATAGGCTTTGTGAAATTCCAGAAGCCAAGGAAGAGGCATTGAGCTCCCATATTGCACAGTGCATGCAGTGAAGCGTGAGATCCGGAAAAGGGGGGCCCAACTCTACCCAAGGGGAGTGTGAAAATCAAGCACATCTAAAGGATGGTGTGATTCTGAGTGTAGATCTGACTAAGTGGTTATATATGCATGTGAAGCAAGTGCATGAATCAATCAAACGGAAGGGAAATGAAGCATGTGAAGAGAGTCACCGCAACGATGATCGTTAGTGCAAAACAGGGTAACTCATGCGACACTTGGAAAAGGCAATCTAAAACTTGAAACAACACTTCTACAAGCTAAAACAAGTTAAAACGATAGAATTCGTTCAAATAAACAAGTGAAACAACACTCTCACAATATAAACAACAAAAAGTGACAGAAAAAAGTGGCTAAAGACTAGAAAAGAAAAACTCACCCCGAAAAGCAACGATGATCACACCAAAGGTTCCTTGATCTCCTTGGGAATGATAGAGCTCCAAGATTGAGTGTGAAAATGAGATCTAACAGTGTCGATCTTATTCAAAAATACAAAAAGATGTTTTTTTTTATATGTTACTGTAGAAGTAGCTTAGATACATGTATTTACCTTCCTAGAAGTCAATGGCATTTCTTTCAGTAGCTTGCATCCTCTTTCTTGCATCAGTAGGGTTAGCTGGTAGAATTAGGGTTTGCTAGGGTTTGCATTTTCTTTTAGCTTTTCAATGCCTTTCTTCAAGTAGATCATCCTTCTTTAAATTAGATTTCGTCCATTGGTTAAAAAGCTTCTTTTCAAATCTCATAGAAGTTGGCTTGAGCCCCTAGCAGACTTGTGCCAGCTGACCAAGTGACAGCTGCGGCAAGAGCTAGTACTTGTGCATACAGCACCGTCTCTTCCAAGTTTGTTACGAACTACCGGGTTGATAAAAGTAAAGAAGGGAGCCCCAGGAGTTGTAGCATTATTGCTGCAATACTAGCGCTCGCCACCTCTTTTTGGCGTCGTTGCCGGGGAAGCATCAGAGTATTTGTGATTGCTGCTTTTCTTCTATTTTCCTACTCTCACCTTCTGCTAAGTAGTTTATTTCATTTTCATTTGCAAAAGTAAATTAGACATTTCCTGCTTTCGTAGATTAACCTTTCAATTCTGCAAGCGTAAAATAGAATTTCAATTTTGCAAGTGTAGTCTAGTATTTCCTTCTCGCAATTTGATTTCAGCAAAATAGATTAGTCTTTCCCTGCTTTCATTTCAATTCCACATTTTCATTTCTGCAAGATAGATTTTAGTTAGTTGCAATCCCATCTGTTTCAGTTTTGCAGGTACAAGCAGAGAAAAAAAAGCAAAAACAACCAAAAATCCTTTCATGCCTCGTAGGAACAGAGATAATACCGGAAAATTCCTACCCAACACCCCCACAACTTCACTGAGTCACCCTTCTCTCTTCTTTGGTGGCAGTGATCTGGAAGAACCTATAGGTGAACCTCCTGAGATATACGAAGATCTTATAATAGAAGAAGAGCACGAAAACATTCCTTTTGAGACCATGGCTGACAACAGAAATGGTAGAGACGATGATGAGAGAATAGAAGGTACCTTCCCCATCCGAGAGACTAACGGGGACATGAAAATGAATAACATAAGTCCCTCAGCCTTACCTCATTTCCATGGATTGACCACTGAAGACCCTGATACCTTCCTATTTGATTTTGCTATCCTTTGTCGAACTTATGACTATACAGAAGACGAGCAAAAGTTTAAACTCTTTCTCTCTACCCTCAAGGATGCAGCAATACGCTGGTTCATGGGGTTACCTGGAAACAGTATCAGTACTTGGGCTCAGATGCAGCAAGCCTTTAACAACAAACACCCGGATTACTGTAGGTCAAAGGAAACCAAGGGAGAAATCTTCCAGATGACCATGGGAAATGATGAGACTTTAGAGGACTATGAGGAAAGGTTCCAACTTAGCTATAAACGGGCCAGGTGCACACTTGACCCTGAATCTCTAAAGCTGGTTCTGCTCCAAGGAGTCCCTGAAGACCTTCTAGATACCCTTCACATGCTCGCTGGAGGAGACATTTACCAACTACCTTATGAGGACATAAAGACTGTGTTTAGAAACCACTCTAGGGAAACCCGGAAAAGAGGTAGGGGGAATCCACTTTCAGCTAGTACTACCTTCTCCAAGCATGAGTTTTCTAATCAGATGGAAGACCTCAAAAGTGAGATGAGACAGACCATTGCCATGCAACTTGATACTTTCCAATCCAACAGAAGAAAGAAGAAGCTGAGAGGGCTTTGGCCATTTTCTGTCCCAGATGTACGAGGAAGCACCCTAAGAACGAGTGTCCATTGCACTCAATGGAGGTATGTTTCGTTTGTGAGGAGAACCACCCTACAAACTAATGCCAAACCTTACCCGGATTCAAAGCCATGTACCAGGGGACTGAGGCACCCACTGAACCTCTCTACTTCCTCAACCAAAGGAGACCGCATGCACCCATACCTTACCAGCAGGGGATGCAAGGGACATCCCAAGCTTATTATAGCCCCAACCAATCTGCTCACATGCCTTCTTGGGGTCCCCTTGCTCATCCTTCCTGGTCTACGCCTCCTCCGTGGTCTTATCCACCTCAATACCATACTCAACCCACTGCTCATTCGTTTCACTCACATGTCCAGCCATAGCCTCAGTGGAATGCACCTCAACCGGGGTGGAGGCCCCAATACAACTCTCCTCCCGCCATTCTGCCTCCACCACCGGCTCAACCACAACCATTACCTCCTGCTTCTCCAAGACAACCCTAGATGCCTGCCCAACCGAACCCAAACCCCAAAAACCGACAGGCCCAGCAGGTATACACTGGGGAGACAACATGTCCTACCTATGTTGTGGAGATCCAGGAGATCAACCTGCGATCCGGAAAGACCCTTCCAGATCGCCAACCTCCTCCCCCAGAGGACGAGGAAGAGAAACAGGAAAGTGAACCCAAAGCCATTCCACCCTTTCCTGAGCGACTAACAGTAACCATGCAACCAAACCCAGAGGAGACTGAACTTCTGGGAGAACTAAAATAGTTGTGTGTGAAAATACCCCTTCTCCAGGCCATCAAATATGTACCGATATACAACAAATTTATTAAGGAGAAGTGTTTCAGGCACCCAGGCAGGAGAAAGAGAGATGCCTCAACTATCAATGTCATAGGACAACTGTCTGATCTAATGTTGGGGCAAGTAATCTGTCCAAAGTATTTGGACCCTGGGAGTCCTGTAGTTGATGTCCACATCAATGGCACCATTATCCCCCATACCTTGATTGATCTAGGGGCCGCCATTAATGTGATGACCAGGGACACCATGCTTAAACTCAACCTTTAGAGTTCCTTAAGGAAGACCTCAACAGTCCTGCAGTTAGCAGACCGCTCCACCGTGACGCCCGAAGGGATTGTGGAGGATGTCTTGGTCTCTATTGAATCTTGGGAGTATCCTGTGGACTTCTTGGTCCTTCAACCAAAGGCAAAGATTACTGGATACCCCCTCATTTTGGGAAGGCCTTGGTTAGCCACTGCGGATGCTTACATCAGTTGCCGAGCTAGAAACATGACCATAAAAAATGGTCCTATGTCCAAGCAGCTAGTCCTATACCCTCCTGCCCAGCCTCTGCTAGAACATGACTTACCGCTCTGGTTGGAAGAAGGAGATGAGGATGAGGTCTACTCTGCACCCTTGTGCACAATAGAAACCACTAGGGGAGGTCCTCAAACCGAGGATGATTTGATTGAGACTTTGATTCAAAATCCACCTCCCAGTGCACTATCCTTAGAGGAATTGGTGGAGGACACCCAAGCCAGCACCTTAGTGGACCTCTGTGTGACTGATCCAACCTCTCCCAGAGTTAAGAATGTGGAGTTTGGTCCCGGAAGAACTTTAAAGATCAACTCCTCCCTATCTCCTTCCCAGGAGAAGGAGCTGTGTAGCTTACTGAACAATCATTTAGATGCTTTCGCCTGGAGCTATAAGGAGATGAAAGGAGTCCATCCTTCAGTATGTACCCATCACATCTACATTAAAGAAGATTGTAAACTGGTCAGGCAGCCTCAGAGGAGAATGAACCTAGTCCTTAAGGACATTGTCAAAGAAGAATTGCAAAAATTATTGGATGCAGGATTCATCTATCCTATCTCTGATAGTGAGTGGGTCTCGCCTCTAGTGCTGGTGCCCAAAAAGAACGGGAAGTGGAGAATCTGTGTAGATTACCGAGAACTTAACAAAGCCACTAAGAAAGACCATTTCCCTTTGCCTTTCATAGATCAGGTGTTGGATGGACTGGCAGGGAAGAAGTTCTTCTCTTTCCTAGATGGGTTCAGCGGGTATAACCAGATCCAAATAAGCCTGGAGGACCAAGATAAAACCACCTTCACCTGTCCTTGGGGTACCTTTTCCTATCGAGTCCTTCCCTTTGGGATATGCAATGCTCCTGCCACTTTCCAGAGAGCAGTATTGAGCATCTTTTCTGAGTTGGTCCATGATTCGGTAGAAATCTATATGGATGACTTCACTCCTTATGGGTCCAACTTCCAAGAAGCATTGACCAATCTGAGAAAAGTTCTAACCAAGTGCATTGAGATGAACCTGTCCCTCAGTCCCGAAAAATGTGAATTCCTGATGACTGAAGGGACCGTGCTAGGTCATACCATTTCTCGCCAAGGATTACAGGTGGATCCTAATAAAATTGCTATCATCCAAAAGGTCCCACCTCCTCAAAAGGTAAGAGATGTTCGAAGTTTCCTAGGCTTAGCAGGATATTATCGAAGATTCATCAAAACTTCAATAAGCTAGCCTTGCCTTTGTTTGGACTCTTAGGGAAAGATGTTGAGTTTAAATGGACTGACAACTGTCAAGGGGCACTGGACGAATTGAAAGATAAGCTGGTGTCTGCCCCGATCTTGAGAGGTCCAAACTGGGCCCTACCTTTCCACATCCACACTGATGCCTCGAAAAAAGCCATAGGGGCAGCCTTAGGACAAATTGAGGAGAAACTCCCATATGCCATATACTTTGTCAGCAAAAACTTGTCCAAGGCAGAAATGAACTATACTGTAACCGAGAAAGTGTTCCTGGCCGTAGTCCATTCCCTAAACAAGTTCAGACACTACATCACCGATTATCAAACATTTGTACACACTGATCATGCTGCGATTAGATACTTAATGAATAAGCTTGATTTCAATGCTCGTATTATTAGATGGTTACTTTTGTTACAGCAATTTGATTTGACGATTGTCGACAAGCCAGGTAAGGAAAATGTTGTTGCTAACTTCTTGTCTAGATTGGACTTGTCTGCAGGTGAGGAAGGAACAGTGGATGACCAGATGCCAGATGAACATCTATTTGCTATCTCAGTACTCTCTCCATGGTTTGCTGATATAGAAAATTACTTGGTCTCAGCACAGTTCCCTCCGCATCTGTCCTCAAAGGAGAAGAGCAGAATTGTAAGGAAGAGTGCCCCGTTCACTTGGATCGGGGGCATCCTGTTTAAACTTGGTCCATATCAGATCTTGAGACATTGTGTTAGGGAGGAGGAAGTCTTTGACATCCTCCTAACCTGTCATGATGGACCTTGTGGAGGCCACTTTGCAGCAAAAAGGACTGCCTTCAAAATTCTACAGGCAGGCTACTATTGGCCTACTCTTCATCAAGATGTCAGAAGATACATCAGCCAGTGTGACCGATTTAGAGGATGGGGAAACCGACTCCAAGAGATGAAATTCCTCTCCAACCTCAAGTGACCTTCGAGCCATTTGAGAAGTGGGGCATGGATTTTGTGGGTCCTATCAACCCTCCTTCAAAGCAACGGTCTTACATCATTGTGTGCACCGACTATCTGACCAAGTGGGAAGAAACGAAGGCAATCAAAGCAGCAACAGAAGAAAATGTGGCTGAGTTTCTGAGGGAAAATATCTTCTACAAGTTTGGCTACCCAAGAGAGTTAGTCACAGATCAAGGAAGCCAGTTTACCTCCAACCTAATTGAAGATTTGCTCGCTCATCACAAGATCAAGCACAAGACTTCCACCCCCTATCATCCTCAAGCAAACGGGCAGGTGGAAGTCACTAATCAAGCATTGGAAGGGATTTTGACTAAGGTTGTGAGCAGCAGCAGAAAGGATTGGGCAGATCGCCTGGTTGAGGCCACCTGGGCCTACAACACCACTTGGAAGACCACAACCGATTTCACACCTTATGAGCTGGTCTACGGGAAGAAAGCTTTGTTGTCCATAGAGTTCGAGTACAATACATTGAGGGTGGCAGCTCAGCTGGACCTAGACCTCAGCCATGCTCAACGTGAAAGATTATTGCAACTGAATGGATTAGATGAACAAAGAATGCAGGCCCTTCTCCACTCAGAGTTAGTTCAACTCTAGAGGAAGATATGGCATGACCGGCACCTTAATGAGAAGCAATTCTAGCTGGGAGATTGGGCGCTGTTGTATGACTCAAGATACAAGGATTTCAAAGGGAAGCTGAGGACAAGGTGGTTAGGACCATATACAGTGGAGAAATGTAACGATAATGGTTCAGTCCTTATCAGGACCATTGATGAAGAGGCCATCCCCATGCTTGTCAATGGGCATCGACTGAAAATCTACAAGAAACCCCTCTCGAGGTAGGAATTCATTGAAACTGTGGAAAAATTAGTGTTGGTAATAGAGCAGGGTTCTGCCTCTGTTCTGGCCACACCTTGATCATCAAAAAAAAAAAGAGGAATAAAAAGATCCCTGGACGAAAACCTCTCTAAGGCGGCCAGGGCAGGCAGTGAGGGTGAAAACCTCATGGAGGTGCCCCCGCTGTCTCTCAGAAAATAAAGAAATGGAATAAAAAAAGATCCTTGGGTGAAAACCTCTTTGAGGCACCCAAGGCAGATAGTGGGGATGAAAACCTCATAGAGGCGCCCCTGCTGTCTCTCGAAAAGAAAAAAGAAAAAAAGAAAAGAGAGAAAAAGAAGAAAAAACAGGTCTGATCTTTGAAATTATTGCAGGTTGCAGGGATATAATGCAGATAAAGAGGGTCGCGCAAATCAAGGACAGGGGTCCATCCCAAGCTACCAGGCATCCTCATCGACACTCCCTCCATGGCCACACACTTTTTCCAGGATTTGGACACATTCGGGTCAAGATTCAACCTCCTACAGGAAGTTTCAGGGCTTTCTACAGGAAGTTCTGCATTTCTACAGGAAACATCCTGTAGAACCTTTGGGCAAGCCAAAATCGATTCTGGAGGAGGATTTAAAACTTGAAGTTTGTTGGTGAGGCCTGCAGCCACCCCTTTGTCCCATCCATCACCTGTTTCCTCTCTTTCCTCTGCCATTACCACAATTTGGTCTTGTACTCCTGCACAGTCATGCAAAAAGTCATGTTTTCCTCATATCACCATTTTTTTCCAAAGGACAAATCAAATAAATGAAGGCCCGCACACTCTACCTGTCAAAAGCTCCAATAGGACCCTTCATCCATGACTGTAGCCGTGCCCGTTTCAGCATGCAGCCCAGGAGGAGAAGCAGCTATAGGATGTCCTACAAGAATCCTGTAGCAGTTGATCTGCATGGAATACACACTATGGAGTCAGGAGCAGTTGAAATCAACACAAGAGGCATGCAACCAGCTCCACGTAAATATGAACACCTCCTCAACAGCTGAGAATAGATGGGGCCGTGCATACAACGTTCACCACCAGAGGACCGGTGTTGTGGGGAAAAGTATCCAACACGGAATGACCCTATCCCACTCTAAGGGTGATAGTTCCTTAGCAACAGCTGAAGCAAAGCTATCTAAAGTTACTTCTTTATGACATGCAAGAGACGAAAGGAAGAGATCCACTTACCGATGTCTTGCACAAATGGTCGATCCAATCTCCTCTATTTGCCGCTTGCTCCCAGCTCCAAGTCTTCTCACGGGCCCAGCTACACGAGATCCTGCGAACAAGACAAGAAAAGGAAACTACAAGAAGCATGCATTCATAATTGATTCAAGGATTAGCATAAATCAAATACGCAAGTAAGACAATACACCATTGAAACACATGCGAATAGAAGAACCTCAAATGCTTTATTAATATAAGGAAGTAAGGTTCAGGCGGTGATACAACCGTAAGAGGTCCAATCCAGCATCACCTTCCCGACGGAAAGAAATCTCCTCTTCACCTCCCTCAAGCAATCACCCAATACTCACAACTGTAAACCAACAGCAATTCTTTGCACTAAATTCCGGCCTCCAGATCCCATGGGATGAGATCCTTATATAGAGTTTTGGAGTGAAGATAAGTCAGCTTGATGTGTGACTTGTTGTCCTCTTCAACTCCAGTTGTTCTTCAGTCCTTGAGTCCACTCGGAGTTTCTACCTTCCACTTGGAGTTTTAGAAGCTCTTAACTCATCATTAGGCGAATCTTCTGATCCAAGTGTCATTTTGGAAGCTTCCTGGGCACTGGCACATTGAGAAAAGATTCCTCCACATGTCAAAGTACGCCCAGCGCAGGTAGCCTTTGTTGCACTTGCTATGCAGCGCAGGTACACCATAGAGCTTTTGACATTCAGCGTAGATGCTTAGTGGAGCAGCTGCTTTGATCCAAAATTGACCTGTTTTTGAGTGTTTTTCAGTGGAGAACTGATTTGAAGTGCTGTGGTTTGCTGACCTTGTTCCTCTAGGGGTAGGAACAACATGTTTAGGGACTTTGGATCCCTTAGATTATTGACATTTCATGCTCTATGCTGTAAGGCACAAAAATGTCTATAACAATTGCCCCCTAAAGTATGAGGTCGTTTTATCGGGTGAAATGCTTTATTAGGAGGATCCGAAGTTCATTCAATCGTCGGGAGGTGACCTATAACAAAATACAATACAATACATTATCTTTTCATACTTTCTTTTCATGATCTAGCTGATGCGGGCATTTCCCATGCTCAGCTTTATAAATACATTTGCTGTACATAAACAGACGATCGTCTGATAATAGACTGATAATTCTCTGCTTTTAATTATCATCCTTTTAGTAGGATGATCATCTGCTGCACATGTCTATGTTTTTATCTCCTGGATATATATCGCAGCCCGGATGGATGAAACTAGATCCGGGGTCTTCAAACTTGTCCGATCTTCACTCTAGTACAAGTCGATCCATGTGAGAATTTCTTGAAGTCGAACATGGAAAGACATCGCTTGATTACCAGTCAATAATGTAAACTGTTAACAAGCGCGAGAGGAATCACCGATAATGATGATGACCCTCAAGGTACTGCAGCACAATTCACGTGGCGTGAATATAGGATCTGACGTCGAACACCACGCAAAGTCTCCTGGTCGAAGGCCATTAATGTATACCTATCGCCGGAAGTGAGAAACTTTCCATTGAGGCATGCAAGCTTCAAAGTACTGAGGGGGTGTTCCTAGATCAACTTCTTGGATAATGAGCTGATGTCGACAAGAAGTGATCCGTCAAAGGAGGGCCTTAATGAATCCCACATCAGTGACACGGAACGGAGCTAGTGATGATGGTGAAAACGATCTGTGAAATATGATTCAGGGTGGCGGTCATGGAAGGATGAAAGATGATGTATGGTAGTGGATGGGACCCGGTTGACACTTTCTGAATGACATCTCTTGAACATATAACGACACTGATGTGATGGATCGGTAGCATTACCCCATGTATGGATGGTATGGCGAGACCATGGTGAAGGGACCGGTGAATGATAATAACCCAACCCGATATTTACGGAGGCAAAAGTGTCATGTTCAAGAGCGACTTGCTACCATTAAGCTTTGAGGTTCTCCCAATTTTTCCCCAGTCATTTCTGACCAGTACCTCTTTATTTTTGTCAAGCTTGAGGAGGATAACATATGCTTGTTCTATAACCTGCCCTTCGGGCAAACCCATCGCTATGTTTTAACGAGCCTAGCGATAGGGAAACTCGTTCTCGTCTAAAGACAAGTTTGTCGCTATTCAATATTTTTAACGAGCCTAGCGACAAAGACAACTCGGTCCTTTTCATTTTTAGAGAGTCTAAAAAGGGTACATAAAGTCAACTCCAAAGGTCCTTTTTCGTCATCTAATCCCTTAAGTCCGAAAAAGTATAAAACAATACAAAAGGGATGAATGTTCGATAGCTTTATCGAGCCGAACTAGACAAGCGCTCGATCTTTTTGTGCAATAATCCCTCAGGTCCAAAAAGATTAAAATCTAGAGGAGGGATAGCTCTTCCGGTCCTTTTAACGAGCTGGAAGGCCAAAACTCGGCAAACTTTTCATATTTTACGAGTCAGTGAAAAGAGCTCAAAGAAGACTCGTATTTTGAGGAACGAGTGATAAACAGGGATAGCAGCAGATTCCAGGTACAGGTTGGAATTTTCCAATCACGACAGTATTACAAGGATGGCTAGGTGGGATCACTCTTTGCAGCTGTTCCTCAAAATAGGTAAACAATCAAGTGGATGTGAATGATCGGCCAAATGAAAAGTGGAGGTGACGGTGCAAACACGACCAAGGCTTTTATGGCTGATGAATTTACGGTCTCAAATGGTTATTTACCGGTTCATTTTTTCTGGATGAGCTTGAACTCTAGGGGAAGCTTGCTCACATGCTTATGTTTATTTTTTAACGAGCATGAATTCCGCGTTAAAACTGCTCGGTTTTGCGTTTATTTTTTAACGAGCATGAACTTTGCCAAAACTGCTCGTTTTTAATTGCATGCCCCCAGCATCATAATAACGCATGTCAAAGGAGGGTGCCCCCCAAGCTTCATTGCTTTCAACTTGGTGGTTGGAATGAAGGTTTACCTTTGAATTTTGAAAAGGGGACTTGTTTCATTTTTTAATGAGGTTGACATAGTAAAAGAACTATCCTCATGACTCCTTGTTTCATTTTTTAACGAGGTTGACACGAGATGAGAACCGTCCTCGGAGCCCACTGTATTTACAGTATTTCCATTAGGGCGATGATCCATGCTGACAAAATATTTAGGAATCTTCCGAATCCGTTGGATATAGAAGATTTCATATTGTAGGTTTCCACTGTGGCTACTTCCGCCAGATTACCTGCCGGCGGTAGGGCAAAAGTACCCATTAAGGCAGGGTCTTTTAGGAGACCTACTCCAATATTTTGGAGTGATTGATTAATTTCATGGATCATTGTGCTGCTTCCCGTAACTTGAGAACTGTTGGGGAGAAATGTTTGTTGGTCGACGATTGTAATTTTTCCTTGAAAAGGAAATACAATCCTCCTGAAGTAGGTCGACACAACTGCAGCCATGGCATATATCCAAGGCCTTCCCAGTAGGATGTTGTAATCGAGGTTTCCGTCGATTACTTCCACATCAACTTCTACTGTTTTGCCCCCCAGTTCAACTTGCAAGTTACTTAAAATCCCGTATGGAGTGTATGATCGTCCATCAAATGCTTTTAATGTCGTTGACGATTTTGACAAGGGTGGTGAGCCTAAATTTTTCCAGCAACTCATCGACATAAGACATGTAGATTCCCCCTCATCAATAATTGTTCGATGAACAGTTTTGTTGAGGGCTTTCACTTGAATAAGGAAAGCTAGTTGAGCTGGTATCTGAGGGTCATATCCTTTATGATCAAAGGCCACAAGATTGGAATCCATTGGGCCAATCCCACCTATGGCTGATAATAAAGCTTGCTCTTGGGAGGTGCAATTTTGCGCTACCTTAAGTGTCGACATAGCGGACGACGATTGGGCCAGGTCCTCTATTATATTATAATCCTGTGTTATTTTTTCACGAGGATTAAATGTCGATTTGTGTACTACTCCCTTTGGCGACTTTATCATTGGTTTAGGAACGTTGGGTGGCACAACTTTGGTCAAAGTTGTTGTTGAACTACTAGGTTGTTTATTTGCCTTGTTGTTCAACTGCTTTGGATTCCTGTGATCTTTATTCCTTGTCAAAGCATTATTCTGCTGCTTTGAGGTAGACAACATAAGCACTTGGGATCGGGAAGCATTTTGATGAGCAACCAGATTTTGTTTTGGATTAGGAAACGGATCAGTCAATATTGTTGGGGTTTTTGAACTCTTGAAGAGTTTCTTAACTTCAACTATATGTGGAAAATCTTTCGTCCAATGATCCTCATCGCATATATGACACCCTGTCGGGGGTTTCCCTTTCCTTTTCTTTCTCTTCTTGCCCCCTGGTTGCTTCAGTTGTTTGCCCTTGTCGGTCGACATGGAATTTACTTCTGAGGCAAGAAGTTCCTCATCTGCATTTTGACTAGAAATTTTGCGTTTGCCAGTCACGCCGTTACTGGCATGAGAGTTAGTATTCGATTTAGGAGGGGGAGGAATTGAAAATTCAGGTCTAGGGGCGTCAGGTATTTTGTTGTAGAGCGTGCCCGACTGAGTATATACTAAGTCTAAGTATTGAGCACGAGCAATGACTTGCTCCTCTGTTACAACTCCTCCCTTGGCCACATCTTCCGTTATAGCCGGAAGTAACGACTTTGTAAACCATTCAGCTAACAGCTGATCGGGAACGTAAGTTTTCACCATCCTACGACGACGTCGCCACTCATGTATATGATCAGATATGTGAGTGGCCGTTGTCTGTTTGAAGTTGGTAAGGAGTTCTGTTCCTGTTTCATACCTTATCGGTAATTGAAAATGGGTTAAGAAAGTCGTGGCTAAGGAGCTGAAATTGTCGAAAGAGGCTCTTGGCAATTCAATGTACCATTTAGCCGCTGGACCTATCAATGTCCTCTGGAAGAGGCGAAGTCTTATCGAATCATCGTTTAGAGTGTTCGATGAACACCACAGATGAAAAGTCATGACGTGATTCGACGGGTCTTCACCTGGATTTCCATTGAATTTAGGAATGTCCGATGGAAGTTTATGCGGAATTGCTGGCCACCAAGGGGCATAAGCAATTGGATCATTCGTCAGCCGGTTTAGATCTGGCAATTCTAGAGTTGCTACAAAGGGCAACTGTTAGTTCAGGTTAGGCGAAGCATATCCAGGATAAGATGGTATCGCCTGAGCAATGGGTCTTTGCAGACCAGCATAATGCTGACAACTTTGACAAAGTTGATGGGCACAACCATTATAGCATGGTTGCCCATTACTTACAAAGACTTGTTGCTCAGGTCCTTGATATGATTGCTGGAATGGCGGTTGTCGAGGTTGAACCAGCTCTGGTTGTTGGACCATTTGCTGTTGACCAATACTGGATGATTGACCAAGATGAGGAGTCACAGTACTTGTTTGAGCCTGAGTCGCTCTAGATAAGGAGGCACTACCCTGAGATTGTGATTGAGCCACTGAGACAAGAGGTTGTTGTATTACAACAGGTAGCGCTTGTACTTGCGACGCATTCGCCATAGCAGGTGTGGTGGGAATATTCGACACAGGGTGTACTGGTTGCATTGAATATGCAACTCCTGATCGTTGAGGCAGTATTGGTACCCAACCGCTGGATGTAATTCCAGTTTGACCTGATCCTTGTTGTAAACTCTCATATGGTTGTTCTCTAGGAGGGAACAATGAAAGAGCATACTGCCCTCCACATGGCGGAAATCCAGTACTTAAAGGGTAAATTGGCCTTTGAAGACACATTGGATCAATTTGTTGAGTTTCAACATAAGAAGTACCAGATAATAATCCGGATGAAGAAATAGGAACTAACCATATTGTCGTCCCTGATTGGACTCCGGCTTGTTGTTGACAATTTGCCGGGACAGATGGTATACCAGCGAACATCGTTGGAGTAGCAGCAGGAGGTTCTGCTGCTGCTGTGTCAGACGACACAGTCCTAGATGTCAACGGTTGTTCAGACATATCTAGTCTATCCAAAAGATTTCTTAGCGATTCTTCAAGAACTTACGATGCCAAAAGACTAACTTCGAAGATCAACGCAGGAATAGGAGGTGATTATGTTCCGTTTAAAATGAATTTTATATGACGGCGCTTTAGACACAACTTGCTTTTTCACTTTTTAAGAGTCGAGAAAAAGCTAAAGATGACTCTAGTCTCCTTCGATGTATTAACGAGCCCGAAGTGACAAATGCTCGGATGGACTTTTTCAGTTATAGAGTTTGAAAAAGGCCAAAAGAAACTACTCTGGAGTTCTAGGCAGAGGGTGTGCCAAACCTTTCGCGAAACCACAGAATACGTTTTACGGTACAAGTGGTCGATCTTCGTGAATGCTGTGTTCACTGCATCGCGATCAGTAGGGCGGCCGACACGGCTTCCTATGGATAAAGGCTTTGTTCCTGTAGGGGTCCCCCAATATACGCGACGGTACGCGGGAGCACAAATCCGTATTAGTGCTATCGTCCCTCAGGAGGAATCACCCACCTTCGTAGAGATCGACAGTCACTATGTTTAACGACGCCGGTTCACGTCTCTACCTAGACCTCTACCGTGTTTCGTTATGTTTCAAAGCGTTGTTAGATAAATTCAGTTCTTTTTAGGTTGATCTTGCTTAGCAGTTTGCCTTTATGGATCACCACGTGATGTATGATACAACTCCTAAATGCAGTCTAAGAATGATAAGCAAGCTTTTTTAATTCTTTCAACTTATGAAAATCTTAACTACTGAAGGAAAAGAAAGACATCATCTTTTCAAACAGATCATAGAGCACACACTGATGCACTTTCCTAAATCGACACGCAAACTGTCAAAATGCACATGCACAATGCAAGTATTTCTTTTCTTCTTCCTTAATGTTGATGTATTACAAAAAGAAAGTTGTTGTATAATTTCGAATTCAATTTCAAGCGAAAGAAAACAAGTTTTTGTCCAATAATCAAAAGAACACCTTAAGATTCACTCGTTTAAAACACGAGAAATACTGAAATCAAACCATATAACGAAAGCAAATGCTCAAGCAGCTATGAACAGCAATAAACTAGCTCTTAGAATCACAACGACACTTTTTCACAGGTCTAGATCCAAGAGGTCACAGCAAGACTAGTTCACTTTCGCTATGGGAAACTGTGAATGAAAGCAAGAAATACAATGAGAACAATCACAGTTTCTTCATACAACTGAGGCGGAATGAAGGCAAAGAAAGGTAGTTTCAGCTGGGTATACAGGTTGACAACAGGCTGCAAAAACAATATTGAAAACTGGGCAACAGACAGGAGGGAACCCCAGTTGCACAAGGCAAAACTGGATCAGCGCAGGTGTTGCACTGTCAATCTGACATGCAGCACAGGTAGCCTTTGCTGCAGCTGCACTGAAGAGACAACTCTCGTCTCTCTCAGATTCCGGGTCACAGTTTGCTCAAAAATCAATGGTTTTTGGCCAAATCAGAGGCTATCAGCCAAGTATACACTAGAGGATGATTAAGGAAGATGAACACTATCACAAAGAGCTAAAAAGAGTCCTTGTGGATCAGCTCTTCAAATCATAAACATGCCCAACACTGGGCTAGAGTAGCTGCCCTCTACTTTGCATTCGAAGGATTCGGATGCAGTTCGATTCGGTACTCCCTTTGTTTAAGAAATGAATAGCAAGAAACACAAGCTACCAACAAGACACGATCCCCAGCGGAGTCGCCAGTCTGTTGTGGGGAAAAGTATCCAACACGGAATGACCCTATCCCACTCTAAGGGTGATAGTTCCTTAGCAACAGCTGAAGCAAAGCTATCTAAAGTTACTTCTTTATGACATGCAAGAGACGAAAGGAAGAGATCCACTTACCGATGTCTTGCGCAAATGGTCGATCCAATCTCCTCTATTTGCCGCTTGCTCCCAGCTCCAAGTCTTCTCACGGGCCCAGCTACACGAGATCCTGCGAACAAGACAAGAAAAGGAAACTACAAGAAGCATGCATTCATAATTGATTCAAGGATTAGCATAAATCAAATACGCAAGTAAGACAATACACCATTGAAACACATGCGAATAGAAGAACCTCAAATGCTTTATTAATATAAGGAAGTAAGGTTCAGGCGGTGATACAACCGTAAGAGGTCCAATCCAGCATCACCTTCCCGACGGAAAGAAATCTCCTCTTCACCTCCCTCAAGCAATCACCCAATACTCACAACTGTAAACCAACAGCAATTCTTTGCACTAAATTCCGGCCTCTAGATCCCATGGGATGAGATCCTTATATAGAGTTTTGGAGTGAAGATAAGTCAGCTTGATGTGTGACTTGTTGTCCTCTTCAACTCCAGTTGTTCTTCAGTCCTTGAGTCCACTCGGAGTTTCTACCTTCCACTTGGAGTTTTAGAAGCTCTTAACTCATCATTAGGCGAATCTTCTGATCCAAGTGTCATTTTGGAAGCTTCCTGGGCACTGGCACATTGAGAAAAGATTCCTCCACATGTCAAAGTACGCCCAGCACAGGTAGCCTTTGTTGCACTTGCTATGCAGCGCAGGTACACCATAGAGCTTTTGACATTCAGCGCAGATGCTTAGTGGAGCAGCTGCTTTGATCCAAAATTGACCTGTTTTTGAGTGTTTTTCAGTGGAGAACTGATCTGAAGTGCTGTGGTTTGCTGACCTTGTTCCTCTAGGGGTAGGAACAACATGTTTAGGGACTTTGGATCCCTTAGATTATTGACATTTCATGCTCTATGCTGTAAGGCACAAAAATGCCTATAACAACTGGGTCCTGAAAGCCTTGCATCCAGCATCAACAAATGAGCGAGGGAATTCACACGCCTGTGCACGAAGCAGCAGTGAGAAAAGCCATTGTTTCACCTCCAAAAACCTACGAAACACGTCCACGGTCACCCCAGGTAAGTGCCTAACCTTATTTCGTCAAATTGCATAAGCCATACTATGAACACTGCATATTTGTGAATGGGCGAATTGAACGAATGCAATGGCCAGTCAACTGGCCACACACAGCCAGTAGAATTGCCTCGTGGGATCCGAACGAGCATGGTTACGCTCAATTCCTCCAGAAGGACGTGGAGCCGACACGTGGGAAGTGTCCAGTCGGGAGATCAGCAGATTTGCAGTGAAATCGGTGGACTGACAGGGATGACGGCGAGCAATGGTGGAGATAGACATTGGTGGTCAGAGACACACCGAGGAATGATGGCCGTGACGTTGTCTAATGGCTCGGCCTGGACACCTCATCCCCGCGCCATGAATTGCGCCGTATTTCAAAATCATTCGGCCAGAGCACGCACATTAACCACTGTCATTTACGCCTACAACTGGTTTTTCAGCAACGTGAGTGTCCTTTCCTCTGAAGTTCGTTAGCCCGAATTTCTCGACCCGGTTCAAACTCTTCCCGTGTCCCAGACTTGCTCCGCAGCACCGTGATGTCCTCCAGAAGCAGCAGAAGCTCTCTACAGGAAGGATTTCTACAGGAATCACAGCGAAAGCTCCCGGAGTAGAGAAACCCGTGTCTGTTGCATCGGAATTCGAAATTTCGAAGAGAGGTAGGCTCGAACACGCCATCCCCATGCTTAATTTTTGAAAGGTGGTGAACTAGCTTGTTTGAAGTGGGGAAAATTGAAACCAGTCTGCCTGTGGGTCAAGAATGGTGGTTTGCTTATATGATACATAGAATTTATTTTAAATGGTGTTGCATCATATTCACCCCCATGGTTCCTGTTAACAAACTCTCCCCATTATAACGACAAACCGTTGTAAGGCTCACCTGTGCACATATAAAAAAATTTGTGACTGTTACATGGTTGGTGTGAAAATTAGCTCTGCACTCTATCTGTGAGAGCTTAATTCCTTTTGACAAGTCGAGTTTTGGGCGGCAGCAGTATTATAACCAGAGAATTGGTGAAAGGGGAGATACACACAGTGGAGAAACCCTGTCCTGAGAGTCAAGGAGGAAACCATATCCGAATTTCCATTCTACCCAGAGCTCAAGCCAAAAACAGAGTGTTTTCATCATGCCAGGAGGGTTTATCAGAAAGGAACCCTCAGATTCCAGAAAATTGAGGGAAACTCCCGAGGTGGTAGAACTGTTTACTCGTGCCCACTGGATGACCTTCTGTGACAGAATTCAAGGTCACGATGATGAAATAACAGAGGAGTTCCTAAGGTCCCTGCAGCCCAAATCAAAAACACTGGCCACTGTAAAGTTCAGAGGATTGACCTTCAAACTCACTCCACAACTCATTAGTCGGGTCACGGAGTTGCCATTGGGGATACCGTGGGATAAAGAGGAAAGGAAATTGGGCCAGAAGGCCAAAAAGGAATTTTTCCTACCAGAAGAACAGTTTTCAGAGGATAAGAATGGGGTCTGGAGAGCCAGCCTTCAGCCATTTTGGAGTGAGGTCAGCCTTCAAATTATGAAATATATTACCTATGAGGGGCGATTTAGTATTGTGTATGGTTATCACTTTTGCTTGTTAACCGAGCTCAGGCATAAGATGGATTTTCCCTCAGAATAAAAATTGAGCATCCCATACTTCCTCCTACAATCATTGATTGAGTGTGGCACAAAACTGAAGGAGGGGACACTAGACCAGCTGGCTCATCATGGGCTTATCAAGATCCTCGTAGAAGATGCCCTCCATACTTATACTGTCCCTATCTCCTGGGAGATTTTCTGCAATATGTCCAAGGATGATGATATCCGGACTCTGGCAGAAGAACTCACTTCATCCAGCAGTGAGGAGAAGGAGCATATTGAGGCAGAGAAGAAAACTAAGGGTAAGGAAGCTAAGGGTAAGAAAACCCAGGGCAGGCCATCACAGGAAAAGCCACAGGAAAGGCAAGAGGAAAAGCAAGAAAAAGGACAAGCTGCTGAGGCCAAAGCTGTGAGTGGAGTAAAAACACAAACGCCAAGGGAGAAGCGGTTGCAAACCCAGGCAGAGAGGACTGAAAAAGTCCAAACAAGTAAAGGCACACCCAAGGCAACCACAGCACAAGTCAAAGAGAAGGCACCCCCAGCCAAGCAAGCCAAATCAGGGAAAACTGGTTCTATAGGAAGTCAGCAGACTGTTTCTACAGGAAGCCAGAAAACTGCTTCTACAGGAAGCCAGAAAACGGCCACTACAAGACTTTCTACAGGAAGTTTGGGGAAAGGGTAGCAAAAGGAGAAATCAGCCAAGATTTTAGCTAGGGAGGCAGCAGCTGTGCTGGCCACCCTAAGCACATCCCCCAAGCAGAAGGAGAAGTGGAAGAGGGAGCCTCCCCTGTATTTTAAGGCAAGAAGGAGTGTAAGGATTAAGACTGGCAGACCCCAGCCTCCGTCAAAAGAACCAATCACAATTGTAGACACCCCTACCACACCAAAGGAGAGGTCCCCCTCCAAGGCATCCATCACTTATGAGCGGGGAAGCCCGAAGACATCCACCTGGAGGGAGAGAATGGAAAGGTTGGACACAAAAGCCTCTCTACAGGATGCTGAAACTATTCTACAGGAAACATTGGCCAGGCTCAAGGAGACCGAAGAAATGGAAGGTGAGGTAGCCAAATCACCACAGAAGGAAGAAGAGGTCGAGCACATTATGGAACCTAGCCCCCAGCCCAGCTTGGGCTCCTACTATAACTTCTTGGAGGCCGGAAAGATCATTCCTCAGAAATTCACAGTGCCACTTTTCCTTGCACTAGAGGAAGAGAGAGTGAGGACCCACACTTGGATGAAAATCGCTAAGTCCAAGGGAGTGGCAGATATAGGTCCTCTAGAGGAGCAGCTCAAGGAGGCCAGAAGAGAATTGGCTATGGTACGACATGTGGAGAGCAGCCAGCGGGTCAGGCTACAGGAAGAAAATGAGCTGCTTAGACAGCAGCTGCAATTACAGGGACAGAGGAAGGAAGACAGGCCTCACATCTTGGGGGAACAAGAGCAATAGGAGGGGCCCACAACAGCCACAGATACCCCTTATGAACAGCAAAGAAAGGAAGGGACACAGACTGAAATTGAGGCACTGAACCAGCAGCTACAGGAACAAGAATTGCATATACATTCTCTGAAACAGCAGCTGCAAGAAAAGGAGGCCCAACTGGCCTGCATGGCCAGCTAGGCAATGGAAGCCCTGCAGTGCAGGCAGCCTGCCAAATCCTATGCCCTATACCTCAAGGACCAATGGTTACAGTTTCAAATCAATACCTTGGCCCAAAGGGGCATCACCCCTTTCCAAAATTATCATCAATTTGCAGCTTTATGTGGCAGTAGTTCATCTGAGGATAGGGCCAAATTGGTAGAGTTCTACTTGCACAACTTCGCCCTTCCGGACATGAATGCATGGGATCCCAACACGGTGATAGGAGATGTCCAGCTTATGGCCATGGCCTCTTGGATGAGCCATGAGGAGAAGAGAGCAGCAGAGGTCCGCAGTATCATAGGCAGAGAGCTCAGTGAGCCTCTCATGATCAGAGCAGAGCCAGATGACCCATTAGCAGTGATAAGTGCCCACCAGCACTTGGCCAACAGTCCTCAGGATCTACCGGAATACATTTAGCAATAAGCTCAAGCCATTGCCCATTTTGAGGACATGGAGATACTGTTGGGAGAAAACTGTATGCATGCCTGCACAAGGCGGTGGAACACACTGCCTCACAGCCTAAAGATAAGGGAATACCACTCTCCCACTAGGATGAGGGAGGCCTTGGCAAGGGTACCTCTCTACAAACAGTTGATCCAGAACTTGCAAGCCAATTGGATTGGCTTGAAATTCAGTCCTCCTTTACTTCTGGGATTGCTAGAAGGAGTGAAGGAAGAGGAGGAAGGTAGACAATGGGAGGAAGTGGAGAGGAAGGCAGGATTCCACGACCGGGAAGAGGATATCACAGCAGAGGCTTGGGACGTGAGGGAGGTGATCAAAGCCATAAAGGATGATGAGCTGGACTAGTTGCTCAGAGGATGAGCAATCGATTCAGCAGGGGGGTGATGATGAGCCCCCAAATTGGGTAACCTATTGGGCTCATTTTGCCTAATTGTCCTTGTTCAATCCTCCATTTTTCATAGATTATGCATGTTTTTCTAGTATGTTTATGTTATTTGAACGAATAAGGGTGGTCACTCTACCTAGGAGGCTAATATGTGGTTATTTCAGGATTTTTGGACAAATTTTGGAGCAAAACCAAGCAATCATGGGTCAGATGACAACCAAGCTTGAGGTGAGGATTCGTAGGGAGGTTGTCTCTTGCATTAAATGGCCTTCCTCAAAATCTCCACCCTTAACACCGAGCTCCACAGGCCACCAAAACGAGTTTTAAAGGCAGCCAAGCAGTTTTTGGAGGAGTGACTGTTCACTAGTAGTTGGGACAGCCGAGTCCCTTGAATCTAGGAGGGCTGCTAGCCCCCTCGTATTATACAAATAGGAAGGCCTCAGCCTTCATAGTTTACTTTTGGAACTATTGTTATTTTTGCACTATAGTGCTGTCATTTTGCTCAGCCTGTTTTATTGTAGCTACTGCTGTACAACTTTCATATGATGGTTATTTTTGAATAATGAGAAGCAGCTTTACTTGGCATCAGATCTAAGTTCTTTATAGGAGCCTGCAACTCTTGGGGTTGGGCCCAACCCGAGTGCTAAGGCCTCCTCTATGTATTGTTAGTTCTTCTTTATGCATTTGCAAAAACATTTCTGTTAAGTAGATTAAAGTTTGTTGATTAACTAGGTCACTGTTAATGGTTAGAAATACTTTTTGAATGCTCAGATTTAGTTGATAGGTTGTTAACAGAAAAAGCTTCAAGAAAAGGGCCATCAAACATCTATGGTTTCACCTCTCCTTCAGTAGGATCTGGAGCTGGGATCAGGATAACTTTGCTGCCCACAAAAACACTGATTTTGCTTTGCCATGCAATCACTAGTGTTTGATTTTCATGTGTAGAAGTTGGTTACAAGTTCAGACTTTCATTTGCTTAGTTGCATGAGTTAAAATACACGGTTTCATTGCAGGTCACACTTCTGTTCATTCTCTTTACTGGCAGCTAGCAGATTAGGTCATCGTAGTTAGGTTTTTGAATTTACAAGTCTTCGTTGGATCAGTTGGAAAACGCCTTACAGAGCACCTGTACCACTCCTTCATCTATTTATTCTCCATCAACACCATCCACTCCGCCCTCTACTTAGCATCCTTACCTCCCGTTCGCCATTTGCTCCCATAACCCTAGTTTTGTGTGTAACATTGCTTCAGCCTTCTTTGAACCAAATCCAGCCATCTACACCTGTCCACAACTCCATCCATCGAGTCCTAGACCATCTCCAACCTGTTAGTGCTTGAAATTTCACCTCAGGCTGAGAAAGGTAAACTCCAAGGCAACATCAAACCACTTAGCCTCGTAGCTAGCCCTACGGGGCAGGAGAGGGCTCTCTCCGGTCTATCTCGGTAGAGATCTTCAACGGGCGAGATAACCAATAAAGAACACTGATTTTAGGCTAGTAAACTGATAAAAGGTTTGATTTGAGATTTTTAGGATTTTGGTGGAAAATCAGGAAAAGGCAATTTTGGGTGCGGGGATTGGACACAGTTTTTGCAGGGGGTTCTTTGGGGCAAGGTAGGAGACTATATTGATGCCTTTGAATTAAGTGAATGGATAGGAATGACCGGTGAGGAGCTAAAGAGAGCAATAAACCTTCAAGAGTTCTCTTTAGACAGATGAAAACATAAATATTAAGCAAACTTAAAAGCAGAGCATGACAATCATGAATTCTACTTTAACACTTCATTTGCCTAATTTGCAGAAGGAAAAGTAAGAAGATGATTCACATAACAAACTTAAAAGTACAAAGAGAAACACACCATCAATACATGTAACCACAGGAATCCCAAAAAGGACTGCAAAACCCTGGTCTTTCTTCCTTTGCCAAAATTGCAGAGATACAATGAGTAATACAATAGAGCTTTCTCCCTCAAGAGTCCAACCATGAAAATGACCAAGAAAGTACATAATATAGGAAATCTAACATCTTTCCTTGCCTCTAGGGGTCGAGCTCACTATCCTAGGAGCTGTTTCAACCAATTCTAAACTGAGCACTGAAAACTAGGCAGTCAAAACAACTTGCCTCTATAAGCTAGGAAACCAATTCATTCATTAAATTTTTGCCTATCTCATGAATGAATCTTCTAGAAGAGATAAATAAGTGTCAAAATATCATAAAATTACATCATTTACAACAAGGAAGATCAAAATCTACTCCAAAAAGTCAAATCCAATCAAAACTGCGTTTTGCTGAGCTGTAGGTGAATTTCTGTGAAAACTGCCCAACACGTCGCACCCTGATCCTCAACGCATCGCGCGCCTTTGGATCTGCTTGTGAGGCACTTCCATGTGTCCAAATGAGGAAAAAGTGGGCTTGCTGGAAAGGTCTGGATGTCTACTTTCCAACCCAAGTGGAATTTCTGAATTTGGTAGCCATTTGCCCCTCCAAAATTGCAATCTCCCAAGACTGCTTCCTGTGTGTCAAAAAGGTGGCAAAAAGTCATTTTTTGCTTGTTTTTTGACTTTCTCGAGGCCCAAAACTTGGTGAAATTTCTTGGAAATTGCTGAGCAAGTGTATCTTTGCATGAAAAATCCAAAAATTCCGAGTTTTCCTGAAAAGGAGTTGCCCATCGAAAGGGTCGCGCGCGGCGCGCGACGTGTTGGTGGAGAAAACCTGCTTTTTGCCCAAAAATTCACAAGTGACCAAAAATGCTCAAAATTTTTTAAAATTTGTGCTGGAGTTAAGTCATTTAGCATCATGCTCCTTCAAGGAAGCCTCAACCAAGATGTGGAGGGGATCGGGCCTTTTCCTTCGTTTTAGTGCTTTGGCCAACTGTCTTTGGAGCACCTTCATTCTTGCCTTGCATACGTGCATTCGGGCCCAATAGTGGTTCTTCATGTTCCGGAGCAGGTCCTTATCTTGGTTGGCCTTGGCCAGCAACCTCTCCAAATGAGCATTGACCCGGAGAAGCATAGCCTCTCGCTCAACGGGTACCAAATCACCGGGTCTCTTGCGAGCCAAGTTGCGGTCCTCATGAATCCTCCGCAACTCATCAAGAGTGTGCTCATCTTCCAATTGCTTGTTGCGCTGCTCCAAATATGTAGTTGTCCATTGTGCCATCTCTAACTTTTGCTGCAACAAGCGGTTCTCAGTCTCCTTTTGCTGAATGATCTCGTGAAGCTCCGTGCTAGGAGAATGGATGTCAAGATCAATGATGTCGATATCTGGATCACCTGACAGTCCCTCCTCAATCATGGGCTGCTTGCCCCTCTCTGATACCTGTGCTGCTGTCGGAAGCAAGGCCCCTTCCACCTGATGTGGAGATAACACTCGCTGAGCTGATGAAGAAGGCAAGACCCCTTCCACCTGATGTGGAGAAAATACTCGCCGAGCTGATGCAAATAAGGCCCTGTGGCCTCTCTGATATGTGACCAATGGAGGAGAGCTGACATGTCTGGTCTCAGGGATATCATGCTGCTGTGATGGTCCTCCCTCCTCATGAACAACCTCAGGAGGTGGTGGTGGCGCTGTGAAAAAATCACGAGAGATAAAATCCTCCCATGGGATACCCTGCTGAGCCAACTGATGTATGACCACAAGCTGGATCAAACCATAATGATAGATGCTCCTATGTTGCTGTGCTGGGCTCTTTCTCTGCATCAAGGGCACCATCTTCTCAATATTCCGGCACATGAAAAATGGTATGTTCATCATCTGTACCCGTGTGAAATGCATCAACAAGCGAATATGGTACGAATACAAACATGAAAATCTGCCCTCACAGGTGAAATAGCGCATGATGAGCCTCATCAAGGGAGCATACTCATCCCTCAAAAATCTGAAAGGAAATACACCAGTCATGTGCCTCATATATGCAGGTTTAATGTAGGGCTGATACTGAAATCTGTCCAATAGTTTGCGCTTGTTCCACTCTTCTCCAACATTAGGTATCCCTGTTGCTTGAGCAACCATCTCAGGTGTCAATGTAAAATCCACCCCTGCAAGGTTCACATGCCCGTCATGCAAATGCAAAACAAACAAGCAGACCAATTCCCTGTGATGCTGAATTTGAGAGATCCTCTCGCAAAACTCATAACATGACAGGTGGCGAAAACATGTGACTGCAAGTGGACAAGCCTGCAAATAGGTCAAAGAGGTGGGCTCCTCTCTCACATGGTGACCACTCTTACCACCCCTGTGAGGCCTCCTTTGTACCTCAACCTCTAGTGTTGACTCACGGTCATCACTTTGCTCATAGTCGGTTTCGGTTTCTGACATGGTTTCAAGAGCAAAGTGGCTGAAATGTACCGCTGCTTCTGCTCAAAAATCTGTTGTTTTAATTGTTGAAATGTTGTTTCAAGGGGACAAATAACACAAGGGAGATGTTAGGGAGGGGAGACTTTTAAGGGAAATTAGGGAAAATATATGAAATAGGGAATTAAGGGAATGAATCATGACATATACACCATCACACAATTATAATTTGCAAGGGTTTTATGGGAGGTAGGGTTTAGGGTTATATTATTGATTTTTAGGAATAGGGGTAGGGTTTTAGGGCTTTTGGTATTTTTGGTAGGGAGATTAGGTAGAAATGATATGGGAGGTGGTAAAGGGATGTGGGGAAAAAGTGGGGGTGAAAAGGATGACCTTGAAAACAGCAAAACAAACCCTAGCTTTACTAGCACTTTGACATTCTTAAGCAAATACACATGGACTCCTCATTTGAAAATAATGGCTTTTAAATACATTCTCATGCTCTTTCAAGCTTTAGCAAACAATACATTTTGATGATTGGAGGCCTACCTGCAACCTTGAAGAAATTTGGGGTCGTTTTGCAGTTTACAAGCAATTTTCTGTGGATGAATCCCCAACATGTAGCGCGCGGGTCTGGACGGGTCGCGCGAGCCCAACGCGTCTCGCCAATGCTTTTTTCCAACTGCGATGACTCCCTTGACGCGTCGCACCTGCCCAACACGTCGCGTGTAGCTCTGAACGGGTCGCACGCAGGCTCTGTCTGCAATTTCGCCCAGTTTCTCTTCAAATCACCTTTCACTCTTGCTTTGAGGCAAATGATGACCAAATGGAGGGAGAGAGGGGCTTTATAAGCTTGATTTAAATTAATTTCCCCTCAAACCCTCTTTCTAATGTTTATAACATGACACTTTTTCAAAATTTAAATGCTGCTGACTTTATGGTTTCCTTTTGTCCTGAAATTGGTTGAACTGATGCTTTTTCTTGAAAATTTTTGCAGGGATAGCTTCTGAGGAATCTTGGCAAAGGGGACCAGGGCCGCATGCTGACTTTCGAAGAATTTTGAATTTTTACAACTTTTTACAAAAATGAGAAAATGACCTTGTCTTTAAAAACAAGGTTTTTAAATCCAAGGTAAAAATTAGCTGTACAAGATGAAATCTTTTGAAGAAACACTTTGATAGTCATCCCTCTGGCCTGCTGGGCATTTATTGACTTTTGAAGACATGACCTCAAAGAAAAATTGGACCTAAACCCTAGACCTAGGACTTTTGACCTCAAGACAAGACAAGTAACCTTGAAAGAGTTTATTGACTGAAACAACTTGATCCAGCAGTGCCAAGAGGGGAATAAAGACACCAACTCCTCCATCAGGGTTATGGCATGCCTAATGGAATGCAATGAGATGACACTGATGAGACACCTACTTATGCAAATGCAAAGAGCTTTGATCGCTGATGGAGGGCTACTAGACCGACTCTAACACAGCCCTCACCCTACCTCCACACTCACTCCTTCACCTTTCCCTCTCCATTCATCCACCAAAAACCTCATTTCTGAACATCCTGTAGAAAGTTACAGACATCCTGTAGAAAATCGCAAACATCCTGTAGAACCCCTGCAGACTTCCTGTAGAGGCTCACGAATGAGGTTTCTTGATAGCCAAACTCGGTGAAACTCTATGGAAGGGTGTTAGGGACCCCTTAGGCCCTCTCTGAACCTTCTTGACCTCCTCCAAGCATTTCCTCTCGCCCATCCACCTCTGCACAACCAAAAACAGTCAAATCATATGCATAATAACTCTGGCAACTTATTCAAAAATACAAAAAGATGTTTTTTTTAGATGTTACTGTAGAAGTAGCTTAGATACATGTATTTACCTTCCTAGAAGTCAATGGCATTTCTTTCAGTAGCTTGCATCCTCTTTCTTGCATCAGTAGGGTTAGCTGGTAGAATTAGGGTTTGCTAGGGTTTGCGTTTTCTTTTAGCTTTTCAATGTCTTTCTGCAAGTAGATCAGCCTTCTTTAAATTAGCTTTCATCCATCGGTTAAAAAGCTTCTTCTCAGAGCTCATAGAAGTTGGCTTGAGCCCCTAGCGGACTTGTGCTAGCTGACCAAGTGACAGCTGCGGCAAGAGCTAGTACTTTTTCATACAACACTGTCGCTTCCAAGTTTGTTACGAACTACCGGGTTGATAAAAGTAAAGAAGGGAGCCCCAGGAGTTGTAGCATTATTGTTGCAATACTGGAGCTCACCACATAGGTCCCTAAGATATTGGAGTCCTAGGCCGAGGTTGTAGTGGCTTGTGAAGAGGGCCAAAATGCCTTAAAAGAAGAAGGAACAAACCTCTGGTTAGGTCGCAGTCCCTTCCTGAGCTAGACGACAAAATATGTGAGGGGCTGGTAGGCCCAACAATGGGCTAGTATTAGCCCCAAAATCCATCAAAGGAAGGAAATATAAGGGAGTAAGGAAGCCGCAACTAAGAGAACGTGTTTGATAGCTTGAGAAGAGGGTTTTCCATGTGTAAAAGAATCCCTAATCAGGCAAAAACACCTACAACAGTCAAAACACTAGTCCAAAGGTATGTTTCTCCTTCATGATTTCTCGGTGTTGGGTCAAGTGTTGACCAGATTTGATGATAGATCTTGGTAGCCTATAGTGGCCAAATGAGGAGAGGCAAACCTAGAGGTTAGATGCCCTAACCAGTGACAATTCTACAGTGATTTCTAGTTGACACTTGTTGGACAGGGAGCATAGATCTTGGAGGACTATTGTAGGAGTTTTGGAGGAGACTACAACAATGTGTTTGCATCCCTTGGCAAAAGATCAAAAACATCATGTTGCAGATGTTCTCTTGATGGTGTCCTAGGAGAGGATTGATTTATGGAGTCTATTGGTAGCGAAGAGGAGCGGTTCCTAGAGTATTGGATTCCCTAACTAGGAGCAAACGCTACAACGAGGACTGGTCACTCGTGGACTGTTAGAGGGCAGCGTGAGAGTGGACCAGGTCTGGATAGTGATTGGGCATTTATGGTCTGTTGGAGGAAAATGTGATAGTGCCCAAATTGGAGCATGGTGTGCACCATCTTCATGGACCTAGGTAGTTGCTAGAGTGGCAATTTTTGAGCTCAAGGGTTGACGAACCAGAGGAGAAATTGAGCAACCCTAGACTTGTGTCTGGAGAAAGACTTCTACAATAGATGATGGGAAATAATCCTAGCCCGTGTTCATTGTAGGAGATCGACATCTTGCAGTGATAGGTGGAAGCCCTCTGTGCCCTATGTTGGTCTTCATTGCAGCGTTGCAGGAAGACCACAGTGAGTTGGAGTCCCTCAGTAGCTGAGGAGTAGTAGTGGGGAGATTAAGAGTTGTTCACGAACGGAGTTGTGAACAACTTGACAGGAGTCTCGATGTGTTGTGCCCTTGATGGAATAAGGCATAACTAGTGAGAAGATTGATAGCCGAGGTTCAGTGGCCAAATGAACTTGGAGCATTGATAGAGGCAGGAGCTACATATTGGGAGCCAAAGGATCGGGCAGGTATAGGGTTCGACTGAGAGGAGCTGAGAGAGCGTGCTACATCAACCAAATGTTCAATGTATCTTGTATGGGCAGATTGGTTGTCAATGGACTGACACCAAGCCTTAGTTTTGTGTATTGTATCAGTGGATGTATGAGGGCCATTATCTCTAGTACGGGATCCCTAGACTGTTGCATTATATGTTGATTAATATAACAAAGTTGGGTTGAAAAATGTAAAAAATTTGTCCATATTTTGTGCACTAGTATATTTACTATTGTCTATATTCCGTTGTACAAAGTAGTATCGTTGTGACTCTTGGTTTGGTAGCGTCAAATATTTAAGATTTTATCCCAAATTCCAAGGTCGTGGAAAAACAACATGGTATTATACCATGTCCGAGCTACTTTGAGGGACAGTAAATCAGAGTGTGCACAACGAAGCAACTCAGAGGGAGTTGTGAGTGTCTAGATCATGGAGCAGAGGGTTCAGCTGAAGACATGGAGATGTGGTCTTGATTGACTTCGCAGGGAGATTGGATGGGAGTTTTGGTGGATTGGTGGTGAGCCCAGTGAACAACAATTTGTTGTAGGGCATATTTTTTACCATGGAATTCTGTTGATTTGTCATGGATGGTTGGGACAACTCGAGGGTTTCTTTGGCTTGGACGAGATCCGCTTGATCGAGATGGACTCATGTGATGGACTACAAATTGGCAGGCTAGAGTCTTCATCAGATCATGATGTTCCATATCTGATATTGAAGGGATTTGTACAAGTAGTATTTGATCCAAGAGGATGAGTGCTTGCAGGACTGAGCTAGTGGATATCGTGTAGGCTCAAATGGAGTCTAGACCCAGAGGAAGCATCCCTATAGAGGTTTGGGATCTTTAGGTTTAAATGTGATGAGGCAGGGGCACTACCGAGATTGTCGGATTCATTCAAAAGGGTATGTTGTAGTGATGGATGCCAAATGGGCTAATGTCGCTGGATGATGATGGTTACTTCCTAGTCTTGGAAGTACCTCCCTCACTAAGAGGGAGTGTTGATTTTTGTAGACTGGGGGGTAATCCAAGCCTTGAGGATCGAGGGTTTGGAGGAAGGATCTCCACAAGTGGCCTTGTGGGCTTGAAATCCAAGCCCGAGGTTTTTCACCCATCGATGTTTGAGCCAAAACCATGATGATATTTTGACATGTGATGGATGAGGATGATAATACTTGTTGAGACGAATCTGACACATTGAAAATCATTCAATTCCGAGTTGTAGAAATGGAGTTATGAATTTTTGAAATTTTGTGTGGACATGGTGGCACAAGGTCAAGGTTGGCTTGATGTTAATAAGCCTTGTGATAGGTTGTCAAGCCCTCAAAGGGTAGTTCGTTGAAGCCCTTAGAAAATATATAAATAGAGCTCATGTGTGGAGGCTTAGAATACATCATCCATTAAGGCAACACAAGGGCAAGAAAATAAGGGATAGGAACTCGCATTAGGAGGAGAACAATTATGTTTGGGCCACATATCTAAGGAGCATACCTCAAAGAATATTATAGGAGTCGTGGAGGATCCCTTATGACAGTTGAGGGCTGAGTTTAATCAGTGGAGGAGACCGAGACTTGAGGTACAAGTCTAGGTATGTTTTTGCATGGTTTGGATGGCAGAATTCCGATTTTGAGGAGCCGAGTTACTTCATGTGCAGAACAAGGTAATTTTTCGGCTGGTTGGGTATCATTTTGAGTGGTTTCCCTCTCTTTATGGCATCCGCAAGTCCCTAATATATTGTAGTCCTAGGCCGAGGCTGTATTGGCTTGTGGAGAGGGCCAAGAGGCCTTAAAACAAGAAGGAACAAACCTCTGGTTAGGTCACAGTCCCTTCTTGAGCTAGACGGTGGAATATGTGAGGGCTGGTAGGCCTAACAATGGGCTAGCATTAGCCCCAAAAGCCAACAAAGGGAGGAAGGAATTCGTAGCTAAGAGAAGGTGTTTGAGAGCTTGAGAAGAGGGTTTCCAAGTGTATAGGAAGCCCTAACCAGGAAGAAACACCTACAACAGTCAAAACACCAATTCAAAGGTATGTTTCTCCTTCATGATTGCTAGGTGTTGGGTCTAGTGTTGACCAGATTGGATGATAGATATTGGTAGTCTATAGTGGCCAAATGAGAAGGGGAAGACCTAGAGGTTAGATGCCCTAACCAGTGGTAGCTCTACAGTGATTTCTAGTTGACACTTATTGGACAAGGAGCACAGATCTTGGAGGACTATTACAGAAGTTTTTGAGGAGACTACAACAATGTGTTTGCATCCCTTGGAAAGAGATCAACAACAACATGTTGCATATGTTCTATTGATGGTGTCCTAAGAGAGGAATGATTGATGGAGTATATTGGAAACCACGAGGAGGGGTTCCTAGAGTATTGGATGCCCTAACTAGGAGCAGATGCTACAACGAGGATTGGTCACTCATGGATTGTTGGAGGGTAGCGTGAGAGTGGACCAAGTGTAGATAGTGATTGGGCATTTATGGTTTGTTGGAGGACAATGTGATAGTGCCCAAATTGGGTCTCAGTGTGCACGATATTCATCGAACTAGGTGGTTGCTAGAGTGGCAGTTGTTGAGCTCAAGGGTTGATGAACCAGAGGAGCGATTGAGCAGCCCTATACTTGTGTGTGGAGAAGGAATTCTACAACAAATGATGGGAAGTCCTCCTATCTCATGTTCATTGTATGAGATGAACATATTGCAGTGATAGGTGGTAGCCCTCTGTGCCCTATGTTGGTCTTCATTGGAGTGGTGCAGGAAGACCATAGTGGGTTGAAGACCCTGAGTAGCTAAGGAGCAGCAGTGGGAAAATTGAGAGTTGTTCACAAATGGAGTTGTGAACAACTCGACAAGAGTTTTTATGTGTTGTGTCCTTGATGGACTAAGGCACAACTAGTGAGAATATTGATAGAAAAGGCTTAGTGGCCAGATGGACTTGGAGTATTGATAGAGGCAGGAGTTGCAGATTGAGGGCCAAAGGACCAAGTAGGTACAAGGTACGATCGAGAGGAGCTGAGAGAGAGCGTTACATCAGCCAGATGGTCAGTGTATCTTGTATGGGCATATTGGTTGTCGATGGACTGACACCAAGCCCTATTTTTGTGTCTTGTATCAGTGGTTGTATGAGGGCCATTATCCCTGGTACAAGAGCCATAGACTATTGTATTATATGTTGATTAATATAACGAAGATTGGTTGAACAATGTAAAAAGTTTTCCATGTTTTTTGCACTAGTAGTTTTACCGTTGTTTATATTCCGCTGTGAAAATTAGTATAATTGTGATTCTTGGTTTGGTAGCGTCAGAGATTTAAGATTCTATCCCAAACACCAAGGTCGTGGAAAAAGAAAGTTTTTGCATGAACAACTTATCTTCCCATGTCACCTCTTCCATTGGTGGGTTTTCCCATTTGATGAGATACTTAGTAATTGCTCAATTTGTTAACTACTTAATCCTTAATTCCAGGATTATTTTTGGTTCTAGTATGATCTTCCCTTCTTCATTAATCTCTAGTAAAAGAGTTTGGACTAAAACCTTATAACTGATTACCTTCTTTAAGAAAGAAACATGGAAGGTTGGATGCACACGTGAAGATGGAGGAAATTCCAATTTGTAGGACATACTTTGATTGGTCCTCAACACCTTATAAAGGCCATAATACCTCACTGCTAATTTATTGTCTTTCTTTTGTTGCTTGAGGGAAATATGTCTATATGAGCGTAGTCTCACAAATACCCAATTCCCCACTTCAAATTCCCTTTCATTGTGATGTTGATCTGCTTATTGTTTCATCCTATTTCGTGATATAACCAAGTTTGTCTTCAATAATTTGAGAACCTGTTTTTATCACCCTATGTGTTCCTTCACTACTTGAGCCTTTACAATCCCTTTCAAGGGTGATGTGATAATTGTGGATGATACCCATAAATTTCCATAAATGGGGACATTTTTTATGAAGTATGGATGATCCAAATTCAAGAAGGGAGCAAATTGAAATTCAAAATTAAAATCACACATAGAAATATAGTGAAACTGAACTTCATTTAATAAATAGAAACACTGAAATTGTTTACATGCAAAATGAAAGAAAGCCAGCTCAAATGGTGGTAGCTCATATCTGAGAAGAGATGTCATGCCCATGTGTCTTCCTGAATTGTGTTATAATGAGGCTTGTATGCATTTTTATCACGAAGAAACAATGAGAAACCCTAAACATCCAAAACCCTAACCCTAGGAGTTGAAGCGTCAAAGGCTTATGGGCCTCGATGGGGTAAGTTGGAACATCAACTTACCGAGGTTGTAAATTTGACATACGGTCTCCTTTTGGTGTGCACAATAGCCATTTAGAAAAGTATATATGAGGAGAAAAAATTTCGATTGAAAATGTCAATCAAACACTCATACTTTTCCATTTCCCCATAAAATGTTGTTTAGGGCATTAGAATGGCTTCAGAATTTCAGGACTTGAAAACTGGAAAAATTAGGAAATTGGGAAATTGATTTGAAACTATGTTGTGAGCCTAGTGGAATATGTAGGTGGCCACCAATATCCACTTGGATAATTCCTCCCTGTTAGGAAGCAATGGTCCCCATTACATTGAGTGTCTCCATAGGATGGGCAAACTTATGTTGAACTTGGTCTCTAGTGAGCCACTTTCCTTGGTGCAGGATCTGATATGCTTTGAAAACCCAATATAGTTGGATCTTCTATTGGAAAGTGTTCTTAATATGTGTGTCCATGATCTAATCATTTGTGGCATGTTCAATGCAATTTGGGTTGAGCTCTATTGATGTCATTTGCTCTGCAACGTTTTATGTATCCAACAGTGGTGGAAAGTATGGTCAAAGGCAATCCACATTGAATATTGGGTGCAACCAAGGAATGAGGGGATACTTAGATCGAAAGAGTTGTCACCCACAACCTTGGTGATGGTGTAAGGTTCGTATGAAAGTGGTTGAAGCTCATGATGGGCTCCTATAAGGTGTTCCTTCTACAAATGCAACCAAACCTTGTTTCCCACTTGAAACTTATGCGACACTTGATGTTGATCATGATGTTGTTTGTACTTAGTATTTCCCTTGTGAAAAATATCATGACCTTGCTAGCGGATGTGTTGAATTCATTCAATAAACTTGGTGGCTTTTTCGGTTTTGGGTTGAACATGTGCAATTTTTTCCTGGGTAGTTGCAAGGGGTAGTGCGAGATCAATGGGACACAATAGTTGAAATATCAGGTCCACCTGAAAGATTTTGTGGCCAATTGGGCTATGGAGAGCTTAGTTGTAGTTGTATTGGACATAAGGGAGACTCTCATCCCGTGTTTTGTGGATTCTTGGAGTTGTACATCCGCAATATGTGCACAATCATCCTATTGATGACCTTTGTCTGGCCATTAGTATGGGGGTAGAAGGCATTCAACTTGGTGAGCTTGGTGTCGAACAATGACCAGAGGATCGACAAGAATGCACTTAGAAATATGTTATACTGATATGATATGATGATGTGTGAGATCCCAAAATGTACCCACACCCGTTCAAAGAAGAGTTTGGTAGTGGTTTTTGTTGTGATACTCTTCTTACAGATAGCTTGAATGGTCATTTTAGAAAGTATATCAATGACCATAAATACATAGTCATTACCATGCTTGGTAGAAGGAATGCAGATATATAGTCCATCAATATGGATTCCCAAGGTCATTATGGAGTAGGAAGAGGGGTGTATAGGCCTTCCTTCTTAATGGTTGGTTTGTTGATGGCACACACAATGCAGGAACTGATATACTATCTAACATCCTTTCAAGTTTTGGCCACTAAAAATACTTTTGCAGTACTACCACTATATTCTCCACACCAAAGTGCCTTGCAACCCGACCATAATGCACCTCCCAAATCAACTTGGTATGCTTGCTTGAAGGAATAAAAAGGCATCAAAATTAGTACAACATTCCATCATGAAGGTGGAATTCTGGAACTAGCTTTCCAGCCATCATCATGTTGTAGGTGGAAGTGAATTTCGAGTCATTTTCATATAACTGTGGCCATCCAAATGTCACGTGCCCACAAGAGTAAAGAAGTATGTTCAATGCCACAATTTGGTGCCAACTGAGGCATTATGTGATGTGATTGGTGCTACCCTTGTATTTAATGTTCAAATGGAATTATTGCATATATGCGGACCATATATGATGGTGATCATTCTACAACTTCCCCTGTGTCTGCATAAATTGAAGAGGTCAATAATCTGTATGGATGATTGTCTCCTTCTCCAGAATATAATGTTTCCAGTTTCAGAAAGCCTACAGAATAAAATACATTTCCCTATCATAGGTGGGGTATCTTTGAAGAATATCAAAGAGTACCTCATTACGATAGGCCCTTGGATGCCCTTGTTGAGTGAGGACTACACCAATATCATAGTTGGGGGCATATGTCTCAATTTCAAATGGTTGTTGTAGGTCTTCCAATGTGAGGAATGGTGTAGAAAAAAGGTGGTGTTTCAGTTCAATGAATTACTTATGTTGTGACTCAGACTAAAAAAAAATGATTTTTCTCCACCCTTGGTAACTTGACTTAAGGGCCAAGTGATATGAGAGAACTCCAACATGAATCTTTGATAGAAGTTAGCAAGGCCCAAGAAGTTGTGAAGCTCTGTTAGATTCATCGTGGTCGACATGGAAAATTTTAGGGGCGAATTTTTGCCCTTGGGCTAAATTAAGGGGTTTTATATTTTTATTGGACGAATATTTTGTATCATAGTACATTGTTACAAATCACCTCAAATTTATTTTATAAAAAAATTAGGTATGGAGGTTAGCCCACCTTATTTTAAGGGAGAGGGTAAAAAAAGTAAATTTAGCCCTTGAAATTAGGAGTTACAATCATCCATTTGCCCTCATTTTCAAGAAAAATGTATTTATGATAGTTATAAATAAAAATATAAATACAGTGGAGGTATGGTAAATAAATAAAAATACGAATAAACTAGAGGTATGGTAAATAAATAAAACCTCTTTTTATATTTAATCCATAACCCTCTTTCTATTTAAGAAGGCTCAAAAACAAGGTTTCATTTAAGTGAATCCTATGGGCCAAATACCATATTTATAAAAGAGGTATGGTAAATTAATAAAAATATAAATAAACGAGAGGTATGGTAAATAAATAAAACATTTTTTTATATTTACTCCATATGTCACCTTATATTTATGAACACGCAAGCGTGTAAATAAATAAAAATGTGAATAAAGTGGAGGTATGGTAAATAAATAAAACCTCTTTTTATACTTCAAAGGTATGGTAAATAAATAAAAATATAAATAAACTATAGGTATGGTAAATAAATAAAACCTCTTTCTATATTTAGTCCATAACCCTCTTTCTATTTAAGAAGGCTCAAAAAAGAGGTTTTATTTAATTGAATCCTGTGGGCCAAATACCATATTTATAAAAGATGTATGGTAAATTAATAAAAATATAAATAAACGAGAGATATGGTAAATAAATAAAACTTTTTATATTTACTCCATAAGCCACCTTATATTTACGAACACTCAAAAAATGTGTTATATTTAGGTGAAGCCTATGGGCCAAATTCCATGAGCCAAATTATTATTAATACCATGCAAAAAAACATTATTAATCCTAATATTAGTATTAATAAAAATAAAGATGGCACATGGTATTGACCCATGGTATTCACATGGAACGCAGCATATTTAAAGGGGGGAATTAAACTAGCATAGATCCATTTTTACTCTGGATCAAATATCGTGATATGCAAACTAACATAGAGTGAAAAAATATTTGATCCCTCTCGGGGCTTGGTAGATCAAGAGTAAAAATGGATCTTGTAATTTAATGTCACTTAAACATTTTAACTTGGTTAAAATAAAAAATAAAATAAAAATCAATTATTAATTTTATTAATTTTTATAAATTACTAATAGTAATTTTTAAGCTCCAGGTTTATGATAACCCATGGTATTGACCCATGGTAATACCATGGTATTCATGTGAGCATAGACTATTTAAAGGGGAAATTCTATCAGCTTAGATCCATCTTAATTCCGGGTCTACCAAGTGTTGGGAGGGATAAATAGATTTCATCCCTCTAAGAGTGGTAGATGTGGAGTTAAGATGGATATAGGTTGGTTTTTATGATAATGAAGATATTAAATAGACTTAGGAAATTATATTGTAAAAAAAATCTTAAGATGAATGGTTAAAGCTACATTTAGTCACTTCACAAAATTTAGTAAAAAATACCGATATCTCCATTAATATTGATTTTTCTGATTTAACAAAAAAAAATTCAAAACAATGAAATCTTAACTCTTTCCGCATCACCCTTGCAGAAGAGAGATAGTCGCTGCCCAGATTTCCCACCATTTTTCAAACATTCTCAATATGATATCTTCATGAAAAAGTTAAGGTACTAATCTTGGATTAGTTGTTTGAAAAATATGCTGGTTTGTACAACCTTTTATCTTCTCAGCTATTCTTAGTTTGTCGTAATGATCTGTAGGGGTTGGGTCATTGCACGATATTGTCCTAAAAGGCGGAGATTGTGCACCAAAAAGGAAATTAATCCACATGTTACAACGCTGTTAAAAATGGTACGAAGGTAGTGAATTATGCTAATAAGAAATTTAGATTGGGAGAGACGTAATTAAATTTTATTATTTAATTGAAGATTTCCAATTAAAATAATAATAAATCTACATTTATATATTTATATATTGATTGGAAGGCTTTTGACAATGGTCACTTCTTTCCATTAGATCCCCTTCAGGCCTTTGGGATACCTACTACTTCATTATATTATATAGTTGGGGCTTGCTACTTGTTGGCGTGTTGGGGTAAACAAACTTGATGTGTTTTTTTTTTTTTTTTATCTCACAGTTGGAGTCTATGGAATAAGAAAGAAATTTGATAGCTTGGCAAAAGTGGTAGAGAAAACATTAATCTCTCCTACCATGACAAACATGGCCACTAAAACTTGCAACATTGTTTGTAGGAAGTGAAAATTATGTTTCTTTTTTCCAAACATGTATGTTAGTATATTACAGTTTAATGAATATGTTTTATTATTATCATATATGGTTTCATACTTTAACAAAACATTCGCCAAGACTTTACAATGTTTTATTATCGAGTGAAAGATTTTCCAAGATCTTACAAGATTTTATAATTCAGTGAAAGATTCATCATGACTTTACAAGATAATATAATATGGTGAGAGATTGGCCAAAAATATATATATATACATATTATATTAGTGATAAAATCGCCCCCTATTTTTCCTATGTATCATGGGGATTTGCCCATTTATTATACATATAAATTTAGGGTGGTTCTTAAAATTTTCCCTAGTGGTTGACCAATCTCGAATGACTTAAGTCTTAGTTGGATCCACATGCACACCTTGCTCATCAATTATGTAACCTAGATATCGGACCTAGTCCATGCCAAAGGAGCATTTTTCTAGGTTAGCACATAGCTTGTGCTGCTACAGAGTTTGAAGGAATTGTTGAATATATTGTTAGTGCTCTGCCTAACTCTTGTTGAAAATGAGGATATCATCCAAATATACAACCATGAACAAGTTGGTGAAAGGCCACAAGATGTCATTCATTAGCCTCATAAAATTTGTAAGGGAATTCGTCAAGACAAAGGGCATGGCTAACCACTCAAAGAGACCCTCCTAAGACTTGAAGGTGGTCTTCCATACATATGTGAGTTCTACTGGAGCTTGGTGATAGCCAAACTTCAAATCAATATTGTTGAAGCACTTGGCCTCGTTGAGCTGGTCAATAAGGCCATCAGTCTATGGAATTGGGTATCTATTTCTGACTGTGATTTTGTTTAGAGCTCGATAATCAATGCAAAGTATCTAGGTCCCATCCTTCGTGATGCAAGAGCATCTAACTTAGGGTTGAATGTTTACTAAAGGGGTTAGTTTCTTAAGTTAGGATTTAATTATTTAATATATTTTCTTATAGTTTTTAGAGAGAATGAGAATTATTGCAAATAGGATAAAGTTTAAGAGTATTTTAAGTTAGGATTTAATTATTTAATATATTTTCTTATAGTTTTTAGAGAGAATGAGAATTATTGCAAATAGGATAAAGTTCAAGAGTATTTTAGAAGAGTTGAGAGATTTGAGGGTTAGTTATATCTTATCTAGAGATAAGGGATTAGATGCGATTTTTTATGGATCATAAGAGATACTATGGGAGTTTGTTTAGGATCTCGAACTTACTTTAGGTTTCGATCTACTTGTATAAATCTAGGTGAGCCCATGAAGCATGTAAGTAAGTTATGAGAAGAATGAGAGACCAAGCATGAGGCCAATGGCTCTCTTGTAAATATTTTATTTATTAATAAATTATTTCTGAGTTGTATGTGCATTGTATTGTGTGATTTTTTAGTTTTATTATGTGTGTTTATTAGTTTATAAGCCTCTATGGTCTGTTGCGTCATTTTTTGGTATCGGAGCACAAAAAATTGGTAAAAGTTGTGAGCAGCTATGAATATGATTGTTATTGTACGCCTGTGTCAATTCCTGTTTGACTTAAAGTAGATCTACATTGGAGTTTTGTGAAGACGTGAGACTTGTGTCAAAGTAGATCTACATTGGAGTTTTGTGAAGACGTGAGACTTGTGTCGCCCTAGAGACTTGCATTGTCTTGGAGATCTGCGTTTCTCTGGATAAAATCGCATTGAAGTTGAGAGCATTGTGATCGTGAAGCTATTAGTGGTAGTTGCTAAGTGTCTGGCGCGGACCGAGTTGTGGCGGGAGTGCTTTCTACCGTGCACCTATTAATAACGTGGAGTTAAAGCATTAAATCGAAGCCAGGATTGGTAATTGTTATGTTTAAAAAGCGTTTTGGCGTTGAAGTTAGTGTTGGAGTTGTGGAGTTGCATTGGTCAGGAACCTTGATAAATGTGAAGAGTGCAGTGCGTTAAAAAAAAAGGAGGCCGAGTTTAGATCCTTGAAGGGAGACAGAGATACCACAATCTCGTTTATCATTATTTCGTGAAGCAAGTTTTGGGCACGGTGAATTTGTGATTTACAACGCAACGCATGCACATTGGGCATGGCACCGTAACCAGGATGACCAGCCAGTGGTTGTCGATGAGGTTTCGATTAATAGCCAGATGGAGAGCTGCATACAACCTGTGCATTCGTTGACATTGTAATGTTGGAGCAAATGTGTTGAGAAGCGGCCTCGTTGGTCCATTGCAGTGTTGATTCGTTGAGCCACCATGGAGAAGTCCTGAGTAACAACGTGGAGCAGAATTATGTTGAATTTTGCGTGGAGTTTTATACGTGGAGTGGAAAATTTGCACGACATTTAACATATTAATGTGGGTGATTATTTTTTTATGGACCTTTGTGAAGTTTTTAAAACATTTGCATTGTTTTTATGGTGAAACGTGAGAAGTGAAGTAGAGTGAGAATGATAAATTCTCCTTTTTATTTCTTATTATGTTTTTTTAATACATGGGATAAATAAGAAAGAGAGACTTAGCGGAGGTGAGAGTATTAAAGTCAAATGGATGGTTTTTGGTTCAAATTAAATGCATGCTCAAAGGTGCCCACACACATCTATAAGGAACAAAGAAGTGAGTTGGAATTTTTAAATACTAAGTCAATGTTAGGCTCAAATGAGAGAATGAATTACCTTTAAAGTAGAATATTCATGTAATAGTGTCACTTTTGAAGTGGAATATTCATTTATAAAGTGGGATAATTAATATAAAAGTGTCGAGGTTTGAAGTAAAGGTTTATTCGTAATGAAGTCAAAAGAGTCTAGTAAGGTGTGTCAAGGCTACATTTAACTTAAATGTTTTGTTTTTTGAGAAATTTTATGATAAAATAAAGCTGAAGAGTTTATGTAATAAGTGGGTCAAGTAAGTTTGTCAAGTAGAAATGGTCAAAAATCTTTAGAATTAAAAGTATCTCGATGTAAAAGTTGAATCAAAAGTATATTGAAGTCATTGAATGTAATAAGTGCATGATCGGTAGAGCCCGACACCCAAAATCTGGTCAATATATTGTAACAGTGTGCAACAAAGAAAACAGAGTACAAAGGAGCGTATGCAAGGGAAAAAGCAGATGAAGATGACTATCGATAATCATTTGCAGAATTCAGAGAAAAGTCACAATGATGGCATAACAGTTGGCATACATGATGAAGCGTTTGAGAAAGATATCGATGAGTTGAAGGCACGACTTGATGTGTTGATGAAGCTGATAGAAAACCAGAAACATGGATGGACAATAAAGAGGACAACTATATGGCCAATCAAACAGTTAATTACAAGAAGACATAAGCACAAGTTGAAAGTTTTTTTAAGGGAAGAAGAAAAAATCCAAATAACAGAGACTAATGTTGTGTCAAGGTTACATTCAACTTAAATGTTGTTTTTTGAGAAACTTTATGATAAAATAAAGTTGAAGAGTTTATGTAATAAGTGGATCAAGTGAGTTTGTCAAGTCAAGTAGAAATGGTTAGAAATCCTTAGAATTAAAAGTATCTCGATGTAAAAGTTGAATCAAAAGTATATTGAAGTCATTGAATGTAATGAGTGCATGATCGGTAGAGCCTGACACCCAAATTCTGGTCAATGTATTGTAACAGTGTGCAACAAAGAAAAGAGAGTACAAAGGAGCGTATGCAAGGAAAAAAGCAAATGAAGATGACTATCAATAATCATTTGCAGAATTCAGAGAAAAGCCACAATGATGGCATAACAGTTGGCATACATGATGAAGAGTTTGAGAAAGATATCGATGAGTTGAAGGCACGACTTGATGTGTTGATGGAGCTGATAGAAAACCAGAAACATGGATGGATAATAAAGAGGACAACTATATGGTCAATCAAACAGTTAATTACAAGAAGACATAAGCACAAGTTGAAAGTTTTGTTAAGGGAAGAAGAAAAAATCCAGATAACAGAGACTAATGTATGCATTTGTGAACTAGAACAAGAACCAATGCCTAGTGAGGAAAATGATGATATTGAAATGAAATATGTTGATATGAATGTGGGTTCGATTCCCACATATGACGCCACAAACTATTTAGAAGATCAACATAAAAACTTGAGGACAGAATCATTTGTCGAGACTATAAAACCTTATGTTTTTAAATCTGACAATTGGTGTGTGGATGCAGTATGTGTTGCATATGATGGATAGGACATTAATTTTGTTCCATGCAAAGATGAAGACTAGTCTCTTGAAATTATTTTTGAAAGAGACCATAAAATGTTGATGAAATGTGAAGAAGAACTACAATTGCTAGAAAAGATGTTGATGCAACCTAAATCTAATCAAGTTGTGAATAAAGAAGAGAAATGTTCAAGAAGTGAAAATGTGGAGCATGAATGTAATCTGTAATTTAATAGTAAAGATGGTGAATTGATTTTCCAAACTAGTAACAAAAAATTTCAATCAAAAACTAAATTGGAGGATGGGATTGAAGAATTAAGGAAACTGATGGAAAAAACACTTAAACCAAGATATTTCAAGATGAGGCAGAAGGACAACAACAAGATGTATTTGACTGTTCGAGTATACATCAACAAAGGAGGAGGAGAACTACAACATAAATCTTGGAAGCTTGGAAGACAAAAAAAGACAACAACTGAATGACAACAATATGACAGAGCAATTGATCAACGACAGACTAAAGTTTGGGATCCAAGAGGAATTTAATCAGTTTATGAAGGCATATGGTCAGAAGACCATGAATTTTGATTACCTGGGAGTCTAATGCAGTCGCATCTAACCTAGGGTTGAATGTTTACTAAAGGTGTTAGTTTCCTAACTTAGGATTTAATTATTTAATGTATTTTCTTATCGTTTTAAGAGAGAATGAGAATTATTGTAAATAGGAGAAAGCTTGAGAGTATTTTGGAAGAGTTGAGAGATTTGAGGGTTAGTTATATCTTATCTAGAGATAAGGGAGTAGATGAGAGTTTTTATGGATCATGAGAGATACTGTGGGAGTTTGTTTAGGATCTAAAACCTACTTTGGGTTTAGATCCACTTGTATAAATCTAGGTGAGCCCATGAGGCATGTAAGTGTGTGTAAGTGAGTTAAGAGAGGAATGAGAGGCCAAGCATGAGGCCAGTGGCTCTCCTGTAAATATTTTACTTATTAATGAATTATTTTTGAGTTTTATGTGCATTGTATTGTGTGGTTTTCAATTTGATTATGTGTGTGTTTATTATTTTATAGACCCTCTATGGCCTGCTGCATCACTTCATTTGTACGAGTACAATTGGGCTCCCACAAGGTGAGTAATTGGTCGAATGTGCCCTTTCTGTAGCAGTTCCTGATTTTATTGCTTGATTTCCTTGTTTTCTAGAAAAAGTGGTGGTAGATTGACCCATTAGGTAGAGGTTTTTCGGGGGTCAGATCGATCGAATACTCGACCTGACAGTCCAAAGGTACCCCCATGGGTGAGGAGAACATGTCCAAGTACTCTTCCATAAGCTTATCCACTTTCTTCTACTGCGTGGAGGAGCCCTTTTTGGAGGCCATGAATGTGGCCGCGATCTCATGTTTACTTTGATAGAGAATTAGGAAGAAAACAAATTTTCCAATCTCAGAGATTATCTTACTACATTACTTAGTAGAGATCAAATAAATGGAAGTAGCCGGGCTACCTCTGGTATCCTGTATAGTTTTCTGCCAAGACTAATAATAACATTACGAGGTCTATACTCATTACAACATGGCGCTTCTGAAAGTATGGTTGGTCTAATAAAACATCACAAAATTCAAGGGGAGAAACATCACACAATGCCTCATTCATGAAAGGCTTGATGTTGGAGGGCATGCAACATTTTTTACTGACGTGGAGATCTCTCCCTTGGTGGAGCCACCCGATGGTGTATGGTTGTGGGTGTGGTGTTGTCATTAGGCCTATCTGCTTAACAACCTCTGCTATGTTGAGGTTCTTTTGACTCCCACTATCGAAAATGAAACACAACAGAATGCCCTTCACCCACATTTATGAGTGGAAGAGATGCTCAACTTCCTCAGGATCTTTGGGCTCATGCTACTTAACCTTGGTGGTGGAAACAATGATTTGGGTTCTACATCAATGATTTGTTACCCCTTGTTGAGTTTTGGCTCAAATTCAGAACCTGTGTTTGACTCTAAAGGTTTTAGTTTGGCCACCAGTGAATTCTTTGCGCAACATTTATTTGTGTTGTGAGTGGGGTTCTTGTGGAACTCACACCACTTTCATGTGTTCTTCTTTGTCTTCCCATTGCTATTCTTTTCTTGCGTCTTTGATGGGTTGTCCTAAGGTTTTCCACCATAGCTTTGTCCTTTGTTATATGGTTGGGGGATGCCCTTTCCCTGCTTTTGATTTCGATATCTAAAGTCTCACTTCTTCTATTTAAATTTTTCTTCTATTTTGACAACAAATCAGTATGTTGCACCAAGCGAGGAGATGTCTAGGAACTCCATTTCTACCTGGATGTCATTGTTCATACAACCACGGTACTTAAGCACCAGATGTCGCTCAAAGTTCTTGATACCCAATGATCCAAGTGGATATTGGTGGCCACCCACCTATTCCACTTGGACCCCCACCATTGTTTCTTTTTGTTTCCTTAATTGTAGCACAATTTACTATTTCTAGTAGTTTTTTGGGTCTTGAACTTCTAAAGCCGTTTTGAGGCCCTAAACGACCTTTTTTTTGGAAATTGAGAAAACCAATATTGTACTTTAGGGTTTGCAATTGAAAGTTGTAGTCCTCAAATATATATTTCTAATGAAGCATCGTACGCATCCAACGAAGATCATATTCCAAAGTTACAACTTCGAGAAGTTGATGTACCAATTTACCCGAACGGGGCCCACAAAATTTTGGCGATTCATCTCCCAGGGTTAGTTTTTTTGGATGTTTAGGGTTTTTCATTGTTTCTCAATAATAAATAGGCCTTTGAGCCTCATTGTAACATAGTTCATAAGGCATGTACTTGCCACATCTCTTCTCAGAGATAAGCTACCATTTCCTGAGCTAGTTTATTTCCATTCTGCATATAAACAGTTTTCAGTACTCTATTATTAATGAATTGAAGTTCTACTTTTGTTGTATCTCTGTGTTTCTGTTCATATCTATATTTCATTTCATTCCTTCATAAATCTGGATCACTCAACATCATGTGTAAGGTATAAAATATTTCCATGAACTCTGGCACTTCTTGATCCCTTTCCCATCGTAGTGTGGTCCATTTTATGTACTTGACTTCATAGATTCCAGCAAGGTAATATTGTTCCTTAACAACATCTCAGAAAGAGTCCCAAGAGGGGGAGACTAAAAATAGTGTGGATTCCTCCTTGCCCTTTTCTCACAGTATGTTTTCCACCAGTCCTTAACATGGGGGGGCAGCCTTAAGAAGTGCAAAAGTATTATTTTCTATATTGGAAAAATTATACCGAAAAATATACTTCTAATAGATTTAACCATTTACCTAGAGCATATGCATATATATGCAATTCAAATAAAGGAATATCAAAACTAACTTGTACCTTAAAGGGGGAAGTTCCCCCAAAGTGGCTACTAGATGAAGATGCATAGCCTATTGGTATCTGTCAACGGATATGGGAAAAATTATCCATCATTTCGTTCCTTTATTGCTCGAGGGATTCTTCGAGAAACAATTTTATAAGATGTCCTACTCCCTCATCTTTCTTTTCTTCCACCATGGGAGGCCATTGGGGTTGGCGAGGCCGATCTTGTAAGGGCTCAAGTGGTTCAAGTCTCAAGTCCTTATACCCCGACCTCATTGGGGACATGCACAAAAAACAGAGAGAGCATACAACTCTAATACCACTGATCTCAATTTAAGAAGGGAACAAAATGAAATATAGAATTAAAATCATACACAAAAACACAGTGAAACCAAACTTCATTTAATAAATAGAAATGTTGAAATTGATTACATGCAAAATGAAAGAAAACTAGATCAAATGGCGGTATCTTATCTCTGAGAAGAGATGTGACATCTATGTGCCTTCCTAAAATGTGTCACAATGAGGTTCATAGGCCTTTTTATCATGAAGAAATAATGAGAAACCCTAAACATCCAAAACCCTAACCCTAGGAGATGAAGCACCAAAGGTTTATGGACCTTGATGGGGTAAGCTGGAATGTCAACCTCTTGGGGTCGTAACTTTGGCATACGATCTCTGCTTGGTGAACAGAATAGCCCATTTAAAAGGCTTATCAGAGGATACCAACTTTCAAGTTCAAACATGAGTCTTTGACTCATGTTTACTTGTTTCCCCAAAAAACATCGTTTAGGGCCTCAAAATGGCTCCAAAAGTTTAGGATCTGAAAACTGTCAAAAGTAGAAAATTACCAAAATAGGAAACGGTGTTGAAAAATAAAAATATGACAGGAAGTTGTGTCGTGAGTCAAGTGGAATAGGTGGGTGGCCACCAATATCCACCTGGATCAATCAAAGATGTGTTTGTACCACCATTCTGCCAAGGGAAACCACTTGACCCATTGTGCTAGTTTATTAGATGTAAAACAATGTAGATATCCTTTCAAAAATTTATTCTCAATCTCAATTTTCTTATTGAATTGAGAATGGTAAGTTGAGTTGTGACAAAATAATGTACCTAAACAAGAAAATAATTTAGTCCAAAAATCTCTAGTGAAAATTGGATCTTTGTTACTTACAATAATCTTTGGTATTCTGTGTAGCTCAAAGTTCTTGATACCCAATTATCCAGGTGGATATTGGTGGCCACCCACCTATTCCACTTGGACCCCCACCATTGTTTCTTTCTGTTTCCTTAATTGTAGCACAATTTACTATTTCTGGTAGTTTTTTGGGTCTTGAACTTCTGAAGCCGTTTTGAGGCCCTAAACGACGCTTTTTTTGGAAAATGGGAAAACCAATATTGTATGGTAGGGGTTTGCAATCGAAAGTTGTAGTCCTCAAATATACATTTCTAATGAGGCATTGTATGCATCCAACGAAGATTGTATTCCAAAGTTACAACCTTGAGAAGTTGTTGTACCAATTTACCCCAACGGGGCCCACAAACTTTTGGCGCTCCATCTCCTAGGGTTAGTTTTTTTGGATGTTTAGGGGTTTTCATTGTTTCTCAATAATAAATAGGCCTTTAAGCCTCATTGTAACATAGTTCAAAAGGCTCCCGGATGCGGGTGTCTCATACGCGTAGCAGCCCAAAGGCTCGTCACATGGGCAAGTGTCAGCCCGGACGAGCCACGCAGTACCTGGCAGATGGTTTCTTAAGGGTGACGGCGGTCGATCCTCAGCGAAATTTAATTCCAGTCCTTTCAGTCTTAATGGTTCTCCTGCGAATTGGTGAGATGGCGCTACAAAGGCCAGAAACCTCTGTCATTTTCCCGCATTCCTTCATAGAGTTTGGGCACTCAGCGGCAGCACTGGAAAATCCTCTGGTTCTGTGGGGGACTGCGCAGGGACTTTCCTGCTCTTTGGCAAATTTGATAATGCAGCGCGAGCGTCTGAGAATGAGCAGCCATCGAGGAAGCTCAAGGGGTCGAGCTTCTGCTCAGAGGTCGGCAATTTCTCCCTCTTCCTCAGTTGAGGTCACTTCGGACCATCACCGCTCCTCGGGTCGGGCAGCAGGCCGTGGCAGGGCACCTGGGTATGGCGAAATCATGGAATGTGGTCACACAGCGCATCCCACTGTCAGGTATAGAATACCCTGCACTCTGGCAAATTCTACATTCATCGTCTCGGTTTCTGTTGAGCATTGTGGTAATTCTAGAGGTCAAGTGGAAGCACCGCAGAGAAACCCTCCTCCGGTTCAAGGGATTGTTCCCACAATTGATATGCAGGTGCCTACTATCGATCTGCAACGCCCAATCAAGGAAAGCTCTTCCCCAGACTCTCAGGCTGCCCTTGCGGGCCCAAGCGAAATGGCTCAGAGGATCCTGCTCTCTGATTCGGACGACCCCAAGCACTTCAGGGGCAAAGTGGAGGACGAGCCGCATACCACCGACGATGAATAATTCAACCCATAGTTCGCTCTCAGTGGCCGAGAAGGGAAAGCTTATCTCTGTTTTCAAAAGGCATGTAGTTTCCACATCTCTTCTCAGAGATAAGTTACCATTGCCTAAGCTAGTTTATTTCCATTCTGCATATAAACAATTTTCAGTACTCTATTATTAATGAATTGAAGTTCTACTTTTGTTGTATCTCTGTGTTTCTGTTCATATCTATATTTCATTTCATTCCTTCATAAATCTGGATCACTCAACATCATGTGTAAGGTATAAAAGATATTCATGAACTCTGGCACTTCTCGATCCCTTTCCCGTCGTAGTGTGGTCCATTTTATGTACTTGACTTCATAGATTCCAACAAGGTAATATTGTTCCTTAACAACATCTTAGAAAGAGTCCCAAGAGGGGGAGACTAAAAATAGTGTGGATTCCTCCTTGCCCTTTTCTCACAGTATGTTTTCCACCAGTCCTTGACATGTGGGGGCAGCATTAAGAAGTGCAAAAGTATTATTTTCTATATTGGAAAAATTATGGACTGGAAAATATGCTTCAATAGATTTAACCATTTACCTAGAGCATATGCATCTATATTGACTTCAAATAAAGGAATATCAAAACTAACTTGTACCTTAAAGGGGGAATTTCCCCCAAAGATGCATAGCCTATTGTTATCTGTCAATGGATCTGGGAAAAATTATCCATAATTTCATTCCTTTGTCACTCGAGGGATTCTTCGAGCAACAATTTTATAGGATGTCATACTCCCTCATCTTTCTTTTCTTCCACCCTGGGAGGCCATTGGGGTTGGTGAGGCCGATCTTGTAAGGGCTAAAGTGGTTCAAGTCTCAAGTCCTTATACCCTGACCTCATTGGGGACATGCACAAAAAAACAGAGAAAGAGCATACCACTTTGATACCACTGGTCTCAATTTAAGAAGGGAACAAACTGAAATATAGAATTAAAATCATACACAAAAACACAGTGAAACCAAACTTCATTTAATAAATAGAAATGTTGAAATTAATTACATGCAAAATGAAAGAAAACTAGCTCAAATGGTGGTAGCTTATCTCTGAGAAGAGATGTGACATCTACGTGCCTTCCTAAAATATGTCACAATGAGGTTCATAGGCCTTTTTATCATGAAGAAACAATTAGAAACCCTAAACATCCAAAACCCTGACCCTAGGAGATGAAGCACCAAAGGTTTATGGACTCTGATGGGGTAAGTTGGAACGTCAACTTCTCGAAATTCGTAACTTTGGCATACGATCTCTGCTTGGTGAACACGATACCCCGTTTAAAAGGCTTATCATAGGATAAAAACTTTCAAGTTCAAACATGAGTTAAAGACTCATGTTTGCTTGTTTTCCCAAAAAACGTCGTTTATGGCCTCAAAATGGCTCCAAAAGTTTAGGACCTAAAAACTGTCAAAAGTAGAAAACTACCAAAATAGGAAACGGTGTTGAAAAATAAAAATATGATAGGAAGTTGTGTTGTGATTCAAGTGGAATAGGTGGGTGGCCACCAATATCCACCTAGATCAATCAAAGGATTTGTTTGTACCACCATTCTGCCAAGGGAAACCACTTGACCCATTGTGCTAGTTTATTAGATGTAAAACAATGTAGATATCCTTTCAAAAATTTATTCTCAATCTCAATTTTCTTATTGAATTGAGAATGGTAAGTTGGGTTGTGAGAAAATAATGTACCTAAACAAGAAAATAATTTCTAGTGAAAATTGGATCTTTGTTACTTACAATAATCTTTGGTATAGCTTGTAGGTATAGGTGGCAACCCTTCGTGCCCTATGTTGGTCTTCATTGGAGCAGTGCGGCAAGACCATAGTGGGTTGAAGTCCCTGAGCAGTTGAGGAGAAACAGTGGGAAGATTGAGAGTTGTTCACAAATGGAGTTGTGAACAACTCGACAAGAGTTTCGATGTGTTGTTCCCTTGATGGACTAAGGCACAACTAGTGAGCATATTGATAGCAAAGGCTTAGTGGCCAGATGGACTTGGAGTATTGATAGAGGCAGGAGTTGCAGATCGAGGGCCGAAGGACCGGGAAGGTAGAGGGTATGATCGAGAGGAGCTAAGAGAGCGCGCTACATCAACCAGATGGTCAATGTATCTTGTATGGGCATATTGGTTGTCGATGGGCTGACACTAATTCCTAGTTTTGTGTCTTGTATCAGTGGATGTATGAGGGCCATTATCCCTGGTACAAGAGCCATAGACTATTGTATCATATGTTGATTAATATAACGAAGTTTGGTTGAACAATGTAAAAAGTTTTCCATGTTTTGTGCACTAGTAGTTTTACTGTTGTTTTTATTTCATTGTGCAAATTAGTATCATTGTGGTTCTTGGTTTGGTAGCGTCAGAGATTTAAGATTCTATCCCAGACACCAAGGTCGTGGAAGTTTTTTTTTTTTGCATGAACAACTTATCTTCCCATGTCACCTCTTCCATTGGTGGGTTTTCCCATTTGATGAGATACTTAGTAATTTCTCAATTTGTTAACTACTTAATCCTTAATTCCAAGATTATTTTTGGTTCTAGTATGATCTTCCCTTCTTCATCAATCTCTAGTAAAAGAGTTTGGACTAAAACCTTATAACTGATTACCTTCTTTAAGAAAGAAACATGTAAGGTTGGATGCACACGTGAAGATGGAGGCAATTCCAATTTGTAGGACGTACTTTGATTCCTCCTCAACACCTTATAGAGGCCATAATACCTCACTGCTAATTTATTGTATTTCTTTTGTTGCTTGAGGGACATATGTCTATACAGGCGTAGTCTCACAAATACCCAATTCCCCACTTCAAATTCCCTTTCATTGTGATGATGATCTACTTATTATTTCATCCTATTTTGTGTGATAACAAAATTTGTATTCAATAATTTGAGAACTTGTTTTTATCACCCTATGTGTTCCTTCACTACTTGAGCCTTTACAATCCCTTTCAAGGGTGATGTGATAATTGTGGATGATACCCATAAATTTCCATAAATGGGGACAATTTTTTTATGAAGTATGGATGATCCAAATTCAAGAAGGGAACAAATTGAAATTCAAAATTAAAATCACACATAGAAATATAGTGAAACTTAACTTCATTTAATAAATAGAAACACCGAAATTGTTTACATGCAAAATGAAAGAAAACCAACTCAAATGGTGGTAGCTTATCTCTAAGAATAGATGTGATGGCCATGTGCCTTCCTGAATTGTGTTATAATGAGGCTTAGATGCCTTTTTATAATGAAGAAACAATGAGCAACCCTAAACATCGAAAACCCTAACCCTAGGAGTTGCAGTGTCAAAGGCTTATGGGCCTCGATGGGATAAGTTGGAACATCAACTTACCGGGGTTCTAAATTTGACATATGGTATCCTTTTGGTGTGCACAATAGCCAATTATAAAAGTATATATGAGGAGAACAAATTTTGATTGAAAATGTCAATCAAACACTCATATTTATCCATTTCCCCATAAAATGTTGTTTAGGGCCTCAGAATGGCTCCGGAATTTCAGGACCGAAAAACTGGCAAAAATAGGAAATTGTGCTGAAAAATAGGAAATTGATTTGAAACTATGTTGTGAGCCTAGTGGAATGTGTAGGTGGCTACCAATATCCACTTGGATAATTCCTCCCTATTAAGAAGCAATGGTCCCCATTACATTGAGTTTCTACATGGGATGGGAAAACTTATGTTGAACTTCGTCCCTAGTGAGCCACTTTCCTTGGTGCAAGATCTGATATGCTTTGAAAACCCAATATAGTTGGATCTTCTATTGGAAAGTGTTCTTAATATGTGTGTCCATGATCCGATCAGTTGTGGCATGTTCAATGCAATTTGGGTTGAGATTTATTGGTGTCATGTTGGCATTATGATGTATGTGTTGTACTTGATGGAAACCCACTTGTAGCAGAACAAATCTCTTTCATATGGTAACTAGATGAATCTACAAAAGAGATATCAGATGTGACAGAATGCATGATAGGAGTGTTTACAAATGTGATGAAATGCAGGGCAACTTCAAGGAATCAGTTCAGAAAGCAACTCACTCAGATGACAGATCATAGTATTGTAGGTTAACAGCACAGAGTTACAAATCAGACTACACAAAATGAAGAAAGAGAGGTATACGCAGGTTCACCATTGACCAAACTGCGTATACATGCGGGTTCACTGTATACAAGTCGCATATACATACACACACACTTTCACAAAAGGAAAAGCGTGTATACCTTGGAAAACTAAATGTTTGGTCCGAAGTATTTGGTCCATGGTATTTTGATCCATGGCATTGGTCCAAGGTATTGGGTCTGAGATATTGACCCCAGTTATTTGGTCCATGATTGTTCCTAAGTGGTTTTGGACCATGGTATTGAGAAAGGCCTAAAACTATAAAAGGAGGAGAAGATCATTAGGCCAAGGTGTGCAAGTATCGACTATCTGATATAGTGTGGGATCTAATATGCAGGTTATTGGCTTATGGTGTTGTGCGGGATCTGAACCGAGGAAGAACCTTAGCGCTTGATGAAGGATAAGATCTAATGATGCATCAAGATCTTAAGGCTTGAAGTGAATTATATTTATGTGGCTTGATCATGTATTTGAATAACTGGCGCATGTTGTAGTCTGTAAATATGATGATCTGGGTATGATTGAAGTCTGGAACAGTTATTATGTTTAAATCATCTTTTACAGATTTGTACGTAGGTTCACTTCAGAAAAGGAGCGTATACACTTTGGTTCTACATATCAAAACAGTGTATACATCATAAATTTGATTTGCAAATCTATACATTGGTTCCCTTTGAGGAAAGCGCGTATGCACGCAAGTTCGACACATGGAAATAGCGTATACCTTATAAAATATGTTTTAGTTTCTTTTGTTTGTTGTGCAGTGTTCTAGGTTATTGCTTGGGTTTTGGTTACTGTATTCTGGTGACAGCATTCTGAATGATTAGAGTGATTGATTGATTCGGTTGTGGTTGGTTCAAAAAAGGAGATTGGTTGATGCAGATATATTTGATGATTGAATGATGTTGTTGATGGATCCAGTCTGAAAATTTATGAAACGTGGTCCCTGGAAGAAAAGAGATGGTTGTAGCCTTCTGTAGGTCGGCACCTACATACTAGTAAACATATCAGCTAGTACAAGAGCTAGGGGGTTGTAGCTCCCTCCCAGTAGAATTTAGAGAACGAGAGAAGGTTGTAGCCTTCTGCAGGTAGAAGCCTGCGTACTAGTATAAGAATGCACCAGTACAAAAAGTGTAAACAGAATTCTCTTATTAAAAGAAGACAGAGACGATTGCAGCAGGTGGTTTTCACCCACATTGGGTTTCCACCTTATATCTTAGTGTTCATGTGTGTTTCTTATGTGTGATGATCTGTTCTGTTTTACTGCACCTGGTTACTGTTTATATGGTTCTGATGCACTGATTAAAGATCAATATATGATGAATTAACTGAATCATAAGTTTGTTGGATATACGCTAGTTGCTCTAAACACAGTTACGTGTACACGCGAGTTCCATTAACTGAAGTAGCGTATATAAATCTAATTATGGAAATGAAAAATTATTAGTTTGATAATACTGATTCACCCCCCTCTCAGTATTATTTCCAAAAATTGGTATCAGAGGAGGTCCTTCAGAAGAAGCTTGATCGCTTGAAGGAAGATCCATCATCATGAGTAATCAAGAAAGCGGGGGATCCATCAGACCGCCAATCTTTGATGGGAGCAACTTTGTTTATTGGAAGGTAAGAACCACAACCTATCTTCAATCTCTTGGAACAGATGTCTGGGAAATCGTGGAAGGAGGATATACATTTCCATTAGCAATTCCTACAGATACAGCAGGTAAAAAGCAATATGAAACCAATGCCAAGGTTGTCAATACATTATTGGGAAGTCTGTCACAATCAGAGTTTGTCAAAGTTATGCAGCTCAAATTAGCAAAAGAAATATGGGACAAAATTGTTCTAAGCTACGAAGGAGACTTTCAGGTAAAACGTGCTAAATTGCAAACTCTCAGAATTCAATATGAAAATCTCAAGATGCACAATGATGAAAGTGTAGCTAGTTACTTCTTACATATAGATGAGATTGTCAATTGCATGAATAATTTGGGTGAATAGATAAAGGAAGTTACCTTAGTTGAAAAAGTTTTAAGATCCTTATCTACTAAATTTGAATCAAAAGTATCTGCCATAGAAGAAAAGCAGGATCTACAGACTATTACTATGACACAACTTCACGGAATCTTAACTGCCTTTGAGATGAGAAAAGGAGGTCCATCAGATATGAGAGAAGTCGCATTTAAAGCTTCAGCAAAAGGAAAATAAGAACTCAATGAATCAGGACATATTTCAGAAGAAGAAGAGGAAGCGAACTTTGTCAAGAATCTTCAACGAGGTTCCGGTAGATTCAGAGGTAAACTACCTTTCAAATGTTTTGCCTATGGTAGAGTCGGTCATTATGCTACCAAATGTCCTCATAAAGATAAATATGATAAAGGGAAGGAAACTGCAAAATGGAATAGAAAACAAAGTGTAAGTAAAAAGAGCTACTATACTCATGAAGATAGCAATGGTTTATCAAATAGTGATGAAGATGAAAATAGTAATGACTATAGACTTCTGATGGCTTATGAAGATGATGATTTTTTGGATGCTTTAGATGAAGATGACCTTTATGAAGAAATCTCTAAACTCAAAATCTATTTAGAAGAAAAGAATATGATTATAGATACCTTGACATTCCAACTTGCTAAAAGAGAAAAACACAATGAAAAGCTAGAATGTGAAATTGTGGGTCTAAGAAAGGATCTTGAGAAAACAAAAGCTCTCAATCTTAGATTTGCTAAAGCATCATAAACTTTAAATGAAATTATCAAAGTGCAATTCTCTCCTCTGATAAAGACAGGTCTTGGATACACTGAAGAAACATCTCAATCACAGAAGTTGTCAACCTCCACTAAAAGCTATCGTGATGCAGCAAAGAGCAGTGAACAGTTCGACAATCGTCAGCAAAGGCATAAAGCAGATCACCAGGTGAATCAGGCTCAATTTACTTCAAGGATGAACAGAAGCCACAATCAACCTTAGGTAAATCATACTCAATTTGCTTCAAAGAATATCAATCAATAGGTCAATAGGAGGAACTTCAACTACAATCAACAGGTCAGTAGATTCGATAATCGCAAGAACTTCTTTAATGGTCAATGTTTCTCATGTCATAATTTTGGACACAAAGCTGCTCAATGTGTTGCTTACAAAAATATCATGACTAGAGAAGCACGAAATCAAAGGAATGTGACAGGGATCAAGAAAAGTTCCTATAATAACTTTTCTCTTCTTGAAAATGAAATAGAATGCTCAATCTGTAACAACTTTGGCCATGAAGAATCTGAATGCAGGAGTAAATTTCGACAAATATCTCAAAAAGAGAAAACTCCATTAAATCCCAAAATATGGAGAAAGAAAGAACCACAAACAGAAAGATGTGGTATAGCCTTGTATGCAGAAGGACAAGAAAACCAGTGGTACATCAATAGTGGATGCTCAAAACACATGATAGGTGACAGAGAAAAACTACACTCATATAATGCCTTAGAAAAGGAAAAGAGTGTCTCATTTGGAAACGACACTCCTACTGTCATAAAAGGTAAAGGCTCTGTTTTCTTGAAAGAAAAGGTTAAAGCTGGGAATGTTATGTATGTTGATGGCTTAAAGCATAATCTGTTGAGTGTGAGTCAAATGTGTGATCAAGGAAATGAAGTAGTGTTTCGATCAAATGGATGTGTTGTTCGTGAGCTTGATACAGGAGAAACCGTGATTAAAGGGACAAGAACTCCAAACAACCTATACATACTCAAGGGAGGACAACAACAGTGCTATCTAAGCAAAAATGATGAAAACTGGCTATGGCACAGAAGATTGGGACATCTAAGCTTTTCTCAAATAATAAAAGCATGCAGATTCCAGGCTGTTTGTGATCTTCCAAATATCAACATTCCTGAAAATACTATATGCAAATCATGTCAATACGGTAAGCAAACTAGATCTCAATTCATCGGAAAGGAAGGGCCAGCTAGTAAGCCTCTGAACTTGTTCATACTGATTTATGTGGTCCATCAAGGAAAAAGTCACCTCGTGGAGAAGAATACTTTATATTGTTCATTGATGATTTTTCCAGAATGTGTTGGATAGGTCTTCTAAAGCATAAATATGAAGCATTTGAAAAGTTCAAAGCCTTCAAAGCTTTGGTTGAAAATGAATTAGATCGCAAAATCAAATGCCTCAAATCTAATCGAGGAGGGGATTTTACCTCAGACGAATTATTTGACTTTTGTGAACAACATGGAATAAAAAGGCAATTCTCCACCGCAAGGACTCCTCAACAAAATGGAGTGGTAGAAAGGATGAACAGAACTGTTCAAAAAATGGCTCGTGCTATGCTAGATGAATATGTAACTCCTGCAACCTTCTGGGGTGAAGCTGCATTCGCTGCCATCACTATTCTCAATCAAGCAAATGTTCGGGTAAACAACACTCAAACTCCACATGAACTTTGGTATGGTAAGACTCCTACTGTAAAATACTTCAATTTTTTTGGAAGAAAATGTTACATCAAAAGGACTGATGAAAAACTTGGTAAGTTTGAACCCAAAGCAGATGAAGGTATTCTTCTTGGCTACTCTTCCCGAAGTAAAGGATATAAATGTTACAACAAAAGACTTGGGAAAATTATTGAAAGTATTGATGTTGTGGTTGATGAAGCATGCAAAAATCCAAAATAGATAAAAACCGAAGATTATGACAATGAAGAAGATGAGGATCATCTTCCCACATCAAATCACACTGATTCTGAAGAAGAAACCAATGAAGCACCAGAAGAAGAGATAACGTTAGAAGAAAAGACTTCGTCTAGGTGTGTTCAGAAAAATTATCCAGAAGCTCAAATCTTAGGAGAAAAAGGGGCAGGTGTGCAGACTAGAAGAACCATTGCCGAAGCTTCAAGCTATCGAGCATTACTATCTTCCACTAAACCTAAGAAAGTAAATGAAGCATGCAGAGATGAATGTTGGGTCAAGGCCATGAATGAAGAACTTGAGCAAATTGAAAAGAATAATACTTGGGAATTACTTCCTAGACCTCATGATAAGAATGTCATAGGAACTAAATGGATATTCAAAAACAAGCTGAACGAAAATGGAGAAGTTATTAGAAACAAGGCCAGACTTGTTTGTAAAGGATATGCTCAACAAGAAGGTATAGACTTTGAAGAAACTTTTTCACTTGTTGCTAGACTTGAAGCCATCAGAATGTTTCTTGCTCTTTCTAGTTTTCAGAAATTCAAAGTATACCAAATGGATGTAAAATCTGCCTTTCTTAATGGAGACTTAGAAGAAGAAGTCTATATTGAAAAACCAGAAGGATTCATTCTTGGAAATGATGCAAAACTTGTATGCAAACTCAGGAAAGCTCTCTATGGTCTAAAACAGGCTCCAAGGGCATGGTATTACCGTCTTGACAAATATCTCCACCAACAGGGTTTTTCAAAGGGGTTAGCAGATAGCAATCTATATACAAAGATGGACACTGATAAATTGCTAATAATTGTTGTGTATGTTGATGATATCATTTTTGGTAGCAATGAAGAATCCATGAGTTAGAATTTTGCTTCAGTAATGCAGTAAGAATTTGAAATGTTCTTGCTTGGTGAGCTTACCTACTTTTTTGGTCTACAAGTTCAGCAAAATAAAGATGGTATTTTTCTCTCACAAACCAAATATCTCAAACAGATCCTAAGAAAATATGGCATGGAAGATTCTAAACCAGTATGTACTCCAATGGTAACAAGATGTAGTCTCAGCTCAAATGATGAATCAGCAGCAGTACATCAACCAACTTACAGATCCATGATTGGCAGCCTGCTTTATCTAACAGGTTCCCGACTGGACATCATGCATGCAGTAGGAATAGTGGAAGATTCCAAGCAAATCCAAAGGAATCTCACCTTCAGACAGTCAAAAGGATCTTCAAATATCTTCAAGGAACACAGAACTTCGGTTTATGGTATCCTAGAGATACAGATCTTACTCTTCATGCATACACAGATGCAGATTGAGCAGGAAGTGTTGATGATAGAAAAATCACTAGTGGTGGTGCATTCTATATGGGTTCTAGGTTGGTGTCTTGGTTCAGCAAGAAACAAATTTCAATTGCATTATCTACAGCTGAAGCAGAATACATGGCTGCTGCATCTTGTTGCACACAATTACTTTGGATGATGCAAACCTTGTAAGATATTCAGATCACATGTACTCCACCCATCTCCATTTTGTGTGATAATGTAAGTGCCATCAGTATTTCAAAGAATCTAGTCATGCACTCCAAGACCAATCACATACCCATCAAATATCATTTCCTACATGAACAAGTGCTTGAACAAAAAGTCAAATTGGAGTATGTTCCCTCCAAAGAACAAGTTGTTGATATATTCACTAAACCATTGCCCAGAGAGACATTTGAATATCTCAGACAAAAGCTGGGAGTATTTTCTGCATCATCCTGCTGTTAAATCCTATTTTTCAGAAAAAGGTGGTTATACACGAGTTTCATGAAGTGTAGTCATGTACATACGCGAGTTTCTAAGGACACAGTCGCGTATATGTTGGTTTGAAGAAAAACAGTGGGCTAGACTCAAGAAAAACGGGCTCTGCTATGGATCTTTCAATTATCTGCTCTATTTGATGATGATTTCAATCTATTGGTTAAGGGGGAGAACATGGTTGATGATATTTTGGAAACTATTGATGGACATATACAGGTTGCTGGTCTGGATGTTGTATGTTGATGCTGGTGCTGGTTGTTGACAAATGTTGTTGATGATAGTTGCTGATGACTATCATGGTCTTGTTTAAGACATTTGGTCTCTGTTATATATGTCATGTATATCTTTTACTGTAACGGTCATGAAAAGACCTAATTTGTAACCCCACTATGCATGGGATGAATGATGTAATGTTTCTTGACTTGTATAAACAATTGATATATCCCCACTTGGTTGGGTGGATGAGTCAAATTTGGTATATCCCCACTTGGTTGGGAGATGGATGCATGTATGAGTCATTGGTGATAGGAAGGTCATTTGTGATGTATGTATAGAGTCATGTTCTTCTTTTAGAACATCTTTTTGCAAACATTGCTTATGTTCAGCGGGAGCATGGACTCGATCATGGGAGCTCAATCAACACTTCAGCATGTCAGAGAATTCAACATGCACTTAGGGGGAACATGCACTTAGGGGGAGCATGACCCTTTGCCCTTGATGTCAAAGGGGGAGAGTGACTTGGTGTGGTTGTTGCCATCAAGTCCAAAGGGGGAGATTGTTGGCATTATGATGTATGTGTTGTACTTGATGGCAACCCACTTGCAGTAGAACAAATCTCTTGCATATGGTAACTAGATGAATCTACAGAAGAGATATCAGATGTGACAGAATGCATGACAGGAGTGTTTACAAATGTGATGAAATGCAGGGCAGCTTCAAGGAATCAGTTCAGAAAGCAACTCACTCAGATGACAGATCACAGTACTGCAGGTTAATAGCACAAAGTTACAGATCAGACTACACAAAATGAAGAAAGAGAGGTATACGCAGGTTCACCATTGACCAAACTGCGTATACACGCGGGTTCACTGTATACAAGTCGTGTATACGCACTTCCACAAAAGGAAAAGCGCGTATACCTTGGAAAACTAAATGTTTGGTCCGAAGTATTTGGTCCATGGTATTTTGATCCATGGTATTGGTCCAAGGTATTGGGTCCGAGGTATTGACCCCAGGTATTTGGTCCATGGTATTGGTCCTAAGTGGTTTTGGACCATGGTATTGAGAAAGGCCTAAAACTATAAAAGGAGGAGAAGATCATTAGGCCAAGGTGTGCAAGTATCGAATATCTGATATAGTGTGAGATCTAATATGCAGGTTATTGGCTTATGGTGTTGTGCTGGATCTGAACCGAAGAAGAACCTTAGCACTTGATGAAGGATAAGATCTAATGATGCATCAAGATCTTAAGGCTTGAAGTGAATTATATTTATGTGGTTTGATCATGTATTTGAATAACTGGCGCATGTTGTAGTCTGTAAATATGATGATCTGGGTATGATTGAAGTCTGGAACAGTTGTTATGTTTAAATCATCTTTTACAGATCTGTACGCAGGTTCACTTCAGAAAAGGAGCGTATACACGCTGGTTCTGCATATCAAAACAACGTATACATCATAAATTTGATTTGCAGATCTGTACGCTGGTTCACTTTGAGGAAAGCGCATATGCATGCAGGTTCAACACATGGAAGTAGCGTATACCTTATAAAATATGTTTTAGTTGCTTCTGTTTGCTGTTGCAGTGTTCTGGGTTATTGCTTGGGTTCTGGTTACTGTATTCTGGTGACAGCATTCTGAATGATCAGAGTGATTGATTGATTCGGTTGTGGTTGGTTCAAAAAGGAGATTGGTTGATGCAGATATATTTGATGATTGAATGATGTTGTTGATGGATCCAGTCTGAAAATTTATGAAACGTGGTCCCTGGAAGAAAAGAGAAGGTTGTAGCCTTCTGTAGGTCGGCACCTACGTACTAGTAAACATATCAGCTAGTACAAGAGCTAGGGGGTTGTAGCTCCCTTCCAGTAGAAGCTAGAGAACGAGAGAAGGTTGTAGCCTTCTGCAGGTAGAAGCCTGCGTACTGGTATAAGACTGCACCAGTACAAAATTGTAAACAAAATTCTCTTATTAAAAGAAGACAGAGACGATTGCAGCAGGTGGTTTTCACCCACATTGGGTTTCCACCTTATATCTTGGTGTTCATGTGTGTTTCTTATGTGTGATGATCTGTTCTATTTTACTGCACCTGGTTACTGTTTATATGGTTCTGATGCATTGATTAAAGATCAATATATGATGAATTAATTGAATCATAAGTTTGTTGGATATATGCTAGTTTCTCTAAACATAGTTGCGTGTACACGCGAGTTCCATTAACTGAAGTGGCATATATAAATCTAATTATGGAAATGAAAAATTAATAGTTTGATAATACTGATTCACCCCCCCTCTCAGTATTATTTCCAACATGTCATTTGCTCTGCAACATTTGATGTATCCAACAATGGTGGAAAGTATGATCAAAGATAGTCAACATTGAATATTGGGTGCAACCAAGGAATGAGGGGATACTTAGATCAAAAGAGTTGTCACCCACAACCTTGGTGATGGTGTAAGGTTCATATCAAAGTGGTTGAAGCTTATGATGGGATCCTACAAGGTGTTCCTTCTACAATGCAACCAAACCTTGTTTCCCACTTGAAACTTATGCGACACTTGATGTTGATCATGACATTGTTTGTACTTAGTATTTCCTTTGTGAAAAATATCATGACCTTGCTAGCGGATGTGTTGAATTCATTCAATAAACTTGGTGGCTTTGTCGGTTTCGGGTTGAACATGTGCAAATTTTTCCTAGGTAGTTGCAAGGGGTAGTGCGAGATCAATGGGATACAATAGTTGAAATATCAGGTCCACCTAAAAGGGGTTGTGGTCAATTGAGCTATGGAGAGCTCAGTTGTAGTTGTATTGGACATAAGGGAGACTCTCATCTCATGTTTTGTGGATTCTTGGAGTTGTACATCCGCAATATGTGAACGGTCATCCTATTGATGACCTTTGTCTAGCCATTAGTATGGGGGTGGAAGGCATTCGACTTGGTGAGCTTGGTGTCCAACAATGACCAGAGGATCGACAAGAATGCACTTAGGAATATGCTATACTGATATGATATGATGATGTGCGAGATCCCAAAATGTACCCACACCCGTTCAAAAAAGAGTTTGGTAGTGGTTTTTGTTGTGATACTCTTCTTGCAGATAGCCTGAATCGCCATCTTAGAAAAATATCAATGACCATAAATGCATAATCATTACCATGCTTGGTAAAAGGAATGTCAGACATATAGTCCATCGATATGGATTCCCAAGGTCGTTCTGGAGTAGGAAGATGGGTGTATAGGCCTTCCTTCTTAATGGTTGGTTTGGTGATGGCACATAAAATGCAGGAACTGATATACTATCTAACATCCTGTCAAGTTTTGGCCACTAAAAATACTTTTGCAGTACTACCACTATATTCTCCACACCAAAGTGTCCTGCAACCCGACAATAATGCACCTCCCAAATCATCTTGGCATGCTTGCTTGAAGGAACACAAAGGTGTCACAAGTAGCACAACATTCCATCATGAAGATGGAATTCTGGAACTAGCTTTCCAGCCATCAACATGTTGTAGGTGGAAGTGAATTTCGAGTCATTTTCATATGATTGTGGCCATCCAGATGTCTCGTGCCCACAAGAGTAAAGAACTATGTTCAATGCCACAATTTGGGGCCGATTGAGGCATTTTGTGATGTGATTGGTGCTACCCTTCTTGTATTTAATTTTCAAATGGAATTATTGCATATATGTGGACCATATATGATGGTGATCATTCTGCAACTTTCCCTATGTCTGCATAGATTGAAGAGGTCAATAATCTATGTGGATGATTGTCTCCTTCCCCAGAATATAATGTTTCCATTATCGGAATGCATACAGAATGAAATACATTTCCTTATCATATATGGGGTATCTTCGGAGAATATCAAAGAGCATAAATTGAAGAGGTCAGTAATTTGTGTGGATGATTGTCTCCTTCCCCAGAATATAATGTTTCCGTTGTCGGAAATCCTACAGAATAAAATACATTTCCTTATCATATATGGGGTGTCTTCGGAGAATATCAAAGAGTACTTCATCATGATAGGCCATTGGATGCACTTGTTGAGTGAGGACTACACCAATATCATAGTTGGGGGCATATGTCTCAATTTCAAATGGTTGTTGCAGGTCTTCCAATGTGAGGAATGGTGTAGAGAAAAGGTGGCGTTTCAGTTCAATGAATTACATATGTTGTGACTCAGACTAGAAAAAATGATTTTTCTCCACCATTGGTAACTTGACTTAAGGGCCAAGTGATATGAGATAAATCCAACATGAATCTCCAATAGAAATTAGCAAGCTCTAAGAAGTTGTGAAGCTCTGTTAGATTCGTCGTGGTCGACCAATCTCGAATGACTTAAATCTTAGTTGGATCCACATGCACACCTTGCTCATCGATTATGTAACCCAGATATCGGACCTAGTCCATGCCAAAGGAGCATTTCTCTAGGTTAGCACATAGCTTGTGCTGTAGAAGAGTTTGAAGGAATTGTCAAATATATACTCTTGTTGAAAATGAGGATATCATCCAAATATACAACCATGAACAAGTTGGTGAAAGGCCACAAGATGTCATTCATTAGCCTCACAAAAGTTGTAAGGGCATTCGTCAAGACGAAGGGCATGACTAACCACTCAAAGAGACCCTCCTTTGACTTGAAGGTGGTCTTCCATACATATGTGGGTTCTAATGGAACTTGGTGATAGCCAAACTTCAAATCAATATTGTTGAAGTACTTGGCCTTGTTGAGCTGGTCAAGAAGGCCATCAATCTATGGAATTGGGTATCTATTTCTTACTATGATTTTGTTTAGAGCTTGATAATCAATGCAAAGTATCTAGGTCCCATCCTTCGTGATGCAGGAGCATCTAACCTAGGGTTGAATGTTTACTAAAGGAGTTAGTTTCTTAAGTTAGGATTTAATTATTTAATGTATTTTCCTATAGTTTTCAGAGAGAATGAGAATTATTGCAAATATGATAAAGTTTCGAGAGTATTTTGGAAGAGTTGAGAGATTTGAGGGTTAGTTATATGTTATCTAGAGATAAGGGATTATATGAGAGTTTTTATGAATCGTGAGAGATACTTTGGGAGTTTGTTTAGAATCTAGAACCTACTTTGGGTTTAGATCCACTTGTATAAATCTAGGTGAGACCATAAGGCATCTATAAGGCATATAAGTGTGTTTAAGTGAGTTAGGAGAGAATGAGAGGCCAAACATGAAGCCAATGGCTCTCATGTAAATATTTTATTTATTAATGCATTATTTTTTAGGTTTATGTGCATTGTGTTGTGTGATTTTTTAGTTTTATTATGTGTTTGTTTATTAATTTATAAGCCTCTAAGGTCTGTTGCGTCATTTTGGTATTGGAGCACAGAAAATTGGTAAAGGTTGTGAGCAGCTATGTATACGATTGTTATTGTACGCTTGTGTCAATTCCTGTTTGACTTAAAGTAGATCTACATTGGAGTTTTGTGAAGACATGAGACTTGCGTTGCCTTAGAGACTTGCATTGTCTTGGAGATATGCGTTTCTCCTGATAAAATCGCAGATCTACATTGGAGTTTTGTGAAGACATGGGTCTTGCGTCGCCTTAGAGACTTGCATTGTCTTGGAGATCTGCGTTTCTCTGGATAAAATCGCATTGAAGCTGAGAGCATTATGATCCGTGGAGCTATCGGTGGTGGTTGCTAAGTGTCTGGCGTAGACCGAGCTGTGGAGGGAGTGCTTGCTACCGTGTGTGTATTAATGACGTGGAGTTAAAGAATTAAATTGAAGACAGTATTGGTAATTGTTATGTTTAAAAGGCGTTTTGGGGTTGAAAGTGATGGAGTTGTGGGGTTGCATTGCTCATTAATGGTCGAAGGAACCTTGATAAATGTGAAGAGTGCAATGCGTAAAAACTAAAGGAAGCCGAGTTTAGATCCTTGAAGGGACAAGTTATGTTACCCCAACACGTTGAATTCACTAACCTTTCTAGAGGACAAGTCAGTTGATTGTTTAAGCAAAGTTTCTTTCTGTTGGCAGGCCGAGATCCACTAAGAAATTATTCCTGAGAGAGGGAAAGTTCAGAAGCATAACTCGAACTTAAAGAGGACGAGTTTATTGTGCCAAATAGTCATTTCCGAGTCACAGAAATTGTTATACGCAGATTTCTGAGGCCGAATTGTAGAGTCCAAGTTCAAATTGCTAAAGGGGTCGTATCATCTCATTTTCTATAACGAGATTCTATGTGAACCGAATTTGGAATATTTGGGAAGCTGTCGACTGCACGTATATATATGTTGATTGTGAATCGATTCCTGTGATGGATGAATTCCATGTGGATCTGTGCATATCACTATAGGAGACGGAGAGAATCGAGAAGGACTTGCTTTACTGTACAAATACCACAATCTCGTTTATCATCATGTCGTGAAGCAAGTTTTGGGCATGGTGAATTTGTGATTTACAATGCAACGCTTGCACATTGGACATGGCACCGTAACCAGGATGACCAGTCAGTGGTTGCCGATGAGGTTTCGATTAATAGCTTTACTACCGGTTCTAATAGTTATTTAAGTACAGATATTTGAAATGAAATTAAATGATATGATATTTTAAGGTCTATGACACTAAAAATAGTCTATTTGTTTATTAGTTTTTTGTTTTTCCTTTTTGTAATTCAATCTGATTCAAATTGATGATGAGCTAACCCAACCTTCCAATAATAGACAATGTCAAGAAATTGATGCTAACATGTTCTCATAACTTTCTCTGATGTCTTTGAATGCATCACATTCCAAAATGAAATGTTTTTCCGAGACAACATAAAATGAGAATAAAATCGCTTTCAACCCTATAGAATTTAAGACGGGATAAACAATTTGGCGATTTTGAGAATTCTGCAACCGCATCATCATAAAGAAGCATTGGAAATCCGTGAAGATTGTATGATACTTAGGAATGTTGGTAGCGCGACTTCTTGTTAGCTTGTGCATGGAGCAAGAGCTGGAACGTAGAGGGTGACCAGTATTGGATTGTTGAAGAGCAGCCGCCAGAACTTGAAATTGTGAAATTGGACCTACGTAGAGCCAGATGGAGAGCTGCATACAACCTGTGCATTCATTGATATTGTAATGTTGGAGCAAATGTGTTCAGAAGCGGCCTCGTTGGTCCATTGCAGTGCTGATTCGTTGAGCCACCGTGGAGAAGCCCTGAGTAACAACGTGGAGCAAAAGTAAGTTGAATTTTGCATGGAGTTTTATACAGGGAGTGGCAAATTTGCACGACATTTAACATATTAATGTGGGTGATTTTTTTGATGGAACTTTGTGAATTTTTTAAAACATTTGCATTGTTTTTTAAGTATGATCACGTAATACAATAACCCTTAAAAGATGCGCATTAAAAAATTAAATTCATGCTCAAAGGTTCAAAGGTGCCCACATCTATAAGGAACAAAGAAGTGAGTTGGAATTTTGAAAGATAAGTCAATGTTAGGAACAAAGAAGTGAGTTGGAATTTTGAAAGACTAAGTCAATGTTATGTTCAAATGAGAGAATTTTGAAGTGGAATATTCATTTATGAAGTGGGATAATTAATATAATAGTGTGAAGGTTTGAAGTAAAGGTTTATTGGTAATGAAGTTAAAAGACTCTAGTAAGGCCACATTCAAATTAAATGTTTTTTTGTTTGGGTCAAATTAAATTCATGCTCAAAGGTGTCTACATCTATAAGAAACAAAGAAGTGAGTTGGAATTTTTAAAAGACTAAGTTAATGTTATGGTCAAATTACAAAATTACTTTTGAAGTGGAATATTCATTTATGAAGCGGGATAATTAAAATAATAGTGTGAAGCTTTGAAGTAAAGGTTTATTTGTAATGAAGTCAAAAGAGTCTAGTAAGGCCACATTCAAATTAAATGTTTGTTTCTTGGGAAAGTTTATGATAAAATAAAGTTGAAGAGTTTATGAAATAAGTGGGTCAAGTGAGTTTGTCAAGTCAAGTATCCTTAGAATTAAAAGTATCTCGATGTAAAAGTTGAATCAAAAGTATATTGAAGTCATTGAATGTAATGAGTGCATGATTGGTAGAGCCCGACACCCAAAATCTGGTCAATGTATTGTAACAGTTTGCAACAAAGAAAACAGAGTACAAAGGAGCGTATGCAAGGGAAGAAGCAGATGAAGATGACTATCGATAGTCATTTGCAGAACTCAGATAAAAGCCACAATGATGGCATAGCAGTTGGCGTACATGATGAAGAGTTCGAGAAAGAGATTGGTGAGAGTTCGAGAAAGAGATTGGTGAGTTGAAGGCACAACTTGATGTGTTGATGGAGCTGCTAGAGAATCAAAAACATTGATGGATAATAAAGAAGACAACTATATGGCCAATCAAACAGTTAATTGCAAGAAGACAGAAGCACAAGTTGAAAGTTTTGTTAAGGGAAGCAAAAAAACTTCAGATAACAAAGACTAATTTATGCATTTGTAAACCAGAACAAGGACCAATGCTTAATGAGGAAAATGATGATGTTGAAATGAAATATGTTTATATGAATGTGGGTTTGATTCCCACATATGGTGCCACAAACTGTTTAGAAGATCAACATAAAAACTTGAGGACAAAATCATCTCTCAATACTATAAAACCTTATGTTTTTAAATTTGACAATTGGTGTGTAGATGTCGTGTGTATTGCAGATGATGGACATGACATTAATTTTGTTCCATGCAAAGATGAAGGCTAGTCTCTTGAAATGATTTTTGAAAGAGACCGTAAAATGCTGATGAAATGTGAAGAAGAACTACAATTGCTAGAAAAGATGTTGATGGAACCTTAATCTAATCAAGTTGTGGATAAATAAGAGAAATGTTCAAGAAGTGAAAATGTGGAGCATGAATGTAATATGCAATTTAATCTTAAAGATGATGAATTGATTTTCCAAACTAGTAACAAAAAATTTCAATCAGAAACTAAATTGGATGATGAGATTGAATAATTAAGGAAACTGATGGAAAAAACACTTAAACCAAAATATTGCAAGATGAGGCAGAAGGACAACAACAAGATGCATTTGATTGCTCAAGTATACATCAACAAAGGAGGAGGATAAATATAACATAAAGTTTGGAAGCCTGGAAGACAAAAAAGACAACAACAAAATGGCAACAATATGACAAAGCAATTGATCAACCACAGACTAAAGTTTGGGATCTAGGAGGAATTTAATTAGTTTATGAAGATATATGGTCGGAAGACCATGATTTTCTTTTACCTGGGAGTCTGATGCAGGAGCATCTAACCTAGGGTTGAATTTTTATTAGAGTTAGTTTCCTAAGTTAGGATTTAATTATTTAATGTATTTTCCTATAGTTTTAAGAGAGAATGATAATTATTGTAAATAGGAGAAAGTTCGAGAGTATTTTGGAAGAGTTGAGAGATTTGAGGGTTAGTTATATCTTATCTAGAGATAATGGATTAAATGAGAGTTTTTATGGATCATGAGAGATACTGTGGGAGTTTGTTTAGGATCTAGAACCTACTTTGAGTTTAGATCCACTTGTATAAATCTAGGTGAGCCCATGAGGAATGTAAGTGTGTGTAAGTGAGTTAAGAGAGGAATGAGAGGCCAAGCACGAGGTCAGTGGCTCTCATGTAAATATTTTATTTATTAATGAATTATTTTTGAGTTTTATGTGCATTGTATTGTGTGATTTTCAATTTTATTATGTGCATGTTTATTATTTTATAGGCCCTCTATGGTATGTTTCCCCACTTCGTTTGTACGAGTACAATTGGGCTCCCACAAGGTGAGGAACTTGGTTAGATGTGCCTTTTGTAGCAACTTCTGATTTTGTTGCTTGATTTCCTTGTTTTCTAGAAAAAGTGGTGGTAGATCAACCCATTAGGTAGAGGTGTGTCAAGGGTCAGATCGATCGAATGCTTGACCTGATAGTCCAAAGGTACCCCCATGGGTGAGGAGAACATGTCTAAGTACTCTTCCATAACTTTATCCACTTTCTTCTACTGCGTGGAGGAGCCCTTTATGGAGGCCATGAATGTGGCCACGATCTTCCCCTTACTTTGAGAGAGAATTAGGAAGAAAACAAATTTCCCAGTCTCATAGATTATCTTACTACATTACTTAGAAGAGATCAAATAAATGGAAGTAGGCGGACTACCTCTGGTATCCTGTATAGTTTTCTACCAAGACTAATAATAACATTACGAGGTCTAGACTCATTACAACATGGCGCTTCTAAAGGTATGGTGGGTCTAATAAAACATCACAAACTTCAAGGGGAGCAACATCACACAATGCCTCATTCATGAAAGGCTTGATGTTGTAGAGAAGGAAACATTTTTTACTGACATGGAGATCTCTCCCTTGGTGGAGCCACCCGATGGTGTATGGTTGTGGATGCAGTGTTATCGTTAGGCCTATCTACTTAACAAACTCTACTATGGTGAGGTTATTTTGACTCCACATATCGAAAATGAAACATAGAAAAATTCCCTTCACCCACATCTGTGAGTGGAAAAGATGCTCAACTTCCTCAGGATCTTTGGGCTTATGTTACCTGACCTTGGTGGTGGAAACAATGATTTGGGTTCTGCATCAATGATTTGTTCCCCTTGTCTAGTTCTGGCTCAGAGTCAGAACCTATGTCTGAATCTGAAGCTTTTAGTTTGGCCACCAGTGACTTCTTTGTGCAGCATTTATTTGTATTGTGAGTGGGGTTCTTGTGGAACTCACACCACTTTCATTTGTCCTTATTTGTCTTCCCATTACTATTCTTTTCTTGCAACTTTTATGGGTTGTCCTAAGGTGTTCCACCCTAGCTCTGTCCTTTGTTATATGGTTTGGGGATTCCCTTTCCCTACTTTGGATTTCCAAATCTAAATTCTCGCTTCTTTTGTTTAACTTTTTCTTCTATTTTGACAACAAATCGGTATGTTGCACCAAGCGAGGAGATGTCTAAGAACTCCATTTCTACCTGGATGTATTTGTTCATCCAACCATGGTACTTAAGCACTAGATGTCACTCAAATTTATTGATACCCAATGATCCAGGTAGACATTGGTGGGCACCCACCTATTCCACTTGGACCCCCACCATTGTTTCTTTTTGTTTCCTTAATTGTAGCACAATTTACTATTTCTGGTAGTTTTTTGGGTCTTGAACTTCCGAAGCCTTTTTGAGGCCCTAAACGAAGTTTTTTTGGAAAATGGGAAAAAGAAAACAAGATAGTAGGGGTTCACAATCGAAACTTGTATTCCTCAAATATATATTTCTAACGAGGTATCGTACGCATCCAATGAAGATTGTATTCTAAAGTTACAACCTCGAGAAGTTGATGTACCACTTTACCCCAACAGGGCCCACAGAATTTTGGCGCTTCATCTCCTAGGGTTAGGTTTTTTGGATGTTTAGGGTTTTTCATTGTTTCTCAATAATAAATAGGTCTTTGAGCCTCATTGTAACACAATCCAGAAAACATGTAGTTGCCACATCTCTTCTTAGAGATAAGCTACCACCTAAGCTAGTTTATTTCCATTCTGCATATAAAAAGTTTTCAGTACTCCATTATTGAAGTTCTACTTTTGTTGTAGCTCTGTGTTTATGTTCATATCTATATTTCATTTCATTCCTTCATAAATTTGGATCAAACAACATCATGTGTAAGGCATAAAAGATATCCATGAACTCTGGCACTTCTCGATTCCTTTCCTGTCGTAGCGTGGTCCATTTTATGTACTTGACTTCATAGATTCCAACAAGGTAAAATTGTTCCTTAACAACATCTTAAAAAGAGTCCCAAGAGGGGGAGACTAAAAATAGTGTGGATTCACCCTTGCCCTTTTCTCACAGTAAGTTTTCCACCAATCCTTGACATGGGTGGGAGGCCTTAAGAAGTGCAAAAGTATTATTTTCTATATTGGAAAAATTATGGACCGAAAAATATCCTACCAAGCGATTTAACCATTTACCTAGAGGATATGCATCTATATGGCCTTCAAATAAAGGAATATCAAAATTAACTTATCCCTCCAAAGTGGCTACTAGATGAAGATGCATCGCCTATTGGTATCTGCCAACGTATCTAGGAAAAATTGTCCATCATCTCGTTCCTTTGTCGCTTGAGGGATTCTTCGAGCAACAATTTTATAGGATGTCCAGCTCCCTCGTCTTTATTTTCTTCCACCATGGGAGGGAATTGGGGTTGGCGAGGCCGATCTTGTAAGGGGTCAAGCAGTTCAAGTCTCAACTCCTTAGACCTCAACCTCATTAGGTACATGCACAAAAAAAGAGAAAGAGCATACCACTCTGATACCACTAATCTTAATTTAAGAAGGGAACAAAATGAAATATAAAATTAAAATCATACACAAAAACACAGTGAAAACAAACTTCATTTAATAAATAGAAATTTTGAAATTGACTACATGCAAAATGAAAGAAAACTAGCTCAAACGGTGGTAGCTTATCTCTGAGAAGACATGTGACAGCTACGTGCCTTCCTGAAATGTGTCACAATGAGGTTCATAGGCCTTTTTATCATGAAGAAACAATGAGAAACCCTAAACATACAAAACCCTAACCCTAGGAGATGAAGCACCAAAGGTTTATGGGCCCCGGTGGGGTAAGTTGGAACATCAACTTCTTGGGGTCGTAACTTTGGCATACGATATCTGCCTGGTGAACACGATAGCCTGTTTAAAAGGATTATCTAAGGATAACAAATTTCAACTGCAAACATGAGTCTAAGACCCATGTTTTCTTGTTTCCCCAAAAAATGTCGTTTAGGGCCTCAAAATGGCTCCAAAAGTTTAGGACCTAAAAACTGTCAAAAGTAGAAAACTACCAAAATAGGAAATGGTGTTGAAAAATAAAAGTATGAGTTGTGTTGTGAGTCAAGTGGAATAGGTGGGTGGCCACCAATATCCACCTGGATCAATCAAAGGATGTGTTTGTACCACCATTCTTCCAAGGGAAACCACTTGACCCATTGTGCTAGTTTATTAGATGTAAAATAATGTAGATATCCTTTCAATAATTTATTCACAATCTCAATTTTCTTATTGAATTGAGAATGGTAAGTTAAGCTGTGAGAAAATTAAGTACCTAAATAAGAAAATAATTTAGTCCAAAAATTTCTAGTGAAAATTGGATCTTTGTTACTTACAATAATCCTTGGTATTCTATGTAGCTTTTAGATTATCAATGAATGTTTTTTTCCATTTTACTTGCTTTAAAAGGATGAGAATGAGAGAAAAAACAGGTATACTTTTCATTCGATCAACCACTATCGTAATGGCATTCTTTCCTTCAATTTTGGGTAAACTTGTATTAAAATCCACTAAAAATTCTTTCCAACACTGGATTTATATGGCTAATGGTTGTAGGAGCCCTAGTCTCTTGATTGTATCTCCCTTATTTTGTTGGCATACCACACATTCAACCACAAATTGTTGCACCTATACTTTAATACCTTCCAAGAGAAATTTTATTTCTTGATCCTATGGTATGTTTTCAAAAATGTTAAATGTACTCCTACAAGATAAGTGTGTAATCATAAAAGGACCTTCTATTTGAGTTAAGGTTCTTACATAAGTATAAGAAACCTTGACACCATAAAAAATCATTCTTCCACATACTTTTCTATTGCATCAGAGTCCTCTTGTAGTTTCTAGATGATCTTGCACACCTTCTCACCTTGCTTCCATTCTATCCTTGTTTCTTCCACCAAATTAGATTGTGGAATGGAAATATCACATAGTAAACCCTCTCTTTCTTCCTTTTTCCTTGAGAGTGCATCTGCCATAATATTTGTTTTAACTTTTTGTAGATAATTTCAAAGTCATAATCTAGCATCTTTGTAACCCATTTTCATTTCTCTTCTAAGGATAATATTTTTTCCAAAATGTACTTCAAATTATCATGATTTATTTTTACTTTGAAGTCTCTTCCTATTAGATATGGATGTCATTTCTTAACGACATGTAGTATGACCAACATTTCTTTTTCATAGATGGGTCTAAGTTCATTATTTCCTTTAAGTTTGCTACTTTCAAAGGAAAGGGGCTTTCCTTATTGCATAAAAACTGCACCAATGCTATGGCCTGAGGCATCACACTCCACAATGAATATTTTTGTTAAATTGGGTGTGGCTAGGAGAACAGTTTTTCAAAACCCTTGGTTTCTTCAATATTAGTCCAATAAGAAGCTTCTTTCTTCAATAATTTTGTTGGATGCATTGTTATTTGACCATAATCCTTGACAAACTTGCGGTAATATATTTTCAATCCTAATAATCCTCTAAGTTTCCTCAAGGTCTCAGGAATTGGTCATTCCGTGATAGCTTTCATTCTGTTAGGATCCACTTTGACACCTTCATGGAATACAATATGACCCAAATATTCCACTTCTTGAACCCTAAAGGCACAATTGTAAGACTTTGCATATAGTTGTTGCTCTTACAATCATGTTAAGACCCTATCAACATGGTGTACATTCTCTTCCCAATATTTGTTGCAAATTAGCATGCCATCAAAAAATGCTAGCACAAATTTTCTAGGGAAGGGTTTGAAAATGTAATTCATCGAGCTTTGAAATGTTGAATGCACATTAGTAACTCCAAATATCGTAACCAAAAAATCATAATGACCTTCATATGTTCTAATTTTTTTTTTTGGAAATATATTCTTGCCCCATTATGATTTGATGATATCAAAAACAAAGATCCAACACAGTAAGAACAAATTCCACGCAATTCACATAATAATTCATCAATGGCGGGAATAAGAAACTTATCTTTAATTGTCATTTTATTTAATTGTCTATAGTATAGACACATACACCATGAACCATCCTTTTTTATAACCATAACCACTAGTGAAGAGAAAGCACTATGTTTAGGGTTAATAATGCCAACCTTTAATATTTCCTCAACCATATGTTAATCTCATTTTTATGTGTATATGGATACCTATAAGGCCTAATGTTGGGTGGTACACTTCCAAGTTTCAAATGAATAGCATAGTGATGATATTGAATAGGGGGGATGCCCTTAGGCATCTCTCCAAATACCTTTTAATGATTGTTGATAACATTTTGGAGATCCAATGGAGAAAATGATACAAATGTTTGAACATCTAATAAACACAATTGCACAATTACACCATGGTGCCCCTTTTTTAGAAATTTCATCATACTATTAGAGATTATCACTTTAAAATATTTCCCTTGGATACCTTTAAGCTCGATTTCCTTTCTGTTTGAGGAAAATATAATGAAAAATCTTGAAAATTAAGGGCCAATGTTCCCAATGATTGTAAACATTAGACCCTAATACAACATCAACACCACCCATTTGGATTGCAATGATGGGACTATCCAATAAATACTCACCCATATTTAGGTTAATATTATGGCACTTCAAAAATTTATGGTACCTCCATCTACAATTATTACTTGAAATTATGGTATTAGATATAAAATGCAGTTAATAAGTTTTTCCAATTTGTAATTTGATGAAATTATGGGTACTATCTAAATCAATCAACATTGTTAGTTTTTTTTTATATATATCCTTCTATCTTGAGAGTTTTTAGAGTACTGATACAGGCCAATGCATGAAAAGATATTGTTTGAGTAGTCTTTTTTAGCTCTAGATCTTGTGACGATTCCAATTATTGATCCTCTTCATCTTCATACTCTATGCAAAATAATTTCTTCTCACCGCATGTATGCTCCTTACTCTACTTGGTATCATAGTTGAAACATAGTTCATTTGCTAATCTTTCATCCATTTGATAGGCTGTCAACCTTGTTGGTTTAGGAGACGGAGCACAGTATCCTCTATAGTTATTAGTGACCAATTTTCTAGTAGCTATATTTTTATTTTCGCCTTTCCTTGATAGAATGAAAGCATGGTCCAGGGATTTAGGTTCAAAGAGACACACCTCATGTTGGATATTTTTCTTTAAAATTTTCATAAAGTGGTCAGACAAATTATCCTTTGAAGTATTGTTTTTACCACGAGACTCAACTTTTGGAATTATTGAATGTAATCTGTAATTGAACCTTTTTGCCAAATATTTTCCAATTGACTAAAGAATGTATTTTTCTTAATATCTCCATAATTTGATATTAATTCCTTCGTAAAAATGGACCTAAATATAATAGAATCAATTTTATTTTAACAAAACCATTGATATCATACAAATTGATCTTATTCTAAATAATGGATGCCATATTTACATTTTGTAAGGATGTCAGTAGGTGTATATCAAAGTACTGCACCATCTAGAATATTCATGTTATAGGATCGTTACCATCAAACTTCCTTATATCATTCTTTGAAATGTAGTAGTTCCTTGATGATGACTCAAAGCCCTAATGATGTGGATCTTAGATTGAAAAGGCATGATTAAGTTCTTATGATTCAATATTTGTGCTCTCCAATTGTGATAAAATACTCCCCATATGTAATTGAGTATCAACACCATGCTTCTCCTTATGTTTGTGATTCCTTGGATCTCCATATCCCTTTTAAGGAGATTTTGTAATAGCGTGACTTGTAATTTTGTATTTCTTCTTGATTTTCAGTCATGGAATTTTTTGTTTTTTCCTTAACATTTTGCATGTATTCCTTGTTTTCCTTCACCTTTTGTTCCATATGTGACAACTAACCTTCCAATTTGGATACTTGGTACTGGACATCTTATATTTCTTTGTGATTTATGGATGGCCTTTCTAGAGGTTTATGTGGTGAAGTACTTTTTGAAACACCTTTAGGAGTCAGTGAGTAAATAATAATGGTTCCAATTTTCCTCTTTATCATAAATTTTGAATCACTAAAAATAGATCTTCTAATCAAAATTTATGTTAATTATAAGTTATGTACCTTTCAAAACCCTAATTTGTAGACTATTTGGATGGTTGACCTTTGTCTTCATATATGTCTAAAATTTGAGCTCTTTTGAATTTGAAATTTTGGCCTATAGTACTATGATATGTCTTATTTGCAATTCCATAGGTCTGACCAAAATTTGATGTGCTAAGCTAAATTTAACAAACTTTCTCAAAACTTGTTCATTTTTTGCTTCTTACCAAAAGCAAACTTATATAGCATGCCACAAGTGCAATTCTTCAAATATGATTCTAAAAATTTTGTCTGAGGCACTTCGAAATGTCTCCTCATATTTGTAACAATTTCAGAGTCTGAAATGTCTTAGAAAAAAATTATAGTGAAAATTCTAGGATCACTCGTTTGAAATTGATTTCAAAACAATTTGTAAACTCTAACTTTCGTAAGGTATATCTCTAAAATCATCATAAACGAGAATACACAACTTTTTTTGAATGTACCTTGAAATGTTTTCTCAATATGGTCAAATTTGAAAGTTTGAATCTTCCTAGAAAAATAATTATAACAAAAATTCCAAGATCACGTGTTTGAAACTGATTTGAGGACCATTTACAAACCATAACTTCAATAGTGTATATATTCAAAAGTATAGTGAACTGACATCTATTTTTTTATCAAATGTACCTTGAGATGTCTTTTTGATCAACTCAAAATTTCACGACCGGAAACAACCCAAAAAAAATGTTACAATTAAAATGTCAAAATGATTAATTTGAAGCAACAAAAGCCTAGGAACATAGCTCTAATACCAAATGTTATGAACTTTGTGCTTTAAAAATGATAAGAAACCAATAATTGCAGTCCACTTCAAGAGGGAAACCTCTACTTATAATGAATATAATGTATAAGACAATATTTTATGATACTAAAACTAGGTCTCTTATATCTATATATATATATATGTAAGACAAAGGGTACAATTATAATGAAATTGTACAAAGTAAGGCTCTAACTAACATAACGATATAATAATAGTAATGTAATAACTCAATATCTAGGGCTTAATAAGGGGTTTTAAGGTTAACACGAGACTTACATAGGGTTTAACACACCCCTTAGTTTACAGCTTGTGGCCCTTGTTAGAGGGAACAACCAATATTTAGAAGGTGATCCTCCTAAGAGTTTTATTCCTAAAAAGGCACCTAGGGACTAAGATCTAAAATTGAGATATTCTCTTATGTAAAGAGAAAGGTACCTTCCAAAGGAAGTGGAGATGGAGTTCCTCAAGTCTTGAAAAACGAAATAATATCATCCATTGATCTCATAGTAGATGGGGTGGCAAATAATGACATGCTCATGTCAATCTGTTGCATGTGAAAAATCTAGGAGATATTATTTGGCTATAGAATGTGATGATCAATATCAACTTAGAATTTGTGGAAACCCACACAAAATGACCAAGAGAGATGTACTTTGGGAAGATAATATGGGGTATTTGAGATACCCAAGGGAGAGAATGATAGATAGTAGGGAAAATTTTAGGGGCTAATATATGTAGATGGGCTAATTTTCCATGTTTTTTCCAAAAAACAAAAAATCACCAATTTCCATTTTTTTCTAAAAACGATTCATCCAAATTTTATAGGATAAAATTATTTTACCCTAAAATCCATCAAATTTTTTTAGAGACTAAATAAAATTATTAGAATTTTGAATATTTTTATAAAAATGTTACCAAAAAATTTACAAAATGGATATTAGGGACAAGTAAGATTTACTAAGGTTTCTAAACTTTAAGATAAATTCCCATCCTCAAACATTTTCCTGATAGATAGGCTACTATATAGTGTGAAACTCATAATTGTAAGAACACTTACTAGAAAGTTCCTAAGAGGTTAGATAGAAACTATATAAGCGAGTAGAAATAATGTAATGTGATGTCTTGTGAAGCATATTGTAATTGTAACAAGCATGGCTTATGAAGTAATTCCTTCCTTAACAAGTATTTAATAGTGTTACCCTTCCTTAAGGGTTCTTCTCTATATTAGTTTATCATTTATTATATGGATATATTATTGTAATTTTGAAGTTAATGGTTTATTTCTCAAGTTAAGAGTTTAATTTTTATCCTTTATCTATCAAGGTTCACTACAAAGTTTCCCAAATCTTGAAATAAACAATAATATCATCCCCTGATCTCATAGTAGATGGGGTAGTAGACAATGAAATGCTTATCCATCTCAATCTCCTACATGTGACAGATCTTGCAAAAGTTTTGGTTGCATGATATGATGGTCAATCACAACTCAAAGTTTGTAGAAACCTACATGAAATTGACCAGGAGGATCATGAGAACATGTATCTAGTGTTTTCCTATGTGTGGTTGAATAATGGGGTCATCCCTCAAATCCAAAAAATGTTGATATTAGAAGACCATCTTTGGAGCCAAATCCTCAAGAGGTGTGATCCACATCACTTGGATGTACTATTTTCAAATGTCCTCCACGAATATCCGATCATGGTCTTTCTTAAGCAACAAGAGGAGACGTCAGGAATCAAGGGAGTCCCTAAATGGGGGAGAAAATGTGGGAAAGGGCCACAAACTAAAGCAACCAAGAGACCTCAAAGAATCAACAATTGGCCGGCCTAAAGGAGTTGGCCAAGGAAATGGTCCTAAGGAGTAAAGTGGAAAGTCTAGACACTATGGATGAATGAAACCAACCAAAATATGGCATCCCATAGAAGCAACTAGGCCCAAAAATTTCCTAAATAATGGGTCAAGGGGCAATGCATTTACATCTAATGATGAGACTGGGGAGGAGTATGGACCCTCTCATTGCTAACCCAGTTAGTCTAAAATCAGCTCAATATGTGAAACTCAAAACCATAGAGGATCATGTCTCTAATAAAAGTGTATAGGAAGTGCCTCTTAAATGAAATGTCTTGGAAATGGTTATGGAAGCAATGTCGCTCAAGAAGGACAAGCGAACCACAACCCTCTTTGAGTTGAGGTTTGAGAGCATGTTGTATGTAACACAGTTGCTTATGAATTGACCCCCCAAATACATGTATGCCATAATGATCTCTATCCCTCTCCTTCAAAGTGAAAATGGTAACTGAACAAAGAACTCTTTGACACATTAAAGATCATAACTTTGGTTTTACCAAGGATAATTATAAATTTTCAAAGATCATATAATCTAGAGAGGGCATCAATTTGTCTCTATAAGCCCTTAAGTGAAGGTGCTAAGAGGATCAAGTCATCAACAAATACAAGCAATGAAATCAATGCATAGTGTAGATGGAAATCATTGATATCTTGTATATGCTCTTGGAGAAAGAACCCCAATCATCAATGTAAATCCCAATGACAATTGGTGAGAGGAGGTACCCACTACAAGAAAAAAGGTCATTGGTGAGGGTCATGCCTGTGACTGACCTTTAATATCCGTCACCAATGTCGCATATGGTGAAGGTCTTTAAAAAAGCATTGTTGTAAGTGTATATAGTGATGGTCCTTTAAGGCTTGTCACCAAAGCCATTTTCATTGACACTTTTGGTGAGGGTCGTTAAAGGCCCATCACTAATTCTCTCTTTGGTGACACTTCTAGTGACGATCTTTTATTGACCGTCACCAATGACCTTTTTGGTTACTTTTGGTGACAACTAATAAATGTTCATCATCATTGATTATTCCAACAAGTTTTTGATGACGCTTCATGCCTGTGACGGACTTTTAAGGTCTGTCACCAATGTCGCATATGGTGAAGGTCTTTAAAAAATCGTTGTTGTAGGTGTATATAGTGATGGTCCTTTAAGGTTTGTCACCTAAGCCATTTTCAATGACACTTTTGGTGAGGGTCGTTAAAGGCCCGTTACTAATTCTCTCTTGGTGACACTTTTGGTGAGGTTCGTTAAAGGCTCATCACTAATTCTCTCTTTGGTGACACTTCTAGTGATGATATTTTATTGACCCTCACCAATGCTATTTTTGGTTATTTTTGGTGGCGGACAAAAAATGTTCGTCATCATTGATCATTCCAATGAGTTTTTTATGACACTATGTACCTGTTACTATATTTTTTGTCAAAAGATAATGATTTAAGACCATTGTTGTGGAGTATTTTTCATTACGTGTCCAAGTTCATAGTGGTTATAATAGTCAGTCAATTTGTTAAGAAGTAATTAGTGTGTATCATTTCCCTCAAGTCATAAGAATATAGTTTTCCTATGAGTCAACACATGATTCATCTCTATTAGGTTTATTAGCTAGAAAATTTCCTTTAAATAAAGTTCCACTAGTGTGTGTAGGAACTATATTATTTAATACATAATCAAGCTCTGTCAATTATATTAATGAGAGAGACCAAGCACTCCTCAACACTCATGGCACAACTTAACATGCTTTGGAACAGTACACTAACATTCCTTGGCACCTCACATGCCTTGGAACATCTTTGTACCTAGAACATCTTGCCATGAGTAGGATTCCCAAGCACATGTTGGCATGCCCTATCATAGCATAGCACTCCCCTATCATGTGTTTTCATGCCCTGTAGTCCCTAACATTCCATGAAACACCTTGGCATAATATTACATTGACAAATATTAGCTCTTGGCACACATTGGCACTTTTCATGTATTGGAACATATTATTAGTGTTCCTAGCATGCCCCTTTTGAAAAAGATAAATTCCCAACTTATTAACCCTCTTATGTGTTCATTTCCTTGCATTTTAGCTTGGTTATCCCTTTTTTTTCTTTAAAACTCCATGACGCATATTGGCATACTCTAGCACCATGCACATCCTAGCATGTCTTAGCACCTGGCCCCATGCCTTGGCACTATTTGGCACATGTTAGCACACCCCAGAACTACCTAGCACATTCTAGCACTTATTGACATTCCCTGATATTCCCTGGCATGCCTTACCCATGCCTAGGATAGCTTTTCACTCCCTCCTTGGCATGACAACTAGCACTCATTGACACTCCCCAACGCACCCTCATATTCATTCACTTCCATGCATTTTGACCTAGTGCTCCCTTGTGTTGTCCTAGTATTCCCTAAAACTCCTCAAAATGCATTGGCACTCTCTAGCACACCTTAACACTCTTCGATATGCTTTTCCACTTCATAGCATGCATCACACTCCCTGACACACATTGGCACTTGGCATGTGTTGGAACTTGGAAAGTCTTAGCATGTTTGGCATTCGTTGAGATGACTTGGTATGCTTTGGCATGGCTTAATATTAAAGTTATTCGAGATAAATTATTGGAAACTAGATGAGAAGAAACAAAGGAATATTTGGCACTTAGAATGCATTGACACTTGGCACTTGGCACTTGGCACCTATTGGCACCTAGTGTTGGTGTGCCTAGCATGCCCCTCATAGAAAAGGTAAATTGATGACTTATTAACCCTATTATGTGCTCATTTCCTTGTAGTTTAACTTGTTCCCCCTTTTATTGCCTTGACAGTCCCTGGGATGCATTGTCACACCCTTGTACATCTTGGCATGCCTTAGCACTTGGCACATCTTAGCTTGTTTGACATGTCTTCGTACTATCTGGCACATGTCAGCATGCCCTAACATTCCATAACACAACTTGGTAGTCATGGCCTCACAACTAGCATTACATTTTTCCATGACTTGGGAACCTTACATTCACTAGAACACCTTGGCACTCCCTAGTTGTCATGCCCTCTATTATCCTCCACAATGTCGCAAGCTAATGAGGAGATCAACGGAGGTAACCACAGACCAAGATTTTAGTTTGGTAGCTAGCCCTACCAAACCAGAGAGGGATCTCTCTATGAAATCACAGCCAAGAGATGACTAGAATGTAAAGGATTTTAGGCTAGATAGCTAGGCTCAGGTGGGTTTTGGAAAATTTAGGGTTTTGTTGCTAGATAAGGGAGAAAAACCAGGCAGCTAGGTCAGAGGATCAAAGGGTTACAACATCAAAGATATAAAGGAGCAAGGTAGCATTAATTTTGTGATGGATCTTAGGTTTTTTCGGTGTAGCGTAGTGTTTAGAAGAAGCAAAAGGTCTTAATGAGCATGAAACATGAATTCATTAAGCAAGAAAGAAAGTAACACATAATTATTTTTCCAACAAAACAGAGCTTTATGCAAATAATTTTGTTTATAAACTGTAAGGAAAACCATTGAAGAATTGATGAATGGAAAGAGAAGATGAATATATTCCATATCAAGCTATAACAGAGAAAAAATAATAGTTGCAAACTGTGTCCTTTGATTTCCAGAAAATGTCCAAGTACAAGCTACAATAGTTCTCTCCTCTGAAATCGAAACCGTTCTATCATTGAGAAACTAATACATAAATACCAAAACAACATCTCCCCACTCTCAGGGGTCGAATCCATGACTCTAGGAACTGTTCCATGAGGTGTTCTAACCAAACCCTAATGTCTAGGGAAGTTAAAAACAACTTCTACAATTAACTTTGACTCCAACCTCTCTCATAAATGAGGTCAAATTTACATCAAAACAACTTACAAAGACTAACCACCCATTATTTACATTTACTTTTACCCCTCACATTCATCTACTTCACCCTTTTGACTTTTACCAAAGTCAAACTAGGAATTACAAAAAATTACACAGTGAAAATTTTACAAAAATCTCAGAAATTTCCAGGTGTGCAGCGAGTTGTTAGAGGCCATTTTTTAGGGCCTTTCTCAAGTCCAAATCCATATATGAAGAATTTTATGGAAATATGGGAGAGTTTAGATGTCTTTAGAGTATTTTTTCACTCAAAATGACCTACTTTTTGCTGATATATGGTCATTCTCCCAAGGTGTCTCTAGGTGCGCAACAAAATGGAAAAAGAGGGGCGTAAAGGTGATTTTTGGCCTCGTTTTTGCAAATTTCTCAAAAACTGAGCCCCAGACTAGGAAAGTAGGAAAATGGGTTTTGAGAGGGGGTCATAATATTTCAAAAAATGTTGATTTTCCATCATTTGGAGCCCTGAGGAAGAAGCGCAACGTGAGCTTGTTGTGCTCCTAGACAGAAAATTGCAAAAAAATTGCAAGTCTGCACCAAAACACAAAATTTTCTCCAAATCCTCCCAAAATTTGTCCAGATATGCTTGATGAGGTATGTTATGCAATCATGGATGCATCAGCAAGAAAATATAACTTACCCTTCTCCTCTTGGCTAATTAGGGTTTCCTTGAGTTTTTCCTTCAACTGCTTGATTTTAACCTTGATAACCTCATTCCTTGTGTAATAATGGATGGCCATTTTATTTTGCAACTTGTTATCCCTGTTGGCCTTGTCAAGGAGATTATCAAGGTGGAAATTGACTTTGTCAAGCCAAAACTCCCTGTCCTCATTTATTTCCATGGCAATCCTCTCTTCAAAGGTCAATTCTTCCATTGGTGTCTTTTGTTCTCTTTCCCTCTGAAGTGCCTTCCTAAGATCCATTGTCCTTAGTCTCTTCCTTGCCACATGTCCTTCATGCTTCTCAGTGTCCTCATGTTCCACCACTTCCTTTCCTTTCATCTCTTGTTTCTTGGCTTTGAATTGCTCTTTCTCCATGACTAGCTGTTTTGCCTTAAGTTGATTGTTTTCTTGCTCAAGGAATGAAATGATGAATTTGGCCCTTTCAAAATTGTCCTTGAGCTCCATGATATGAGAATCCTTCTCTTTGATGACTTGTTGCAGGTTTTGATGCTCATCATGTGCCTCCAAGTCAACTAGGTCAAAGTCATGCTCAATGGGCTCCTCATCATGCAAAGAAGCCTCATGATGTGATGGTGATCCCTGTTCTACTGATGTAGTAGGCTTGGCCCCTTCCTCAATTTGAGGAGAAAACACAAGGATTCTACCTCTCTGATATGTCTTGGTCACCTCAGGCCTAGGTGCCTTGGAAACCTCATCATGTTTGCTTGATGACCCCACCTCCATGGGTTGTACTGACATGGTTTGGTGTTGGCTTGGTGAAGTGGTTATATGCGTTTTCAAGTCTGCCTCAATGAAGGTGCCTCGTGTCATGTTCTTCTCTTTCAACTGATGGATTACTATAACCTTTATCAAGTTATGGTGAAATAGGCTGGGATAATGCACTTTGCCTTTCAATTGTGCCCTTTCAAACATTTTGGTTAGGCTCCTATACAAGTAGTTGGACAAATTTAGAGACTTGGTAGTTGTAAAGTGCATGAGCAGTCTTATGTGGTATTGATATAGCCTACAAAATTTTCCCTCACATGTGAAGAACTTCATGACAGCCTTCATCAATGGTGCATATCTCTCCAACAAGTATCTGAATGGGAAAACATGTGAGTGAGCTCCTTTGTATTGTGATTTCAAGTAGGGTTTGTACTCTTCTAGGTCTAGGTTCATGCCTTTGAACCAGTTTTCACCATGGTTTGGTATGCATGTAGCTTGAGAGATGGAATCCACTGAAAACATGAAATCAGTCCCTGCAATGGTGATCTTGTCTTCCTTCAAGGTGAGGGAAAATATACCTATGAGATGCTCATGGTAACCTACTTCCTGCACTCTTTGACAAAACCCTAAACAATTGACATCTTCAAAGCATTTCATGACAAATGGGGAGGAGGTGATTTCATTGAAATTAGAGGGCTCAAACCTCAGTATCTTTCCCCCCTTTTTGTACTTCCTCTTCTCTGATGGTGATGAGTCAGGCTCCATACTTCAAACCCTAGGTGAAAGGAAAGCAAAAACAGTGAAATTTGTTGCAGTGAGGGAATGAGGTGGTATGATGGACTTAGGAGTTGCCTAAATTTGTAAGGAAATTTGGGAGGGTAGGGGATGATGTCAGTGAGTAGGGGAAAAATGAATTTTGGGAAATGAGTGAGGAGAGGGGGTGGAAAAGGCCAAAACACGGGCCTATCCTAGAAAGAGATAGGGTAGATTAGGGTTTAGAGGAAAATGATAGAAAATGAGGGGATAAGGCTTTGTGATGGATGGAAATGGTGTATTAGCTACAAACAGAGGTGTAGGGACAATGAATCTAGGGTTTAGGGTAGAAACTCATCATTTGAGGATCAAAACCATGAAAATCATGTAAACCTTAGAAGAAGAAGTATTTGATCATTTTCTTGACATATGAGGCAAAGGAGGGCATGAAAATGATTAAACTTACTTGTTATAGATCCTGGAGGATGAAATGACTGAAGAGGAGCTTTGAAAAATGAATTTTGGTGGTCAAACAATAATTTTGGACAACTCTACCCCGTGTGCAATGAAGGCTTCCTGTGCGCAGCGTGTTGTACAAGTGCGCGACGAAGGCTCTCTATGCGCAACGAGAGTCAATTTTTCCAGTGAGGGCTATGGAATCACAATTTTTTGCAAAGGAGAGGGAGGAGCTCGATGCTAGGATGGTATACAAGTGAAAATGAGTGTGAATGAGCTCCTCCATGTGCTTTTATAATTTTCTTTTGGTGTCTAAGTGATTAATGAGGTAGGATGGCCCACCTCACCAATTCACTTTCTTTTTTATTTTTGTAGCCTTAGGACCTATTCTTGTAACTTTAGAACCTTAGGAACATTATTACATCTAAAAACATAAATTAGATTTGAAATCAAGTGTTATTGAACAAATTTACCTATTGCTACTCCTCATTTGCCGGATTTATACATGAAATGACTGGTTTTGTGACCTTAACCCTAATGATCTAATAGTGACACTGAGCTAAACGAAGACCATGATGATGTGACTGAAGTGATATTAATGATTTTTTCATGATGGTAGACTCAACTGAGTGATGAAAGTGACCGGCATATGAAATTCTTGAGAGAGTGGAAATAGCCCTAGACACACTAGCCAGTGACCAAATTTTTATTTGAAGACACACTGAAATGACAAAGAATTTACTTGACACCCTAAAAACACCTTGTAAGAGCATATTTGATCATTGGTGACAGACTGAACTGACTAACACTAACACCCTCACATATAACCTTACTTTTTTTGCGACTTGGGAACCCAACCAATTCATTAGCAAAACAATATTGTGCCCAACCCAAAGTCTCCCTTTCTCTAAAATCGCTTTGTCCACGCCTTATCACAACCATAATTTTGCCTCCTGCAAGTCCTATTCTGAACTTCTCCTAAACCACTTCGTCCTAGGGACACCTGGAATTCACTGACACTCCTTGGCACACACTCTTATTTGTTTATTTCCAAGCATTTTGACCTAGTTCTCCCTTGTGTTCCGTTGACTCTCCCTAACACTCCTCACCATCCATTGACACTATCTGCCATGTGTTAGCACACCTTTTCATTCCTTTGCATGCCCTGGCACTCCTTAGCTATCATTCCCTCACAACTACCCTTACCTTTTTTTAGACTTGGCCGGAACCCAACCAAGTCCTGCCCCGACTACAACAACTTAACCAAGTTATAATTACTACAACTAGACTATGCCTTGTTCACCTAAGAACTGCATATAACACATCTTAGGGTACTCATTTCCAATCTCAACTCATCCCACTTAACAAGTTACCAATTCAAGGCTCATGTCCAACCATGGCCATAAAACAACTAAGAAACACAGTTTACATCTTGACATGCCATAGCACATGGCATGTCTAACAATCCCTTAGCCCTATGTGGCATGTGTTAGCATCCCCTACATTTCTTGGCATGCTTTGCACTCCCTAGCACAACCTAGCACTCTCTGACATGCCCTGGAACTCTAGCATGCCTTGGCACTACCTAGCATATAACCTTGTCACTCCCTCCTTAGAACACTTGGAACTCATTGACACTCCCTATCACACACTCTTATCTCTTCATTTCCATGCATTTTGAACTAGTTCTCCCTTGTGTTTTTGTGGCACTCCCTAACATTCGTTGGCACGCATTGACACACCCTAGCACATGGAACATCTTGGTATGTTGCCTTAGCACTTTAGCATTTCTTGGCACTACCTAACATATCTTGTCGCTCCCTCCTTACCACACCTAGAACTCACTAACACTCCCTGTCACACACTCTTATTCATTCATTTCCATGTATTTGAAACTAGTGATCCCTTTTGTTTCCTTGGCACTCCATAACACTCCCTGGCATGCATTAGCACACCCTAGTACTTGACACATCTTGGCATGTTTCCCTGGCCTCTAGCATGCCTTAGCATTGCCTACCATACCTTGTTACTCCCTCAGAACACTTGTATCTCACTGACACTTCATGTCACAAACACTTATTTGTTCATTTTCATGCACTAATTTGACCTAGTGCTCCCTTGTGTTTCCCTGGCACTCCCTAACATGTCCTAGCACATGTTGACACACCCTGGCACCTGGCACATCTTGGCTGCATGTCACCCTAGCAATCTAGCATGACTTAGCGCAACCTAGCATACCATGTCACTCTCTCCTTAGCACACTTGGAACTCGCTGACACTCCCTGTCACACACTCTTATTCATTCATTTCCATGCATTTTGACCTAGTGCTCCCTTATGTTTCTCTGGCACTCCCTAACACTCCTTAGCACGCATTGGCACACTATAGAGTCCAAGAACTGCTTTATCTTGACACCATTTTTGTCCATGTTACTTCCTTTTTCCTATCGCTATCATCCAAATAAATGCAATAAATATAAGGTTTTGTTAAGGTAAGCATTCATATGTCCTCTTTTTCATATTTTGTCAATATGCCTTATTGTTTTATTAAAGTTTACATGCAGCTACAGAATTGACCTGATTCTGCAGCTAATCCATAGATCCACAACTACTTCCATTATTGACAAGGTTTGAGTGCGCCAACTCAGCAAAGGAGTATATGGGTAGATAGGGAATGATCCTCTCATGGATTTCTTCCTATTTACTCAAGCTAATCCATCAAGATATTCGCACTACAACACGGTCAACCATGATAGTCAACCACAAAGATAACGTGCTGGAACAGAGTCTGAGTTTCAAGAGATATTATCGATTTTCTTTTTCAATAGAAAATCGACGAATAAGCGATATGATTTGGTTTTGATAAGGATTGTAGCGAAGACCTGTAGGCTTGAATTTCTCATGTTGTTAATTAAAAACTCTATAAGAACAATGGTAGCTCTATGTTAAGGGTGCTCCACCGTATGTAATTTTGAAGCATCTTGTAGAAACTCTTTTCCGATTAATGCAAAGATCTTGGTTCATACATTTTATGTGTTGTTGATTAAAGCTACTGACTACCTCGTGGAGGGCCCCTGCGTGCAGATCAGGTCTTTGATTCATTGCAATTATATTTTATTTTATTTCATAGATTTAATTTATGGATGCTCTGTTTTTATATTTTTAGGATGCAGTTCAATGGAGTTCGTGACTAGGTTCACTTGATTGATCTTTGTATCAGTAATCTCGTTTTCTTTATACCTAGCATAACTCAATAATCTCGTTTTCTTTACATCTAGCATAACTCAATTATCTCGTTTGCTTTATACCTAGTATAACTCAGTCATTTTGTTTCATTCATAGTTTAGTTATTTCATAGCTTAGTAATCTTGTTTCTGCTTTACTTTTGCATTGAATGAAGTTGCAATAGATAAGAGTGACAGTCTTTCTCAGCATCTGAACTCAAGCACATTTCACCTTTTAAGTTGATAAAATAGGATCTCCTTTATATCATTTCATGCTTTCATAATTAGCTTTGTTTAGTTGCAGCATAAAAATCCAAAAACAATTAATAAGTTGAAAAGTAGATTAACTTAATATATTCATTGAAAAGAGTTAAGATCATTATTCAACCATTCTAAAAAGCTCAACTCAATTAGAACTAACTCTAGAGATATCATTTAGAGTAATCAATTAACAAATATTAAAAATAACATCCTAGTATAGATAGTAACATCATCTCAATATTGATTCTAGAGTTTGACATTAATTTAGATAACAATAACATAATCACCTTAATGACATAAACAACTTCTAGCACATACAGTGCACTTGTACTTCATCAGTTTACCTGCCCTAGTCGATAATTTATGCTTACAATTTAAGAACATTAAATTGACTAAACACACACCTTGGCGCTTGGCACATCTTGGTATGCTTCCCTAGCACTCTAGCATGCCTTGGCAGCAATGCATAGCATACCTTGTCACTCCCTCCTTAGCACACTCGGAACTCGCTGACTGTAATGTTCCAAACTAGGAAAAATAGTGTTATGCAAAGCAAACAATAAAAATAACACCATAAAATTAAATCAAACCATCATACCAGAAAATTGTCTGGCATGTGTTAGCATGCCTTTTCATTCCTTAGCACGCCTTGGCACTCCTTAGCGATCATGCTCTCACAACTACCCTTACATTTTTGTAACATGGGAACCCAACAAAATCTTACCTCAACTATAACAACAACTTAACTATAATAGCAACATTACCAAGTTACAACTACTACAACTAGATTATGCCTTGTTCACCTAAGAACTTCCTATAACTCATCTTAGGCTACTCATGTATAATTTCAACTTATCCAACTTAACAAGTTACGAAGACAAGGCTCACATCCAACCGTTATCGTAAAATTAAACAACTAAGCAACACATTTTACATCTTGACATGCCATAACATCTGGCACGCCTAATAATCTCTTGGCACTATGTAGCATGTGTTAGCATCCCCTGCATTTATTGGCATGCTTTGTCACTCCCTAAAACTCCCTAACACTTAGCACACTTCATACTCGCTAGCTAACACTCTTTCTCACACTCTTATTCATTCATTTCCATGCATTTGAAACTACTACTCCCTTGTTTTTCCCTGGGACTTGGCCCTAACACTCCCTAGCATGTGTTGGAGCCACACCAAAAGTCGCCCTTTGTCTGCAATTGATTTTTTGTATCCCCTTATCACAATTGTAGGCTTTCCTCCTACAAGTCCTATTCTAAAATTCTCCCAACACACTTCGTCCTTGGGACACCTAGAATTCACTAACACTCCCTGACACACAATCTTATTCATTCATTTCCATGAATTTTGACATAGTTCTCCCTTGTGGTTCCCCGCCACTGCCCTACACTCCTCAACATGCATTGACACTGTCTAGCATTTGTTAGCACACCTTTTCATTCCTTGGCATGCCCTGACACTACTTAGTTATCATGCCATCACAACTAGCCTTACTTTTTTTGCAACTTGGGAACCCAACCAAATCCTGCCTCGTCTACAACAACTTGACCAAGTTATAGTTACTACAACTAGATTATTCCTTGTTCACCTAAGAACTTCCTATAACTCATATTAGGCTACTCATGTCGAATCTCAAATCATACAACTTAACAAGTTACAAAGACAAGGCTCACATCCAACCAAGGTCGTAAAACAACTAAACAACATAGTTTACATCTTGACATTCCATAACACCTAGAACATCTAACAATCACTTGGCACTATGTGGCACATGTTAGCATTCCCTACATTCCTTGGCATGCTTTGGCACTCCCTAGCACATCCTATCACTCCTTGACACCTAACACACCTAGAACTGGTTGACACTCCCCATCACACTCTTATTCATTCATTTCCATGCATTTGAAACTAGTGCTCCCTTGTGTTTCCCTAGCACTTGGCTCTAACACAACCTAAAATGCATTGGCGCCACACCCTGACACTTGGCACATCTTGGCATGCCTTAGCACTTGGCATGTCTTGGCATGCCTAACATGCCTTGGAATTGTCTAGCATGTGTTAGTACTTCTTGGCATTCCCTGGAACACCTTGGCACTCCCTAGTTGTCATGCCCTCATAGATAGCATTTTTTTTCGACTTGGGAACTCAACCAAGTCATTGAAAAATAATGTTGTGCCCAACCCAAAGTATTTGTTTCTATAAAACTACTTTGTCCATGCCTTATCACAACCATAAGCTTGCCTCTTGCAAGTTCTATTATGAACTTCTCCTAAAACACTTCATCCTTGGGATGCCTAGAATTCACTGGCAGTCGTTGGCACAAACTCTTATTCGTTCATTTCCAAGCATTTTTACCTAGTTATACCTTTTGTTTCTCTAGCACTCCCAAACACTCCTCAACATGAATTGACACTCTCCAACATGTGCTAGCATGCCTTTTCATTCTTTGGCATGTCCTGACACTCCTTAGCTATCATACCCTCACAACTAACCTTACTTATTTTTAGATTCGGGAACCCAACCAAGTCCTGCCTCGACTACAACGACTTGACCAAGTTACAAATACTACAACTAAGCTATGCCTTATTCACCTGAGAACTGCCTATAACTCATCTTATGTTACTCATGTCCAATCTCAACTCAACCCACTTAACAATTTACCAAGTCAAGGATCACGTCCAACTGTGGCCATAAAACAACTAAGCAACATAGTTTACATCTTGACATGCCATAACACCTGACACGTCTAACAATCCATTGGCACTATGTGGTGCGTGTTAGCATCCCTTACATTCCTTGGCATGCTTTGGCACTCCCTAGCACACCCTAGCACTCCTTGACATGCTTTGGCACTCTATCATTCCTTAGTTGAAATTACTTTTTCCAACTCCTTATCATAACCATAGGCTTGCCTCCTACAAGTCCTATTCTGGCCTTTTCCTAACACACTTTACCCTTGAGACACCTAGAATTCGTTGACACTCCTTAGCACACACTCTTATTCATTCATTTCCATGTATTTTGATGTAGTACTCCCTTGTGATGTTTTGGCACTCCCTAACACTCCTCAATATGAATTAACACTATTCGACATGTGTTAGCATTCCTTTTCATTCCTTTGCATGCCCTAACACTCCTTAGCTATCATGCCCTCACAACTACCCTTACTTTTTTTGGGACTTGGGAACCCAACCAATTCTTGCCTCGACTACAACAACTTGACCAAGTTATGGTTACTACAACTATACTATGTTGTGTTCACCTAAGAACTTATTATAACTCATCTTAGGCTACTCATGTCCAATTTCAACTTATCCCACTTAACAAGTTACAAGTTACCGAGTCAAGGCTCACATCCAACGGTGGTCATAAAACAACTAAGCAACATAGTTTACATGTTGACATGCCATAACACTTGGTACATCTAACAATCCCTTGGCACTATGTGGCACGTGTTAGCACCCCATGCATTCCTTGGCATGCTTTGGCACTCCCTCACACACACTACCACTCCCTGACATGCCCTGGAACTTTAGCATGCCTTGGCACTATCTAGAATATAACCTCGTCACTACCTCCTTAACACACCTAAAACTCACTGACACTCCCTATCACACACTCTTATTCGTTCATTTCCATGCATTTTGAACTAGTTCTCCCTTGTGTTTCCATGGCACTCCCTAACACTCCCTGGAACACATTGACACACCCTGGCACCTGGCACATCTGGGAATGTCTCCCTGACACTCTAGCATTCCTTGGCACTACCTAGCATACCTTGTCACTCCCTCATTAGCACACATAGAACTCGCTGATACTCCCTATCACACACTCTTATTCATTCATTTCCATACATTTGAAACTAGTGCTCCCTTGTGTTTCCCTGGCACTCCCTAACACTCCCTGGCATGCATTGGCACACGCTAACACTTGGCACATCTTGGCATGTTGCCCTAGCCTCTAGCATGCATTATCACTACCTAGCATACCTTGCCACTCCCTCCTTAGCACACTTGGAACTCACTGACACTTCCTGTCACAAACTCTTATTCATTAATTTCCATGCATTAATTTGACCTAGTGGTCCCTTGTGTTTCCCCTACACCCCCTAACACTTCCTAGCACGTGTTGGCATACCGTGGCACCTCGCACATCTTGGCCACATGCTTCCCTGGCACTCTAGCATGCCTTAGCACTGAATAATAAAACTTTGTAAAGTCTTGGTGAATCTTTTACTAAGTTATAAAACATTGTGAAGTCTTGGTGATTTTTTTCATAAAGTATAAAACCATATATGATAATAGGAAAACATATTCATTAAACTGTAATATACCAACTTACATGTTTGGAAAAAAAAAACATAATTTGTTCTTCCTAAGGTGGGCCAACTATTTCTTTTGAGTTAATTATAGTAAACATGTTATCAAACATGTTTGTATAGGTTTTGGATTCGAACATGGGTCTCAATCACGAGACCTTTTTGAAATTTGACCTCACCCATCATCATACCCAAAATATTTGTGTTTTGGGTACTTCTCCGCAACATTTTCTAAAATAAAATTAAACAAGTATTTTTTTACTATGAATATTTGACTCTTCTAAAACGCGATTTCAAAGGGACTTGGAAAAGGCACAATTAAAAAATAAAAGATTGACAATTTTTTAATCTTTTGTGCAGAGAACACATACATTTGGGCCATGAAAAATTTTCCGCAATAGGCAGTCCCAAGTTTGAATACGGTTCTCTAAGGAAAGCCACATAAAACATTTTAGTTTAGGGGCAATAGGCCAATACCATAATTTTGAATGCCACCAACTAACCCTTTGCAAAGGGTAGCTTTCTGATATAGCACAATAGGCATGGCAAGTTGTGACATGCTCATACGAGGAGTTGCAGGCCCATTCAAAAGAATCATCCTCCTTAGATAGTGTAATACCACTGACAATGAGGGATTTGGTGAAACTGTCCCACTCCACAACAAAAGAACCCCACAGGCCCAAATCATGGGCGCTTTTCCATCTACCAGTTGTGAACAACTCCGAAGGGAACACATAAACCCAATGAAGTCTGGTAACACCTTGAGCACAAATATGGTTGGAAATCTTAGGGGAACATCTATGAGAGCACAAAAACACCTACTTCTCTAGAAGCACCTATAATACTTTTGTGGGTTTGACTAATCACTCTTTGGTCAGTGTCTGCACACTAGCCTTGTTGTGAAACCAACTCACAAAAAGATAGAAAAGATAGATCAATGCCTAAGAAATAAGCCTCTTCAAGGGGGCAACCTCCTTTACATTACACAAATGAACAATTCTTAGATGATACAAATGACAAGACCTCATTTCTATATATAGGAGTCTAAGGGGTCATAATATAATCAGAGCCGACATAACAATAATAATGTAAGGGCACAATAATAACAATAGTGGGCTTCTATGGGGCACAATAATAACAATATGGGGACTACATGGGCACAACAATATAATAAGGGGATTGTACTAATAACAATAATGGGTTACACTAGTAGTATAGGGACCTAAATACCCCTCTCCTTAAAAAAGTGTTGTCCTCAATGCTTGAGTAGTTCTTGATTATTCTGTATAAATTCTTGTCCTCCAATGTGGAATCTTCAACGGGTAAGTTATTCCACTTGATGAGATACTCTGAAATTGATCTATTTCGTAGTTGTCGATTTCTCGGTTCTGTGACTGCTTTAGGTTCCAATATGATTTTTCCTTCCTTGTCATGTTCTCAGAATACTGTTTGAACTGGGATCTTCTGCAACTTTTGAATGAGTTCCCACTGCTTTGGGCATATGGATATCTATAAGGCCTGATGTTTGGATGAACACTTCCTCGAATCAAATGAATAGCATGATCATGATCACGAATAGGTGGGAGGCCTTTGGGAGTCTCAAATACCTTGGAATGGTTGTCCAAAACGTTTTGGAGATTTGGAGAAATACATGATTTCGATGTGGGATCCTCTAGTAAACATAATTGTGTAATTACGCCATGTTGTTCTTTATTTAGAAGCTTTGTCATGTTGTTAGAGTTGATTATATTTCCTGGTTTCCCTTCGATACCCCTCAATTCAACTTCCTTTCCTTCCCAAAAAATTTTCAAGAAGAGTTCTTGAAAATTAAAAGCTATCATATCCAAAGATCGTAGCCATTGGACTCCTAGTAAAACATCAGCACCACCCATTGGAATGGAAAGCATTGGGCTATTAAATACATATTCTCCCATGGATAGCTTGATATTATGGCACTTTCTGGAGCAATTTATGGTTCCTCCACTTGCAACCATCACTTGACACTCTGGCGCTGGATATAAGAAGCAATTCAATTCCTTGGCTATCTTACAATGAATAAAATTATGGGTACTGCCTGAATCAATCAACACTATTACCTTTTGCTTCTTGATATGTCCTTCTATCTTGATAGTTTGAGGAGTGGTAATTTCTTCCAATGCATTACAAGATATGGTCGGATTCATTTCTTGATGCTCGATGTGATCTTTCACTTCTTGAACATTTTTCTTCTTGATATGTCCTTCTATATTGATAGTTTGAGGAGAGGTAATTTCGGCCAATGCATTACAAGATATGGTCGAATTCATTTCTTCTTTCTCTAAGTTGGGTTCCTGGTGTATATCCTCTTCTTTTGATGTTTCTCGATCATTTTCTTCCTCCTCTTCATAATCTATGTAAAATAATTTCTTCTCAGCACACTTATGACCTTTAGTGTATTTGATATCACAATTGTAACAAAGCCCTTTTTCTCCTTTTTCTTCCAAATATTGTGGTGTAAACCTTGTAGGTTGTGGAAGGCTAGGAGAAAAAACACTTCCATAATTATAGTCGTGAGAGGTAGGATTCCTTGTTTCCATAATTTCGCTTTCAATTTTTCTTACCAACTTGAATGCCTTCTCCAGTGAATCAGGTTCCCAAAGACGAACCTCGTGTTGAAGGTTATCCTTTAAAGTCCCTATGAAGACACCAACCATTTTCTTCTCTGGAATATCATTTACCCTTATATTCAATTTTTGGAAGTCCTCAATGTGTTGTACCATTGAACCTTTTTGTTTGAGATTTATCAATTGGCTAAAGAAGGTGTTTCTCCTTGTATCCTCATAATGTGCTATCATTTCCTCCGTGAAAATTGACCACGTGACAAGTAGTTTACGAGAACAAAGCCCTTTATACCATAAAAATTGATTCAATTCTAAATAATTAGATGCAATACATACCTTTTTTAACAGTGGTACACCATGTAGATCAAAATATTTCTCCATCGGTAGTATCCAATTTACCGGATCCTTGCCATCAAACTTCCTCATCTCGTTTTTTCTTTATTTTGGGAGATCGATCTTGAAATGACTATAACTCTGTAATTTCAGATCTTTAAGTTATAAAATTTCGGCCTGTAATAGCCCTCTGAGTCCGTTTTCTAACCTTGCAAGTCTGATCAATATTAGATTCTGCAAGAAAGAGTTATGTCAAATCTCCCTCGATGACCTCAGTATAGACTGGTTCAGTAGAGTGAACTTGTACGACATGCTGCGGGTCACTGTTTCAACCTTAGGTTCAAAAACTTACACCCAAACAAACTACATCCGGTTCTCTTTCTATAACATCTTACGAAAATTCAATCTGATTCTCAGAGCGAAAGTTATGACGATTTTCCCAAGGTGACCTGTTTGGAATGTAATTCGAGGGTCTGCAAAAACCCTATCTCCCTTAGATTATATCTCCGAAAATATAGCAAGACAGGATCTGAAATTCGGAGCCGAGATTCAAAATGATTTATTCGCAAATGGGTTTTCTTTTTTATCTTCTGAAACTTCATAGAAAAATAGTTATAGTGAAAATTCCACGATGACCTGTTTTAGATGAAATTCTGGAGCTTGCAAAAACACTAACTTCCTCAGATCATATCTCCGAAAATATAGCGAGACAAAATCTAAAATTCAGACCAGAGGTTCAGCATGATTTCGTCTCAAATGGGTTCTTTTTTTAGCTTTTGAAACGTCGCAGAAAAAAAGTTATAGTGAAAATTCCACGATGACCTGTTTGGAGCAACAAAACCCTAGAATCCAAAGCTCTAATACCAAATGTTATGAAACCAACTCACAAAAATATAGAAAAGATAGATCAACGCCTAAGAAATAAGCCTCTTCGAGGGGGCAACCTTCTTTACATTATACAAATGAAAAATTCTTTGATGATACAAATGACAAGACCTCCTTTCTATATATAGGAGTCTAAGGAGTCATAATATAATCAGAGCCGACATAGCAATAATAATGTAAGGGCACAATAATAACAATAGTGGGCTTCTATGGGGCACAATAATAAAAATATGGGGACTACATGGGCACAACAATATAATAAGGGGATTTTACTAATAACAATAAGGGGTTACACTATTAGCATAGGGACCTAACATGCCTAGATTCTAAAGTGATGTCCTTAAAATCATAATCAACTAGGTGTATTTGCTCTTAAAAAACTATTTAAAGATAGATGTCCCCTTTATGGCGAACTTCCATTGAAATGGTTCCTCCTACCTAACCTAGTACATCCATTTATTTCATAACAATACTATCCTGCAAGCCACCAAATGGCAATCATTTCCATGAGGTCAACAACAATTTTTGGTTCAAGATATAACTAAGTTGGAACAAACTTAACTCTAGAGCCTATGTTATTTTTCAACCCCTAATGTTTATGGAAAAAGAGATATCAATTTTCTAAAGCATACGGGAGCCAAACTATCACCTTTTCCATGTTGACTCCCTATATTGAACATCATGGAAAATATCCATAAGTTATTTATCCTTACTAAACCAAACATTTAGTTGAAAATGATCATTCATCATGTTACTACTTAACTGCACTTTTTAACCACACAAAACTTATTTTAATTTCACCATAATTCACCTTTAATATCACAACCAAAATCCCCTCCAATAATGTTTAGTGACATAGAAACCCAACAATTTTCATACGATTAATAATTATTTATAATTGGAAATACTTCCCTATTAACCAAAAACTTACACATTTCATTTAATTCCCCTTGAAAAACCCATATGTATTTCATTTAAGTTCAATATTTCCCACGATATTTGTCTTTCAAATATAAAAAATTTCCATTTCCCTCGTTTATTTCCATCACCTTGAAAAGAGTGTGTCTAGGGAAGGGCGAAGGAAGGGTGCAGCCATGCCGTCGCAGGTATGATCTGATGCATCTGGTTGAATTCAAGAGATTGGATTTTCGGTTCCTCCAATCATGGTGATTTCATTCTACAGAGGGAAGAGGGAATTTGCACAAGGTTCCCACATTCCTGGGTGATGGCCCAGCCCCAAGCCCTCCATCTCTCTTTTCCACTTCAAAATACTTCTAAATACTTCTAGACAAGCACAGCTAGGTGTTCAACAGGCTATATGTTCAGGATTCCATGGAGGAAGATGAAGCTAAAGGCATGGGCGATAATGGCTTCACCAAAGAAGATGACAGGTGCCTTTCCAATTCGAAGATTAGTGAAGAAGCAGATAAGAGAGCAATAATACATTGATTACGACAAGGAAATCAAATGTCTTAAGATCATATGTGGTCACCAGCCAGATGCTCTAGCACAGATGGATTGTGATGATCCAGTCATCCCTAAAATTTCCAGAGACCCAAAAAGGGCCTCGGATTTGCCTGGACCCATGTTCCTAAGAGTCCCAAAGCAAAGAAATTGGATCCTGAGGAAATGGTCATGGAATCAGACGAGCAGGATTAAGGCTCTGTGCTAGAGGAGAAGCTTCCAGAGGCTACTAAACCAACTCAAGAGGTAGCTAACTACATTTTATTTTTATTGTTTACTTACCTTGGATGTCCCAAGTTGATCAATTAGGCTTCATAGCATTCTCATCGGCTCATTGTTTTAACTGTTTCTTTGTTTTCAATCCTTCTTTCCTTTCCTTTTTTCATAATTGTAATTCCTTGCTACCCTATTAAAGTTTGTTGGTTACCAATGGAGTGTATTTTTTCTTTTGGTGTCATTAATCTAGGATGTTGTAAACACATCTTTCTTTTCAGATGTAAACTTTATTTTAGTATGAAACAAGTGGAAAACAAGCAATAAAATGTCTTGTGCCCTAAACTTTGTGCATTGTGTGGCTTGACCTTTCAGGCATGGGAAAATTAGATAAAGGATTAAATTGACTATAGTTGATGTTGTTTTTCTGATTGGTGATGTCAAGTTGAATGGAATGTATAGATTGAAATATGGCATCATAGATCAAATGACAATGGAATTTCAAAAGCTAAAAGAAAATTTGATAGACTCAACCTAGAAAGTGGAGCAATCAGGCAAGAGTGCAAGAGTTTGACCGAGACTCAATTAAAGTTATGGAAAATTGTGTTAATAGTGAATTCACCATGGTTTTTTCTCCCAATGTAGGATCATGCTTGAGATAGAATCACTACATGAGAGTTCTTAGGAATCCATTCTTGAAATTCTCTTAACTTGCTTGTACTCACACTATAGAGAATTCTAGGATGATGTTCCTTCCATGGAGCACTCTTTGATGCTCCATAGACATAAAATGACCCCACAATTAGGTTCTTGCCTAGCCATCTCGGTCAAATCTTTGTCATATTCACCCAAAACAACATGCTTGCCCTAAGGGCCTCGATCAATATTTTTTTTTGAGACTTATGAGTTGCTTGTATAACACTAAGCACACCTCTTCTATGCTGCCACATTTGGCATATAGGTCAACAAGAGCATTCTCCACAAAGATATTTGAGTCTAGCCTAAATTTAATGATGATTATATGGAACTGCATCCTAAACTAGCGCATGCTGCAAAAGCAGTGGAAAAGGTGAAATTATCCACTGTCATCCCATTCTGTTGCAGCTGATTGAACAATTTCAGTGACTCCTCACAAAGACCATTGTGAGAATATTCTTCATCACGGAGAAGACCTTAACAAGTTGATCCTTCAACATAGCTAACATTTCTATATCCAACCTCTGGGCAACATAGTTGACATTTCTATATCCAACCTCCCAGCATCAAATTGGTTAATTCTTGATAATTCACTAGTATTAAGCGTATGCCAAAATAAGGGGTAACACAGGCTCCAACTCAGAGATGTTCTCTTCTTGGGAGTTCATGAGAGTCTTATAATTTTGTCATGTATATATGAGAATGGCCTCCACTTCTAGTAAAAACACCACACAATTTTGTATTTTACAAAGCAAAAGACAAGTCATCTATTTATGACAACATGAAATCAAATTTAGTGATCAAGGGAGCTTATTCATGCTACACTGCTGCTCAAAGGAGTTTATTCCTTTCCTACCCTATTGTAGCATGTGCAAAATGAGGGTGCTACCTAAAATCATTGATTCAGTGCAACCACTTTAAAACTTCATCAATACAATGTTTTCTTCCCTTATGCTTAGTTATCATGCAAAATAATGAAACATGAAAATTCCAGCATTCATAGGCAGTTTTATATCACTGATGGGATGAACAAGAATTTGGGTACCTGCAAATCAGCAGTAGCTTCAAATTTCAAACGCATGTATGTGTTGACATAAGCTACTACATGATCTGTCCATCCAAGATTGCATAGGACTGTAATAATTATTGCCCATTAACTTTGAAAATTATCCTTTGCTACCACTTGGAAGTACATAATGATGTCATGTTCTATCCCCCATTAAATATTGGTTCCATGGGATAAGCATGTTGTTTTGATAAGTCTGTATCAAGGAATGTGAGTGATAGACACATATCAACCATTGCGGGATTAGATCCTGTTGTCTTGGGAACATAATTTCTTTTGAAAATTTGCATCCATGCCTCTATCATGTTGAGAAATCTAGGGCATCACTAGTTAGGTGATTTCTCTACTTATGATAATTACTTGTGATAGTCTTTTTAATTCTTGAAATATTTTCTTATTGAGTTAATATCGTGTTATTTTCATCAATATAATTACCAAATAATTAACAATAAAGAGACAAGAGACACAGTATATAGGCTACTTAGCCAGGGCCAAAAACCTCTCACTCTTTGAGAGGAAAACCCAAACAAAATTCTTCTTATGGAACCTTCAATTGACTAATACCAAGACCACGGAAAATACCCTTGACACTAGAGTCCTCCCAAGACCAAGTCACTAGTCTCCTCTTCAAAGTTGGTCTTCCTCTTCCTCTTCTCAGCTTCCTTCATATTCTTAGCCTATTATTGTAGCTTTGTAACCCTACAACATAAACCCTAGATAATTTTCACTCCTTGAATAGTCTATTTAAGAGAGAGACTCGTTACACTTCTACCCGACTTCTTCTAGCGAATTCTTCCACCCAAACAAGATCACCTCAATGTGACTGCAATCCTTTTACCTCCTCTTGACAACTTCGGATCTTCTACCTTCGCACGTGAGAGAGTAAACTAGCCCAAAACAATCCACAATGATCTTCACTATCCTTCCTTCTTGCTTCGCTGATGTAGAGGCTTCTTCTAGTAGGATTTGTGCACTTATATGAGAGACTTGCTTCACCGAATTGATTGCCTCCAATTGAGGCCGAGCACTGCTATATATACTTGTTTTTCCATGCCCATTAGGCCGACATTATCTCTAGGGTAAGCCGACATTATCTCTCTTGAATCATCCTTACATTGTAAGCCGACTTGAGTGAGGGCTAGTGACAAGGTCTTGGAGGGTTACTTACAAAGACAAGTATGACTCTTTACAATGTGTAACATGCCTTCATTACATGACAATGACTCTTTTAGACTTTTATGACTAGATGAAAATATCCCTAAAGGCTCTCAATGGGAGCCTTAACTAAAAATAAAATCTCTTCACAGTCTTCCTCCTTCGCACTGTATCACTTCATTCCTTCTTCGCATTGTTATTACACTGTCACTAGGAGAGTCTCGGTCTCCTTTTTTTTCTTTTGCAACCCTAGACACAATCCTCGGCCTTCACTGATCTCTTCTTTCGGTCCAAGATAGCCTCTCTGTCTTCGGTCTTCTTTTATCACCATTCAACGCTTGATATAGCCCTTAACTGTAGCTACCACTGTCTTAGAACAAACTTTGATCCTTCGCTTAGATGACAGACTTAGTCCGAGAACCCTTAAGACATTTACGCACCTGTAGTCACCTTCCTTCTTCACTGTAATACCCTTATCTTCTTCGCTCTGAGATTCATATTGTTTCAGATCAGAGATGTCCGAATTGCTTGACGATTATGAGGTGAGGTTACTCTATATATATAGTGACTTATGCTTGCCATTTAGGCCGACATGAGATCCTGGAGATAGGCCGACATTACCTTAAGGAGAATATTGTCCTTCTTTTAGCCGACTGCAAGAGAGATAGTGACAATGTCTTGGAGTGTAACTTTGACATGTGTAACATGACTTCATGACTTCTTAATTATATTCATAACAAGACAACAAAACCTAAAGACATTAAGAAGAAGTCTTTGACCTATGAAAAACACTTCTTGCTCATGAAACCCATGATGCAAGGAATACAATAAATACATTTGTTTCTTCTTTTCATGAAATCATAATTATAATTCATTATGAAAACCGAACCTAGTTAGCCCTTTCTTCAACAAGGGCAAGACCACAGTCACTTCCAGCCCTTGTTTTCTGCCCAGACTTTCTCTCTAGACCTGCGGTAGTCCTTTCTTGAGAGTCCATGCTAGTATGCTACAATTCTGGGCTGTTCTAGCCCTCATACAGACCTTGACCCTCCTTCTAATCACTATGTCATGCTTTAGAATGGCTCCACAGGCCTGCGACAACCTTGTTTGAGGACAATCCACCCATAAACAAGCCCCTCCCTACAAATTTTGAGACTTAGAGCACATTCGAAGCTACCAGAAATCAACACTCCCTCTTAGCGAGGAATGTGCTCTAGCAATGCACATTGTTGGAGCATCACCTTGTTCCGTAACATCTCCTTCTTCGTTGTTGATGTCTAACATCATGTCCACCAACTACTATGCAAATGCTGCATCTATATTGTTGTTGACCTTACCACTACCAACACTGCATCCATACTGCAACTCCCTCTGAAATTCTGCATCCGTGTTGTTGTTGGCCCTGCCACTGCCAACACTGCATCCTTCTCCAACTGCTGTTGCTACTACATCAACAACGTAAAAGCATCCCAAATACTGAACTAATTGCGTTTAGTATGATTCATATCGTTTTTGGAGTCTGACTGTTGCTAGTCTCTGTGCTAACCCTCTGAAGCCTCTGCGTTGTTGTTGACTTTGCTCTGTGCCAATTGCACTGTTGCCAACTCTACTTTGCGCTGCTCAGTCTCTGATGCTCCTAGCCATTGCAACTGTCACTCCGGCACTCCTCTGCACCAACTGACATTGGTCCATCCTGCTACTACTGATTTGGGCTCCCATAGTAAGGTATTGATCCAAGAGGTGGACTCCTCAAGGATCCTGCCCATCTGCAACAACTCTAAGGGTTTTTATTATTAAGCAGTAGTAATTTCTGAATACAATCTCTGGATGCCTTCCCGACAATCCAGTTACAGAGAATATCACTGACTCTTATCACTTATGGGAAATCCAAGCCCATAAGTGACTCTTGTGGTGCTCCCCCCTCCAAACCTTGAACCCCAAGGCTTGGAGTACCTCCCAAGCTACTCAAAAATCAACACTCCCTCTTAGCGAGGGAGGTACTTCCAAGACTAGGAAGTAACTCATCATCATCATCACTACTCGCAACACTCGCCCAACTCTTGGCGCTCATCACTGCAACAATCGTTGTAGCATGAATTACGCCTCTCTCAAAAGTGTCACTGTCACTAGAAGCATCCTGCTTCTTCTTCTTCTCCTGTATCGTTTTCCAATCCCTCCATGATTCCTTCTTGGTATATGTGGAAGCACCCTTGCTCCCCACTGACCGCATGCTCTTCTTGGGCTGCAAAGTCTCCCTCTGAATCTATAAGCTTCCGCTAGAACTCGACTCCCTCTGAGCCTCTGGAACCTAGACCTTCTTCTCTGGAACTTGTACCTGTACCTCTGAAGCCTTCACCTGTACCTACTCCACCTGCTTCTTCTTCCCATGATCTGTAGGCTTGCCCGTCAACCTGTATAGACCGTGCTCTCTAACTCCAAGCATAATACTTGCGGAGCTAGAGCCTCTATATGTGAGTCCTGGTACAAACAATACATACCAAACTCGCATCACCCATCTTGTATCCATCCTACATGGCACAACTCTTGATCCTTGGATCTCCTTCTGACTCTTGTCGCCCAACACCCTGTGCAACTTCGAGTCCCATTCAGCTAGAGTCTCGAAAACCTCTTGTGACCCTGTCATATGTTTCAAAGCACCATTGTCCATGTACCATCCATCCTCATCGATAGTACCCTGCAAGAAATGAGAGATCATAGCAAATTCGTCCTCCTCCAATCTCCTGGTGAGAGCATCTATCTCAGCAGAAGTGGCAACACCAATGACTTACTTCCCTTTATTCTTCTCATCATCTCCCTTCTTCATCGGACATCTCGACGAAAAATGATCCCATCTTGCCACAGTTGAAACACTTGACTTTACTCAAGTCCTTCTTCTGCTTACCCTTCATTCGTGCTGCAAATGCCATGTCATCATCTGAAGCCCTCTTCTTCGGATGAAGATCCTCGTCTCGCAACTACTCCTGAATGAAGTCGTCCCACAACCTATTCCACTCTGGAAACCTCTCTCTAGCAACAATCCCTTTGATGAAGGGCTTCCATTCCTTTGTGAACCCTTTCAAAGCCATCCTCACCATATCAGAATCTGAAATAGTCACACCGATGACAACAAACTCATCTTTGACCTTAGACAATCTCGTCAGATACGAAGTCACTCCTTCACCCTGTATCATCTTGGTGGACTTCAACTTATCCTCCAATACCAGTACTCGGTTCTCATTCTTAATCTGGAACAAATTCTGAAGAGCCATCCACATCTCATGTGCAGTGTTCTTCCTAGACACTTCCAATTCCTTTGGGTTAGTTGGCTTCTTGATGGCTTTCTCGACGAAATCCCAAATCTTGTTGACCTGCAAGATCAACTTGATCCTTTCCTTCCATGGACTATAGTTGGACAACCCCTCTAACATGTCCTCATACTGGAGACCAGCCTGTAATTTCGACATTGTCACTTACTGTTAAATTTAGGATCACATGTTCTTTGTTGAAGATAGAAGCTTCAATATCTCATTAGCCCAATTATTAACTCATTAGAAATCATGTGAAACATTATCATGATGACAATAACTGAGAGAAGAACATGTATAATAAATAACGAAGACAAGCCAAGACAAGAGGACACAATAAATTGGCTCAAGCCAGGGAAAAACCCCAAGATGGGGAAAACCCTTGATCAATCTTCTTATTATTATTAATCATCAAATGTTCAACAAAGAGAGAGAAATGAGTACAATCAATGTCAAGGATGACTTGCCAAGATGATGACTAGAACCACTGACCATATGCCAAATATACTGCCCAAACAAGTTTGTAATTTTGTCTTCAAATAATAGCAGACAAGTTCTGCCCTAACCAGTAGACAATAGAATTCAAAGCAGCAAATCAACAGGTTCCAAAAGAGCTCAGACTTGATTCACTTAAAGTGGCTTCCTTTGCTGATTATGAAGAGGCAAAGACAATCCCATAATTTGAGCAGTGAAGCCTAGTCAAAGAGTTGACAAGTTCTGTGGTCGAAAATCTGCAGTTAGGGCTTGAAGATATATTTCCTAAATAGCCCAAATCTAGAGACAAATGTTGTGGTCCTTCCTTCAGGCAAATCTGACCTTATTTGGCTAAGGTTCTGAGCTGCAAACAACCCTCACCAAGGTTCCATGTCTATTGTACTTGGGATTAGGATATGCGGCCTGTTCTGCTTCATAGAACAACCCTTCAGCTCCTTTGTCCAAGACTCACACATCCTGTGGCCTTCCTGAAATGATTACAAGGAGATTCATACTTCACCAATGGAGAAAGCTCACCAATCTTCACTGCCCTAACCTGCGGCTGCCATTCAGCTTCAAGATCGAACCTATGGAAAGAAAAACACACCAAAAGCGTACCCAATACATGTCCTCCTAGCTCCTTCAAGTTGTGGTTATCTCACAGATATATTAGAGCCCTTTTCGTTGAGTCAAATGAGGTTGAAAGGCACCTCCTTATATACAATTCGATGGTGTTGAAGAGACGTGACCATTGGACTAGGTGAGCCGACATATAGGAGAGGCCGACCTTGATAATTTTATATGGGAGAAACAAAAATTCAAAATCACACTTTCGCTTAACCAAATTCGATGATATTTAGGTCGATTTTTGTCCTCTCGAAAAGAGGAATTCAATGGAATGATTATCTCCATCAACTGAGTTGTCCAAAGTGGAATTTGGCCCTAGTTTCCAATTTTAACACTCCCTCTCAACTAGGGAGCATTCCACCTGCCAATCCATCTGTCATCATCATACCATCCTGTCATCATGTACCATCTCTGTCATCACTGTTCTGTTCTGCTCTTCTCTGCTGAACCATGAAGTAATAATGAAGAAGAAGTGATCGAGAGTGAGTCACAAGACCTTACCACTCTCCATTGACAAAAGTCAGTCCTTGATCCCAGATCAAGTTGTTGAACACCATGCATCCTAGTCATAGCACTAGTATGAAATGACTAATTAGTTACTAAGAACAGCTAAAATTTTCATATAAACGACTATTTTCCAGTCGGTGACCAATAGTAGCTAATTTACAGTATCTTATAACACGACCAACTTTTAGTCATTTTTAGCTTAGTCATTAATTGGTTTCCTCAATTTTACCATCTAGTAGTATATTTAGTCATTAATTTGGTCATTAATTTTTCATTGGTTTAGTCATTAATTGTTGCAATTAATGACCAAATATATAACAAAATATATTACTATATTAATCCTCAATAAAACCAATTAATGACCAAAACGTTGGCCGTGTTATAAGATACTGTAAATTAGCTACTAATAGTCATATATATGCAAATTTTAGTCATCATTTAAAACCAATTAATAACCAAAGAAATATGACTAAATTTTAGTCGTGTTATAAGATGTTGTAAATTAACTACTAATAGTCGTATATATGCAAAATTTAGTCATCATTTAATAATAAAAATTTTATCATTTGCAGTAGTCATTTATCTTTTTTTGCTATTTTCATATTCATTATATAAATGATTGATTTAGTAGTTTCTATTCATTTCATTTCATTTAATTCATAATCATTATAAACAACTAATTTAGTCATATATTCATTTTATTCGTGTTCATCATTAATTAATATAAACTACTAATTTAGTAGTTTTAGATTGATTTTATGTGTTTATTATTAATCATCATAAATTAATTAGTATGATTTTGCGACTAAATTTTAAGAGAATGTCATACAATGTGCATGCTTATCTAATATGATAACACAAAGTTACATATGTTAATTACAAGACTAAATAATATCAAGTGCAAATAAAAATAATTTCAACCATATAAATTTTATTATATAAAATATCAAGTATTACAATATGAGATTCCAACTTAATATAGGTTGGACTAAATTTTGCACATGAAATATTGTTTCATCATTTGAAAACATTATCACTGTGTTGCCAAATCATTGCAAGTGAATTCACCAACTCTGAAGGCTTGACCATCAGTCTCTATGAGTGTGTCGTATGCAAGATATTGGCTCTAAGGGTATCACTAGACATATTCTCTTCTCTCTCTCAATTTGCATTTGTCACTCCAGTGTTATTGTTCTCTTCTTTATTCAATTGTTGCTTCTTACCATCAATATTGAGTTCCTCTCATGAAAATTAAAGAAGATACAATGCAAAGTATAAGACATGAAAGATGATTAATACTTGAATATAAAATAAAGTAAACTATAAAAGATTTATATGACATATACCTCAACATTCGATAGTGGCCACTACGTGGCTAGATGACCTGTATAAACAAAGCAAATAAAATGTCACCATAGAAAATAGAATTGGAGGGGGATTCATCATGCATGCTAGGATTTTTTGTGTGTGCACACATCATATTGCTCACTTGTAATTGTATAAAAAACAAAGAGTATGCATAATGACATGTAGTGACATGTGGGTGTCTATTTGACTCAATCGTATGATTGATTTTTTAACCCATTCCAAACCTACCACAATGAAATTAAGAGAGATAAGGACACAAGAAGGACTATCAATAAATAAAATTAGAGACTTTAGAACGCAACTCAATTGTACCTGAATGTAATGATAAGTATTTGCAGCTTCCTGGTCACCAATGAGCATCAAATCACACTGTGAAAAATTCCTTGCATTATGATAATTTGGTTGCACCTACACTAATCCTTTGTAGTAGTCCCTTGACTTGCCTATAGATATAATTTTAGAAACAATCCTACTCCTGCAATTCTTCCCTATATGGATCTTCTTTGTCCCCCCCTATTGATAGTTATTTTTCAAGGCCACAAAATAGAACTCTCCAATTGCATCATCGCCTTTCAAAACAATGCTTGAGTATTTCCAAGTGATTCTTGAACCAGTCCTTACTCAGGTCCATGAAATCCTTGATTTGTCTCGATCGCAAAAACCTCTTTTTGTAATAAAATTATAAATCCCACATCTGCATTCCTCGTCCCCGACATACCAATTCTTTACAGTGGAATACTTTATCATTGCTCCCTCAGTGCAATAAAGGTGTCATAAAATGGTATAGCTCATCCTTCAATATATGTCACAGAACTCCTCTCATCTACAAAAATAAGATTCCTCTCAAAATGCATGGTCTCCATCTCATTCATCCTGAAATAAGTGGATATTTCCATGGGTGACAAGTGTGCTTGGAGATTTAATAGAAGGAGCTATCACTAAAAAAATAAAAATACAATGCAGCATAATAGTTATCAGCAGGAGCAACAACCTTGCCAAGCTACTTCCTAACTAGATAAAGATACTCCTGAATTACCTCTTATAATGAACAAAAGATAAACTCAACTACCTATAGAGTCTACCTATTCATGGTAGGAATGAAAACACTGCCGAAAACAACATCTACAACAACGTTGGTCAATCTCTTCTTCTAGTCAAGGGCATGCGCAACTTTTGAAAAGTATCAAGCAAGTCAGGGTCCACCTCATCCAGGGTCCTCTTCTTCTTCTACTCTCTCTGTTTAGGTTCATAATAACACCAAAGGTCTTCGAAATTGGTGGGTGGGTAAAAGTTATCAGACCATTAAGTTCTTCCATTTTTAATCATTGTCTGTAAGAATTGAATCTAAATTGCAAAAGTCGTTCAGGTTCCTTCTTTTTAGCTGAAATTAACCTAATCTTTGGAGAGTTGTCAGGTTTAATGAATCTAATTATATTCTACTTAAAATATAGTAACATGGTTTAAAACTGTAGGCATTGAGATCAGAACCTAAGGATGAATCAGAAAATATTTTATGTTCATGATTACAAGAAATTTTAATTTCATGTAACAAAGTTTGAGGAAGGTCTAGCATTTACATCCTACCAGAAAATTTTCTTGCATCACTTGAACCCTTTTAATTTGGGCATGGTAGAGTCCATTACACAAACAATCAACCACTAAAAAAGGTGAAAATAAAAAATAAAAGTTCATGCATTCTGACCCTAGAAAAGTTAGAGAGGAGCGAACTGATCTGTACAATAAGGACATGCAAAATGCTTACTTGTCCATTGTCTTTTAATGAATTGTTGGCCGCAATCAAGATCTGCATTATCATAATCATTAAACCCTTTGTACAATAAGTACATGCAAAATGCTTACTTATGCATTGTCTATCATAATCATTAAACCCTTTGTACAATAAGGACAAACAAAATGCTTACTTGTGCATTGTCTTTTGATGAATTGTTGGCCGCAATCAATATCTGCATTATCATAATCATTAAACTCTCAACTCTAGATATAATTTATGATTTGATCATATAAACCCTCAAAATTATTTACCCATAAGAACAAAAATCCTCTTTAGCAAAAAGGAAGAACAGAGTCCAAATTCATACCCATGTACAAAGTCCAAAATAGCATAATCATTAAACCCTCAACTCTAGATAAAATTTATGCTTTGATCATATAAACCCTCGAAATTATTTACCCATAAGAACAAAAATCTTGTTTAGTAAAAAGGAAGAACAACGTCCAAATTCATACTCATGTACAAATTATCAAAATATCCACCCCCAATGACGTTACCCTTATCATAATCATTAAACCCTCAACTCTAGATAAAATTTATGCTTTGATCATATAAACCCTCGAAATTATTTACCCATACAAACAAAAATCCTCTTTAGTAAAAAGGAAGAACAGAGTCCAAATTCATACCCATGTACAAATTACTAAAATACCCACATGTACAAATTACCAAAATATCCACACCCATGAAACCCATAGATCACGTTGATGGTCTTCCTTCTTCCGAAATTTCCATGCAGATATAGACAAGGCAGAGAAAAATACATTGCTACAATGTGATGTTGTAATCTGTGAATATTTTATTTGAACCCAGCGCTAAACTGGAAATAAAAAATAAAAGAAATATTTATAATAGAAAAAATAAAAGAAATATTTATAATATAAAATAAAATATATAAATTGCAATTGGGTTAAATGATTTACTTTTAATAAGAATTTGTTATTTTGAACCCAATGCTAAACTGGAAATGAAAAAGAAAAGAAATATTTATAATAGAAAAAATAAAAGAAATATTTGTAATATAAAATAAAAAATATAAATTGCAATTGGGTTAAATGATTTATTTTTAATAAGAATTTGTTATTTTTTTTGTAAGACGCTAAATTAAAAAGAAGAAGAAAAAGTTAAAAATGATATTGGGATGTGTGTAAACATTTAAATATGACCTCAATTAATAATAAAAAAGTTAAATTAATAAAAATAATAAAATTTAATTTGTTATATTTTGATTTTGTTATTAACTTGGGAATAGGCTTTGTTACAATACCATGGCTTATTTCACAACCAAAATATTTTACAACAATATGACAAGATTCTTAACCGTGGATATTCACCCCCACATTACGATAGATATTATTAACTTGTAAACAATAGCCTTTGTTATAATACCATGGGTCAATACCATGGATTATCAGTACCACATGCCCAAAAAACATAAATTATTTTACAATCAAATATTTTATAACAATATGACAAGATTGTTAACCATGGATATTCACCCTCACTTTACCATGGATAATAACTTGTAAATCCGCTTTGGTATTGGCCAATACCATGTCTTATCAATACCACATGTCAAAAAACAATAACTTATTTCATAGTAAAAATATTTTATTTTAAATTAATTTTATAACATTTTTTTAATTGATCTTATATATATATATATATATAGTATCGACATAGATCCATCTTAGCTAAGGATCCAAGGGATGAGAGCAAGCAAATTGACTAATTATAATAGATTAAATATAGTGCATGATTTTTTAAAGTTTTTCATTATTTTATTTTCTTTGACATGATTGATCCAAAATATAGGTTTAATATTTTACAACCAATACCATGGGCCAATACCATGGCTTATCAATACTACAAGTCCAAAAACCATAACTTATTTCACAACTAAAATATTTTACAACAATATGACAAGATTCTTAACCGTGGATATTCACCCCCACATTATGGTAGATATTATTAACTTGTAAAAAATAGCCTTTGTTACAATACCATGGGTCAATACCATGGATTATCAATACCACATGCCCAAAAAACATAAATTATTTCACAATCAAAATATTTTATAACAATACCACATCCCAAAAAACATAAATTATTTCACAATCAAATATTTTATAGCAATATGACAAAATTGTTAACCATGGATATTCACCCTCACTTTACCATGGATATTAACTCGAAAATCCGCTTTGTTACAATACCATGGGCCAATACAATGTCTTATCAATACCACATGCCAAAAAACCATAACTTATTTCATAGTAAAAATATTTTAATTTAATTTAATTTTACAACATTTTTTTAATTGAATCTAAAAGGGAAAATGTTACAATTTGATATATATGTAAACCCTTTATCCTCAGGACTACTAAAAATATTCCCATAGAAATTAAAATAAGGTTTTAATAAAATTAAGCTAAGATGGATCTATGCCGATTCTTTATATATATATGAGGAACCGACATAGATCCATCATAGCTAAGGATCCAAGGGATGAGAGCAAGAAAATTGTCTAATTATAGTAAATTAAATATAGTGCATGATTTTTTAAAGTTTTTCATTATTTTATTTTCTTTGACATGATTGATCCAAAATATAGTTTTAATATTTTACAACCAATTAAGTTTTTCTAATTTAGATAATTTCTTAAACACAATACAATGTGATCAAATTTAAGAGAGAGTTCGGGACGGGGTGGAGAGAGGGAGTGAGATGGTGAAAAAGTTGGAGCATAGAGAGAGAGAGAGAGAGAGAGTGATGGGGGCGGGGGGAGGGAGAGTGAGGTGGGAGAGAGGGAGTGAGAGGAAGGAAGAGAAAGGAGAGAGAGAGAGAGAGATGGAGTTGGAGTGGGAGAGAGAGGGAGGAAAGAACAAAGACATAGAGAGATAGAGGTGGAGAGGAGAGAGGAGTGAGAAGGGAGAGATGGAGAGAGAGTGAGGTAGAGAGGAGAGGAGGGAAGAGAAAGAAGAGGAGAGGATAGAGATAGGGAGAGAAGGGAAAGTGAGAGAGATGGAGACATAGAGATGGAGAAGGACAGGAAGGGGGAGAGATAGTGATAGAGTTGGACGGAAGAGAGAGAGAGAGGGAGAGAGTGATTTGGGGGGAGAGATAGATGGAGGTGGGAGATAAGGGATAGAGAAGAAGGAAGATAGAAATGAGGAGAGAGAGATGGGATTGGAGGGGGTAGGAGAGGGAGGAAACAAGAAAAACATAGAGGGAGAAAGGTGGAGAGAGAAAGGGGGTGACAAGGGAGTCATGGAGAGAGAGTGAGAGAGAGAGGAGAGCGGGAGGGAACAGAGAGAAGGATATAGATAGAGAGGGACAGAAGGGGAAGAGAGAGATAGACAGAGAAGGGCAAGAGAAGGAGACAGAGTGTACGTATGTTTAGGGGGTGAGATAGAGAGAGGGAATAACAAAGAGACACAAATACAAATATAGATATTATATATTATTATATAACCAACCTAGATCCATATTAACCCTATAACTATCAAGTGTTGAGAGGGATCCAATCCCTTGAGGTGAAAACATTTCCTCAAGTTTTGCACTAAAAAAAAAAGATTTCACCTCGAGAGATTGGACCCCACTCAACGCATGATAGATCCAGGGTTAAGATGGATGTAGGTCGGTTAATATGAAATTAAAGTAGTTTTTATTTGATATTATAGTCTTAAACATTAAAATTTCTCTTTAAATTAATTTCAAATTAGAACTAGATCCAATTAGATTCAATGAATATATTTTTTAAAAATACATAAAATAATTTTTTTATTAAAAATTATATTTTTAAAATTACAAATTATTAGAGATACATAGTGAAAAGTTGGCTCACCTATACACCATGTGAGGATGAAGAAGTGTTTCAGGAAGGATAACCTTTCAACCAATCTTTAACAACCTTTCAATCCTCTATCACTTGTAAGTTTAGATTGCTTGAGACAATTAAGATGACTAACATAAAAAACTGATTCATATTATTGTAGTGCTTGTTAGGTAGTTGTATTTTTGTTCTTAGACTAAATTAGTCATTCATGTTAGCCATTTTTAGTTGTATTACTTATTAGCTAGTCACATATTTTAACCCGTGACTAAATTAGTGATTTATGTTAGCCGTTTTTAGTTCGGTCACTTAAAATCGCTCATTTTTTGTAGTATTTCAATTGGAAAAGATGTGGTGACTAACTTTTTAGTCACCTGGTCACTAATTGCTCATTTTCTACTAGTGTAGGGAGTACGGAAGTACATGATGCATCCATCGGTAGTGCTATGGTCCCTAACCACTTTTTCCAACTCATTGGCCAAATGAGAGGTACTTCCCATGTGTCCCAGACTACATGGGTAGGATGATGTAAGAACATCAGCAAGGAAAGAAGATATCACATCCTGCTCACAACCACTCGTAGGGAAAGGAGAAACCACATCCTACAAACACATGTCATAGTCATATGTAGGGAAAGGATGAACCACCTCCTACAGGCATGCAAAACACCGAGAGTAGGGAAAGGATGAACCACGTCCTACATGCATGCAAATCAACAATAGTAGGAAGGATCCTACACGTGGGGAAAGGATGAACCGCATCCCACCGACATGTCAACCATAGATCGTAGGGAATAAACATCCTACATGTGGGGAAAGGATGAACCACGTCCCACCGACATGTCAACAGATGCCTATAAGCATCTCTGACTAGGGTATCCACAGGAGAAGGTGAACCACTCATCCTATGCATATGTCATCAACAACAGGGGAAGGTGAACCACTCACCCTATGGTCGCTTATAGCTCAATAAGTATAGCAAGCCCCCAGAGCTTAATTGTTCAATCTTGACCAAGGATCCCTTCATATAGGGAATAGTGCCAAGCTGCTTTTTGAAAGTCAAGACTAGATCATTGGGAGCCTCATAGCTCCATCCAGCAGCATATAGATGTATATATAGCAGGAAACACTTAGCAATCCTCTACTTCTTGTATATCTTGATGAAGAAAATATTTGACTGATTTTACTCCCTCTTACTCAGGGAGACCACAACCTAAACTTGTCTTTTCAGAGTGCAAAGCATCTATCTGGCAGCCTGCTCATCATTAGATCCATCCACTTTGTAGATAGTTTATTAATGCACTCAATCAAGCCATGATTTTGGCGGTGCTCTTTGTCATACTGCTGGGAAGATCCAACAGACAACTCTTCAATATGTAATAATTAGTCTCTTATTCATTTTCTTCAAAGTTCGAAGGAAACTTTAAAAAAAAGTTTCATCCTTAGATATAAACATCAGTAATCAATGAGAGGATCCTATCACGGTCCTATCTTCTTGAGGTAAGAAATTAGGGAGACTTCAAACCTTTCTTCCAAGATTTGGGCTTATGCCTTTTCTTCATACTGAAGTTCAAATTCCTGGCACAGTACAACAGACCAGTGTTGCAAACATCTCGATAACATCCTGATTTTATCTTGAAATCACGATTTTTTGGCCTAGCCAATGTTTTCCGTTTTTTACCATTATTTTGATGGTCTCTTGATTTTGCCAATTTTTTATCGATATTTTCCCGATTTTTACGATTTTTTTATTTTTCGGACCCTTGTCGATTTTATCCCGATGTCGATGTTCGCAACATTGCAACAGACAATAGGCAGTGATAAATTGTAGTAAGATATATACCAAAATAACAAGATCCATAAATTGTCTATGCTTCGGAAGTAGAGCATAGGAATTTGACCTTTCTAAAAAATCAACTCCCTCTCAATGAGAGGATTATTATCTGATAATGGTTGCACCCAAGGTCATGACTTCTTCTAAATATCGAGCTATCTACAATCTGCTAGCGTTCCTGTCAGTATTCTTAGGTTTATGAGCCACAGTCATATGCAGCTTAGGAGATATAACATATCATCAGAGTTAAAATATTAGAGACATCCAGGGATACTATAGCTCCGTCTTAAGCCTTCATCAATCTGCCCCTCTTCTTTAATATGGGATTTTATCATACTGCAATTGTATTAGAAAGCTTCCTAATCAGAAAAATTATCATCATGATCCTTCTTTAACCAGGGTGAAGAAATCCTTTTATGAGATCATCCAGACAATCAACTACTTCATGATTGCTACCAATCCATTTTATGAAGGTCCCTTTTATTCAGGCATCACAAAATCTGGGCTTTCCAAGGATCCAATCACTGTTCCTTATGATTATAGGGGTTGCACAAAGGGGTTGGTTCTCTCTTAACTGAAAAGAAAAGAGACTTTCAAGTTTGCTCATATTGAGACCTTTATTACCAAATTTTAACTGCTTCAGGACCTACTGGAGTAGCTTGCTTCAAATCTGATTATGTCAGGGTTTCTTATGTAATCCTGATTTAGAGTCCTGGCCCTTTCTAGCATTGTTCCTAACATCATCTGCCATACTCTAGAATCTAGATAGTCTAGAGAGAATCCAATACGTACCAAGGATCAAATGTTCCACAAGCATAACTCTAAATGCCACCAATCTAATTGATGCCCAACTACAGATAGTATCATAGGTTGGCAGACTAATGTGCTGCAACAAACCCTAGCATCAGCATGCTCTGCTTCACTGTACCAATTTTTCAAGTACCCTCTATTCAACCTCAGTTCTGACATATGTCAAAATCAATAGGTCAATAACTGCAACGAGACACTGTTGTATTCAATGTTGTCAATGAGACCCTTTGATGCTACACTTCTTGAAATAAGTATCATGCCACTTTCAAATGTTCAAATGATGAAGCCCTAGACCCTGCTACAAGATTATGAAACTTCTTTACATTGTCTAAACACTCTGCTCAACAGTAATCAACATTCACTGGCTCTGAAGGTTTCTGCATATCTAAGGCAACTTTGTTTTGCTATCAAACCAACATACTGTAACAAACCAGAGCCTCAAATCATGCTTATATCAATTTTGATGGCTTTCAATCTCAAGAAAACATATCACTGCATAGTATAAATGGCAGTAAGAAAGGGACTTGTCACAATTCAGAGCTTCAAGGGAATCTTCACAATTCAATCTCATGAACCTCAGTTCTGCGCTGATCCCTACCACTGTGGCATTAAGCGCACTCATTCTTGCAAGAAAATAAATTCTATGCATATTCTATCTCAAAGCCCTCTACCATATAAGGACCTTACACTCTCGAAGAACAAGAGAACTGATATCCTTGTGACATCAATAATTCTAGAAATCTGTCCCAAAACTTGATTTGAATGCAGTCAATGTGTACATCAAATAAGCCACGATCTTCATATTCTCTCCCCACTTTAAAGTAAAGTTGGGGCTGTTAAGCCAGCCAATTCATACACATAATGTGGGAAAATGATGTTTTGAACCCAGGTCATTATTGTGGCTACCCCCTCTCTTAACTTCTAGATGGAACCTCGACGGAGAGCTTGATCAGCCAATTTCAATATCTTGTTTTTAATTATTTGTCCATGTATTTTCACCATTCTTCATCTAGGCAAAACATTTATGCTTTGTCATGTTGATTATGTGGCTATATAATTTTTTTTCATATTAGGCTTGATTTCTTGATCTTCGTTCAATGTAGTTTATGGCTCTTCTTAATTATCCTTTTCCTCACTTAGAAGCTGAAGGATGCTTTTACAAAATTGGCACAGACATGTCCATACCAAACATTTTTGGGTGCTCTTATGTTTTGTTCTCCTCATCTTATGGATTGGGTTCAGTTTCAGATTAAGTAGAAGCTCGCTTTTACTCGACTTATTGTTTCTTAGGTTGATATCTAAGAATTATTTTCCCATGTGTTCCTCAATGCTTTTGTTCCTTTCCTCATATGTTTGTAAAATTAAAGTGGGTTGTCACCCTTTAACTGCCCTTTTGAAATTTTTGGCATCCTTCCTTGCTATCTTCCAGTTGGTGTATGGCTTTAATGCATCTCGTTTCTCCATTGTTGGGAGATTTCTTGATTTTTTCCACATTCAAAATAAGGTCTACATTTCAAGGGAGTGTTTCTGTAGTGTACTATCTACTTCTAAGCATGGTCAAGGAGTTTTAAATTAAGAGAAACTGGTAACCCCTCCATTTCCAGATCGATTATAGCATATTTGGCTATCCTTTTATCATTTGTAACTTCTAAAACTTTCAGCAGTTTTCTTGAGGTATTGTTTGTGCTTTCAAAGAGTGATGCTTCACTAGGATCCCAAATATAAGTTTGGCAGGCTTACTGGAACATAGGCTATGAAGGTGGAGTTTTACAACAGATCAAAGCTTGCTTTCGAATATTATCTATCCTGCCTAAATGATCCATCAACCTCCTCTGAATACATTATCCCCTACTGTTAAATCAAGAAAAACACTATGAAGTGCTCTCGGATTAGCATGGTTACCTTTGTTGCTTCTTAGCTACATCCTTTGACACAAGGACAAATAGAACCCCCAAAATAAGACATAGGGGATGTGAAAATATATAAATTTATTTATATATATGAAATAAAAAAATATTAAAATTACAGAAAAAAATAAGACATGCAGACATAAGGAGCTACATCAAACACATGTTGGGACACTTTATTGATCTATTGGGACACATTTCTTACACATCAAACACATCCGAACAGATTTTTGAAATTTTTTGGTGCCTCGACTGTTGTATATGTAGGGGTAGTTGGGGCTGGACTGTTTGACACATGTCAGACATGCAAGCTTGCATGCCCATGAATCCAGGTGTCCAACATGTGGATTTCTGGGGATTTTGATTTGTTGATATCCAACTTAGTATGGCTTTAATAAGAAGACCTTACTCACATGATTTTGCATTATGTGGTTTTTCTCTAGTTGATGATGCCATATAAGATGGTTTTGGTTTCAAAACAACTTTGGATTCTTCTACTTACTGAAAAACAATCTTATCTTTATGTGTGGATAAAGCTTTTGCTTTGACTCTTCTTGGAAAAAAATTGGTAACTCTTTATGGTCATATGAATTCTAGAGAGTAAATTTAAGTCTTTCTCCCCTTCCATGCAATAGGATTTGTTGTGGTTTGTTGGGATCTAAGTATGCTCATAAGGAGCAGGGGATGGTCAAAACATAGCCTAATGCTCGATGACATATCCATGTTTATCAATTAGGCTTCAACCTTCAAGGTGCTATATCCCATTATTTCTACCTCTTGAATGTCCAGCATTAGGCCTATCAGCCTACTGAGCTGCCTTATTGCTTGCAAAAGCCTCTAAGCTTTTTAGGTAGCCTTGCAACTGGTTTGGATGCCCACATGGTTTGGGAAATTGTTGGCTTGCTTTTGCCATGTTTTGGTCCTGCCTTAAAAAAGAACCCCTTTGCAATACTTTTCATGTCTTTTATTTTAATTTTTTGTAAAGTAAAAATCTATTTAAGCCTTGAAGAAAAACATCATAGCAGTTTATGGTTTGCCTTGGTTTTCCACATGGGAAACCAAACCAGTGAAAAACCATAAATTTTCCAACATAACAAAAAAACTATATTACAGGGCTGGAAAGCTTGATCTATCAGCGAACTTAGAAATAAAAAATTGACAAAAGTAACTTAAAAAACTAAAATGATTAGCAATTTTCATTTGGATTTGAAAAAGTTTGAAGCATCCATCGCTATTGGCTCCTTTCTACTGCCAGGAGAACATCTAGGATCCTGGGGGAAGGCTTATATGTTCTTCAATATGACCTAGACCCTTGTCTAGGTTCCTCATAGTTAGTTGTAACTTGTCCAACATGAGAAGGATTTTCTTTTGGACTTATTTCAATCTAGCAAGACATGGCCAAGAAATATATTCAAATGCTAATTGATGTCAAAAATTATATGTATTGAGTATAGGAAACTCTGGCATGCCTTGTATCAGGAACCCAATCAATTATTTCCCAAAGCACTTCAAAGTTTGTCAAACAACGACATCCCCTAGCTATGTCACATTATACCTGAGTAATTTCTCCTTAATATATTTTGGAGTATTGGCTAGATACCTTTGGGCAAAGCTTGATGCTCTTTGTTGGGCTCTAGAGCTCCCTTGATCCTGAAAGTAAGCAACCCCTCATTGACTCTTGGTGCGTTGATGAGGCATTGGGAGAAGGTGTCAGATAAGAGATGAATTTATTAGAAAGAAAAGATCGTTGCCTGGGGAGGGTATTAAGAGAAAAAGTAGGATGAGGAGGGGCAAGTAAGGGAGAGCTTGGTCTAGCAACGAGAGAATAAAGACAAGAATATTGCAAAAGAAGATACATGGCGAGGAAATTATGCAATGTTTATCATGTTATCTAACATTAGGTCACTGTATTAATGCTTTATTAATGATGTGATTTTTTAGCAGTCATATGTGGTTGTGTCATTTATTAAGTATTAGGGGTTCCAATTGAGATTCAACTCTAACTTTGAAAACCATATTTTTTATCCTTTACACTATACCAATGTTTATTCCTTTCCTTGAATTATACATATATTGGTTAGAAAAGTTGCTTACATACATTAATAAAACTTCCCTTTCAGCCTAGGAAAAACTAGGGGATAATCATTCTCCAGATGGAATTGGGGGACAACACAATGTTTAGTTTTATATACCATAATTCATATGGTCTACAAAAAACAGCTAAAATTAATTAGGATGATTCCATGGCTAGTTTGGCAATATTTTTAAGGCTGATTTGGGCCTTACGATACATAAATGGATTTGGTTCGCCAAGTGTCTCTATGACAAGACAACAAATCTGTGTGCACCCCTAAACAAGCATGGGATTGTCATAGAGATTTATTATTGGAACACCATTTTGGCTTATAATATTTTCTCATTGAGAAGTACAAACATGTACTTTGACAACATCATTGAGAAGAAGCTCTCTTCTAGTATTCCTTAGTGATCATGTGCAAATACTTGTAGAAAGCTACTTCTCAAGTTCACTTTCACTGCAATGTTTAGTGACTGCTTTAGGTGGGAAATCAAAATGGTAGTAAACGAACTCTAAAATGGTACAGGTTAGAACTTGGCACTACCAATTTTACAATATTTGCAAGCAATTCTATTTTTGGTTGTCTCTGGTCTTAACAAAAGGTTTCAAAAGGATTCAAAATGGAAAGATACTTGAAAAAATTAATTAATTTCTTGGAGCATACCTCTCTAGATCATGATAAAATGAATCTGAATCATCTCCACTGTTATGATACAATGGCAATCATAATATTTCAGTACATACAAAACAGAATAATAACATAAAATGCAAAACTAACATAAAGAAGATATGTCTTGTGTTTAATTACAAGAGATCACATGTATTTATAATACAATGAGAGGGGTCTGGCATTAAATATAGGTGGTTGGCTTGTTCACCTACCAATTAGTGACAAGTCAAATATGCACAGGATTAGACACTGTAATCTAAATAAACTTAACTACATGATGTATGTACACCAATGCCCCATCATAAGTGCAACTTAGGGACATAGGGAAAATATGTTTAATCTCAAAATGGGTCCTAGCTACAAGGTCATGATAGGTACCATGTACAAAGTGTTCAAAACAAAAAAAATCAGAGATGGGGAGTGAGATTACCCCCACCTTAGGGACAATTTCCTTCACCCCAAGCAAGGTATGAAGTTGAACATAATGAGACCTTGTCAAGGGTTAGCGAAGATGTCAACAACCTGCATCTCAGTGTGTGACAATACTGCAAATCAATAATCCTACCATTAATAAATTGTTGGATGTAATGCATATGGACTTCTATAGGTTTGGGAAGTTGATGCTCTACTGGCTGCCTGATAACATGGATAACACTCTGATTATTGCCCCATATTAGAGTAGGTTTCTCTTGCTGAAAACTAGACTTGGTCAAAATATGTTCAATCCAAATAGACTCAGTGGCAGCATTATCAACATCTCGATATTTTGCATCCATAGGAGGAAGGGAATTGACAGCTTTCTCTTTGCTAGACCAAAAACCAGGACCAGAGCCAAGATGAATGACATAGACAGAGTTGGACTTGCAGTAATCAAGATTTCCAACCTAATCAGAGTCAGTATAACCCACTAAATTTGCATTACCATCAGAATAATATTGAATGCAGATTTCTAATGAAGCTCATGTGGTTCCTTCATGACTGGGAGACCAACCGACTGCATAGGAGATATCTAGACAACTGTGAGTCAAGTACAAAATGCCTCCAACGAGTTGTCGATACAACATAGCATCAACCAAAGGAGTGGAAACACTTGGTTGACAGCTTGACCCCTGACAAAAAGGGTGTGGGTGTAAATATTCAATCCAATCTTTGAAATCTGCTAAAGAGATCAAAGGCACAATTGAATTGTGATATGCCTATCCTAGATGCAAACTAAAAGAGTTGTTGATACCACATAGCGTCAACCAAAGGAGTGGAAACACTTGGTTGAAAACATGACCCTTGACGAAAAGGGGGTGGGTGTAGATTTGCAATCCAATATGTGAAATCTACTCAAGAGATCCAAGGCATACTTGAGTTTGTGAGATGCTTATCCTAGATGCAGACCAAGTGATCTGTATCTCAAGAAAGTAGTGAAGGAGCCTCAAGTATTTCATGTTGAACTATTGATGGAGAGTGGACTTCATGTGATTAATGAAGGTAGGAAAAGGCCCTACAACATACTATGCCCTACTATCCACAGCAAAGGAAGAATCATAGCTTGATGGAGATGACAAATTGCATGATCCATTCCAGAGGTCCTTGCTGGCAGTTTTGGGTTGAAGCCATCAATTGTGCCAAATATGTTCAAAATTGCATGCCTCACAAAAGCTGTCCAGGGGGTGTCCCCAGAACAAGCCTTGAGAGGATGGACACCCTCTATTGGCTATCCCAGAGTCTTTGCATGCAATGTTGGGCCCAAACCCCCAAAGAAAAATGCAAGGCAATGTACATACAATGTATGGTTTGCATATTTGTTGGCTACCCAGAATATGTTAAAGGTTGTAAATTTCTTGTTCCAGATACACATCAGTTAGTCATTAGGAGTGTTCAATTTTATGAGCATGCCCCTTGGAATCTTGATCTTCATATGATTTTGCTTCTTTTGAGTTGACTTCTCCAGCTAATGATTGTGCTCTTGAAGAAAATTGCGATGAAATGTTTCTACCACTTTCTAAGTGGGGTGAAAGTGTACATACTTGGTTTAAGTTCACTTAGGTAATACATTAAATCCTTAGTTGGTATATCTGCCAACCGAATTCTTAATTGCAGGACTCTTCCCAGTTTGCTATGAATGGAGGGTCTTGCTTTGTATTCCAGACACAACAGATTTTATAGACAGTGATAATCTTGTTCCTTAAATTGGTTTTGAGTCTCTGTTCTTTTTTTCAAGTTCTGTGGCCTCCACATTTAAAACAAAGAGTGTTGACCAGGCTGATTTGTTAGCTTGAGCTCCATACAGGCAAGGCAGAACAACAACAGAAGAAGCAGAACTGACAGAAAGACTTATGTTGTTGTTCTTCCTTGTCTGCATGGAGTTATATAAGTTTAATTACAAGGAGATCACCTGTATCTATGACATAGACCGTGAGGAGCCCAACGTTAAATATAGGTGGTTGGGTAGTTCACCTGCCAAGCTATAATAAGTCAATTATGCACAATGATTAGACACTGAACATCAAAGTTAACATGGATAGATCTGAGGGTATGGATGCACAGTTAACATTCCATGGTTGGTTGACAAGACAACAAATTTGTGTGCAACCCTAAACAAGTATGGGATTTTCCTAGAGATTTATTATTGGAACACCATTTTGGCTTATAATATTTTCTCATTGAGAAGTACAAACATGTACTTTGACAACATCATTGAGAAGAAGCTCTCTTCTAGTATTCCTTAGCAATCATGTGCAAATACTAGTAGAAAGCTACTTCTCAAGTTCACTTTCACTGCAATGTTTAGTGACTGCTTTAGGTGGGAAATCAAAATGGTAGTAAACAAACTCTTAAATGGTACATGTTAGAACTTGGCACTACCAATTTTATAATATTTACAAACAATTATATTTTTGGTTGTCTCTGGTCTTAGCACAAGGTTTCAAAAGGATTGAAAATGGAAAGATACTTGAAAAAAATAATTAATTTCTTGGAGCATACCTCTCTAGATCATGATAAAATGAATCTGAATCATCTCCACTGTTGCGATACAATGACTTCGTAATATTTCAATCCATATAAAATAGAATAATAACAGAAAATGTAGAACTAACAGAAAGAATATATGTCTTGTGTTTAATTACAAGAGATCATCTGTATTTATAATACAATGAGAGGGGAATGGCCTTAAATATAAGTGGTTGGCTTGTTCATCTACCAATCAACGATAAGTCAAATATGCACAGGATTAGACACTGTAATCTAAATAAACTTAACTACATGATGTATGTACACCAATTCCCCATCATAAGTGCAACTTAGGGACATAGGGAAAATATGTTAAATCTCAAAATGGGTCTTGGCTACAAGGTCATGATAGGTACCATGTACAAAGTGTTCAAAACAAAAAAAAAAAAATCAGAGAGGGGGAGTGAGATTACCCCCACCTTAGGGACATATTCCTTCACCCCAGGCAAGGTATGAAGTTGAACATAATGAGACTTTGTCAAGGGTTAGTGAAGATGTCAACAACCTACATCTTAGCATGTGACAATAATGCAAATCAATAATCCTAGCATTAATCAATTGTTCGATGTAATGCATATGGAATTCTACAGGTTTGGGAAGTTGATGCTCTACTGGCTGCCTGATAACATGGATAGCACTTTGATTATTACCCCATATTAGAGTAGGTTTCTCTTGCTGAAAATGAGTGTTGCGAACATCTCGATAACATCCCAATTTTATCTCGAAATCACAATTTTTTGGCCTAACTGATGTTTGCCAATTTTTAAAGATATTTTTATGGTATCTACATTTTTCTGATGTTTGCCGATTTTTACCGATATTTTCCTGATTTTCCCTATTTTTTTGTTTTCCGAACCCTTGTCGATTTTATCCCGATGCTAATGTTCGCAACATTGAAAACTAGACTTGGTCAAAATCTGTTCAAACCAAATAGACTCAGTGGCAATGCTATCAACACCTTGGTATTTTGCATCCATAGGAGGAAGGGCATTGACAACTTGCTCTCAAATTTTCTCCACAACCCTTCAAATTGATCATATTTGGGGTGATCTCTGATGTTGTTGGTAAAGAAAAGCTATCGAGGAATGTCAGATTGCATGAGTCAATTTTATGTTATTGTTCCTTTATGATGTGCTCATTATCTTCTACTCATTTACAGAGAAGAGGAATCCCAACTACTGTGGGAGCAAAACTTACTCATAAAGGAGGAAGCCCTTGGAAGGGATCATCCTTCTTTGGCAGTGCACCTTCAGAACCTAGCAACATCTTATGCTTTATCGAGAAAATTTGAGAAATCCGAATATATTCTTAGGAGGAGTCTAAGAATACTTTCAGCTAGCTTGGTTCCTAATGCTCCAGAGATTTCATTTCCTATGTTGAGTCTTGCAACAACTTTATATCATCTAGGGAGGCATAGGGAAGCAGAGGATTTAGCTCAGGAAGCCTTGAGGATACGTGAAGCATCCTTTGATAAACAAAGTCCTGCAGTTGGTGAGTTGTGTTTTCTTCTTGGTAATTGACATATGTCTTTTCAATTCTATGTCATGAGATCCACACTCTGGGTTACAAAGTCCATTTTCTATTTGATTCTGAGCTTATTTCTTGAAACTTATTTTCTTTACAAGAGAGGCTTGTGATTGTTTAGCTTTGATACAACATGCTCTAGGTAAGGATGATGAAGTTGATCCCCTCATGTGGAGGGTCTTACAGATCCAAGAAAATGAGTTTGGCTATGACAGTCCAGAAGTGAAGTCTACATTAGAAATGCTTATTGTCTTTCTTGGCAACTTGGGGAAAAAAACAAAGAAATCACTTCTTCGTCGAAGATTAATGAAGCTACAAACAAAATACAAAGATTGATTTTCAATCTCGACATCATTATAATCATGTTTGTTTTACCTATTAATAAAAGTATGTACCTGTTTTACTTGTTAATAGAAATATTACCTGTTTGCTTTGATGTCTTGAACTGTTAATAGAAATATGTACTTTTTACCTGAATTGAACATTCCTTTGAGATTGGTGGTTTTTCTCCATGAGTAAAATCTACAATAAAAAATTTTGTTGTGTAAGCTTAAAATATCTCACTCACATCGTCTTTTTCCCTGGAGAACTCTTCTTTCTACTCATCAAAACAAGTGAAACATTACACAATATAACTTCGTAAATTCACTTGATAAGGCTTTGCAAGTTTAACAAATTCTTTATAATTTGACTTCCATAAGATATGCACAATGGAACTAATAAATACGAGTTTTTTTGGATGATTGAATTATGCAAATTCCCAAGGATTGTATATACTTTTTATAATACAAGAAGACCAACATTGGGTGTGGCCACCCTATCCAATTGGGTTGGCTGAAAAGTAAGGAAGTTTGGGCACATGTCATAGTTACAGCAACAACTAGAACGACATAGAGTGGAGGTCAATGTTGTTGGCATTGTGGTGTTGGTGTTGTGGAGGCAGCCTCTGTGAAACAATTCTTCAACGGTAAGAGATCAGATTGTAATAATTTCCTTGTTTTGTTTGTTGTAAGAGATCTAATAGTAATGCAGTGGGTGTAGAGGCTTCATGGTGAACCAATTGTGGCTAGCTGCTACATTGTTATTCTTTTATCAGTGTAGGTAATAGTTCTATAATTATCATTATTATTTTTAATTACTTAAATAAGTAAGGAGAAAGATATGCTCAGATATTGAGTCTTTGATCATGGGAGAAGACACCAGTAAGGCCATAATAATATGGTATGACAAGGATAAGGCTATGACAACTTTCAGGGTCTACATAGCATATAAAGCTAGTGCCTTCTAGAGGTCCATATCAAAAACTGTATCAGAGTGCAGGATTACATCAAACCTTTGGGAAACTTTGTATTTCAATCATGTTTATGTGTTTGGATCTGTATCCATTTATATCGTATTCTCAAGGCATCTTTGTATTCCAATCATGTTCCATTTATATCGTGTTCTCAAATTTACTCTGGAATAATTGTTTTTCAAGTTGCAAATTTTTAAACATTTAAGGATGTCAATCGCGTTTCTAACTTTTTTTTCTGGCCAAATTTTCCCTAACTTGTGTTCAACAATTGCTCTGTTGATATGGGTGGTTGTGGGAAATTGTTTCTTGATTTGGAAGTGATTGTTTTGGGAAGTATATCTAACATATTTAGATCGGCCACAAACCTTGGCTAAGTAAGGATTCTTTAAATAACCTTCTAGCTTGGTTCCTTTTTGTTCCATCTAAGCTTGGCAAAGTGCCATGAATTTACATTGAACAATGTAAGAATCTAGTCTTTTCCAGAAACAATCAAGCCAACTCTTTCATTTTGCAAATTACCTACCAGTTTTGGACATATTCTTTGAAATTTCTATGTTGAAGGTGTTGGATTTAGGTAAGTGATGCAGAATGCACACCTACAGTTCTATTGTTCACCTATTAGACCAGTGCAACTTATAGGCAAACTTGGAAGGGTTGCACGTGACTGTTCCAACAATAATCTTATTGCCCTGCAATACATATATTCATAACACATACCTACAATACTATTGTTCACCTATTCGGCTAGTGCATATTGTAGGCAAACTGTTAAATGTTGGACTTTGTTGTCTCAAGTTCACACACCAACACTAAAGATGCAACATATTGTGTGCATCCTTAGATATGTTTGAGATTGCAAGCTAACTGTTTAAATAAATGCATCTATAAAACTTCTATATTAGCAAAATAACCATCAATATTCTTTTCTAGCATTTTGGGCTTAATTCACAATAGTATGCTAAAAAGTGTCATTTCAATGTCTGGAAATTAGGATATATAAATGTGAGATATATACTCTACATCTTTGGGTTATCTCCTTTTCAAATCTAAGCTTTTTTAGGCTACATGTTAATTGTTTGAATTTTGAACTTTGAAGAAATCCTGAATGGACTTCGTAAGGCAGTGGTACCATAAATTGTGTTATTTCAAAGATTTGACTTCCATATTTTCACAAAATACAATGTCCTCAATAAATACTTATATGTATAGATACTTATGTTTAGGATTATATATGTGTTGGAGTGGTTCTTTTATGTTTTACTATAATCCTGATGTTGACAAGCTTTAGCTGATTTTTTTCATCAATTGTTCATAGAATATGCAAAAGATTCCATTGTCAAAATACAGCAAAATTTACATTTCTCCTGATTTCTTTTTTTATTGTTCATGACAAGATAATCATGTTGCAGGAATGAGGTATCCTACAGTTTGTTTCAATTTGTGGATTTTTTTTTCCTCCCATTTTTTTAGAAGGATGTAGATTTCATTTTCATGTTGATGGTTTTTGCAGGTATCTTATCTAGCCCCAATTGTTGGTAATGGAGCGGAGCTTGAGAAGTAGGCATGGACACAGACTATCAGATGTTAATGTTACAATAACACTTCCACCTGGTATCAGAAAAAGTTTAATGGTCCGTGACATAAAGAGGAGTTATTTAACGACAGGGTTGAAAGGGCAACCTCATGTCTTATTTCTAAATCATTTATTTGCATTTCTTAGTTGTAAGTCATCTATTTGATTTTGAGCTTTATCAGATCAATTATTTCACTAATCCAATATGCATGGCTTGTATTTCTCACCCAATGTTAGTTACTTGACATGGTTGATATAACATTCAATTCTAGGCCACTTTTATTTTAAGTCAGAGATTTTATTGATTAAAAAGATGTTCATATTTTGATTGGTTTACTTGGAGCTTGATTTAAAAAAAAATTGTAAATTCCACGCGGATGTTATTTTTTCAGGGTGAATTTTTTGCACCAGTAAAGTCATATGAGTCCTAGAACATAGGTATACAACAAGCACATATTTGGCCTTTGTTGTGTATCTGTTATTCTTTGTATCATTGATGGATGGTTATTGATGATGTAAAACAAAGGATGGGAAGGTCCTGCCAATCGTCTTGACAAAACAAAATAAAATGGAGTGGTAGAATTGTGTTTTAAAGGGTGAGCCAGAAATCAATACTTGAAAGGTAGAATATGGCAAGCTATCTGATCTCGATCTAGAGACACAACAGACCGTGGAAAAAAAAAGATGGTATTAACAAGTCTTCTCAGCGAATAAGCTCTAACTATTAGACCACTGCCCAAATTTCAGTTATCTGCAATGGCAATAGTGACTCTAGCTTATGAATAGCAACTTTGGCCATTGTCCTGTTTGTTTCCTATGAATGATTTTGATTTTCAAACTCCAACTAGTTTGTTGTTAAACTAATTAAAGCTTTGTTGACAAACTTATAGTTTTCAAAGCTCTTTTCTAAATCTATTTTCTTGAGCAAATTTGTCTTTTTACTTTAGGTACTGTAGATTTCTACTGCGTGACATATGCTATGATATAATTACTTGGATAAATAGATAGAAGCGTTGTACAACATAGTCCTTTTTAAATCTAAAGAAACAGTATTTCCAAATACAAAAGTTTATTAATTAAGAACATCTTTTGGACTTCGTATCTAAGTTATGATTATGTTTCAGTAGGGGATTTTGTGTACACTGATATTGTGTTGTCTCTTTGGTTTTTGTCAGGTAACAATGGTTAATAAGGAATGTGTTCTTGAGCAGCAGGCACACATATTATTCTACTATTGACATGAAACTCCATGGTTTTCAGGCATAGCAACAAAAACGCAGATGTTAGTGAGATATCCAAAATCCGTGTTGGATGAATTTAATACTAGTGATGATTTTGATTCCTTGTCAGATAAAAAATGTCACAAGTCAAATTCGAATAAACAGAAGCAACTCAAGAATGAAGGTGAAGCTATTGCTTTCTGTCCAAGTCAATTTTTTTCATTTGTTGGTTGTTGTCATGTTTTGAGTGCAGACTTGTGAAATTCCAAATTGCATGTTGGTTTATGTAAACGGGATATATATATATATATATATATATATGTCGTTCATGGTTTCCAGAGATCCGTGTTACATTTGCACAAAAGTTTAGATATCATTCAGATATCTAAACACCAAACAACAACAACATTGAGATTTTTCTTTCACTCAACCTATAACATATTGCATCTGTTTCCATCAATGCTCTTATTCCATATGCTATCCACTTATAACATTTCCTTTGCAATATTTGGTGCATTTGCTAGTTATAGGTCATTTATAGGTTATAAATGTCTTCAGAGTTTCACTTCTAATTGAGTATTCAACTGAACATATTGATTCTCTTATACATAACTATTTTTCTCTCCACCCACTTTTCATAACTTTCATAACCATTAGGTAGGAACCTGCAGCTTCGATGCTCTTTTGCTTGTTTAGTAAAATATTGCCGAGACTTTAATTTATTGAAAGTTGTAGAATTTACAATTTATGAAGTTTCAAGGTCTAATTTTTAAGAGTCTAGTTCTTTAAAGGGTGTTAGCTCAATGGAAGAGCACCTGCTTTACAAGTAGGAGGTTGGTGGTTCGATTCCATCGCGCCCTGACATCCATATAGAATGGCGACGATCAATTTTTGGTGACGGAGGCTCTTTTGACCATCACCAATGAGCTTTGGTGACATTTTTCGACTCTCACCAAAAATATGAAATGGTGACGGTCAACGAACGCCACCATATATACGCATCAATAGTGACAACCCTCGAAGGTCCGTAACCATAAATAGTTGTTGATATAAAATAGTGACGGTCAATGTTCGTCATTATAGTCATTATTCATGATGGACCTTGAATGTCACCACAACACCTATACTTTTGGCAATGTGGTTTTTGGTGACGGTCAACGAACGTCACCGTATATATGCACCAATAGTGACAACCATGAAAGATCCATCACAATAAATCGTTGTTGTTCATATGAAATGGTGATGGTCACTTTCCGTCATAATAATCAATATTCATGACGAACCTTGAATGTCACAATAACACCTATACTTTTGGCGACGCTCAGTTTTTGATGACCGAGGCTATGGTCCGTCACCATTTCTCATATGAAATAGTGACAGTTGTTATTTGTCATTATAAGTCATTATAAATCATTATTGGTGACAGACTTTGAAGGTCACTACAACACCTATACTTTTGGTGACGTTAAGTTTTTGGTGACGGAGGCTATGGTCCATCACCATTGCTCATATGAAATAGTGATGGTCGCTATCTGTCATTATAAAATATTATTGGTGACGGACTTTGAATGTCACTACAACACCTATACCTTTGGTGACATTCAGTTTTTGATGACGAAGGCTCTTTTAACCGTCACCAATGAGCTTATGGTGACATTTTTCGCCACTCATCAATGTATTTTTTTCTTGTAGTGACCCCCACTTGACACCAATGATGCTATTAAGAAAATATGAAAGATTATGAATTATATAGAAGCAACCTAGGACTGCCTCATAAATTTGCATGACAATATTGAATATGGTATTCGAGATACCAATGTCCCTAAGCCTCTAAAACAATGTCTCTCTCATCACAATGTCAAATGCCCTCCAAAAGTCCACAAAGCAACAAAAATATTTCAAAGAGAAATAACAAGCCTCCTTGAAAATGGCCTTGAGTGTGAAAATATGATTAATAGTTCAATGCTACAAGCAAAAAACAACCTCTATCCCCTAGCCCTAAGATGCCTCCTCTACATCTTATGAAAAAACCATAAGTGAGCACCATTATAGAGAAATTGGAGATAGTATGCCCAATCATGATGGTTTAGTAGTTATTTGGTTTTGTATTGGCCCCTTATTTGAGAATTAAGTGGATGATGTGTCAAGACCATGCCCAAGGGAAACTGGAACAAAGGGCATGCATAAACAAAGAAACAATGTGAGGATAGAGAGAGTGAATACCATGCTTGAGGAATTTTGTTGGGAAGCCTTGCTCATCCTCATGACTTTGCTTGCTTTCTTAATGTCATTGAAGGAGAAAATATGATATGGGGCCTAGGGGAGGAGGTGAAAATGGGGCTTGTGGAGGGTCATCATAGAAGGAACTCTAGAAGTTTATTTGAGATATGTTTGATGCAAAAGACAAAAGAGATTTAGTGTTTAATTGTAAAGTGTTGATTTTGTGTAGTATCGAATGTGCTCTAGCTCCGAAATTTTGTGGAGGGGCTAGAACACATGAGATCTCCAAGACCCAGAAATCATTTGGTGAAATTCCACCCGGATTGTGTTTTGTTAAAATAATTAATATTTTTAATGGGGTTCCTAAGTCTAAACTTAGGAAAATAAAAATATTAATGGGTATTAATAAAAATATGGGTGAAAAGCTTCTAAGAGACGAGGATCAATTCTGTTTTAATTTTAGCCGTTGATTAGGGACTTAATCTCGTCCATTGATTCACCAACAAGAAAAGTATAAGAGGAGGCTTGAGGGTCAGTTGGAGTATTAAAATAATTAATATTTTTAATGGGGTTCCTAAGTCTAAACTTAGGAAAATAAAAATATTAATGGGTATTAATAAAAATATGGGTAAGCTTCTAAGAGACGAGGATCAAGTCTATTTTAATCTTAGCCGTTGATTAGGGACTTAATCTCTTCCATTGATTCATCAAAAGGAAAAGTATAAGAGGAGGCTTGAGGGTCAGTTGGAGACACATTAAGTTGATCAGTCAATTCAATTTTTCTGGGACGTGCTTTGCTGAGAAAATCGAACAAGTGATCTGAGTTGCAGTGAGAAGGGCAGAATAAGAGATTTGGATCGGAGGGGAAATTCTGAGCCAAAGAGTATGTAGTAGAGAGGCAGCCTGAGCATCAATAGAGGTAGCGCAGAGGCCTACGCAGCCCAAGAGGGGCTCACGCAGACATGACGCAGTCCAGAGGGACTTTTGCAATAGAAATGCAGAGTATTCGTCAGAAGTCCAAGATTTTGCTAGAGAAGCAAGGTTTTGAGCCAAGAGGGTTGAACAAGTCTTCATCCAACAAATCGATCCAGCAGAAAGGGTGACGCAGTCTTCTAGAGGCAAGACGCTGGCCCACACAGTAATTACGCAGAGGCTTCGCAGTGTTTGCCGAGAGGGTCAGGTAATTCATTGGATCAGTTGTGACTTGGGGAACGAGGTAAACCCTTGAATGTATTTCTTGTTGTTGTGATTTCTCTGTAACGTTCATCGGTGTGAGAGGTAACCTATTGTACTCAGATTATGCTTGCTTAATAATAAAAACCCTTTATTTGTTGCACCCGTTTTCCCGCATTGGGTTTTTCCGGGGACGTGTTATCAAAACTAATGGTGTCCCTTGTTTGTTTGTCTCATCTAATGTTTCAGTTTATGATTTGTATGTCAGTGTAGTCTGCAATAGTGCTTACATCAATGTTTATCTAATTAAATAACTTGTTGAATGAAATAACAAGTAGGAGATTTTAAACCAGTAACTGCAGTAGGATTTAGGTTTGTAAAGATTCAGTAATTTTCACATGGTAACAATGCGATTGCAGATCATAGGACATTGAAGCCATCAGACGAGAAGATCCAGCAAATCTGCTACAGAGAGGCAGTTGTCCCGAGTGACAGCATTGTTTCAAAACCAGAGGAGCCGCTGAAGGGGTGACGCAGTGCAAGAGGAGTGACGCAGAAGCTCACGCAGTGCCTACGTCAGCGTTTTGAGTCAGGAGGAGGTGACACAGTAGCCGAGAGGAGCCCACGCAGTGACTGTGTCAACTCTCTGCGCTAGCGCAGAGCCTGAGGGGCTAAGATCGATCAGTTTCTGGGGCAGTAGGAGCAATGCAGATTAGATCTATGGTGTTGGTGGGACGTTGTTGTTGTTGTTGCAGAACAGTGTCTGAGGAGACGGAACCGAGGTAAGGGAATCACTGCCTTAATAGATTTCTTGCCAAATAAATCTAGGTCTGGGTTGCTAAGCAGCAACAAAGAAGGATTGGAGAGGAGTGATTTGACATTTTTTGGTGGAAGGATTTCTATGAAGGAAATCAGGACTCGGGGAGAGTCTAGAGGAAACTTGTTCCTTAGAGGATTTATAGCGCCAAAGAAATCCAGATCCGAGTTTTGTTGGGCATCAGCGAAAGAGGGAGAAGAGAACCTGTTTGACACTCATTTGAGCAGAGATGGTAGTTAATGGAATGAGGAATCATGACAGAGTGGATGGAGCATCCAACTTTGTCATCCGGAAGGCCAGGATCCTGACAGTCTTGGACAAGAATCACATCAAGGATTATGCCTTGAAGGTGGTTGATGTTTCGGTCGATGTTGATCCTCTCAAGAAATACGAGGAGGCTCAAGTAAAGGCGAAGTGCATGATCTTGGACGGAGTCAAGAATCATGTGATCCCACATATCGTTGAAAAGGACACAACAAGGTTAATGTGGGAGGCCTTAACTACCTTGTACGAGGGAACTTCCGTTCAACAGAAGATGTTGCTTGAGAATCAACTAAGACAGTACCAGATGTAGAAGGGAGAAGAAATCGATCCCTTCTCAGATTACAAGGGATTCGAGACCAACTGACTTCAATGGGGTCTACACCAAATCCTGAGTTCATGGTCAGGACTGCCCTAAATGCAGTCACTAAAGATTGGGAGACCTTTGTCCAGAGCATCTTTAGTAGGGCCTCTCTCCCCAATTGGGAAGAGATGTGGGCAGCTCTTCGACAGGGAGAGATTAGACGGTTAACCAAGGTGGGAAGTAGCGGCAAAGGAATCAGAGCCAAGGAGGAAGAGGAGGATGCAAATCTCGCATCAACGGGTCAACACGGGCAGCAAAAGAGGAAAAAGAAAGACTATCCAAAGTCAGATGCTTCAGATGTGGGGAACTGGGACATTTTGCCACTCAGTGCCCTCGAAAAAAGGGCAAGGAATAGAAGTCTGACTCAAAGGATGCTCCAGCGAAAGCTGACAAGGATGATGATGATGAGAATTGTGCCATGAGTGCTCATGCACCTCAAGAGAAGAGGTGGGGCGATATTGAGCTGTAGTTGGGAGGACTACATGAGGACAGGATCCTTGAGGTGCCCAAAATCTTGGATCACATACAACTACGACAACCCTTAATGACAGTAGAAAAAGGACGGGAGTCAGTTGGTGCGAGGGATGATGGAGCAATAGTGCAGAGCTAGAGTGCCAAATCTGAAGCAACGCAGTGGAGTGTTGCAGAAGTGCGAGAGGCACAGAGCAGATACAACAACAGCGCAGTAGCATCAGAGGGTCAGCACAGACTAGTAGCAGAGGTAGCTTCAACATCACAGAGCATCCAGACTGACCAGCATGTCAGCTTTTGGGTAGCTTTTCAGTTGCTTACTTCTCAATAACTGAGTTGCAGTGGCAGTGTTATGGGCAGCATGATGCAGCATGTTGAGAGAGAGTTGTAGTACAGATGTAGCAATGGCAGTGGCAGTGTCATAGGCAGCAGTACAGGTTGCAGCAGTGCAGCAGATGAAGGGTAGCAGGTCGAGCATCAGCAACACAGAGGACCGATGTCGTGGATCAGTGTGATACTTCTACTGGGAAGTATTGCTAGAGCACATTCCTCGCTAAGAGGGAGTGTTGATTTTGGGTAGCATCGGATGTGCTCTACCTCCGAAATTTTGTGGAGGGGCTAGAACACATAAGAGCTCCAAGACCCATAAATCATTTAGTGAAATTCCACCCGATTTGTGTTTTATTAAAATAATTAATATTTTTTATGGGGTTCTTAAGTCTAGACTTATGAAAATAAAAATATTAATGGGTATTAATAAAAATATGGGTGATAAGCTTCTAAGAGACGAGGATCAAGTCTATTTTAATCTTAGCGATTGATTAGGGACTTAATATCGACCATTGATTCATCAACAGAAAAAGTATAAGAGGAGGCTTGAGGGTCAGTTGGAGACACACCAAGTTGATCAATCACTTTGATTTTTCTGGGGCGTGGTTTGCGGAGAAAATCGAACAAGTGATCTGAGTTGCAATGAGAGGGGAAGAAGCAGATATTTGGATCGGGGGGGGAAGTTCCGAGCTAAAGAGTATGTAGTAGAGAGGGAGCCTGAGCATCAGTAGTGGCACGCAGAGGCCTATGCAACCCATGAGGGGCTCACGCAGAGCTGACGCAGTCCAGAGGGACCCTTGCAGTGGCAGTGCAGAGTATTTGTTAGAAGTCTGAGATTTTGTTAGAGAAGCAAGGTTCTGAGCCAAGAGGGTTGAACATCAGTCTTCATCCAGCAGAAAGGGTGACGCAGTCTTCTAGAGGCAAGATGTTGGCCCACGCAGTGATTGAGTAGGGACTTCGCAGTGTTTGTCGGGAGGATCATATCACTCATTGGATCAGTTGTGACTTGGGGAACGAGGTAAACCCTCAAATGTATTTCTTGTTGTCGTGATTTGTCTGTAAGGTTAGCCGGTGTGAGAGGCAACCTATTGTACTCAGATTTTGCTTGCTTAATAATACAAACCCTCTATCTATTGCACCGGTTTTCCCGCATTGGGTTTTTCCAGGGACGTGTTGTCCAAAAATAACGGTGTCCCTTGTGTTTGTCTCATCTATTATTTCAATTTATGCTCTGTATGTCAGTGTAGTCTGTAGTAGTGTTTGCATCACTATTTATCTAATTAAATAACTTGTTGAATGAAATAACAAGTAGGAGATGTTAAATCAGTAACTGCAGTAGGATTTCTGTTTGTAAAGATTCATAAATTTTCACATAAAGTGCTTGACAAAAATCTTGGGAAGATAAAAGATTGGATTGGTTTTGTATTGTGTTTGACTGTTCAGCGTCTCCATGACGATTAGTCCTGCAGAAGCATGGCATTGAAAAGGTTAGTGGGAAAGGCTTCAATTTTTGGAATATGAGATGAAGTTGACTTTCCTAAAGTCTTGTGGAAGTATAAAATCGTAGAGTTATTTCCACATTCTTAAGTTTGAAGGATATCCACAAATAGTCTACTTACTAAAAAAACGTCAAAGAACTAGAGGAATTGTATGCCACAAAGAGCAAAGCCAACAAATTATTTTTGCAAAGTTCTTTAGAGGACCGATTTGCAGTTCCCATATTAACCTGTTTAGGTCCTTGTTAAGCCAATTGATAGGGTTCAAGCAAGCACATTAGATGAAGATAGTTTGTCAAACCTATCAGCAAGTTAGTTGAATTTGTTTGATAGTTTGATTGTTACTCTAAGCAATCAAGTTGAAAAGCTAGCACTTGATCAGGTGACAATTACACCCATGGGGAAGAAATGAGGAGAAAGGGCAAAGGTGTTGATGTTGGTGACTTACAAAGGCCTTTTCTTGCAAGATAGAAGGGTAGATTCAAGAAACCAACTAACAATAATTAACCTCAAAGCAAGGAGACAAAAGGTAGTTGGAGACCAATCTGAAAAGAAGAATCCGTGCTTGTAGAGTGAAACTCCCAAAAATTATATCAAACAATGAAATAAAAGAATTCATGAGAAAAAAGAAGAAAAACAAGAAGATACACATGCACACACTATTTGTGACCTAAGTTACCAAGATACAGATATAGATCCGTTGTTTTCTTGAAAAGCCGAGATCCAAATACGATGAGGATACGACAAATACAAAAATATATAATAATATTTTTTATATTTTAAAAAACACAATTCTAAATAAAAACCATTACTAAGTCACAACATTAGAATTAAATCATTAGATAATTATGAATTTAAAAACTGAAATGATGCTTGTTGCCTCATACAAAAATGATAGTAGTAACACAAAAATGAGTGTCTCACGAGTGGTCACTCTACTAATATGATAATATAAAGTAGGTGCATACCAACACACCTATTTTAGTTTGCCCAGTGAGATGGGTCTTTACTCTAGTGTTTGAACCATTTGGAATGCTATTGCATTCACTACATCTCCATTTGTATGAACCACCTCCAACATTTTTGCCAAGAATTTCCACATACCACAAGGAAGATTTTGAGTTTTTATTGATATTTGTTCCTTCACTCTATTCATGTCGTGATGGTTCCATGTTTGTAACATTGTTATTATAATTAGATATAAATTAAAACCATACACAAGTAGCAATATATATATTTTTTAATCTAAAATTAAACATTAAGTAAATAATATATAAAACTATAAATTAAATATTAATAAAACTATATATAAATTAAATATATGTTTTAAAAATTATAAATTACACATTAATAAATTAAACATGTGTATAAATTATATATTGATAATATTTAATTTATAATATAGATTAATATTACAAATATAGATCAAATATATTAATATTTAATATTATATTAAATAATAATAATAATATTTAATATTATATTTCACTTATAATTAACATTATAAATTAATGTAAATGAAATATTAATAATACTATATATTAAATATAATAAAAAAATTTAATTAAAATTGCATGCATAAACATTAATCTAAATTAAAAATAATAATAAAAAAACTCACTGTCGATGCCCTGTCTAGCTGGCATCATCGTGGTTGCGCTATCCATGGCCCCGACCAAGCGATCATTGTGTCGTTGACCGTGTGACGTGTTGCTAACAACTCGACCACACTATCTCTTGCGATGTGTTGCTGCCCCAACCATGTAATGTCTCACAATGCTTGACCAAGCGACCATCCGCAGTGCAGTGCGTTGTCAACGCCCATTCCATCTCCAAAACCACCGAATCCGCCACCAAACTAGTTAAATCGACCATGCATGGCTCATGGGATGTCTGATTTCATCCGAAGAGCTATTGGGGTTAAGCAAGATTGTCCATTGGCCCTACCTTGTTTGGGATCTATATTGATGAGTTGGAGGCTTTTCTACATGAGCATATCCAGGACATTGATCGCTGCCTTCTTCACCAAGTTTTGATATCTATTCTATTCTTTGCTGACGAAGTGGTCCTCATCTCCAAAAGGATTACAGAGGCAGTTGGATGCCTTAGCTTTGTTTTGTGATCTTCGACAGTTGACAATCAACTTGGGTAAAACCAAGGTTATGATCTTCAATGGGGTGAAAAAAACTTCAGACCTTCACTTCCTATTCAGAGGGGAGGAGGTTGAGATCACCAGCACATATACGTACTTGGGGGTGCAATTCTCAGGTCCCTACTTCAGTTTGGGACCAGCGCTTCAACCTAGGATAAACAAAGGATATGGATCCTTAGCCCTTCTCAAGAGAGTGTGCTTTCGACAGCACTTCCAGGACATCTCGTCCAAGATGAGCCTCATGGACACCTTGATCTATCCTATTGTTCTATATGGCTCAGAGATTTGGGGACCATCTTTACTTGAGTCAGATTAGGTTTCAGTTGAGAGAGTCCAGATTCTTCTTCTCCGTCGCATCATCAGATGCAAACAAATAGTACCTCAGTGCATCATCCTTGCAAATTTTGGAGCTCAACCCTTTCAGATTGAGACTGTCTTTAGTTTGGTCTCATTCTTGCATCGTGTCTGGGGCTTTGCAAACTCGATAAAGAGTAGGGGCTGGTATCCTTACTTGGCATATTGCGCTTCTGAGACTATTGCCCGTTCTACTCCATCAGGTCGGGCTAGATGTTGGTTTACAGGAGTTTCAAATCTCTTAGAGTCAATGGGCATTCAGTTGGATCATCTCCCTCCTTTCTGATATTCCTTGGATGCTCCTGGTCACCTTCTACCTACTAGACAAGAGTTGAACAAGATCATCAGGGAGGACACCTACAGGTAGTTCATCCAAGTCACCTGGGTCAATCCTCTAAGAGGGTTGCACCCAAAGATGGCCTTCTATGCTGAGCATTTCTTGGAGTTGAGATACGGGCTCATTGTTCGACCCCAGTATACGTTTCACCACTGGATGCATGTTCTTCGCATTGCTCTAGGCCAATTCAGAGTAGGTTCTCATAGACTTTGGGTAGAGACAGACAACCAGATTGATAGGCCAGAAAGAATTTGTTAGGTATGTCATTTACAGGAAGTAGAGATTGAGGTGCACTTCATTTTTGGATTCCCTATCTACTACGAGATGAGAGAAAGGTTCATTTGCTTGTTCAGAGACTCTCAGACCCTCGCAGACTTTTTTCAAGTATCCCGATCAGATATGTTTGGCTCTATATATGCATGAGGCTCTCAAGTTCCGAGTGCATATTCTTCAGCCTCCCATCAGACCAGACCCCACACAGAGGATCACGAATTTTTTTAGGGTAATACCTTCAGACAGTGGCACCAAGAGACCGATTAATATTGTTTCATATCCATACTCTAGATCAATGAGAATTCGTGGGACCTCGCCCCACCACACAAGATTTCAACAGTGAATATGTCTTAGATCCGTCCCTGGGAAACAGACTAGGTCCTCCAGACCTCAGCAATGCGTGAACTCATCCAAACAACGATTTAGTGGACAGTCTGCACTTCCCACCAGCCCTTCATTGGGCCAACAAACTTTGTGGAGTTTTCTTCAGTGTTCTTCATTCAGCCTCAGATGTTAGGAGAGATGGGTTTGATCCTCAGACCCATTAGCTCCTAGATCTTCTCCGTCAGGGCATTCCATACATTGTATCTTTTATGTTCCTGCATTGTACCTTTTATATTCATGCATTGTATTTTTTATAGGAGACCATTTGGTTCTCCCACATTGTATGGACATCATTGTACTCAACAGTCCCTTTGACCTACTTTGTGGTCATTAGTTGGACATAAATATAATTATCTTATCTTATCTTATCTCCAAAACATAGGACGAGGTTTTGTTTGACTTTGAAACACTCAAACAGATCCTACACAGATCCAGACCTAGTTCGGATGCGGGGATCTGCACTTCCTTCTCTTGACCCCGCATCCGAATCCGTGTTTCCTTCTCTTGACAGTGCAGTGAAACACTCAAACAGATCCTACACAGATCCAGACCTAGTTCGGATGCGGGGATCTGCACTTCCTTCTCTTGACCCCGCATCCGAATCCGTGTTTCCTTCTGAGAACATAAGTTTGTCATTCTTAAAAAAACCTAGATGCTTTAGGTGTGTTTAAATTTTTCTTGCTTTAGTGGAAAAACAACCAAGATCCTTAGGTGCCTTCAGTGTGTTAGAAGTATTCATCTCAATGGAATGAGATAGTGGAGCACAAGAATAGGACACATGCTATCGCATAGCAAGTTATTTAAGTCCTTCATTGAAAAAATGCCAATTATACCATATTGTACATCATTGCACTTACTTGTGATAATTATAATAATCTCTTTTCAAGATCATGGCCAAGCCAGACACCAAATTAGTGTTTCAAACGGAGACCCCCTTGTTTGTGGGACAAGGGACCTGCCTTCATGCAGCAATTTGATTGCCAAAGTCTACAAAGGTGTACATACTCTACCCACCTCTAGATTTGAACCTGTGACCTCCTAGGAGGAAACACATGCTCTTAACCATTAGGCCCACTCAAGCTGCATCTACAAGAACATAAGTTCATTATTCTTAAAATCCTTGATACTGTAGATGTGCTTAAGGGTTAAAACTTTTCTGGCTCAATTGAAAAGCAACCATGGCCTCTTAGGGAACTTCAGTGTGATAATAGCCTTCACCTCGACGAAATGAGGTAGTAGAGCACAAAAATAGAAAGTTATCTACGTCCTTCATTGAAGTAATCCCAATTGTGGCTTACAATCTAGACAAAGTTCCCATTTAAATTGAAAAAGGAAAGACACAAGAAGAGGTGTGGTTAGGTAAGGAGAATTATAGCCAGTGTTGTTAAAATCGCGATAAAATCGCGATTTTATCGGAAAATCGCGATTTTTTACCTTTCCCGATTAAATCGCGATTTTTATACCAAAAAATCGCGCCTTTTTTTTTATACCGATTTTTTCGGAAAAAAAATCGCGTTTTTTGGAAAAAATCGCGATTTTTAAGGAAAAAATCGCAGGCCGTCGGGGCAGCGGGCTTTTAATAGGCAAAAAACGATTTTTTTAATTTCATTATGTTGTCTGCGCGCGGAGGAGGAGAAGAAGAGGTGAGGGAGAGGAGCTGAAGGGTTTCCGTCGAATTTGGGAGCGAATCCAAGTGGTTTTAGGAGAAATCCAAGACAAGATCACCAATTTGTCCATAAAAAAGGTATGTAGATTAATTTTTTTTTGTTTTGCTTCTATAAAAACTTTGTTTTACATTGTTTTTCAAGAATTTTTTGTAATTTTTCATTGATTTGGGATGGGTAATTTGTTATGACTATGAGAACCAATTTTTTATTTTTATTTTCTCATTTTTTTTAAACATTGTTTATTTTTTTTTAATTTTCATTGTTTTTTGGCATTTGCCATTGGCATTTGGTTGGGTAACTTGGGTTTAGAAATTGGGATTTTGGAAATAATTAACTTGTAATTTTGTAAATGCTAAATTGTAATTTGTATTATGTAATCCTAAATTCCTATTTCCTAATCCTTATTTTTCCATAGGTTTGCAAATTCAAAATTCAAAAACAAACATGCCAAGGAAATTGGATCCTTTCTGGGAATATGGTGACCCTAAAACTCCGAATGATAGACAAAACTTGTATTGCAAGTTGTGTGGAAAGGAAATATTCGGGGGGGTGTACAGGTTGAAGTTCCACCTTGCACAAATCCCTGGACATGATGTGGGGCCCTGTCTAAATACAACTGCTGAAATTATCCAAAAAGCCATGAGAGCATTGGGAGAATTAGAGCACACTAGAGAGGCCAAAGAAGAACTCAAAAGGCAACTAAAAAGGTCAGCTGAAGGAAGTGGGCCAAGTGGCACTGGTTCTACTGCAGCGTCAGTCAATCCAGTAGCTGCATCATCATATTTTGTTCCTCGAACCACACCTGGTTCACAACCAACTATTGGTTCAATGCTAAAAAGAACTGAAAAAGAACAAGCTGACAAGTTGATGACAAAATTTCTCCTCTGGAGTGATATTCCTTTCAGCATTATAAGGAATAATCCATTTTTCCAACCTACTGTTGATGCTATTGCCAGTGTTGGCCCGGGGTACAAAATCCCTTCTCTTCATGATTTCAGAGGCCGGCTTCTTCAAGATGAAAAGCGTGACTGCACCCAAAGATTGGAGGATTTTAGGGCATCATGGGCACAAACAGGATGCACTGTTATGTCAAATGGTTGGACTGACCAAAAGGAGAGAACCCTTATAAACTTCTTGGTTAGTTGTCCCAAGGGGACTATGTTTATCAAATCTATTGATGCAACTCATCAAATCAAAGATGCAAGAACTTTATGTGATTTGCTGGATGTGTTTATTTTGGAGGTGAGTGCAGAAAATGTTGTCCAAGTCATAACGGACAATGCTGCAAATTATGTTGCTGCTGGTAGAATGCTTATGGACAGGCATCCTACTTTATTTTGGACACCTTTTGCTGCCCATTGTATTGATTTGATGTTAGAGGACATAGGGAAAATTCCCTTTGTCAAAGAGGTTGTTGACTCATCAAAAAGCATCACAAAATTTATTTACAATCACACATCTGTGCTTAGCTTGATGAGAAAATGCACCAACAACAAAGAGTTGGTGCGCCCCGCCATTACACGGTTTGCGACGAGTTTCATATCTCTTCAATCCCTCTTGAATTCTATTTGGGATTTGAAGAGAATGTTTCTTTCAGAGGAGTGGCGTGCTTCGTCAATGAGCCGCAAACCAGAAGGAGAGGCCGTCTGCAGACTAGTTTCATACCAGGAAGACTTCTGGGCGGGAGTGCAGGAGGTGTGCGTTGTTACAGAACCTTTGGTAAAGGTTCTTCGGTTGGTTGATGGTGAGAAGCCCGCAATGGGCTATTTGTATGAAGCCATGGACAGGGCCAAAGAAGCCATTCGGTCCTACTATGATGATAAGGGAGACGATGGGTTTCAGAGACAACTCCTTCTATGGGAAGTCATTGATGAGCGATGGAACAACACACTCCATCGTCCCATTTATGCTGCTGGGCTTTTCCTGAACCCTACATTTTCTTATGCATGTGGGTTTAATTTTGATGTTGAGGTCGTGAAAGGATTATTAACCTGTGTCCAGAAGATGGTGAGATCTCCAGAAGAACGTATGGAGATCTCTAGACAAATTGAGCAATATAAGTTGTCAGGTGGCACATTTGGCTTTGAGATGGCTGTCATTGATAGGACGATTAAAATGCCAGGTATTTTTTAGTTTGTACTTTGTAACTTTGTTTCAAATTTCATTGTCTCTTCAAATTCCATTTTTTTCTTATGTTTATTTAAAATTTTATTTGTAATTTTGTTGTAGACGCATGGTGGAAGATGTATGGTGTCAGAGTACCCCTTTTGCAAAAGCTTGCCGTACGCATCCTCAGCCAAACATGCAGCTCCTCGGGATGTGAGCGCAATTGGAGTGTATTTGAAAAAATACACAACAAGAAGCGCAATAGGTTAACACTTAAACATTTAAAATATTGCAAATTTCCAAATAAATTTTTGAATTCATTAAAGTTTTAAACAATATTTTTTTTATAATATTAATTATTAATTATTATTTCATGAACTTTGTACAGGTTGGAGTCCCATAGACTTAATGACATGGTCTATGTCTACTACAATCTTCGATTGTGGGTGAGACAACTAGAGAAGACACCTGATACGGAAGCCATCTCATTGGATGGGATTGACACCACTGTTGAATGGAGGGTTGAGACCGAGAGGCCTCTCATGGATCATACTGATGATTGGTTAGTGCAGGATGAGGGGGAGGAGGAGGGGGAGGAGGAGGAGCAGGAGGAGCAGGTGGAGGAGGAGGAGCAGGAGGAGGAGGTGACACCGCCTACCCGGGCTACCACTACCACCAGTAGAGGACGTGGTCTCCGTCCACCTCAGCCTCCTGTAGTTGCTACTACTAGTTCTTCAGCTTCTAGAGCACGTCAGACTCCACTGCCATTTCCACCAGCACAGGCACCAGCTTCTACATCTAGAGGGAAACAGAAAGTTGTGCCATTTTCTCGCAAGAGGGGCAGAGGAAATCAATAGGATTAGACTTTCATTTTATTGTATATGACATTATGACATGATGAGATACATCATCATATTTTTTGTTGATATTTTGAGGCTGAGTTGGGACTCAGGACTTACTATTCAGGACATGATTCAATGTTATGTGTGATTTTAGCGCTAGAAATGATATTAAACATCTTATATATTAGTTTTTTTATCATATTTATGTGTCAATGTATTTATTTTATGTTGTAGATGGTTTAGATATTAAAAAAATTGAAAAAAAATGAAAAAACATGAAAATTTTTGTGCCAAACGCTTTTTTCCCGCTTTTAACGATTTTTTCGGCTTTTTTCCCGGCGCCGATTAAATCCCGCTCGCGCTTTTAACAACATTGATTATAGCACATTTAAGGATACTTGGATGTCTTGCTCATGTACATATCCTTACAAGGAGAAAGAAGTTAGATGACACAAGCAATGAAGCAATTGTCATTGCCCTTCATACTAAGAAGAAGAAATAAACATCGTTTGACCAAGTCACAATAAAGGTGTTCGTTAGTAGAGGTGATAACTCTTGATTAACCAGACAAGTAGAGAGGTATGTAAATCTGAAGAACTATACGGCTCCACTAGTTAGGAACAAATCGTAGATGTACAAGTCATTCAATATGGGGATTTCCAGCAACGACAACCAGCAAAGCAACATGCAGATAGAGAATCTAGTATATAAATACCGGGAGGCCTCCGTAGATCAACACAAGCAAACTCATTTGGAACGTAAGAGAGTTCTATGCAGCTAGCACAACAGTTATATTCATCTGAACCAATTGATTATGCTTTGTCCGATAGTATAGCACAGTCACAAATCCTAGAGGAGGCTATGAGATGTTTAGATTCAGATAGGTGAATAAATGCAATATATCGAAAGTACGACTCCCTAGGAAATACCCAGGAAATAATGGAATGTTCGAATTAGCCCCCTTTCTACTAAGAAAGAAAGACTGGGCTGCAACTGGTTATTTAGGCTATGAGGAGTTTAGATTCAGATAGGTGAATAAATGCAATATATTCAAAGTATGACTCTCTAAGAAACCCCTAAGAAAGAATGGAATGTCAGAATTAGCCCCCTTTCCACCAAAAAAGCTGCAATTGGTTATTTAGGCTAAAGTTCGAAGGCAAATGATCCATTTGATAGGTATAACACAATCAGGATCTAAGGGGTATTCAGGTTGTAGGGGTAGACTTCCATGATACATTCTTACCGGAAGTAAAGTTGATATCAATTCAGGTGCTCTTGATTGTTGAAGCAATAAAGGACATGGAAATACATCAAATTAATGTTAAAGTAACTTTCATGGGACCAACTTGAGGGACTTATAGAAGTAGGTAAAGAGCTGGAGAGCAGCTGATCTCCAGGTTAAGGAGGTCATTATGTGGATGAAAGCAAGTTCTTCATGTCTGCTATCAAAAGAATCGAAACATTCCTCTTAGTTAGTGGATTGTAGAAAGGGGAAACAAATTCTAACATCTATGTTCAGGACGACGCAATTACACTACTTATTAATCATCATACAGTGATGAAACAAAGAGGCAATACTATCTACTCAATCTGGAATGGTTGACCATGGTGAAATTCACTACTATCTTGGCATCCAAATTATCTAAGATAGATCTAAAAGCATAGTTCATTTTGAATAGAAGAAGCATTTGGAAAGTATGTAAAAGAAGGTTGAAATGGACAAGCGTAAATGGTTGGGCAATCCCATGGTAGTAAATTTCAAACTCATGACAGATGTGCCCTCAAAAGAAAGGGAAGCAATTACACAAATACCATATCAAAATGCGAAGGAAGTATCATATATGTAAAGATGTGCACCAGACCAGATATATTGTGTTCACTGTCTACAATGAGTAGAAAAGACAAAGTCTTGCAGAACCAAGTCCTCATCATTGGCAGGCGGTAAGTTGTATTCTACAATATCCGAAGGTAACTGTAGATTTGGATATTGGCTTCAGCGGTAACACCAGTACAGAAGAAGTTTTAGTATTGTGATGCAGACTTGGTTACTGATGTTTAAACTTAATAGTAGGTGGGTGTCCTGTTTCATAGTTTAGAAGCAATTCAAGAAGTAACTTTGGCAGAAATATCTTTCTAATCATTACTATGAGAAGAAAGACGATGACTTTCATGATCTCCAGCGAGGGAAAATGTCCGTTGATGAGCATGGAAGAAAGTTCATGGAACTTTTGAACTATATCAAATACATGAAGGATAACAAGCTGAAAACTAGTTGCTTCTTGAATGGATTGCACTCTCATATAAAAATCAAATTCAAATTGTAGAGCCTTGAACTCTTGAGGGAGTAATTGAAAAGGCTAAACACTGTGAAGAGGAAGAAAAGAGCAAGCAAGATTTTCAAAAGAATCATAGGATAGAAAGAAGGAAAAGCATAATAGAATAAAGAAAGGGTTTAAACCAGCTATCTTTAGAAACCAGTAGAATATCTTCCAGCGAAGTCAGCTTGCTCAGAGTATAACTCAGACAGCAGAAACTTCAAGAAAAATAATAAGTTCTCCACCACAATGCTATGTTTGTGGCAAAGATTACTTAATGAGGGGCCATCAACAGAGAAAGGGCAAGGCATAATTATTTGTAATGTCCATGAAGTAACAACAATGAACGATGTGGCAGTACAGTACCTGAAATTTATATTGCAATAGAACCTCATGAACAGCATCAATCTGCCATGGTTGAGGTACAAGGTAACATTATATGACTATATAGTTAATCTGAATTGTTCCAAGAGCTGGTCATAGGTATGTTTCTCCCTTCAATTGGGTTTATCTCGGGTGGTTGGAACTTGGGAGGAATAATTGGTATCCTCCTTACCCAGATTCAATTCCCACAAGTGACATGATAAGCTTTGTTGTAATGACTCAGTCTTCTTGTTGAGTCTGAGCAACAGTCTCTCTCTCTCCACTCTCAGCTACTCTGCTCTACTATGAAACAACATGCACTCAAATAGAATGGAACCCCTTTTCCTCCTAGTGGTTTGGTTATAACACAATGTAAAAGTCAACTAGGGGTTATGCTTGACTCCTTCAACTCTCCACTAAAGCTAAAACTTTGGTCCTCCCAGAGCCTTCTTCATAGTCTCCACGTGGTGATCCACTTTCCCATGAGTAACGGAATTGATGTGGCATCCTCTCGAATCATGGTGGACAAAATAGGAAAGTCAACTTCCGAGTGGCATAACTTTTGCATATGGACTCTGTTTGACATTTTTTGGCACTGTTGGAAAGGTCTTTGAGTGTAGAATAGTGTCAAAGGGTCTGGGGCAAGCGAGAGTGTTTGAACCTCAAAAACCTTTGTTTAATGCCTCAAACTACCTCCAAAAGGTTTTAAACCCTTTTTCGCCAAATTGAGACCCATCAATAAAAATGGCTCTATAAATTAGTTCCTCCAACTTTTCCACTCTAAAAGCATTGAGATGGATGCCAAATAATATAATGATTCAATCCAAATCAAGCCATGGCTACTTTGGCTAGTTTCTACAACAAGAAGAGTGAGCAAGACCGTAGAGAAATGGCCAGTTAAGCTTAATGGACTCTCTAGACATGTCGAATTGAATATTACACATATTGGAACTTATCATGCATGAAATGGAATGGATTGGTTGGGCCCCATCATGTTAAAGTTGACTGCTACATCAAAAACTTCGATTGTGATGATGAAGGTAACCCAAGAACAATGAATGGTCCTCCAAGGTCAATTTCCATAAGTGAAATTTCAGTTTTGAGGATGATAAAATGTTTCAGAAAGAAGTGCCAAATTATTTGCGGCTCATGTGAGGGAGCCACCAGACAACAAAAAGGTGCAAAGTTTGAAGGCTGTCTGGTCTTGCAAGAGTTCAATGATGTATTTCTATATTATTTACCTAACCTCCCTCCAAAAAGAGATATAGCATTCTCTTAAGCATAGTAAGCACAGCAAGCCATGGCTAGTTCAGCTAGCTATCAGAACCAAAAGAATAGTGAATGAGACAGAAGATAGGTGCCCAATTGGGCTGAATGGACTCTCTACATGTAGAATTTAATATCTACAATCTACCCCTTGGAACTCAAGATGCACTCATCAAGTGGATTGCTTGGGCCACATCATGTCCAAGTTGACTGCTACAGCAATATAATTGATTGTTATGATGATGAAGGAAACCCAAAAAGAGTAAATGTATTCCAAGGCCAATTTTCATTAGACAAATTTCTGCGACTGAAATTTCAGCATTGTAGCTGAATAACATGTTTCACAAAGTGTCAATTATTTGCAACTCATGTGATGGAGTTGTCAAATGATAATGGTCTAAAGCTTGAAGGCCATCCTATCTTGAAAGAGTTCATAATCTTCAGATATGTACCTCTGGATGACATACCTAAACTCCCGCCTAAGAGGGATATAGACTTCTCTTAAGCAGCGCAAGCACAACAAGCCATGGCTAGTTCAGCTAGCTACCAGAACCAAAAGAAGAGTGAACAAGCCGATAGAGAGATGCTAATTGCACTGAATGGACTCTTTACACATGTAAAATTGAATATTCTTCCCCTTGCAACTTCAGAGAAATTACAGATTTGCAGCTGAAGAATTTGTCTCAGAAAGAAGTGTCAATTATTTGCAGTGCATGTGATAGAGCCATCAAAGGAAAAGGGTACAAAGATTGAAGGCTATTCGGTCTGACAAGAGTTCAGTGATGTATTTGTGGATGGACTACCTAAACTCCTATGAGGGGCACAGAATTCTCAATAGATGTTGTCCCTCAAGCTACATTAGTACAAACACTCCATACATAATGAGTACTCCAAAGTTGCTAGAATTAAAAATGCAATCTGGAGAATTGTGAGTCTCATCGGATATAATAGAAGATTCATAGAAGGAACCTATGTAATCACTTACCTTATCACATCCCTTTAGAGGAAAAGGAAGAAGTTTGAGAAGCTTGAATGGGTATGATGGTGTACTGTACTACCATGTGAAAATTCAAAAATGTTTCCAGTAATTCAAGAAACTTCTCACTAACTCAAAGATAGCATATCCTAATGAGATATTGTTTGCACAATGCATGCATTGAAGGAATTGAAGGAATTGTTATACACATTGGTCATGTGGTACGTTACGAGTCTATAAAGTAAAAGACTATGAGTTTAATTATCCCACACGACTTAGAGCTTGCTTTGGTAGTGCATGATTTTAAAATGTCGACAACCCCGCCTTATTGGCATAAACTTTGTGTTATGATGAGATCATTATACCTTGAAGTATCTCTTCACCTATGTGTTGATTCTAGGCAAAGAAGATGGTTAGAATCTCTTTGTGAATACGATTTTGAAATTAAACATATCAAAGGGAAAGACAATAACGTTGTTGAATATGATTTTGAAATATATATTTGACTAGTTTGTCGAGTTATAGTCTAATAGCAAGTCAGAACACTCGTTGTGAAAACACCCAAGTGTTCAATCCTGACAAGCATGCGCCAATCAAAAACCCCAATCATGACCAAGTAAAATTCACAATGACCTTGATTACTTAAAGTAAAATTCACAATGACCTTGATTACTTATAGATGCAAAAAAAACAATTAAGAAAAGCAACTCTTTTCATGGGTGTTAAGCCCAATGGTTCTCTTGTGTCTTGTGTGTGTGCACGCACGTGTGTGCATGACCCAAGGGGTTAGCTCAATTGATGGTTGTGTGTGCACGTACGTGTGTGCATGACCCAAGGGGTTAGCTCAATTGATGGTTGCAAATGGTGTTGTACACATGGCCAGTTCCATGTCAACAAATGCCCAATTCAAACTCCCTAGGATAGTTTTACTAATCTACATTGACGAGTTTACTACGGATGCAATCCATGAATGTGGAGAAGCATCCCCTAGGTTTTCTCAATAAGCTTCCATTAAAGTGTGTGTGTATATGTGCGTTTGTGCGTGCATGTGCATGCCCAAGGTATTGGATCCAATGGTGAGAAATGAGGAGTTTTTCACTATTGACAAGGTTCAATTCATGTGATAGACTTCCTAACTTCTTAAAATAACCATGGGGCAGCTAGAGATAATGATCAAAGATATGATGTTAGCATTGCACTACACCCCTACACATACATGGATCAAAAAACTTCCCCATGCTCTCCTTGAGGCCAACCACTTTGCCTCTATTGGGTTGTGGTATAGCGACAAATTGGATTGTTTTCCTTAAATATGACCCAAGTTCAATTATGAATAAGCTCACTCAACTCATGTGTTATTATTGTTGGCTCATCTTGTAACCACGTAGCCGCATTTTGATTCGGCGGCCTTGTCATCATTGGTGAATAATGCACTTGTTAAAGTTATCATATCATAAAGGTCATATAAAAAAAGTTCTACTTTAAGTTCATTACTAATAAAGTGCTTTTAAGTCACCTACAGAAATAAATGGCATTTTGATTCGGCGCCCTTGTCATCATTGGTGGATAATGCACTTGTTAGAGTTATCATATCATAAAGACATATAAAAAAAAAATTCTACTTTAGGTTCATTACTAATAAAGTGCTTTTAAGTCACCTATAGAAATAAATGTTAAGTTATGGGTTAGATTATATTAGTTAATAAAGTGGTTGTATGGGATTTCATATGGGACTCCATTTCCCTTATATGTATTAACACGCACACCATATTGAATGATAAATCAAGTATATCACACTCTCTTTAATCTACTCTGCTTTGCATTCTCTATCCACATTTTTCGTGATTTTCCTCACATAGTATCAAAGCCACGGAGACGCTGAGGAAGTAGGTGAAGGAATCAAGGGCCACTATATTAAGAAAAGGCATCAAGGGTCTGCAATCAAACATAGTCTGTCAAAGGTGAGGAAATTCAAATAAATTCGAGCACAAAGATAAGTATTTTTATTCTTGTGTATAGCAAATAACTCAATCCATGGAAAGCCTATATGGACATCCATGAGGGGTGTGTGATTTGAAAAATGTTGGGGGAATTTCCACCTATGTCAATTAAAAATTAAACGAAAGGAAAAGTGCCTCAAGTCACCATCGAGATTGAAGAGCCATCGACGACAATTCTGACAAAGCTGCCATGAGGGAATCAAGATTAAGGCTTTATCCACACCTCGCCACTAGGGATAAAGAGCCAACCACATGGGAAGACAATGCCAATGAGATTAATCTGTGAAGAAGTAAGAGAGTCATCATCGAGGGGGTCAAAGGAATTGAGCTATCCTTTGATGTAGAGAGGCACTGACATGAAGTGATTTTTGACACGGAGAATGATGTTGTGAACCCTCATGCTATCATGGTAAAAATCAAACCTCTGAGTCATTAGTGTATGAATCACTCATATTAAGAACAGAATCATTCTTTATCATTCCTATGTCTATTCCTATCCACACTTGTGTGTGTAAGATTATTAGATAGTAGAGAAACCAATGTCAACATACTTTGGCATAAAAAATAAGGCCATTTGTGTTTTCTACATCTTGCCTTTCTAAGTAGGTTTGGGATGGTAGATGACCTCCGAGAAGTAATGGCGAAAGGAAGATGTAATAGGGTTGCAAACATGATGAAGAAGATGTTGCAAGATAAGTCAATGCCAGATGGATATTGTGTTAAAGCAATGAATACAACAATATATTTATTGAACAGTAGGCCCAGCAATGCTGTGATCGAAGCCTTAATTGAGGAGGCTTGGAGCAGTGTGAAAACAAAGATAAACGATTTAAAAATCTATTGTTCAATTGGTTATGATGTCACTGCACATTAAAAAATATTATTTGTTGGGTATGTTGATGAAAACAAAGCATATAGGTTGGTGGATCTTTTCAGAAACAAGATCGTCATGAACGAGGATATAATAATTGATGAAAAATCAGATCTGAATTCTATTGATGATTACTGGTTCCGAGGCTAATAAATCAACAGACCTACAAGGAAGTTAAGTGTAAAAGATTAAGCCATCATGATGCAATGTTGTTCAAGCAACAAGAGGTGAAAGAGATCCCACAATCCATTGATGGAAGTGAAAGGCTTGAACATGTAATGAAAGAAGAGCTCACACAGTCCAGTGATGTAGGAGAAAGGGGAAGGCTTGAAGATGGAGAAAGAGAAGAGCTCCTACAATCCAGTGATGGAGGAGAAGGGACATGGGTGGTTGTGGATGAACCACAACAAGTGGAGCTTGCAAATGTAGATGAGACTCTCTATAGATTATGGTAGGATGAAAAACCATAATTTGTGATTTATGTAACACTTTGGTACCTATGTGTGGAAGAGGATAGCTTCTTGAAGTTGGAATCAACATCTATATCTGTGGTATATAGGCTGAAATTTTCAGCCAATATTGACTCTCATCTGGGTGAAGAGGCAATGACAGATCAGGTGGTTGATGAGGTGTTTTATGCCACGGCGATATTTTTGCTCTTTTGCTGACAAACTTAAAAAACTGCTTTTTGGACTGCATTTAAGAGTTGCAGTGTAGACATCTTTGACACGTTTGGTCCATAGTAGATAGTATTCTGGGACAAATACTAGTTCTCCATATGATCATTAAGGGAGGGTGTTAGAGTTATGATTTATCACATTTTAATGGTCATATAAGAAAGTAATATTGCACTTTACATTAGTAATAAAGTGAGTAAAGTTACATGTAGAAATTAATGTAAAGTTATAGGTCAGGTTATGATTAGTTAATATAGTAGTTATACAAGATTTTTGTGCAGGGACTCCATTTCCCCTATATGTATTCACGTCCACACCATATTGAATGATAAACCAAGGACATCATTCTCTCTTTTAATATATTCTGGTTTGCAATCTCTGTCCACATTCTTGAATAATTTTCCTCATAGCATTGACTCATCACAACAACCTCTCCTCAGAAATAATAGAGAACCCATGTTGTTTCTTTGTGGGAAAATATATATGTCCATGTGTATGTGCACACGCACATCAGCACATTATTTGATCCTCCATATACCATTTTGTTTCCTTGGCCAAATATATCTTAATTGGGGCACCATCATGCCCTTATCACTCCTCTTGAAAGCTCTGAACCTCAAACAAGCAGCTAGACTTTGAAAATTTTGCACAAAATTGAGTTCTTGTCCCATCTACAAGGCCAGCGCTCATATCCCAACGTTATAGGTGCTACTAGTGCTGATATCGAGGGAAATAGTTGTTAGCGCCGATATTGAAGCTACCCCATACAGCCACCAAATTCAAGATGCTTGACACGATTCTCAGCTGATTTGGCACATGTTATACTGAATTCCATAGATGGGTTCCTGAAATTTGTACATTGAGGCTCCTTTTGACACCTTTCCTATCCCAAAAGGCCTCCATGAAATCTCTAAAAGAAAATCAAAACTAATTTTTCGGGCCCCCTTTGGATTAGTATTAATATGCTGCCATTTTGCTAAAGAATCTTGGAGGGTTGCATTCTCATTATTTGTTGTTGAGAGAAGCCACGGTTATTCATGGATTGCAAGGATTAAGGAGTGCCCTGAGCTGAGAAACCTTCGAAGAAGGTTAGAGTGCCACCTCTCCACATGTATAAGATATTTTCTTTGTACTTTTCTTTCAGTTTAATAGAAACTCCTTTTTCTCCTGAAAAAACCTTTTTCATTTGGTTTTTAAATAATGCTACGTGTAAACTACCTTCAATCATCTCTACTGAAATCTTTGTTATTTTCAGGGTTTTTTCAAACAAGCATTGAAATTTTTTCATAGTTAGATATAGGATTTTGCTAAAGAAAGAGTAAGGTATTTTATTGTTCTACGTCTGCAGGTAAATTGAGGATCAGTAGAAAGCTTGAAGCAGCTTCTCCTCCAGCACAAGATTTCAAGACAAAGACTCTTCGGAGCATTTTCCAGGTTCTTCTCATTTACTCCTCTAAAAATCTTCTCTTTCTTCCCCTTGCTTCTTTGCTTGAATAAAGGGAACCTAGGCCACTGCCTTTTTTTATTCTATAAGGACCACCCACCCCACTGTGAGAAGCTTTGCCACCCATGGCCAATCTTTACCCTAAAACAGTAGGTGGAAATGCCACCCATGCAGGCCAACCGACATGGTTTTGATTTATCTTTTTATTAGATTCGAATTATCCTGATGTGGCATGTTCTCCCTTCCACAATCTATGAGAGTCTAGGAGAGTTTAACGTACTATAGACAATTTACAATGTTCCAATCAAAATCCTTCCTTCAACTAAGATGGTGTGAGTGGGGATATCTAATGCACTATAGTCACCAATGGCACCTGAACCCAACCACTATACAAGCACATACACACACAAGCATGAGCACAAGGTAGAGAATTGTTGGAAAGACTTGAACTTCGCTAGATGCAATCATAACACCCTGCTTTAACCGACCCCATCAAGCCGCTGTTGACGTTTGTTTTCCTTTTGATTGCGGACTTTTATCTTTTTCTCAATTGAAATATTTTGATCCACATCCTATGTCAGCATTCTATCTACAGATCATGTCAAAGCATTGAAGATGAATTTTTGCGCATGGAGAAACAACATAGACAACTCAGTTTAGAAGGTAACTTGCGGCATTACTTGCTTACTATATGGAAACTCAATCCTCTTTGCATTAGTTCTACTAACAGAGTATAGTAACAGGCTTTTATCCTCAAAAACATAATATTTTAACTGAAGAAATGATCATCTTAATTTCAGAGCCTTTCCTTGCAGAGCATTTCCCAAAACATAGGTCAGGAAAAAGAAGATAAAACAATCCATCATCTCAACACCGTAGCACAAATTTACTCGTTGAACATTGAAAATGATTATTAAAACTGTGTGTCAGCCGTAGTAGGTAATTCAACTCGGCTGTTGATAAAGCTTTTTTACATAAACCAACTTAAAGAATGATATTTTGTTTTTCCAGATAATCAACCCCTAACTGCTGCATGCTGGCAATTGAACATCTGGAAGAGACACAAATGCAATAGAGAGAGGTGCTATAGAAATACGTTTGTCGGCATCAACAGTCACCGGCTCTAAAGAAGGTATCTCACCCTCAGGAGTCACATCAAGAACTTTGCCATTGAGAAGCATAGTTTGGCTGTGGAGATTACCATCTTTAGCTGTCAAATGATACTCCAGTCTCGATCTTTTCTTCCTTCTGTTTGCAATCAAAGATTTCAGCTCCTTTGCATTTGAAAACTTCAAGACTGTATCCATTTCTTCTGCGAAAATTCCTGAAATGGTAGAGAGCTGCACAGAGATACGAGTGTCCCTACTAAAGTTGATCAACAGTATAGTGATTCCTCTCTGGTTGTGAAAAAACGACCACACAGAAAGATTAGATGGAGTCGATAAAAGAAGGAAAGAAGAAAAGAGTGTTTCATATGAATACCCTAATTCGTTTTACCATATCCATACTGCTGCTTAGTATGCATTCAATGAGCAAACGACTGGACAGAATATCGAATACCGAAGGGATGAGGATCAAGAAAGGAATAAGTATGCAAATTATGATTATCCTTATATATCTTGCATTACAGAGGCTTAGTTACAGAAGTAATCTTAATTGGACCTTTTGTTACCAGAGAAATACTAGTTCTTCTACAATCTTCATAGTTTCTCCATACTTACCGCATTCTTAGTACAATGTGCATAAGCATGCAAATATTCCGTTCCTTTAGAAATTGTTGAAAGAACACGTTTTCCCATTAGTCGATGCCAGAGAAGTGCACTGCAGCATAATTTACCCTAACAAATGTTAGCACTATGCCCATGTCCAAAGATGGGTGAACAATTTTAGTTCTCTCCATGACCCTTATCCTGCATAAAAATCTGCTATAAACTTCTCCATTAGATTGGCATTGATATAACAAATTTGAGAAGTAGATATTAGGTCATAAAGCTGTACCTGTAATAATCAGGATTTGGCACATAAGTCGTAGTGTTTAAAAGGCCATAGTTACCACCAATCAAGCTTTGTCTGCAGTAAGACTTGGTATTATACGTAGATGCCATGCCAAGCTGATCTAAATACCTGCTCGCAATGCAATGAATAATTATTGATATTGCAATTCCAAAGAGTATAATAAACATTGCATGTTAAGAAAACTGAGCTTACCAAAAACTAAATATAAAAGCATTAGTGACGAGATGGTGCCCACTGTTATAAGCTCCACCAGCTTCACCCACCCATGCACTTGACCAAGGCCCATATTCCTGCAAAATGGCTTTCAGACTCTTGAATGTGGATGCTTCTCCACTCAGATAAGATGGATCCAGTATCTTTTCCACAAGGTGCTCATCCACACCTGATCAGGAGATAAAGGTTAATGTCCTATAAAAATATCATACTATCAAAGATTTTAATGAAAACTATAGAATTTATTGGCTGCACCTGCCCCAAGATTGTAGATATGATGTGTAACAACATCCAAAATGTTTGGTCCTGTTTGCCGAATAATCTCCTTAAACCAGTCGGCTTCAAAAAATCCATCAGGTGCTATAAGGAGTGGTTTATTTCGAAAATCCTTGTAAATCTGTTTCAGAATCTTATCAAGCTGAATTACATCAGCTGCATACTGCTTACAACTGATGCTTGTTCCAACACCACTTCCACTCAACTCATTTCCTGTTTCAAAAAAAATTACTTCTTATCATCCTTTCCATATAAGACTGAAAATTCTTCGTAGATCCGTCACAAGGAAATAATGTGTTCATTAGCCGCTCTAAAACTGCTTATCAATCTGTTTCTGAATACAGGAATATACATCAAACTGGTGGAGAATAATAGCTTACCTAACTCCCATGCATTTATCTTGTAACCATGATCAACTGTATACTGAATAAAATCACGAGCATTACTTGAATCCCAAGGCCCTTCCATAACTCTATTTGACATCATTTTCCTTCCCTTCAGTGCATTCAATCCAAAAGCCACCACAGCCCTGCATTCACTCTGTAATATCAAGTAGTGCCTGACAACTTTGGCAAAATCAAGAAAGAGCATTCTTTCAGAAAAAGGATGGTTTGGACATCAAGTCAGACTCACCCTGTTTTATTGAAAAAGTGATTGAGGGCATCCCATCTAGACATGGGAAGACATCCATCTGTGAATCCAAACATCAGTGATTCATTCTTAACAAAAGGATGGCAAGGTTGCTTCAAATGCCCAACATCATATATGACTTTATCTTGCAATGTTCCACCCAATCTTATCTTCAATGGATTGAAAGCTGTAGTGGAGGCAATTCAATTGAATATTAGCCAAAAGTTAAAACATGATATAATTGATGACCTAACTATATTCACAGGAATTATCAAGCAGCCAAAAATAACCATCAACAAATTTTTTATCAATTCACGGATCCAGGTCCTTAGACTTCATGCATGCCAATTCTAAATTCCCAAAGGAACTCCATCTTTCCACTCAACTAACACTTCATCGCGACAAATTGCACAAGCTTTTTTTTTTGATAGGCCCTTCCAGTCAACCCATGCAGGTGGTGCTATCCAACATGAAATATTGCAACTAAACAGATACACCTCAGTACTCACCCTTGGGCTAAGATACAGGTATCTACTCTGCCAAATGCATACAGAAGTTGCACCTCATCGCAACCGCATGAAATGGCCCTCTTACACAGCAAGATAGCCTAGTAGGGTAAGGCGACTTGAATCTTGGTGGGAAAAATAACAACACCCCTGCTCTACCAAGCCCCCATTGACATACAAGGCCTAATTTTCTCAGCGAATATATTACCTACTATACTGCTAAGTTCCATGCTAAAAAATGTAAGAGATTTGACTCCTTCAGAAGTGAAGACTGACAACATTCTATTCTTAATTGGACAAACAAAAAGCAAATTACAGTATACAAGTTATAACTTATACCTTTTACAGCATTTGCCAGCAGTGGGTTTTCAAGATCCTGCCAAAGAATCAGCAGAAGTTAAGACAACTTCCATATCATATACATTACTAACATCAAGTATCAAGGACCTATAATTTTGAAGACTACAAAAACTGCAAAATCAAGGGGAAGGCAAGTGGGGTGCAGTCAATTAGAATTACCAAGTTGAGTAAGGAGGCGTTCCCCCAGCTGCATGTCCCGTAATCGCATTTGTTGGGTGGCCACCAGTCCAGAGTTGTACAGATGAAGTCCTCATCCGTCTCTCCAATACCAATCTCTCTGTCCACCCAAACTTTGGCGATCACAGTCTTGTTGAAACCACGCTTTACTTCACATAGTGCTACGCCTATGCCATTATGGTGGTTCCACAACATGACCACCATGTAAGCCACTGCCCAAATCCATAGTCGGGCAGGATACCCCAAATCTTCCATCGACTCAACTATTTGGGATTGAATGCAGGGGTCCTGATACTGCGATACAGAAGGTTGCGTGTGAAGAATATAAAGGGGAATTGTTGAGGAAGATTGTGTGCGAAGAATATAAAGGGGAATTGTGGAGGAGAGCATTGGAACAGGTGTGGGGTGGATGGATAAGAGTGTCTAATCATAGTAATAATGATATTCTAAACACGATAATGATATTCTAAACACGATGGGCTGGACTAGCTGGGCTGTGTTTTTCTCCCTCTGACTTCTACTGTATGTCGGGTGAAGTCTGGAAGGAGTCAGTGGGAGTGGGAGTGGGAGTGGAACTGATTCCAACTGTCACAGGCCAGGGGAAGTGTGTCGTCATCATGAGGCCAGAGTTGGAGGCTTGGAGCCCTCCTGGGTGGGTAGTTCCAAAACCTGGGGGTGGATTTGCGTGAACCCATTTCATTACTTCAAAGTTCAGTTATGGTGGTCCCATTGTTGGGGGCTCTATTGGGTTTTTCCAGCAATGGCTTATTCCTATGGTTAAGGTTTGATTGCAGCAATTTAATTCCTATAGTTAAGGTTTTAGGGCAGCAATTTAATTAGCAGAGGTTTTTGCAATTTTTTATAAGATTGTAAGAGGCTTTTATAGTTAGGCCGATAGGCCTTCCAATTGAAACAGACTTTCGTCGTCCTTTTCGATTTCAGGTTGACACCTGCCATCCATATTCTGCGGGCTTCTGTTTATTCTGCGAGCTTCTGTTTATTCTCAGTGCCGAGAACTTCCGGGTTTCCGTTTCCTGTTTCGATTTCCAAGCGATGTTTAGGCCATGGCATTCCCTAACTGAGGACGCTGTGGATTTCTCGGCGAAACAAAGAAACAGCGATAACGATGGACGGTACAGGAGGCAGGAGACAGCAAGGGGAAGGCACAGGCAGAGGGAAAGGCACATGCACAGGCACGGGCAGGGGCAGATCCACATCTTCCTCTTCCTCCCAAAGATCTCTTAACTAGAAAAAGGATCAAGCGGTTTTAGGGTTCCCTTGCAAGAAGCCGGTCCGTATCAGCAAATCTCTCAAAAAACAAAGCGATGGAAGATCAGAGAAGGCCACGGGCAGAACTCCATCGTTGTTGTTGGGTGGTCCCACGCCCGAGAAAAAATGCAGTGAAAACTCTTCTTCAAGAGTTAAAAACAGGGGAGTTGCTATGTCTGTCAAGGCGGTCGCAAATCAAACCAGAAAACTATTACAGAGCTCAAACGATTCCACAGCTCGTCCCAAAAGAAATCTGCGTCAAAAATCCATTTCTGCCCCGCCCAAAGCTCCGAAGACTACAGATTTCAGTCTTCCAGAGAAGTAAGCATATATCTGTCACTATATTTCTACAATCTGATTTTCTGGGTGTTTGATAAACTCACGCATTTATGTGTGGGTGTTATAGATATGAAATGTTGGCAAAGCTTTTCGATTCCATGGAGTCTGCCATCAAATTGCTTCGGCTTCGTAAGGGAAACAGTAGCTTCTGCAATATCTGCCCCCAAGTTGAATCGATGACCCACAAGTATGTATAAACCAGAGACTGGTTTCCGTTCTCCTCTCAGACCTACAATGCATAGAGCTTGATAACATTAGTAGACATAGAACTTCTTCTCTGTCCAGGATCTAAAGATTGGCCGATTGTAGTCATAGAATGAATGCTCAGACTTTTAAGGTAAATTTTCACAGGCATAGTAAAAGATATTTTCATCACCGTTTGGGAATTAATAGTAAACCCTAATTCTGGTTGCAGGAGATTTATGTATAGCCATGTGGCACAAATGAAGCACATTTTGCCCGAAGGGCTTTTGCTGGAGAAGATCATGACACATGATGAGGAGACGCTGTGCATGAAACCAGAATTGAAAATCATTGTCTTGCATGATGCAGTGCTAAGTGGCAAGAGCAAGGTCTCCAAAGCCAACAATACATTGGGTTTGCGAAAAGCATTTCGTACCCGTCTAATGGAATTCGTCAAGGCTCATCCCAATGTGAGTCTGCTCCAGCTATCCTGTATTATTATTATTATTATTATTCCTTAAAATCCTTCAATATTATGAGTTTTAACTGGGTATGTACATGGTGGGCTTCATCGATTGCATTTCAGGGAGATGATGTTCCGGAGGCAATCCTGCCAGAGCTCTTCAATAGAAAATGTCAGCTAACCTCCCCAGGCTGCTCTCTACTTCCTCCAGTGATATGTAAAAGTCCTTCCCCAACAAGAAGTGTTTCTTCTGATCCGCCTGCCCCTCATCAAGAAGACCCTCAACCCTCTATGATGTCCTCACTTTTACCCAAAAATTTCTAGAGGCAGTTTTCTCAGAGGAACTTCACAGCTGAACCATCTGCGAACCCACCATTCCCTGTGCCGGAGCAAGTCCCAGATTTGAAGCCTCTTTCTGAGGTCCCTGAAACAGCGAAGCCAGATGGGTTTGGTGGGGTTCTTCCATCATCTCTCCATTCTCATCTCTCTCCAGGGTTTAAGAGCCATTTTGCCGTCAACTTATGTCCCACTGCAAATACTCAAGACATTAAGGAATCTAATGAAATAAAGTCCAAATCGTCTACTTCCAATAAAAGCCATCTAGAATCCTCCATCTCAGAGTCTTGCCGCTCTTCCGAAATGCGTCATTTTCAACAAACCCCTTCCAAGGTGCCTAACCCAGACCCTGTCGCTGATGGTACCATTGATGTAGGCACACCTTGCAAAACAACGTCAGAGTCCGAGAATCCAAACTCACCTATATCAAAGGGTTATTTCTCCCCTGTAACACCAAGGGTTACTCGTCGTTCTGTTGCCTTGAAAACAACTTCTGATGTGTCCCGCACACCTTGCAAAACAGCGTCAGAGTCCGAGAATCCAAACACGCCTATATCAAAGGGTTATTTCTCCCCTGTAACACCAAGGGTTACTCGTCGTTCTGTTTCTTTGAAAACAGTTTCTGATGTGTCCTCTGTTGTCAAAACACCAATTGTTAAATCCATACTGAAAACTAATATAAAGAGCCCTATCAGTAAGAAATCTCTGCGATTTGCGGGAGTTTCTGCTGCACCCATTACATCCCCTCCTGTTTCCGGAACGCCAGGCTTTGCTTCTCCAGAGGCCTCTCGTCTTTCTCAGCCCACTGTGAAGAGATCTAACAATACCAATGTCAAAAGAGCAATAGCTTTTAACAGATCAGAAAAAGATTCCTTCGCTCCTCTTGCTTGTGAGCAGCCTGGAACCCGTTCAACACCTCTGAAAAGGAAGGCAGAGGAAGCCAATTTGGATGATGACCTCACTCAAGGTTTTCAATCTCCACAGTCCCTTGTACTCTCTACACCTGCCAAATCTGGTGAATGGGGTAACTCTGTGGATTCATTTAAGTCATCACCTTTGAGGAGGGCTGCAAATCCATTTGCCATATCGAAGAAGAATGAGAAGGTGATGCAAAACTCTACATATCCTCAGCATGATAGAAAAACATCAACTTGGAGAACACTCCAGTGAAAGGGTTCCCTAATACTCCACCCTTGCATGCTTCAAAGCGATTCAGATTCGGTGTAGATGAATCCCAGACACTGCAAGTTGACACAACTAAGAATTGCTCTGAAACAAGCCTACTGTGCTTACGATCTCCTAAGAAAAGCAATGTTGAACCTTGCAAGCTGGACATTGGTAGAGAATCGAATGTTTCAGAGCCAACTGAAAAGACAACAATATTCAGGAGGCTTGCAAGATACATATCGATGGAATGTCTCAATCAGATCAGGAAATCATTGACTCCATTCCAATGCCAGTGTTGCAAGAGGTAAGTTCTTGTCATTATCTTTCGTGGTTTTACTTTGTTCATAATTAGTTGATTCAAGTCAATGACATTAAATTTCTTTTCAGACCAAGCTTTACCCCATGTTCGTTAGTGCCTTGGAAATTGCATTGGCATATCATGTCAAATTGCAATGACTTTTCTTTGTGATGTTCTTTGTAGTTGCTAATACTTTATCTGCTCTGGCTGATTCTGGGTTGGTTGCATGCTGTGTTGTAAACTGAATGCATGTTATACGTCAAAATATATTGTAGCATAGATAATACTGCAGGTCACTTTGAAATTGTAAATTTTTTTGAGCTTCTGAGTAAAATTTTCCCCTTTGAGTACTAAAGATTGTTTGGAACTTTGTAGGTCTATGAAAAAGAGTTGAAGACGATAGAGGAGTGCAAGTCGGGTGTATCTGCTGCTAATATGCGTCAGCAGATGATTGGATGCTTGCCTAGACTCTTCAATATGATACGTGATATATTTCGTTTAAGCAAACGCTCAGTTCTTACAAGACAGGAGCTTGTTCACAAAATAATATCAAATCACACGGATGTTACTGATAGAAGTAAATAACTCTCTTTGAACATCTCTCTTCTATTGTCTTGCAGGAAACAATTTCAATGCCATGCTATGTGATCTGATCTCATGCTTAATATTTTGTACTCGCAAGTGAAGTTGAGGAGCAGTTGCACCTCCTTGGACAAATAGCTCCTGAATGGATTTCTGGAAGGATAGCTTCCACTGGTGACTTTCTATACAGGTATGCTATGCATGAGTTGATTGAGATAAATGGAATCAACTAAAATGTGAAAGGTATTATTCTTGTGTTATGTATAACTCATTTTAAATTTTTTACTTGGGCTCAGTGTCAAAAGTAACATAGATCTGTCAATGATCCACGCAAGAATTGCGAGCGCCTTGTAAACACATGCACTATGAAAGCTGGTGGGAACATGGAATATGTGTGGGAGTGCTAAACTACGCAGGCCAGTCTTTCAGACTCTGCAGCTGTACTCGTTGAAGAAATGCTTTCAAACATCACTTCTGTGGATTGGTACTGTCATTTATATCTATTTTTGATAGAAAGTGAGGTAACCTCTCCAATGCTTTTCCATGAGACTAAGGATTGCCTTGTGTTAAACACATGTTTTGTCACTTTGCCATGTGGTTGGAAATTATTATCAGGATATCCTTATGTTAAATATTTAAGTTGTCATTATTGCAAATCTAGGCTTGTAGTGGACGTGGCCGACCCACACTGGTTAAAAGAAACATATGACTTGCTTCCAAATTTCTATTGAGCATGTAACCGAAAAAATCATGAGAGAATCTGCCCATATTGCAGCTAAAAGGAAGGAGGGGTAACTGTTTAATAGGCAGTTTTTCATGCAGATGGTTTTTTTTTTCATCAAAATTGAATTGTGGCAAGGGAAAGAAAGCACTGCACTGTTTCTAAAAATTTAGTGTTGTGAGAAGACTATAGGAATGTTGAAAAGAGCAAGGGAGACTCTGCCTTGTGTTATAGTCCTCCCAGTTTTAGTCATGTAAACAGTCTATTCTGTAAATACTGCCAGTCAGTTGTGTTCCTTGCTTCCGTTGTTTTGTTTCCTTACATATTTTCTGCCAAGGTCGCACTGTTAGTTTCTCAAACAGAGTCATTATCATGACATCCAACCTTAGAGCAGAGCACTTGCTTGCTGCATTGTCTGGCCACACAACAATAAAAACCGCAAGAGAGAATGTCATGCAAGAAGTATGCACACGCATTCCTGGACTCTGTGTATGCATCTTTTTCATATAATTTTATCACGAAGTTGGCTGCGGTGCTTTGACATGCCTTTGAATATTGTTGCAGGTTAGAAGACATTTCAGGCCAGAGTTATTGAATAGACTTGATGAGATAGTTGTATTTGATCCTCTTTCTCATGATGAGCTCAAGAAAGTTGCTAGACTACAGATGAAAGATGTAGCAATTCGTCTTGCAGAGAGAGGTGTTGCTTTAGGGTTTACAGATGCCGCTCTGGATCTTGTTGTTCACGAAGCCTATGATCCTGTAAGTAATCACTTTGTTTCTTGTTTTATTCAGTCTAACTTGCCAGGGGATGTGCCCCCTACCCTAATAAACTTGACACTGCATCTCCTTCACCAGTCCTCCCTTTCCCTATTGCAGGGGACATGACCCACTCCTTGGACACATGTCTCCACATCGTAAGAGATGTTGAGTTAGGGTTCCCTCACTAAATTGGACTTACCTCCCTTTGAAACAATCTAGAATTGCGATTTATATGTTCTATTCTGATGCCTGGTATTTTTCATTCATAATGTTTGCTCGGTGTTCTTCATGTACAATGATTTTATTCAAGGTCTTATTTCTATTTTCCATGCCCTGTCATATAAACCTGTGTGGAAAGTTATTCTAGGAGTTTGATGTTTTGCAGAGTTTTGGTTGTGGTGGCCAACAGTGAATATTAAAAGCGCAGGACTTTTCAGTTTACAATTTCATTTTCTCAGATTTTCAATGGTCTATCATATATTTTGCATGAACCTGTCTAGGGAGTAATTTTAGTCTGATATTTTTGCTGGCAGTTGGTTGTGGTGGCCAACGGTTGATCTTTAAGAGATGTGAACTCTTCAGTTTACAGAGTTGCTTTCTGAGATTTTCAATTTTCTCAATTTTCACATTCAGTTTCGGATTTTCTAATTTTCACATGATCTTCTTCCTTCTGTATGGATCCCATCGATATAAATTTCAGTTCTGTTCTTTAAATTTTAACATTTTCCTCTGGCACTTGAACTTTAAAAATGGGGTGCTGCCTGTCTCTGCGTACTCGGCGAACTTAGTTCAAAGTATATAGTAAAGGGATGTTTTTGGTGTGTTTGTTGATTAATATAAATTAATGCATTGTTTACTTGTTAATACTAGTGAAGCAGGCAAGATCATTATTAGCCTTTGTGGTTTACGGGTAATTTAGGTCAAAATTTGTGAGTAAAATGCAAGACTAGTTGGGGATTCTCATTTAAAACCTCTAAATGGATAACGTGGTAACGTGGTACTTGCAGGTTTATGGTGCTTGCCCCTTGTGACAATGGTTGAAAAGTAAAGTTCTCACTCTGCTATCTTGGATGCTCATCAATGGGGAGATTGATGAGAACAATAAAGTATACATTGATGCAGTGCCTATTCTCCAGTCCCTCAAACAGGCACCCAAAATGATCGGTTGAAGGAAAATTGTTGAAATTACTACGAGGAGAAGGAGATGATCTACCTTATTGGACCAAGAGGTAATTGACAATGTCCATGGAATTACATGAATTGATTGAGGATGTATCTGGAGCAAACTCTGGGAGTTGTGACATCCAAACTCATCTATCACTTGCAATGCTTGGAGTTGATGATGATTTGGTATCAAATAGCAGTCCAGATTTTAAATCTACTTCTCTGAGCTTCATAATTTTTCTTACTGCTTGCTTCTGTAAAAGCTTCAATATTTTATATTTGGTGTATTACTGTGAGCCAATGTCACTACTTAGTTGTGTTCAATTTCAATCACTCTGCATAATGGCTGAAGCTGTGTCTGAAGTTGAGTGGAGTCCATGTAAAGTCCCTTGCCCACTTGATCTACTTGGAGCAAACTTTTAGAGAACAAGAACATGATAATAACAAACCTAGGGGCAAAACCTTCTGCTCTGCAAATTCCAGTTGGGGACCTTAATAAATATAGTTAAAGTCTATAAGCACTTTTTAAGGCATTTCAACACACCTCAGTAACTAATTTAATCATTTGCACATCTCTTGTCTTTTGGTGAGCATTTCTTGTCTTTTCTCTTGTGTTTCTTTACTTGTTTAAAAATTTTGAACAATTGATATCATTCAACGTTTTTGTGAATTAATTAAAGTCTGGCCAATTTTCACTGATGAATCCATTGCTATTGCGTTGTAGCATTTCTTTTTGCATTCTGGTCAGGTGAAGCACTAAAGCTTGATGCATATTTAGCTATAATGGCCCTAGTGTCTTTTAACTCCTCAATTTATATTTTATGCGACAGCGAAAGAACTGGTAGCTTGTTAATTGAAAAGAAAAACTTATTGCTGGATGATACAGCTTGACATTATTCTTGTGGTTGATCTCTATTGGATGAGTTTATGGTTAACACTCCATTGGCTGACATTGTAATGATGGCCATCTTAATTACACTTCATTGGCTCACTGAAGAGTAAAATATGTAAACAACTTAATAGTGATTATTGATGAGAGGATGAGATTTACTGTTTTGTTCTTTATGTTATCTGCAAAACATAAAACACATATAGTTGAATAGAAAATATTGATTGTGAACCAAAACAAGTTCTAATTGATCTAATAAAATTGAAACTTGAATGGCCACTGTAAACGCATGTGATAACAAACACTACTTATCAGAACAATAGTGTTTGACAATAGATTTCTAATTAGCAACTCTGTATTTTCTTTCAATTAATCCAATTGTGTCTCTTCTTGTGGTCACTCGTTTTAGTGATCCACTGGTGCTCACTAGAGCTGAAAATTTTCTTGTCCTTGCCTTTGGAGCAATTGTATGTATGTGGAAGGAAAAGTAAGTATGATATCGCTACTGATTTGCCAGACCATTGTTATGTACTTTTTTAGGTCTGAAGATGTGTAACTTGTGGTTTAGCTTGATACATTCTCTTTTATACCACTTTACTTTAACTTTGTCTATATCATAAGTCTAGTAGCGATTTAAGTGTATGTCTGCATGGCAGAACTGCATTGGACTTGAACTTTTATAAAAAATTACATTGTATTTAAAGAAATATGATGTCCAGATAGCATAGAACTCCAAACATCAAATCTCTTTGCTCCTTGTAGGCTTCAACCAATATCTCTTTTAGAGAAATTCAACAACTCTAATTTAATAATCCTATCGGCCTCTCTTTGTACCTTTTGGGACAATTGCTAGTTTATATTATTGGAGATTTCGGGAAGAGTATTGTGAAATGTTTAGGATCGAGTAATTTTGGATAGACTAAATCAATTATCTAATTTTTTAAGGATAATTTTAACAAGATTATAAATTTTAGGGCGATGTTTACTGAGGTAACAACAATTTAATTAGCAGAAAATTTTGCAATTTTTTATAAAATTGTAATAGCTTTTTATAGTTATTTATATTATTGGAGATTTCGGGAAGAGTATTGGATGGAGTAACTTTGTACAGACTAAATCAATTACATAATATTTTTTTCGATAATTTCAACAAGATTATAAATTTTAGAGCAATGTTTACTAAGGTAACAATTTTGCCCAGATAGCAAATTTCTGGAATCTAGCAATTTTTTTCAAAAAATTCAATTATAAAAATGTTTCAATGGTATTTTTTAATAGTGTAAATGAGGTCAGTACTATCAAGAACTTATGGAACACCCAAAATCCTGAAGCATGACAGCTGTTACATGAATTTCCAAAAATTTCTGCTAGACTTTGCTAAAATTTCCATTGTTTTCTGAGCGAAATTGTAGTGTGATTAAACTATGACAAATTTTAATGATTTAAAATGTATTTTTAATTAATAAATGGATTTAATATTTCAGAATACAAACTTCTGTGATTCATAATGTTGTGAGAGAATAGTTTAGTACATCACATTGTTATCAATTTCTAACCACTAAATATAAATTATCATCAAAATTTAATATTATAAAATATTAAGAAATACTTAAATTTTACCTATTATAAATGAAATAAATAATTTTTAGATGTCATATAAATTTGACTATCATCGGATTTAGGCGTGGCTCATTTTGTAAATCGGGGTTTTAGAATTTGTATTTCAAAAATCAAGGGTTTCCAACTGACTTTTATATAAATTCTCAAAATTACATAACCTCCACTCTTGTCCTTGTTTTACCTAATAATTTCTATACAAATTGTCAAAGTTTTTCCAACTGACTTTTATATAAATTCTCAAAATTACATGACCTCTACTCTTATCCTTGTTTTACCCAATAATTTCTATACAAATTGTCAAAGTTTACTGAGAAGAGTTTTCGGCAAAAATCACATCAAAATTCGTTTCGAATCAGCAAGTGTGGTTCATGCCAGGACAAGATGAAGCACCAGATCATCGCTACAAGTTAAATAGAGAGAACAAATCAATCAACGGCTAGAAAAAACAGCTACTATTGACCAAGAAAATGGCTTCAATAGACTAGGCAAAAACTATATTTGACTTGAAGGTCGGCGGAGGCGGCTGGTTGGTAAAGTCGGACTCGTAAAGACGGTCAGGTCTTGTGCTCAAACCTGAGTGAGGGCGTTGACTAGTCGCGGGTGTTACTCGTTTCCTGGGCCAAGCCCGCTCACCTTTTAAATTTTACTAGAACTCGATGGACATTATTATTGCTCCCGCTCTGCAACTTGCGAGATCCGCAACTCGCGCGTTCTGAACCTGCGAGCGCGCCTGCTCTCTGTGCGCCCCGATACCTGCGGACGTGTCCGCCAAGGGCTTTGCTTCAAGCTGCTGCCGGGCTGGCCGGATTTGTTGCTCTCCACGGAGGAGATGAATCCCCCTCAGGGGTCTTCCTCCCCTCCTCCACTTTTCGCCGCTGAGGCCTTCAGAACCTTGCTGGCCTCTCTGCCAAAGAAGAAATACGTGGAAGCTGCTAAGTTCGTGAAAAAACTTGAAGATATCCCCGAGATCGCCCTTCCGCCTGAAGGTCCGATTTAGGTAGCCTTGTCTCTGGCAGAACGTGCTCTGGTCGGTCAGTTTACAGGATTATGGCCTTCCCCGAAATCAACTGAGAACTGGGTCGCTAGGAACTGGGCTCCTCTGATAAAAAATAAGGTAACCTCTTACTTCCTCGGAAGAGGATATTTCTTATTTGAATTTTCTGCAAAAGAGGACAAAGATCTCATTTTCAGGAATGGCCCCTACTTCATGGGCCCCCAAGGTCTATATTTAAATAAATGGACGCCAGACTTCGACCCGACGATGGATGTGCTTACAGCGGTCCCGGTATGGGTAAGACTCCCCAATCTTCCTCCATTGCTGGAATTGGGACTCTCTGAAACATATAGGAAACTCTCTTGGGAAGTTCATAGACAAGGCCAACAACAAAGATCAGTACGATTGTGCTAGAATTTGTGTGGAGGTAGATCTGGAGTTCGGACTACCAAAAGCCATCAAAATAGTTGTAGGGCCATGGACTCATGTACAGAAGCTGGACTATGAACAACTATCGTTCAAATGTCGGAAGTGCCACGTTTATGGACACTTTGCCAGAGACTGCTCGTCCAAAGGGGTGGAAGAAAAAGGGAAGGAAGAAGGGTGGAATCAGGCAAAGCATCCCAAAACTTACACAAGAAAAATGCAAATGAAAGTGCGAAAGCTCCCCAAGCGGGCCCTATTCAGAAACAATCCATGGAAAGTCAAGGAAACAAATTTGAGATCCTTGGATCTGAAATTGTGAACACACAGGAGACAGAAACCCCTAAGGAGATCCCTTCATCCAAAGCCTCCCCCTCCAAAAGCGTTCCAGAGAGATCCAAAGGGAGGATACCAGAAGAAGAAGAGGAAACCCAAGAGTCTGAGGAATCGGAGGAAGAAGGGGAAATAGGTGAATCCCAGTCTACCCCTAGAAGATCTACAAGACGACGCATGTCAGCAAAGGAAAAAAGAGATCATGAAACTTATAAGGACAAACTACAGGGCAGCCAGCCAACGCTAGAGAAACTCCTAGCAAAAACCCCGAAGATGAAGAAGATCCAAACCCAGAGCTCCAAGGGAGCTCACCACAACAAAAGTAAATGATGAAAATAGTCTCCTGGAACTATAGGGGAATGGGCACTAAAGCTAAGGAAGAAGCAATGAACAGCTTAATAAAACTGGAAGCCTGGGACATCCTTATCATCCAGGAGACTAAATTGGAGGATTCAACCTTCCTCTAGGCAAGCAACAAATTTTGGAAGAAATACGAAGCGAAAGCAATCTCTGCCCGTGGAGCATCGGGAGGACTTGGGTCACTCTGGAATCCTAATAAGTTCTCATTAATCTTTGAATCCCTGAACACTCATTGGATTTTTTTTTTAAATGCAGCACTTAGAATCTAAGGAAATTATTAGCCTTTTCAATGTAGATGCTCCTAACAATGCAGGGGAGAAAAAATTATGTTGGGACTCCATCAAAGACTTGGCAGATCTAGAGAATCTGGAGAACACAATCATAGCCGGAGACCTCAACCTCACCCTCCTCTCGTCTGAAAAAAGAGGAGGCAACATCGTCATGGATCCCGACAAGAGAGTTAGTGGAAGACCTCATGCAAGACTGGGATCTGATAGACATCAAATCGACTACTGGTAACTTAACTTGGTCAAATAAGAGAGTTGGCCCGGGTTACATAGTGGCAAGACTTGACAAATTTTTGGTCCAAAGCTCCTTTCTACTTCTTGGATTGGAAGCTAGAATGTGCATTCTTCACAGCAGCGTTTCAGACCACAAGCCCATCATCCTAGAGCTGCTGACCCCCAAGGATCTGGGGCCTATACCTTTCAGATTCAGCTCTCTCTGGATCAAAGAGACAGATTTTATGGAAAAGGTCAGAGACTGTTGGAAAGAGCTGGTCAAGGGATCCGATTTTTTTGTTTGGGAGGAAAAACTCAGAAGAGTGAAAGGCATGCTAAAAAATTGGGCTAAGACCCTGCCCAATCCTGTTGCGGAAAGGAAAAAAATACAAAGTGCTCTAGAAAGTCAGCATCTCCACCTTGAAGCAGCTGAAATCACCAAAGAAGAGTTGGAAAAGGACGCCAAGCTCCAGCAAAGTTTCCACAAGGCCTGTCTAGCAGAAGAAGAATATTGGAGGCTCAAGTCTAGGAGTCTTTGGCTCAAATATGGTGACATAAATTCCTCTTTTTTCCACAAACAGGCCCAAGCCAGGAAAGGTCGCAACTCCATCACTAAAATAAAAGAAGACAACTGCATACTGAAGGACTTTGCTAGCATAAAAAAGGCAGCCTCAGAGCACTTTGAGCAGCTGTATAGAGAAGATTTAGGAGTTGATCTAAACGTTACTCTGCTGGACGCTATCCCTAGCCTTATCTCCTCTAAAATGAACCAGTCACTTTAGGGCAAAATCACACAAAAGGAAGTCAAGGAGGCACTTTTCGCAATGGATCTTGATAAAGCTCCGGGACCGGACGGTTTTACGCCTAGATTTCTCCAGACATGCTGGCAGATTGTTGAGAAGGAGTTCATCAAAATGATACAGAAGTCCCAAGACTGCCAGAAGATTGGAGGCTGCACAAACTCAGCCTTTCTTGCCCTCATTCCCAAAGAGAAAGGAGCAAACTCTTTCAGCAGATTTCGCCCAATCTCCTTATGCAACATTGGGTACAAAGTTATAACCAAAGTGATAGCTAACAGATTGAAAAGAATCCTTCCCAAAATCATCCCGGATAACTAAGGTGGATTTATACATGGCAGGCAGTTGGTGGACAACTTCGTTCTGGTTCAAGAGGCGATCCATTCCAGCCTACACCGAAAGGAAAAAGGTATGGTTATTAAATTAGATCTAGCAAATGCTTTTGATCGTGTTAGACATAGCTTTTTGTTTGAGGTGCTGCAAAAACTGGGATTCGGTCAAAATTTCATTAAGTGGATTAGAACCTGTATTTCAGAGCCTTGGATTAGCCCCCTGGTGAATGGTAGAGCTGCTGAGTTTTTCAAAGCCACTAGAGGGCTGAGGCAGGGGTGCCCCCTTTCACCCCTCCTATTCGTCCTACAAGCTTCTGTTCTCAGTTTTTATCTCCAAAAAAAGCAACAAGATCAAGATATCGCTGGCCTGTGCATCGCAAGAGGGGTAGAAAGCATCAATCACGCCCTCTTCGCTGATGATACATTACTGCTGGGGGCTGCATCTCCTCATTCAACAATCAAATTCAAAGAAGTTCTGGAAGATTATTGTAAGGTCTCGGGTAGTGTTTTAAACAATGGAAAATGCCATATATATTGTTGGAATATTCTTGCTTCAACTGCAAGCTCCATTGCTAGATGCCTCGGATTTGCAGCCTCAACTTCTTGGTCCTCGTTCAAATATCTGGTACTGCCCATCTTCCACAAGAGGGCCTTGAGTAAAGATTGGCACCCCCAGTAAGACAAATTCAAAGCAAAAATGCAGGCTTGGGGATCCTCTTGGCTCAACATAGCTGGAAAAGCAGTGCTCATTAAAGCAGTGCTCAGCAGTCTTCCGTTATTCAAATTCTCGGTTTTATTGGCACCTGTGGGAATCATCAAAACGATGGAGGAACTAATCAGAAAGTTTTTCTGGAAAGGAGGCAAGCAAAACGAAAAGAGAATTTCCCTAGTCAATTGGGAAATAGTCACCAGACCAACTCAGGAGGGAGGCTTGAATTTCAAAGATCTTAGTGTCCAAAACTTAGCCATGGGAGCCAAATTGATCTGGAAAATCATAGCTTCGAATCCAGGATGGGTGCAAGTTGCTTTGTGGAGGAAGTACTTCAGAGGTCCGAGACTTAGATGCCTGGATCAGCCCAAGACTCATTACAAAACTCCTTTCAGCAAGTTCATCAACAGAACTGGTTTGTTGATAAGGAATCATTCCTTTTGGATACCAGGGAATGGAAGGCATATCCATATCTGGAACGACAGTATCCGGAATAGACCCCCGCTAGCAGAATCGAGAGACATGACTGAGTTGCAGTGCTATATGTCAGAGGCTAATATCATCACATTGTGGGATCTCTCAATCTGGAAGGGAGATGTTTGGTCGGGTTGGAAATAGCTCCCAATTCCACCTGCCTTACGACCTGCTCTGGCCACGTTCTCCACGAAACTGCATGGGATAGCTCTAATTCACGCACGCAGGCATGACGTGAGAGGTTGGGGCTCAAATCGGGCAGGATACACGGTAGCCCAGGGCTACGCTAAATGTCTAGAGCGGCCTCACGTGCCTCCCAACCCTGCCCCCTGAGCTGGCATTTGGAAAATACCTTCAATACCTAAAGTAGACCATTTCTGTTGGCTTCTCTATCATTAGAAAATTCTAACTGAAGACAGAGTTCAGAAAAGGGACATCTTTGGGCCTTCTAGATGCACTCTTTGCAAGGATAACGCAGAATCCGCCTTCCACCTCATGATCGAGTGCAATTTTGCAGCCTCCATATGGCAGGAGATTCTTGTTTCCTGGAAACATAAATTCACCTTCCCCTCCTCAATTTTGGATTTGTTTGTGGGCTGGATGGCCATATATCCAGGCCCATTTCCAAAAAATAAAACAATTAGGACAGTGTGGAGCGGTTTACCTAAATTTATCAGTTGGTAAGTATGGCTGGAAAAGAACAGAAGGATATTCCGAAACAAGGAACAAGACTACATAATAGTTGTCAATTCAGTAAAAAGTCAGCTTGTTGAGTGGCTGGAAGACAAAGGAGACGATTCAAATCTAAGCCAACAGGACATAGATCTGGGAATTGCCCTCAACTTCAAATTTCCAAAATCGAACAGCCCTCCTCCATCTTGCAAAGATTGGCAAGTTAGGAAAAATGAAGCAGATTTTCAAACCTGGCTGTCCAAACAAACTCTTCCCTCTCTCTTCTTTGATGGGGCAGCCAAAGGGAATCCAGGTATTGCTGGAGATGGAGCACTCATCATAAACCCAGATGAAACAACTTTGAACATATTTGCTTGGGGGTTAGGCCATTCCTCAAGCATTCAAGCTGAAGCGATGGCCCTCTTTCAAGGAATCAAACTCCTCAAAGAGCTGGGCTACAAGGAGGCAAATGTCTTTGGGGACTCCCAGGTTATCATTCAAACAATGGCGAAAATTCTATTCCAGCGGATCTGCAGCTAGCAAGGATAATTACAAGGATCAAAGGCATGGCAAAGTCCCTGAATATGAAATATTTCCATGTCTTGAGAACAAATAACAAAGAAGCAGATATCGAGGCAAATAAGGCAGTCCATTTAGTTGTCGGTTCTATTCTCAAAGATAAGGAAATCCTTTGGGATTCAATCCCCTAAAAGAGCCATGTTCTATAGTATCCTTTTGCAACAGTTTGTTTGTATTTTTCAGCTCGGGAAATCAGCAACAGACGTACACTATACTAAATGTAAAAAGAGGAGCCTGATGAAAGTAGGCGTTATTTTCCTCTTGCTGAAAAGGCACACAAAAATCTGTCTCTCCTTTTGTAACTGAATTTGTGGCTATCAGCCAATTAGTTAATGAAATCCCATAATCGTTTCTGTAAAACAAAAACAACTATATTTGACTTGACCAAAAGAGAGGGAAGGAAAATTAATTGGTTAATTAAATAATTTGTTTGTTAGATCTATTCATTTCCTTTAACTTAAACTAAGATTAAGACCTAATAAATTAATATACTCTATATTATTTTTAAAACTATATAAACTATAGAAATTATTATATATATATATATATGATTATTAATTAGATAATTTAATTAGTTAAATAGTTGACTAGTAAATAAGTTTATTTATTTAACTATATATGTAACTAAATATAGAGTATTTTCTTATAACTAAAAGCTAAATAAAAATAAAATAAAATAATGTTAGTTGTATTACACGAAGAATGTAGGTATTTATAATTAGTTAGATAATTTGATTATGAAATTTATATATTTTAATCTAATAATAAAATAAATAAAGATTAAAACTAATATTTATGAATCAATCAAATAATCATTTTATATGTTTATAATTATTTCAGTTATGTTTATGTATAAAATATTATTTATTTATATCAAGTTGACCAAATGAAATTTAAATTATTTTAAAACTTAAATAAAAATTATAACCTCATAATAAAAACATCTTATTTTCAATCAAATATAAAATCATTAATTTAAATAAAATATTAATAATAAAAAAAAAATCATTCACTCATGTCCTTGTCCTCCATTACTGTCCTTGTTTTACAGATTTTCAATTTTATAAATAATATATATATATATATATATATATATATATATATATTTAAATAATATATAATTATTTTGATGAATATTAGGGAACATTTAATTTAGCACTAGTCTAACAGTTTTTTGCTTTGAAAGTTATGGAAATTCAGTTATATTTTGAAAAAATTTCGCAGGGATTTTTGTAAATCCAAGTAAAAGCTGTTAAAATTCATAATTTTAGGTGACGTTTTTGATGGTCCTCGATCAATTTTCACCATCAAAAATATGATTCAAACACTGTTTCTACAAAAAAATTGAAATTTTTTTGCCCGAATTCCAGCCAATTTTAATCATCCAAAAAATTCCTTGACTTCCCTAGACAATTTCTTTAATTACAAGATTTTTTGAATTTTTTTACGACCACTTTTAACCCTCGAAACCCTCGAAACAATTCTTCAGTAGACGACTCCTTTATATGACTATTGTTTTTAAAAATGTGAAGGGTTTGAAACCACAGGAGACATAGGCGACTCATGCACGTGTACTGTGCTGAGGATTCTCACGAGGAATTCAGTCAGAATTTCATCCGGCGCGGTGGTTTCAATTTGGTAAACTCCAATCCCAAGAATTCACTCAGAATTTCATCCGGCGCAGTGGTTTCAATTTGGTAAAGTTCAATTCAGTTGAAGAAACAATTACCATGCACCACGTTGTAATAAATAAAGGATCGAACAGTATTGGTGTATCCGTGTAAGACAATATCCTACAGCGAGGATACGATGTACGTGGAATTATTATGACTGGTAAGTCAAAGAGAGCAGACAAGTATACGATGGCCACACATATGTGCAATTATTATAGAAATATTGAAGACTTATTGTCCGTGTATACATGGTCGTACGGCCTTAATTCAGATACATATTACGGTATCTATTTGCGTCAGAAGTCAAAGGGGTAGGAAAATCCTATTTCCATCACTATGGGATCATTAATGCGCGGCTCAGATAGTCAGAGATGACTAGATAATAAAAATAAAAAACTGCGTGTTATCTCTGCGCGTGTTATAAGATAGCTAGAGATGACTAGATAATAAAAATAAAAAACTGCGTGTTACCCCTGCGCGTGTTATAAACTTCTATCTCCGGCGCATGTAGCCGCGCATTAATGATCCTATAGTGGTGGAAATAGGATTTTCCAAAAAGGTATATAAGTATTTAATGCAAAAATACATTTGCAATTAGTAAAGATATAGATGTTCTTGGTTTATAAAGGATGAAATTTGAGTGGTAGTTTAATGGGGGATGGCAGTGTAAGCGAGGATTTTGGTTTCAGAGATCCTAGGTTTAAGTTTTTTTGGGTGGAAAATATTTTCAAAAGTAAACAAATGTAATGAGAAGTGACCAAAACGTTAAAAAAAATAAAATAAAAAATTAACTATTAAATACAATGAATTTTTTTCCAAAATAATTTGAAATTCCAATTCTATTATTATTATTAATAAATAAATTTCAATTATAATAATAAATTAGTTGATAGGTTAATTCAAGTAATTAAATAATATGATTTGTGCATAAATATTGTAGGACAACGTAGACTTGTCACTTATGTTAGAGAATATGCTCTTAAAAAATTGCATGTAAGATGGTTGTTTCCAAATTAACTTTATGATGGGTCCATCAAATTTGAGTTTTAAGTGTAAAAATTGCATGTAAGATGGTTGTGTCTAAATTCACTTTAGGATGGGTCCATCAAGTTTGAGTTTTATAGATCACTGATAGGAATTTAGTAAAGTTAAGAGATATAGCTATAGGAATATAAATTTGAAATGAGTATGTGTTGAAAAATAGTTTTTAATAACATTAAAAAATAGATACTTATTTTTCAAAGTTAAAGGTTATAATTTGCATTGGTCAATAGGCACAAACAAATAAATTGATATCTAAAGTTCCATTGTCTATTAGGACCCAAGGATTCACATAAATTTTGGTGGGTAGTAACCACTGGTAAGTTTGTATATTTACATTTTAACTCCTACTTATAAATTGTTGAGGGACACATAAATAATGGTGGACAATAACTCTGGAGTTATTTATTTACATTTTATTTTTATCCATTTTTTATGCTTTCATAGACTTAGCAGTGAAATCCTTGCCCAAAGGTGGGTCCCTTGTCCCACAAACAAGGGTGTCTCATAATAAAAGAATAGTAAAAAGTTAAAATTAATATAGAAGGTCCATTGTCCCACAAACAAGGGGGTCTCATAATAAAATAATAGTAAAAAATTAAATTACATGGCTCATCAATACCACATGCCCAAAAACCATAACTTATTTTATAATCAAAATATGTAATAATAAGATGACAAGATTTTTAACCATGGATACTCACCCCATTTTACCATAGATATTATTAATTTGTAGATAGGCTTTGTTACAATACCATGCCTTATCAATACCACATGCCCAAAAACCATAACTTATTTCACAAACAAAATATTTTATAGATATTTTGTTTTAATTTAATTTTATAACATTTCTCTAATTAAATCTAAAAGCAAAAAGTTATAATTACTTTTGGGATACATCTAAACCCTAAATCCTCATGCCTACTAAAAATATTACCATAGAAATTAAATCAAGGTTTAATAAATAAAAAATGAGAATAATTTTATATATAAAGATGTGAAATTTATATAATATAAATGACATTATTAAGAACTAGCATAGATCCATCTTAGCTAAGGCTCTGAGCAATGAGGATAAGCAAAGTGACTCACAATAATTGAGGAAAAATAGAGCAAGATTCTTTTAAGTTTTTCATTTACATGATTAACCATGTATAAAAAAGTTATGGGTCAACTTTAACTTAAGAAAAAAAATGAATTATAAATGAATGTTATAAATAATAATGAAGAATTTATTAGAATTGGAATAATCTCAAATCCTTAGGAAATAGGTGGGAGTGCAGCTACGTGGCACAATCTAATATTTTAAATTTATTAAAAGTAATGTACCATTTTGTTAAATAAAATTTGATTATATATAAATGAATGTTATAAATAATAACTAGGAACTTATTAGAATTGAAATAATCTCAAATCCGTAGGAAATTGGTGGGCGATGAGCCATTTGCCATGAATCTAATTTTTTAAATTTATTAAGAGTCAATGCAACCTAACAAACTCTTTAATACAGTAGTTGTTGAGCATATTCCCTTGAGAATCAATCTAGGCCCTCAATTAAAAAAAAGTCAGCAGATCTTGATGCACATTAAGTTGAAATAAGAAGTATTCGGCAACTACGATTTGTAAATAAGCGGTTATGTGGTCAAATTAGACTCCTTGCTTTCGTAAGTTCTCCATTTATTAATACTTTATGTCTTCTCTCGATTAGAAGAATTGTAGTTTTTAATCAAGTTGGAATTTATTGAAATCAAAAGCTTGATATGTAACCCTTGCACAATCAGAGTGCCTTAGGGTTTTTCAGGGTGTTGAATTCATATATATATAGTAAAAAAAATTGCACTAAAGACAACTCCATTTTTAATTACTTTAAATATTTTCCATTTAAAAAAATTGGAAAGAAATTAATAAGTTAAAAAGAGTTTGTAACAAACTTATATCTAGTACAACCACATTAAAAATATTAATGTGGTTTATATAGCCGAAGGCTTCACAAATATAACCAAAAAAACTATTGCAACACGAACAATGTCTTACTAATGCACACATTTATGTGATTAACCATGTATAAAAAGGCTATGGGTCAACTTTAACTTAAGAAAAAAAAAGAATTATAAATTAATGTATAAATAATAATGAAGAACTTGACCCCCAATAGATCTGGCGTGGAACTTCACGCACGAGCTCTGCAACTCTTCCCGGGCGCGCATCAGGCAAGCAGGAGACCTTCTCAGAGCAGCGTAGGTTGGCAGCGACCTGCGAATCGGTTGAAATCGGCAACGCCCTCATATGGGGCCCCGTCTACGACTTAACTCGGGCGGGTTTCATCTTTGAGGAACCTCAGACATGGAACGGGGCGATGGCTCCGAAACCCCATCAGAACTGCAGGCATTCAGTGCTCTGGTGGCAGCCTCAGGAAAACGTCAGCCTTCCGGATCTCAGCTCAAGTTTGTTAAAAAACTGGGAAGTATTCCAACGGTGTCTTTGCGGGTGGAGGACACATGCAGATCAGCACTGAATCTCGCCGAAAGAGGACTAATTGGTCAGTTCACAGGGTTATGGCCCTCCCCGAAAGGAGTTGAAGAATGGGTAAAGCGCAACTGGATCCCCCTGGTCAAAGAAGGAATAAAAAGTCATTTCGTGGGCAAGGGTTTTTTTGTGTTCGTGTTCGAAAATGCAGAAGATAGAAGCCTGATCTTCAGAAACGGGCCATATTTTATGGGCCCTCAAGGACTATACTTGAACAAATGGTCCCCCGACTTCGACCCATCCCAAGATGTGCCCAAGGCAGTGCCAGTCTGGGTGCGCCTTCCTCACCTTCCCCTCCATTGCTGGAGCCAGAAATCGTTGCAATCTATTGGAAATGCACTTGGCAGATATATAGATCAGGCGCCAAGGAAGGATCAATACTCCTGTGCGAGAATCTGCGTAGAGGTTGACCTAGAAATCGGGCTCCCTGAAGCCATCAAGCTCTCGGTGGCAGACTGGACGCATATTCAAGAACTAGACTACGAGCAGCTTCCATTCAAATGTCGATACTGCCACGAATACAGACACTTCGCAAGATATTGTAAGAAGAAAAATGAGGAAACCATAGAGAGAGAAAAAGGAGAGCAATGGAAGCAAGTAAAGAAAGCAGCAAATAATAGGCAGAATAACAAAAACAAAGGCAAGGAGACAGGGAACAAATCAGGACAAGAAACTGAAAGTCAACAAAATGTCGGGAGCAAGGAAGTCACCAGTGCAGCAGAGGACAAAAACCCTTTCGAATCTCTCACACCACCCTCAGAGCCACTGGAGAAAGAGCAAGAAGATCCACCCCAGCTCAACGACAACGATTTTCAAGATCCAGTTAACACATTAAATCCGAACCTAAGCAATAACTCTTCTCCTTCATACGCAGACATAATTAAACAGAAGAAGAAAAAGAAAAAAAATGCTAGCTCCTCGGATGATGAAACCATTGAAAGGACATCCAAGCGAGCTAGAAGGAGATCAAACAAGGAAGTTAGGGAAGAAGAATCAGAAAAGCAAAAAACCCTAGGAAGTCAAGCTACTATAGAAATGACTCTGGGAAGGAATATCAGGCCAAGGGCGTCCAAGGGAGGAGGCCCCACACCAACAAGCTGTAAATGATGAACCTGAATCTGGTATCTTGGAACTGTAGGGGTCTGGGTAACCCCAATAAGGCAAAGGCCATCAAAGACTTAATGAAAATGGAACCCATAGACGTACTCATGCTCCAAGAGACCAAAATAGAAGGGGAGACCCTTCTAAATACCAGCACCACCAAATGGAAATTTGATTCAGGGAAGGTAATCAGTGCAAGAGGATCGGCTGGAGGAATAGGCACATTCTGGTCAAAGAACCTATTCACCCTTGGCAGAATACATGAGACTCAACATTGGATATATACAGAACTATGGCACACAACAGGCAAAGTTAAACTAGATTTGTTTAATATGTATGTCCCGGTGCATTATGAGGAGAAAAAAGAGTGCTGGAAAACCCTATCAGATTACATAGAGCAATGCAGCCCTACGAATATAATCATAGGAGGAGACCTGAATATAATCCTAGATCCAAAAGAAAAACGAGGAGGATCCTCTACAAGAGATCCCTTCCTCCTCACTGTGGAAAATCTCATCCAGTCATGGGACTTGGTTGACTTTAAGTCGGTGAAAGGAACATACACTTGGACAAATAATAGAATAGGGGAACACCACATTTTAGCAAGGCTAGATAGATTCCTCGCCAGCAGCGCAATTATGATGGACAATAGAATAGTCTTCTCTAAGATCCTGCCAAAATTAACATCGGACCACAAGCCAATTCTTCTTCGCATAAAGGAGAAAGAAGACCTCGGTCCTCTCCCATTCAAATTTAGTCCCCTCTGGGTCAAAAGAGAGGGGTTTCTTGAAACTGTACAAACAGCTTGGGAAAAAGATATCTTAGGCTCCCCAAGCTATGTGTGGGAGCAAAAAATTAAGAACACCAAAAAGGCACTCAAAGAATGGATAAAGAAAGACGCCAACTCCCCCACCAGCCAGAGGAAAGAAGCAACAAAACAGTTGGAAGAACTTCAATTGGGGCTGGAAGAGAAAGCCATCTCAGCCACAGATCTAGACAAAGAAAAATATGCCCAAAGGAAAGCATACAACTCCTTTAGAAATGAGGAGGAATTCTGGCGATTAAAATCCCGCAGCCTGTGGCTCAAAGCAGGGGACAGGAACACAACATATTTCCATAGACAATACAGGGCACGGATCTCGCGAAATCACATTGCAAAAATTACTACTTCCAGTGGACAGGTATGTAGAGGATTTGAACAGATCAAGGAGGCAGCAGTAAATCATTTCCAAAATCTTCTCAGCGCTGGAAAAGATGGGAGCGAGGAGGACATAGAAGAATTCCTCACAAATATTCCCCAGCTAGTAAGCTCAGATGACAATGAAACTCTTTTAAGGCCAGCCTCAGAAGAAGAAATATCAAATATAGTCTGGTCCATGGAGCCAGATAAAGCCCCTGGGCCCGATGGATTTTCAATCCACTTTTACAGAATCTGCTGGGAGATAATCAAAATTGATCTTATGAGAATGGTTCAGGGTTTCATGAGGAAGGCAAAAGTCGGAGGCGGCATAAACTCAACTTTCCTCGCTCTAATCCCAAAGGAAGCCAATCCAGGCACATTTGATAGATACAGACCTATCTCATTATGCAATTCATCCTACAAGATACTGGCCAAGTTGATGGCAAATAGAATCAAACCATTACTCCAAAAATTAATTACTCCAGCACAAGGAGGTTTTGTGAAAGGACGACACATCCTGGACAATGTCATCCAAGTGCAGGAAGCTCTACATTCAAGTCAGCTGCATAAAGAACAAGGTATGTTAATCAAACTGGACATGTGCAATGCTTTTGATAGAGTAAATAGATCCTTTTTATACAGGGTCCTATCAGCTTTTGGCTTCAACAAGAATTTCATTGACTTAATTAAAGCCTGCTTGGAGAAGATATGGATAGCCCCAATGATAAATGGCAGACCTGCAAACTTCCTCCCAGCCACAAGGGGCCTAAGATAGGGCTGTCCCCTCTCACCTTTCCTCTACATTCTGATGGCTGACTCTTTAAGTAGAAAGTTAACTATGGAAAAACAAAAAGGCAGTATACCAGGGATCAGAATAGAGAAAGGCATAGAACCAATGAACCATGCATTATTCGCTGATGACTCGCTCCTACTGGGGGGGGCCTCCTCAAGAATAGCCTCTGCCTTCAAAACCATACTACAAAAGTTTTGCAGCATCACGGGCGCTCTAGTAAGTGAAAAGAAAAGTGCAGTCTATGGCTGGAACATAGACCAACACTCAATTGGGAAAATCGCAGAAGACCTGGGATACAAAGGGTATGTAGAATGGGAAAGAATCAAATATTTGGGACTTCCTATAACGTTGGGCTCAAACAGGAACCACCTGTGGGAGGAAGTAATAACAAAATACAAGAAGAGGATAGCAGCGTGGGGAGGCTTCTGGTTATCCACAGGAGGCAAACTCATCTTAATCAAATCCGTCCTCTCAGCATTGCCAACATTTCAAGCGGCTCTGATGATGACACCCAAACACATCTCCGATCAAATCTCAAGGCACATTCACAATTTTCTGTGGAATGGTGGGCGAGGGAACAACAACCGACTCCATCTAATTAAATGGGATACAGTTAAAAGGCCGATGGCGGAAGGAGGCCTTCAGGTGTGCGACCCTGAGTTTGCAAACATGGCCCTGGGATGCAAATTTCTATGGCAATCATGCATGGAGCCCAACCATCCTGTAAGACAAATCCTTAACGAGAAATATCTCAAGAATCGATCCATCATGAATCATAAACTGGAGAAACATCCTAAAGGCATGCAGGCCTGGAAACTATGCGCCAAAGGAATAGAGTTTTTCAGAAGTGAATTATATCGTATTCCGGGTAATGGGAAGAAAACTAATCTATGGAAAGACCGCATAATGGGACATCAGCTGCTAAACCAAAAAACTGAGATCGCCGAGATCAGAGATTGGCTCCGAGCAAGAGGTATAAAAAAAATAGAGGACTTATCAGAATGGGACAATAAAGGCAATTGGTTGAGATGGAAATGGCCCAGAATTCCAGAACAGTTAAAAAACCAGCTCGCTGTCCTCATTGAAGAAATCGCTGATTTTGCTCCAGTCCACATTGATGAGGAGGACAGTTGGGGATGGGGCAAGAATGGAGTATATACAGCAAACCAGGGATACCATCAATTGCAAAGCAAGCAAGATTCACCACATCAGGGATCTGTCTGGAAGCAGATTTGGGACAACTTCAGCATCCCAAAAATCAACTTCTTTTTTTGGACTTTATTTCATAACAAAATCCTCACAGGAGAAAATCTATGCAAAAGGGGTATAGCAGGGACACACAGATGCATCCTTTGCAAAAAAGATCTAGAAACAACAAACCATATGTTCATAATGTGTGATTTCACGAAGGAGGTATGGTCCATCTTCTTTTCCGGACTAAATGTGAGTGCCCCTTCCCAAAGTACTATAGCCTCCATGTTTACATCCTGGAATGACAACTACCCTCACCGAATTGTAAACAAATCAATTTGGCACAAAGTATGGACAGTTGTGCCTAAATACGTTTGCTGGAAAATCTGGTTAGCCCGGAACGAGACCATCTTTAATAACATTGAGCTATAAGCTGCGAAAGTGGTGGAACAGGCAAAGAAGCTTCTCTTAGAAACTCTAAATCATCATACAACAAAGGAAGACAACTCACTAAGAAGAGAAGAAAGCGCGTGGTTGGAAGACTACACAGGAAAAGACAGACATCAAGAAACTAAACGACCAATCCACAAGGAAAGATGGCAGATTCGTGAAACTGAAGACAACTTTCAAAAGTGGAGGAAATCCCAGGACATATGCACCATTTTCTTTGATGGAGCCTCAAAAGGCAATCCAGGGAGATCAGGCGTAGGAGGAGTGATCTTCTATCAGAATGGGAAAAAAGAAGAATTCAGTTGGGGCCTGGGAGTGAAAACAAACAACCAAGCTGAAATACTTAGCCTCTGGAAAGCTTGCCAAATTGCAAGTAAAGAAATCCAAAGGAAATCTTAATAATAGGAGATTCAGAACTGTTGATAAAAACAATGGTAAAAAAGGAAAAGCTCAAGGATTCGGCACTGAACAAGCAGCTAGCAAGAGTAAACAGAATATTGAAAGACCTCTATCTGGTTCAAATATACCATATTCTTAGAGGATTAAACAAAGATGCAGACAGACTGGCAAATATAGGATGCTCTCTTCAGGAAGGAATGATCAGCATAAATGCAGGAACTCCAACTAAGGCATACATCCCTTAAGTGAAGGAGTGTTGTAACCAACACAGGAAATTGTAATGGTCATTCAGGCTATGCCTGATCAGCTTTCTATCAATAAAAATTAACCGTTTCAGTTAAAAAAAAAAATAATAATGAAGAACTTATCATCAAGTAACTTATTAAAATTGGAATAATCTCAAATCCCTAAGAAATTAGTGGGTGGGGAGAATCTAATTTTTTAAATTTATTAAAAGTAATGGACCATTTTGCTAAATAAAATTTGATTATATATAAATGAACGTTATAAATAATAATGAGGAATTTATCATGGAAATCTATTTTTTTAGCTTTATTAAAAGTCAATGCAAACAAACAAACTCTTTAATACACTACAGTCGTTGCTAAGCATTAAGACTAAGCATATGTTGAGCATATTCCCTTGAGAATCAATCTAGGCCCTCAATTAAAAAAATTTAAAAAGTCAACAAATCTTCACCTTAAGTTGAAATAAGAAGCCTTCAACAAAGATAGAGTATTAATAATAATGGTGATATATATATATATATATATATATATATATGGGGTGGTTAGGTGAGATAGTTGTTATCTTCCTCACTTAGATTTAATTTCCACAAATGATATGTTAAAAGTATATTCAAAGTATTGTTACAATGTCTATGAACCTTTTTTTTAATGGCATTTAGCCTTAGATGAATATATTATTCTTACCTATGAACTAGACCGTATACATATGTAAAAACATGTCTAACAACACTATTAACATAAAACAAAAAGGACAATTCTTGGTTACATACAATATATAACCAAATTTAAACATTTGTTTATGTTTTATGTTAATAGTGTTTATATATATAGGTAGAGAGGCATGTGTAACAAAATTACTAACTCAAAATAGAAACAAAAATGCATTAATCATAATAATAAATTGTTGAATCTCAATTGTGATTTTCACATATATAGGATGAAAAATCTATTTAGCTGGTCATAAATCCGGTTAAAATTAATTTGGGTAAGAGAACATGTTTATCTCATAAGATCTCACAAGTAGTCATTATTTTATCTAAGAAATGTATGCTTCGAACCAATGGTGTCAATTACATTCTTAAAAATGAACTTTATCAAACCTTGATTTTATGATATTCTCATTTTCCTGGTACAAAATACATATCTTTCCATGTAATGCATATCCCAATGAACTCTATCAAACCTTGATTTTATGATATTCTCATCCTGGTACAAAATACCTCTCTTTCCATGTAATGCATATCCCAAGAAACTGTTTCCAACATTTTCCAATTGAAGAAAAATTACTTGAAAGATAATTAAAATATTTACGGCATAGATATAAAATTACTGAGAGAAAAATATTAATACAACAACAATAATAAACATACACATAATGCACAAAATATTTGTCTAGGGAAAACCCCAACTCTGGGAAAAACCCAACCCAATGAAATTTTATTAGCCTTGGCCAAAACCCTGGCCAACCGGGCCAAATGAGCCTTCATTGCTCACCTCTCTAGCCTCTGTTACAATGAAGTCTTCCTAGCCTTTTATAGGCTCCATTACATGAAATACCATGGGAAGAAAATAATGGGTACACTATACCATGTGTCCAAAAACATCATTGTTTAACCTGGTCAACTTTAACTCTATTCCTGAGTCAAGTTTACCTAACATTCCCCCCTTAAACTTGACTTTGGGTTCCTTGTCTAAATCCAACCAACCTTGCCAAGTGAGTTAGCCCAACCCCACTCACTATGGCCCTCACCCCTCTCAAATTTTATACTCGGGTATGTGTTAACTCGATACCCCCTATCACCTAGGTATAACCCAAACTTTATCAGTGATTACCCTGTGGTACGCATGCCTTACCAAGTCATACAACTATATGCCCATTTACATGCAATAATTGACTCCATTATAATCATTTTTTGTTTGTTTGTTTATTTTTGTTGTTATTTTGGCCCGTCCTCTCTCATTGTGATTGCTCCACACTTTGAGCCTTATGCTCTCCTAGACCTATCTAATCTCCATAGCCACTTGCTTCTTATCCACAGAAGTGAAAGATTTGAAAAACTTATATCAAACCGCTTGAATTTGATCCTGCATATCTCCCACTGTAACAAGGTCTACGACAGGACCGAGAAAAACCCCTCAACAACAAAGGCATCCCGTTGAAGCTGAAACCTAGCTCTGATACTAGATGAAGAAAATTTACTAGAGAGATAATTAAAATATTTACCGCAGAGATATAAAATTATTGAGAGAAAAACATTAACACAATAACAATAGTAAACATACACATAATGCACAAAATATTTGCACAAGAAAAACCCTAACTCCAGGGAAAAACCCAACCCAACCCAATGAAATTTCATTAGTCTTGGCCAAAACCCTGACTAACCCATTCAAGTGAGCCTTCACCGCTCACCACCCTGGCCTCCGTTAGAATGAAGTCTTCCTAACCTTTTATAGGCTCCATTACATGCAATACCATAGGCAGAAAAACATGGGTACACTATGCCATGTGTCCAAAAACACCATTGTTTAACCTGGTCAACTTTGACTCTATTCTCGAGTCAAGTTTACCTAACACCCATAATTTCATTGTTCACATTTTTTTGAAAATTTACAAAGAACTTATTGCACCGATAGGTGCTCTCCAACCCAATATGGAAGAGATGTCGTAATGTCCTATTATATTATGTCATGTAAACATTTTTACTCTATCAAATTACATAAAAAATAAAACAAAATAATATATATAACCAACCTTGATCCATGTTAACTCTGGATCTATCAAGCACTAAGAGGGATTAAAATACTCTTGAGGTGCAAACATTTCCTTAAGTTTTGCACTCAAAAAATAGGTTTGCACCTTGAGAAATTTGATTCCTCTCAATGCTTGATAGATCCGAAGTTAAGATAGATCTAGGTTGGTTATGATTAAATTAAATGTAATAAAGGTATTGATCAAATAATAAGCCACTTTGACGGGTAACTTCTTGTTGACGGTGCTGGACCCACCAACATTCAAGGGGTCTCCACAATATGTGGTCCCAATTAGACCTCACACGGTTTGGGATAGGAGCTACATCCAAAATATGGCCCAGTTGTCAGTTATCTTAAAGATATTCCTTGGCTCTAACTATCAGCAAGAGAGAGGAGTGCAAATGCGCCTTCGAAAAGAAAGGGGGTGTGCCTAGTGAGTGTTTGATTGTATGTGTGTCAAATTTCTTTCACTATAGAGGGGAGGAAAAGTGAGCCTCTAAGAGAGAGGTAGTAGTACCACCCTAGTAGAGACACACATAAACAAGAAGGATCTGTACAACATCAAGTGAAATAGTCCACAAAGATGTGACAATCATTGCAACCAATGTAACAAGGAAGATTTATCTAATATCCAACGGAATAGTCCATGAGGATGCGACAACGATAATAGAAATTACAACACATTCTCAATATGATAAGTACCAAAATAACCGAAATAATTCAACTACTTTAGCACAGATGAAAGCAAACATGAATTACAAACATTCACATAATAGTCTTACAAATATCCATAATCCATGCATGAAGAACGTGCTGGCCTAGAGGGCTTCTTATATTAAGTAAATTTTCCAAGACACATGTATACAATGAACACCACTAGCTCCAATAGTGGAGTGTTGGAGCCACTCTTTGCTCCTCAAAAGAACTAGCTTATCTCTCTATTGCCTCGCGGGAGGAGCCAAGGTGAAAATTCCTTTTCTCTTACAAAGAGGGTGTATATATAACAATGAGGAAGTGATGCTTCAGCTTCCTTATGACTCTTCATCTACCCTCGTGATTGTTTTACTTCCTATTACTTTTCAACTTTACATGAATCTTCATATTCCATACATGTCCTTTGGACTTCCACTTTACAATACATTTTCGAAACATAATTTACATCATTAACCACAATGGCATGGCATGTGACAACTCATGACATGACACTGCTGACATAGACTGCTTGATGATGTGGCAATGTCAAGCCACTGTTGTTACTGTGTGTTGAGGGTCTGCTTGAGAATGTTTTTCTTTTTTTTTCTTTTCACCTCCGCATGGCTTGGTGATAAGGGATCTTCTATGATCTCAAGTCTTGAATGGTGATCGCAAAATGGTGTCCCTTTACTTTGACTTGATTGATCAACTTGCATACTTAGCTACAAGAATGTATTTTAGCATGTTGAACTCCTTCATCTCCTTCTTCATCATCTCGCCATGGCATGATAAGGTACTTTAATTTTGTAATTCACTCATGACGAGACAACATCAGTATGAAAAACCCATTGTCTAAGATTGTGCATATTGATCTAATGACTGAGCCGGAATCAGATGGAAAGATGGGAAAGGGGCTCAATGACTACGCAATTACGCAGTTCAAGCAGTCAAGGGGAGCCTTGAGCCTTGAGACTGTACAATGCGCATTTCAGGCTGGGTTGAGGGAGAAAATTGCGCAATTCTGGAGATCAATATGAGAGGTTGAGGGGATGAGCATTGGGTGAGCACATTGTGCAGTTCCGAGAGACATGGGAGACTGGGCCATTGCACAATTGTGCAGCTCAGGAGCGCAGGGGATAAGCTTGAGGCTATTGACTGTGCAATGTGCAATTAGGGCCAGGTTGGGAGGAGGAATTATGCAATTCTAGGAGCCAAGTTCAGGGTTGGAGCACTGAAACTACACAGTGCAACAGTCCTAGGAAGGAGGAATTGTGCATTGTGCAGTTCCAAGAGGCAAGGTCATAGCTAGAGGACTGATACTACACAATACATAGTTTAGGGAGGCTAGGTGAAGTTAGATTTCTTGGTCGGGAAGCTTTTTCAGAAAAGGCTAAGTGCATGATTGATGAGACTGATGTGAACAGTGATGAGACGTCGACTGTGATCACACACTTAGAATTATTGATTACACAACAACATAGATCATCCATGAAACATGAACAATGCATTTCCCTTTGTGCGACAACTTTACGCCAACTTATGACAAGTATGACACTTAAGATACACTTTGCGACGACCGTGCTGACACTTGTGCGACAATGCTTAAAAATTTGGAAATGAGTGCAACAGATGTTTACATTGTTAGAACAACTAATTTACACAAATATGGCCTCTTGAAAACACCAGAACATGCTTATATACATGATGGACAACTAACATGCGAAAAGATGAAATTTTACCTATATTGCAAAAGGGTCCAAAACACTTCAAGAAAGCACATGGAATGAGTTTCAATGTTTGCGACAACAATGTAAAATACCAAGGAATTCTCTGAAATTGAGCACAGGCCAAAATTTTGGAGGGTGTTGTAGCAGCGACAACACTTGGTGACACACTGGTAGAATTCCAACTTCTCTGCCTTGGTTAACTCTTCTGTGCAGGGTCTTGGTTCTTCAGGGAGTATTGATTCATTGTGTAGATTACTTTGGTCTTCGCATTTACCCTGTGAATAAACATGGTCCCCTCTATACCTCTCTCGGTTTAACACATCATAAGATTCAACGATATCGCAAAGTTTCAAGTTGGGAAGGGTAGTGAAGTTCGTGAGCTTAATATTTTCAGAGTATGTTTTTTCATCTCTGGTGTTGCTCCACTGCCAGTAGGCCTAGATAGTACCCCGACGGAGTCACTACAGGAACACAAAAATTTCTCCACTGCCAGCGAGCCTGGACAGTACCCTGACATAGTTTCTTTCTTCACCTCTCTGTGCAAGAATCGTTTCTCTTCTTTCGCCTTTATTTATTTATTTTATAGGACTATGCATTGACACTAATTCATTTTATGGGCGGAAGAGGGATCTCGACATATTGAGAGAAAAAGAGGTTGTTCCTTTAGAGAAGCATATAAAGACCTTTGATTTAGGTTTGCTTGTTTATATTTTTTCCCCTTCTTCTCCTCTACTAATTGGATAGGCATGAAAACACCGAAACATAAAAACTAAGTGTGGGCATGAGGTTTTCCTAAATAGACACAGGTTCATGGTTTAACCAAAATTCTCCTCACAGACGGATCGTATTTTTCGCCGGAACTTCATCGACCAAAAGATATAACGAACACAAGGAAGATGGATAGAAGGTTATCCAAATGTTGAAGTGTCACAAGATTCCCTTTTAACTCAATCACACACAAAGAAGCTAGGAAACACTTTGACATGCAACATTTATTTACATGACACAAAAAAAAAAAATCAAACAAGAAAAGACTAGGTACATAGAGTAGGGCGTAGCCCCAGATCATCATTGAAAATAGTGATTTAAGTCTTGGCCATTGATAGCGAGAGAGTTAATCTTCCCATCTAGTGATTGTAGATGATACGTATGTTGGCGAAGCTTTTCATGGACAGTGAATGGTCCAATCCACATGTATTGAAACTTGGTGTGTTTTCCTTTGTCCTCGTGGTTTTTTTCCCACTTCAATACTAAGTCACCCACACTAAAGTTATGATTCCCTGCAGACTTCTTATCGAACAACCTCTTAATACGGTTCTGATGGAGTGAAAATATTTCTTTTTCTTTTAACCTTTCTTCCTACAACTTGTGAAGGGTGTCCATCCTATGTTGCACTAATAAGCATGTCTTGCCTTGGGATTCTTGCGAAAGTTGGAGAGCGGGAAAGTAAATGTTAGGAGGGAGAATTAATTCCTTTCCATAAACCAGGAACTAAGGGGAAATGCTCAGAGAGGGCTTTAGCGTGACTCGATCAACCCATAAAGCATTTACCAAAGTGGAGTGTCAATTCCTTTGTTTAGAGAATATGGTATTTTTGATGATGCAGATGAGGTTCTTATTTGTGGACTCAATAAGACCATTCCCCTGCGAATAATAATTAGTTGAATGCTTCAATACAATTCCATTTTCTAATGAAAAATCATAGAGTTTTAGTGATGAAAATTATGTTGCATTATTAAAAACAAGTGAAGTAGGAATGTCGAACCTGGAAATGATATTCTGCTAAAGGAAATTGATGACTTCCTGATCATTCACCTGTTTAAGCAGAACTTCTTCTGTCCACCGCATAAATTAGTAAGTGGTTGTGAGAATATAGCAGTGCTACTTTGACAAATGCGGAAATATTTCTCCAATAACATCCAAGCCCAACTGTTGAAAATGTTCTTCCACTGTGATAGGTTGCAATGGGGCGGTTGACTTCTTATTTCGACAGACACGCCTTTGACATACTGGAAACTTGCGAGGAATACGCATGAGCATCTTTGAATAATGTGGGCCAATAGAAACTAGCCCACATGATTTTATGCACAGTTGTGTTTCCTGCAAAATGTCCCCTAGTTGGTCCATCGTGGAGATCACACAATACTTTCTCTGAATTGTGCATTTCCAAACACCTGAGAAATACTCCATTATGATGCTTTCTGAAGAGCATGCAACAACTGGTAAGATAATGCTTTGAGTCTAAGTTCCCTCTTTTGTTGTACGGATAAATAGGATGGCACGGTGTTGTGCTCAAGGTAATGGCACACATTTGCATACCAAGAGTTTATGATAGTAGTGGGAGAAGTTTGCTCTGCATTATACATTTCGATTTCCAATTCCCATCTAGAGGGATCTTCTTCTTCTTTTGCATCCACTACTTCTGTGCTAGTCGACATAGACCATGGCCCTTGATTGTGTGAACTAGTTTGAACTCTAAATCGTACTCCTATAAATCGGTCATCTAGTTCGCTCTTCTCTCACCCAACTCTTGTTGAACAAACAATGATTTGACTGTTGGGTGTGGAACAAAGATAATACAATGATTTTTCAAAAGATAGGGCAAGAAGTGCTTCACTGCATTGTATACTGTATAATATTGTTTATCAATGGAAGGATAATTGAGTTCATGTCCCTAAATATTAGCACTCATGAAAGATATTGGTCGCTCGTTGTTCTGATCATCCTTTTGTGTAAGCACAACTGCGAGAGAAGTGTTGGAAGCAAAAGTGTAGAGCATAAAATCTTTGCTGAAATCTAGGCTATATAGAGCAGGTGCTTTTGTGATTGGTTGCTTGATACGGGAAAACACGTCCTTTTCCCTTTTATCCCATCTGTAGATTGCATCATTCTTTACCATATCTTGTATTGGCTTGACAATCTGAGCGTAATCGGAGATGACCTGACAGAGGAAGTTGATTTTCCTAGGAAGGACTACATAGCTTTGTTGCTCACCGAGAAGGGAATCTGCGTAATTGTTTTGACCCTCTTTGGGTCTACTTGAATCCCACTTTCGCAATGTTGTGTCCCAATACTTTTTGGGATTAAGGGATATACTGTACTTACGACATGGCTCAAAAATTTTCCTCAAATGGCATTTGTGGTTGGATCCCTTCTTAGAAAACACTGTGACATCATCAAGGTAAACCACCACATTTTGTCCAATAAATTTATGGAAATTCAATTCCCATGGCGCGTTGAAATGTTACACCGACATTAATCAACCCAAATGGCATTCTCTTGAATGTGAACGTACCCCACTTTGTGTGAAATGTTGTTTTGAGTCTGTTAGGCTTTGAGACTAGAACCTGGTTATATCCTGAATGTCCATCTAATAAAGAAAACATCTCTGACCCTGCTACTATTTGCAGTATTTGTTCCATAGATGACATGGGGTAGTTGTCTTTGTCCGAGGTGTGGTCCAGGTTATAGAAATCAACACACAAGCGGATTTCCCTAGACTTCTTCCTTACTGAGACTAAGTTCGATATCGAGGTAGAATTTTGAAGTTTTTATATGATTTGAGAATCCAACAACTTCCTTAACTCCTTTTGAATGAGAGGCTCAAGCGTCGAATGTACCTTCTGCAACTTTTGCTGGAACGACTTGTCCCCTTCTTTGATTAGGATTACATGCTAGATAATTTGTGTGTCATAAGTTTTGAGCTCGTCATAAATCTACGTGAATACATCTTGGTACCGCTTGAATAATAAAATAAAAGCTTGTCGCTCCTGTGGTGTGCATCAAGTACCAATATTGACAAACTTTAGATCTCTTTTTGTACCCAAATTGATATACTAGTGCAACAAAGTTGAGTTATGGGTCTTTGCATTAACTGCCCCTCAGAAGTGTCATACAACTTTTCTAATGATACCACGCCTTTCGACATGAGGTTTTCTTTGCTTGTGCTAGTTGCATCCTGCAATTCCTTCTCGTGCTCATCTTCGTCGATAGATGTATCTTTGAATATATCAGCATTTGCCATAAAGTGCAGCATCTGCTGGTCATCATTGAAAATGTGTAGATTAGTAATATTATTAGGGACATATGGCTTATAAAAAAATTCTACAGAAAAATTGTCCCTAAGCGGTGATAAGATAGCAACAACATTTTCCAATGCATTCATAGCTTCATTGCGCATTCTAAGAACAAAGATAATATTAAAAGCTTGGAAATGAAAAATCAAATTCCATACCTCTTGTTGGTAACTTTTGAGATGAGGTGGCGCACGGTGCATGGTATCACGTACCTGTCGTACACCAATTTTTGAGTCACCTATTGCTTTGAGAACCACAGTGTTGATGTTGATGGCTCTTTACAAATCCAAGATGAGTGCTTCATATTCTGCAGTGTTGTTCGTGCAATCAAATTCCGAGTGGCTAGAGATCAGATGTTTTCTCTATCGTTGGTTTATTAAAACACAACCAGCTCTAGATCCCTCCTGTGTTTTGGAAAGATAAAATTACAATGTCCACATATCATATGTACAAGGGCTAGGTACTATACTAGTATTATTATTATTATTACTACTAACTGTACAAATATCATTTTCACCAGTTGGACTAGGAAGGAACTCCAATTATGTACCTGGTGGGACTGGAGATGGATGAGTAAGATAACACCCCAGTTTAGTTTCCAAAAAGCAATTTCCAAAGATAAGATCTACGAAATCCATTGGCTCATTCTCACCCTCTAAGGTACTTACCGTGTGTTTCATGTACCGTTCTGAGTTCACTTGGATCTGATTGTTTCTGCCCTTATACGGAAGCCACAAATGTGACCAATCCATCACAAAATACCCCTATAACTTGTTGGACTAGTCTCTGCTCAATAATACACCATATGCTTCTGGAATGTCCACAATTACTATATTTATACATTGGTGAACTCAGTGATCATATGATAAATGAATAAGAACATTTTTAAGTTCACCAATTGCATGGACAAGAGTCTTGTCCAACTAAATGATTTATGCATCTATTTTATCCCACTTTGCGTTGATTTTCTTCGCGACAGATAGAGGCATTATGTTTATCGATGCACCAGAATCAACTAAGAAATTGTGTACATTATAATTGAAAATTTCAAATGTCAACAAAAACGAAGGGCAAAGTGTGTTTACATCAAATGTTAAAGCATTAAGTACAGACTCCAAGGAACCAGAGGACTTACCAGATTCATATCCCTTCTGTGAAGAAGCATTGTTACCTGAGACAGATTGTTCGAGTGCACGTAGGAGCATGTCTCACTGGCTCACGATCTTCGTTAATTCGAAAAGTGAGATATTCACGTGAGATTTCTTCATCTCTTCAACTATGTTGTAATCTAGTGCGAGAGAGATTTTCGAAGTGTCTAGGGGAGTTGGCTTGTCTACTACTTCTGGATTGATGGATTTAATTTTACTGCTTACGGAGGTACTTTTCGATGTAACTTCATTTCTAGACTTTTTCTGAGTGTTCTGCATTGATTTGATGGGCAGACTAATCTTCCTTAACACATTTTCTTTCAATTTATGCTTTGTCAACCCTTGTGTGGGAGTCGACCCTTGGATTCTTAAGTTATATCAAGTGTTCTTCTTCTGGGTCGGGTCATCACTCAGTGGTTTTTTTCAGCATTGCTCTTTCCAATTGCGAGTACGCAACTGAATGTGTTCACTGCATGCACCATGCTTGGAGTCTCTTCGGTTGCAACATTTTCTTCCTTTTCTTCCACAAGCTTAGTCTGCTCATAGGTAAGCACTATATCAATAAAATGCAAAACTAGAGGATTCATGTTGTGGTTCCATTATGGCCATGTTTTTTATGAATGATATTCTTGATGAAATGACCAATATTGATCCATGCCCATACTCTCAATATTCAACACAACATTCGAGATTTACGCAGACTTAGTGAATTGGTTGTTGTTGCTGCTGGAGTTTGAAGTCCTTCTCAACAAGTTTAACTTGGGAGGCTTGCTACTCACGGTGGCGTTGCTTGACCTTTGTTTCAATTCTGCTAAATCATTGGACAAAGACTTTATAGTGCAGGTCAAGCTCTCAAGATCAATTGCTTCCTTTTCCTTGACCTTGCTTACGGAGGCCTGAGACCTTTTCCATGTGTCTTTGGAGTCATTTTTTGATTCATCATTTGCAATGACTCCAATTGCATGCAATTCCTTTTCAACTACGATCACCTCTTCCAAATTTTCAGCCAAAGTTGCTTTCATAGTTCTTTTCACAAACTGTGCAATGCTTGTTGGTAAGGCAGATGTGTTGTGAAGGCAAATCCTCTCTGTGGACAAAGATGATCCCACTAGCCCAATGAGTGGGTCTAGCAACAAACGAGACAATCTACAAGACACTTTCCTAGACTATAATCAAAATTAAAGAAGAGGAAGGAGACCTACCTTGTTCTAATGCTATGATGTATTCCTTTGTTGAAGATCTTAATCGTTCGCTCCCTCAGGTTCAATCCTCACTGCTCATGGCGTTTGAATACCTGCACAAGAGTCCAAAAACACAACAAAGCATAAAAATGCAACTAACATAACTCAAATGTAATCCACTTGACATATCAAGAAGCATTAAGATAAATGAAGCATCAACACAAACATTTATGGAAAGTGAACCAACAGTTGTATATATTAAGAAACTGAAAAGGGAAGCATACAAATTATGCCTTGACGTTGAGGCATTCCTTTGGGTGGATGTCTAATTCTAAGAAAAGATTCTTTAAACACTCCTTCTCTAAGCTAGAAATGGGAAGCAGGTAAGCATAATCTCAACATAGGGACGCATTAATCAATGACCAACCATTTGGGAATGGAAGGGGGTGAATTTATAGGAAGCGAGAGGGATTTAGGGATCCACGAAAAGGGAGGAAGGTCCACATCTCAAGGGGAAAACCCATGATGATAAGATCAAGAGTCCCAAATGAGAGAGCTCGACCATATCAACAACAATGAATATCCAGCTCGTTGTTCCCGTAGGTTCTAGTGAGCGAAGCTTCTCCTCTAGTTTGGGAAATCCTGTCAGAAGGAGGCTAGCGCAAGTTTTCCCATGAAAACCCGTGCTGGTAGAATGAGTGTATAACTAAGCAACCTGCCATCAGCATGGGCAGGCAGTGGAGCAAAATGCATTGATGCCAAAAATTAGGTTTTAAGGCAACTTTCTCCAAAATGATTTCAGGGTAACTTCCTTTGATTCTTCAGGGAGGTTTTGGTTTGTATATCATGATGGATATTTTTCATAGTAGTCAATGTTTTGGCACTCCGATATATGGCATGGGAAGTGAATAGGAGACATGACAAAATATTGTGTAACAGATGCCCCCTAAATCATGAAGGAAGAACAGGGAGTGATGGCTGAGGTGCTTTACAAGTCAGTGCAAGGACGAGAAAAACACCGTCAGGAGACCTACAAATCAAGCATATACATATACATATCTAAAATATTTGATGATCATGCCTAACAATACATGAATAAGCATCTAATGATACATGAATCCGCGGTATGGATGCAACCATCTAAATAAGAGGGATCATGTGTAAGGATCCTCGGTAAGATCGCAGCCATCTAAATAGAAAGGATCATAAATACAGGCCCACTGTATGGTCACAGCCATCCGAATAGAAAGGATCATAAATACGAACCCATGTTATGGTCGTAGCCATCCGTCTAGCAGAAACATGTATACAATCATGAATGACTCATAACTCCATGCAACCTGGATTCTATCAGACAAAATCCAGGGTCTTGTGCTCCATCTCGACCCGATCAATGTATGAATTCTAACATGCGAATAGATGTCTCGAAGACGAACATGATAGAAAACCACCTGATTACTGGTCAATGATGTAAACCATCAATAGGTACGAGAGAAACCACCAATAATGACAAAGGCTCTCAAGGTACAATTAGTAAAATCCATGAATCTAAATAATGGGACTGAAGTCGAACACCCGTGAAGTCATTCGATCGAAGGTCAATGATGTAAACCTATTTTCGAATGCGAAGAACTTACCATTGAGGCATGCGAGCTCTAAGGTACTGGAAGGAAGTTTCTAGATCATCTTCCCAGATAATGAGCTGAAGTCGACGTGAAGTGATCCGTCGAAGGAGGGTCATGATGAATCCCACATCATCAACACGAAACAAAGGATGTAGTAGAGTAAATAAGTATGATTCAGGATTGTAGCAGAAAGTCAGATAGTGTACAGGCAGTAAAGAACTACAGATAAGACTTCTCTTGAACATATCAGCGACATGACTCTAGAATTTGGCAGCATTAGACTCAACATAGGATCATAAGTTATGATGACAGAACGGTATGATCAGATGAGAGGCAAAATGGATTTCCCAAACCCAGGAAGGAAAATGATGGAGCAAGGATATCCCAAACCCAATACGAATAATAGATGAGTGTCATGTTCAAGGGAGACATGCTCCCTTTACAAGATACAAAAGATTGACACTTTCACTTTTTCCCCCACCATTTCTGGCGAGTACCCCATATATTTTTTATAGTAAGCTTGAAGGGGATAAAATATGCTTGCCATATAAGTTCACCCTTTGGATGAATCCATTCTAGTAAGTTTTATGAGCCCTAGGAAGGAGGAAATCAGTCTCGTCATGGTGACAAGTCCTGCGTCGTTTAAGTTTTACAAGTCTGACGGAGGTGAAACTCGACATCTTTTTCATGTTTAGAGAGTTTGAAAAAGAAGCGGAAAAGAAAACTCTAAAGGTCCCTTTTCGTAATTTGTCTCTCGAACCCGAAAAGGTAGAAAACAATATTCAAGAGAACCTCTTGACCAAGTCGATCAAGGTGTTCCTTTTTGGTACAATAGTCTATGTCAGTCCGGAAAAGGGTTAAAATTATACTAAGTAGATGTCATTTCATTTACTTTTACGAGTTCAAAACGACAAGTACTCGAAAATCTCTTCATTTTTCGAGAGTCAGAAAAGAGCTTAAAGATGACTCCAAGGGGTCACTTTTTTCGTTTATTTTTTATGAGTCCGAAAAGGTGATAAAATACAACTCATTGAATCAGTCAAAGTAAATCACTGTCGTCTAGAAGATATGACCTGTCGCTACACAAGGAAACACACATTATTGATTTCGAGGAGAAATATCAAGAAATGAGTGAAATATGCCCTAATCTGGTAAACATATTATTTAAAAAACTATAAATAAGGCAAAAAGTAAATCATTTTTACCATTTTACCAATTTTCACTTGTGGGTAATATATTTGTCCTTCCTCTTCATTTTGGAAGTCATTTTAAGCACTTTCATCCATAGAGTAGGCTTTGAGGAGGATTTTTTGAAAATGTACATCATGGGTGACCAGTGCGGGTTTCACCCATTGGGGTCACGCTGCTCACCCTAAGGCCAATTAGGCACTCGTGCTGGTAGTGCGAAAAAATTCTGAAACAGACACGCTGGCGCCGATGTAAAAAATTGAAATGAAATCCTCCACGAAAAATAGTCAATCCTGATTTTTCTCTCCGTGGATTCTCATAAAATTTTGGTTTATTGATGTTTTGTAGAAAAACTAGTACAAAATGGTGATCGAGTGGAAAGAGAGGGTCATGAAGCTGAGGACCACTAGGCAATGCAGGATGATGACTGTATCAAAGCCCTTTGAGCATGTGGATTGATCAAATATTCATGATTCCCGGGATCAGAACACAACCTCAATTATTGCAGTATTTGATCAGTTGGTGGGATGTATATCGCCAAATGTTTATGTTTAGGGACCAAGAGCTTGAAATAGAGGTCACCGACATCTACTTCATTACTGGGTTGTCTAGAAAGGGACAACAGGTACAACTATCTGGGTCATGATCTGGAGGAGAGAGCACGAACATGCTCATTGCGAGACATTGTTCGAGAGCCAAAAAGGGGAATAGCGAGAAGATTAACATAGCAACCATTGACAATCTTCCATTGTGAACCATCCTACACACTATGGCCCGAATAGCAGGGGCACAAGCATTGCATGAGGTGTCAAAGTCTCACTTTCAGTATGCGATTGAATGCCTAAATCCCATGGTATTCAAATGGTGTGAAGGTTTATTGGCATGCATGAAACACCAATTAACTAAGTGCAAGAGGGGAAGTATGCAACAATTTGGATTTAGATCTATCCTGGTTATGTTCATCCTGGAATTTGTGCCATTGTTTCATTACTAGTGGTTGGAAGTGGATCCACCAGCACCCAATGATCCACTTTTGCTTAGATGGGGAGAGTTGACGCCGCAACATGGGCATGGTCAACAAATGTCTTTCCCTCCAGAATTCTCCAGATGGATGCATCAACAGCTAAACATGGTCGATGATTGGGGATTTGCAGGGACGGATTTCCAAGGAGATCTAGATCTTCCACTTCCTCCAGGGGAACAATGGACTGATTTAGGTAAAAAACTATTTTTTGAAGTTTTTTAAGTTTATATCATTTTTTTTATGTGTACTGAGATTCAATTTGTAATGTTGTGTAGATATGGGACCAGAGAGACCTCCAGGGGTTTCTCCAATAGCTAGCGAGTGGCACGCCAAATCGAGGATGCTCCCCCATATGTAGAAGGAGTGGATCCCATCGTCGAGGTTGAGCGGAACCTGGAAAGCTTAACTAGGGGAATTCCAGAGTATGCCTCGATCGATGAGGTGTCATTGCACTATTAGAGGCACACAGTAGGAGTATCCGCCAGACTGCGTCGACTGCTGGGCTGAGTGATTAGGGTTGTCTCGTGCTATCATGAGCACCATGTGGGCGAATAACCAACTTCTAGTTTATTTTCTGCACTATGTAGGCTTGTAAAGCCATGTGTCTCAGAACACAAATTTTGTTATTTTGATGTAGCAAACTCTTTTGCAAACACTCGCTATATATATATATATATATATATATATATATATATATATATATATATATATATATAGATATATATATACATACATATTTTCCTGTTTACCATATTCAATGTGTGATGTTCGTTGATTTACAAGTTTCGCAAATTTCTATCTAACACATAGTTAACCAATGCATTTGTTAATGTATCATGCATCTTGGAATGTGATGATAAGTAATAAAATCAAATTCTCGTTCCAATAAATGAACACGCAAATAAATTCTCAGAATTTGAGGTTTTCTAACTGAATTTTGTCCATTAAGATGTAGTAAAATGAGTTGCGAATCAAGCTTTATGATAAACTACCTAATGCCAAGAGTGATGGCTTCTGACAAAAGTTCGATGAGCACACTATATTCGAAAATGTTATTAGTCGTCTGACCTAAACTTATACCTTGAAAATTCACTACCTTGCCATTAGGGTCATATATTTCCCATGCAGTGGAAGATAGATTCCATGTACTACGACAAGCACCATCAACAAAACTGACATAATGGTTGGATGAAATTTACAAACCAAGCAAAGCATGAGGTAAGCAGAGGAAAAGGTTTGCAAAACCAAACTAACACACCAAAATCACACTACACACTAATGAAAACACACACTAATGTACATAAGTATTTACACGAATGATCACGCATAATACTTCTTCAGATAAAGCTCGTTTCGGGGCTCAGCCAAAGAATTTCCTTCATAATCCACTAACTCGTAGGCGCCTTTTTGTAAAACTCACTTGACAATGTAAGGCCCATGCCACATTGGTTTGAATTTCCTAGCTCCCAATTTGTCATTGGCTTGATCATAAAGCAAGACCAAGTCACCTTCAGCAAAAACACGAGGAGAAACAATTTTATCATATTGAGCCTTAACTTGTTTTTTCTGGGCTTCAATTACTAACGCTGCGAAGCGGCGGGTTTCATCGAGCCTTTCAAGGTAAAGTAAACGTTCCTCTTCAGGTGAGGTATTCGGGAGTAATTCAACGGCTAGTTTCAATGAAGGAATTTCACACTCAATTGGAAGAGTTGCCTCCAGACCATACACCAACTGAAAGGGTGTAAATCCAGTGGCAGTCTTAGCCGCAGTTCGGTAAGCCCAAAGAGTCGAAAATAACATAAGATGCCAATTCGATTTATGCATCCCAATGGTGTGTTGAAGCATAGTAACCAGGACTTTGTTGACTACCTCAACTTGGCCATTGGCCTGTGGATAATAAGGGGTTGAGTTGTCGTGACGCAAACCCAATTGAGTAGTAAGCTCTGCCATCATGTGGTTTCAGAAATGAGATCCATGATCAGTAACAATGGCTTGAGGGACACCAAATCAAGCTATGACATGGTTAAAAAGAAATTGAGTGGCAATTTTACCGTCAGCTTCATGTGTGGGCATCGCCTCAGCCCATTTAGTAAAATAATCAACGATGATGATGATATAACCATGCCCCCTGGCCGAGCAAGGGGTACATGTCATGAAATCAATCCCCCATTTAGCAAAGGGGCCGACAGTAATAACTGGGTAGAGGGGTGTGGGTGGGGCACACTGTTTACAGTTGTAAATCTGGCAAGCGTGGCACTTTTGGACTGCTAAGATGCAATCTTTAAAGATGGATGGCCAGAAATAACCAACACGAAGGATTTTCTAAGCAGTAGCATACTCGAACATGTGACCACCACAAGCCCTAGAGTGGCAGTCATTGAGAACTCTCTCAACTTCTTCGAGTGTCAAACATCGATGAAGGATAGAATCAACACCAACACGGTACAAAGTATCACCAATGATTCGATAAGGTTGGGACTGATGTCGAATGCGACGACATTCATAATTAGACAATTCTGATTGAAAAGTTTGGGTTTTGAGATAGACAATAATATTTCCATACCATGGGTCAAGAGTGTTGATGAGAAAGAGAGTCTTGTCAACAATGTGCTCATAAAAAGTAGTAGACATGGTTGCAGAGGGAAGGTCACAAATCAATTCAGTGAAAACCAACGATTTCTTTGATTTGGCTGTAGAAAACTCCAAATCAAACTCTTGAAGGATAACAATCCACTTAGAGTATTTTCCCCCCAGCAACTGACGAGTCAGAATGTAGGTCATGGGGTTGCAATAAGAAATGACAGTGGTTTTTCGTAAAAGAATATAGTGGCGAAAGCGCTGAACAACGTGAATGGTAGCTAAAGAAAGCTTCTCGACATGGGCATATCGAGTTTCGGTATCAATGAGATTCCGAATTAAGTAGTAGATCACGTGTTCATTTCTGTCATCATCATCTTGCATTAGCACCATGGCAATAGGATTATCGGTTGCGGCCAAGTACAAGAAGTAATCACAGTGATAGTCGGGGGGATGCAACAAAGGAACACTAATGAGAGTGTTCTTTAATACATCAAAAGATTGTTGAGAAATTTCATCCCAAATAAATGGGATGCCCTTTTTAAAAAATCAAGTAAATCCCTTAGCAATCTCAGCGTAGTTAGGTACAAAACGACGAAGAAGTTAGCTTTCCCTTGCAAACTCTGCAACTGATGCAAAGATGATGGAGGTGGTAAGTTTACAATGGACTCAACTTTGAGGGGATTGATTTGGATGCCTTCCTTTGACATGAAAAACCCTAGGAGATGACCAGATTCAACGCAAAAGACACACTTTTGCGGATTCAAAAGGATACTGTAATGAAGAAAAATTGCTTGTAGGTGGTCACGATGATCTTGACGCTTAGCAGAATGAGTTGGTAAGTCATCAAGATATGGTTGAACGATGTGTTTGATGTCATGAAAAGCATAAGACATCACTCATTGGAAGGTAGCACCAACATTTTTCAGATTGAAAGGGAGTTTCTTATAGGCAAAGGTCCCCCATAGAAAAATAGAAGTGATTTTATGTTGATCAATAGGAAGAATGTTGGTCTGGTTGTAGCCAAAAAAACCATCCATAAAAGAAAAAATATCTCTCCCAGCACATTCATTAATGATTTGATTGATAAAAGGAGTTGGATAATTATCTTTGGGACATGCTCGATTGATATCATGGTAATCAACACAAACGCGGATAGTCCCTTGTTTCTTAGTTACCGGGATAATGTTTGAAACCCAATTTGTCAACGGAATGGGGTAGATGAAACCAACCTTTAGAATTTTTTCAACCTCTCCCTTAATAACGACTAACTTTCTAGGGTGCACTTGATGAATTCGTTGACGAACAGGCTTCGCATATGGATAAGTAGGAATTTCGTGTACAACTATACTCAGATCAATGCCAAGCATTTCTTCATATGACCAGGCAAGACATCACGAAATTCCTTAAAAAGGGTAGTGTAAATCTTGATCTCATTAGGAGAACAAGAAACCCCGATATGAATGTTCTCGACAATTCCCGGTTTAATAGAAATGTCGATAGGCATGGTAGCAGTGATATTTCCCATGTTCCCTTCAGACAAAAATTCATGCACTAAGATGGGTGTTTGAAGTGGATGGGTAAGTGTGCAGGAAACAAAGGTATCTAGACACGATGAAATCTCACTAAGACTAGGAAGAAACGAGGAACGATGATGAGCATCATTCTAGGGTGTTTCCTCAAGAGACATCACCTTGGTGATACTCTCGTTAGTAGGAAATGTCTCATTCAAAGGATCCGGAGAATCCCAAGAACCAAGCCAAGGAGATTGTGAATACACATCTAGGTGCATACTAAGAGTAGTATGACTTTCAGAAGCGGTCGCTGAAGCCAAAACAATATCTTGGTAATCTTGTTCTACAAGGTTGAGCGGCATAACATCGCCGAAAGAATCAACCTGATTGGGAGATGGAATGATCCAAGGATCGTAAATAGTAGAGATCATGTTGACAGAAGTGACATGAGGAGGCGGGAGGGAAAAATTTCCCATAAGAGAAGAATCTTTAAAAAGACCTGCCCCCACGCTCTCATAAGGAATGTCAGTATTTCCCACATATGGCACGTTTCCATTCGAAGAACTGGAAGAGAAAAAGGCCAATTGGTCAATGGTAACTATTTTTCCTTCATGAGGAAAACGGAGTATGCAGAACAAAGAAGAAACCACACAAAACATGGCATGAGTCCAACTTCGCCTAAGTAGAAGGTTATAATTCAAATTTGCATCCACGAATTCTACTTCCAATTCGACATTTCTCCCTTCCAACATGACGAGAAAACTCGTGAGAATACCATAAGGACAAGATCCTCTGCCATCAAAGGCTTCTAAGGTGTTTGGAGATTGGTTGAGGGGTGGAGAGCTGATGGCTTTCCAGCATGAAACAAACATGATGCACGTGGAGGCACCCTCATCAATCACAGTTCAATGAATCGTCTTTCCTTTAATAATGACTTGGATCAAAAATGCAATTTGATGGGGAAGACGAGGAACATGATTTTCTAGGTCAAAGGTGATCAAATTCGAATCTGTAGGGTCAATCCCTCCTATAGCAGACAATAATTCTTTTCACTGCATTGGACAAGTTTGGAGAAGTTCCAAGGCAGACGTTGCTGAAGGCACTTGATCCAAGTCCTCAACAATATTGTAATGTTGGGAAGCTCGAGCATTCGGATTATAATATGATTTCCGAAGAACACCTTTGGGAGGTGGTTGGATAACAGAGTCATTACTGAGTCTCTCAATGTGAAGAGGACCGAACTTGGGTGGAGTAGAAGTAGAAGGTGTATCAGTGGCTTCTTTCTCCACCATATGCTTTTGAGGAGTTTGATAATATTTCGATCAGGTGGCAACAAAAATAGGTATCGTTCCACTCATGTAAACCTGAGAACCTGAAGAGGTAGAGGATTGTGGTTGTTCTACCAATTGGGTCTGCTGATGGAAAAGGATCTTTAAGTACAATTAGTTTCCCTTGAGTGCCTTTTAACAAGTGACTAACTTCCACACGACGGGGACAATCCTTGGTATAGTGATCTTCCTCACAAATGAGGCAAGAATATTTAAGCTTACGTTTGGAGGCATCATTAGCATCCTGTTTTGGGGTATCAGATTTTTCTTTTCCTTTACCCTTCTTTTTACCTTTTGAGGCTTTGTCTGTCGCGGTAGACTAAACGACATTAAGCTCAAAGGTTTTACCAGGATTGGAAGAGGGTTTCGAAGGAGGATTGGATGCAATATTCAAAATGGATTTTTTCTTCGAAGAAGATTTATTAGAAGTTTGAGATACTGATACAATAATTCCATCGACAGGTGGTACGTCCGGAGATTTAGAATATGCTAGATCCATGGATGGTCTCAGAGCATTAGGCAAGAGATCATATAACGTGCCAAATTGGGAATACAACAAATTTAAATATTGGGCATGGGAAATGGCTTGATCTTTAGTAACACAACCTCCCATTTCTATGTTTGCAACAATTTTGTTGACGAATTATTTGGTAAACCATTTAGTTAACAACTCATCAGGTATTTCAAACTTGATGAGATGACGCCGACGTCTCCATTCATGGATGTGATTAGAGATGTGGGTAGCAGTGTCCTGTTTCAGAGATGTAAGCAAATGGGTACCAGTTTCATAACGAACCGGTACCTAGAAATGAGTGAGGAAGGCCATGGCCAAAGAATTGAAGTCTTGATAGCTACCTTGAGATAACTCTATGTACCATTTCAGGGCAGCATCCATCAAGGTTCGATGAAAAAGACGTAGACAAACAGAGTTTTCAACCCAGGAATTTGATGAACACCATAAATGGTAAGTCATAAGGTGGTCCTGGGGGTCTTCTTTAGACTTTCCTTCGAATTTTGGGCAATCGCTAGGAATCTTAGTGGGAACTAGAGGCCAATAAGGTGAATGAAGTATTGGATCATTAGTGAGCCTTGACACATCCGGTAGCTCCAACATGGATAGAAATGGAAATTGCGGGTTGAAAGGCATGGAAGGCATTTGATAAGGTCCAGTTATGGATTCCATGCTTGATGGTATGGGTTTTTCCCCCAAAGTGGCGGATTTTGACCATAAGGAGCTTGATATTGCCCCCATTGAGGGGTACCCTGACCATAAGGTGGATTCTGCCCCCACAAAGGTGGGTTTTGACCAGGGTAAGGTTGATACTGACCTGCCATAGGCCATTGAGAACCATAAGGTGGATAAACAGTTTGCATGACATATGGATTATAAGGTTGTTGTTGCAACTGCTGGCCCTGGTGATAAAACTATTGGCCCTACTACTGTAGGGGTTGACCTTGTGGCTGCAAGGGTTGACCTTGTTGATATAAAGGTTGGTTTTGTTGTTGCTAGGGTTGTTGGTAAGGCCCTTGTTGTACATAAGGTCCTTGTTGAACGAAATGTTGCTGCTATACATAAGGTTGTTGTTGGTAAGTTCCTTACGGAATCTGCTGAGTTCTGGTTTAGTACTAATAAGTTCCAGTTTGACCAGCTGCCCCAAATGATGGATTTGAACTGGGCTACTTCTGGGGGCTGATTCTTGAGTAAAGGGTGGATTCTGAGGTTGATGAGATGCATACAGAGGGTACGGTTGCTGGTAGGGTATTTGAGCCGAAAAGGGTTGTTGATATAGGATCTGGCCTAATCCAAATGGAATTGATAATCCCTTAGGATTAGGTACACTACCAACATTCTGACTAGCTCCGGTAGCATGAGTTTGAGGTGCACTCACATAAGGTCCACTTGAAATAGGAGACATAAGGCAGAGGTGGTCGTTTCTCCCCAGGTGGTGGCACTATTATCCACTTAATGGAGGACCTTGGGAGCTTATAGGGACATTGATTTCCCCAACCGTGACTGTCGGCTGTATTGGAACTGAGAAAACTGTATTTGGTACAGGAATTTGGGAGGCCACGCTTGAAACAAATAGACCTGAAGTAGGTATGACACCCGATGACCAAATGGGATTGTGATATAGTGAAGACACACTTGGAGTACCTGAAACCAATTGAGCCAATGATGTATAACTAGGTGGAAATATAGGCCCACTGCTTTCAGGGGGTGGTGGAGGTGCAACACTTCCCACAAATGGATAACCTTCGGGTGGAAAGTCATATTCATAATCATTATCAACACCAGGAGTATGAGTAGCTGAGATTTTTGGAGGACCCTGAGAAGAGGTTGGAAACTCACCTTCTAAAGCCATAGGTAGAAACAGTTGGCGAGGAGGAATCCGAGATGGATGAGGATATAACTCGAAAGGAACACCAGGATTGTCGTATGGACTATAAGGTTGTTGAGGAGATATAACCAACAGATCAAAAAGTGGATTCAGAGGGAATAAAACAAACCTCTATGGACTCTCAGGAGTTTATGGATTAGATCCCTTAGATGATGATGAGTTTCGAGGTGGAGGACGAGAAGCAAGGGGTTGGTTGCTTGGGATAATTCCAAGTTCAAGACAGTTGGCTTCAAGTGACTCTGAAAACTCAGGATGAACTCCTTGTGATGACCCTTTAGTATCCGATAATGAAGGGGAAATGTAAGGTGAACGCGGTGGTTCATCCACGGTGACTTTTCCTAAAAAACAATAGGAGAAGAGATGATTTCATTTAGGGCTTTAAAATTAAATTTACAAGGAATTATTCAATATGAGGTCAAGAAATAACTGCATTGGTTCGACATATTATCGTGGGTAGTTAAATTTTAGAACTTAAAATAAGAAATAAATAAAAAAGGGTGTACTAGGCAAGAGGGTTTACCAAGTATCCATGAACCCTTATATACACCTTAGTCGAAACTAAGGACTTAATGTACAACGCTCAATCTCCCTGAATGATGTGTTTGATGTATCACGTTTACAAGGCAGCTGACTCGGTTACATGTGACTAAAAGATAACAAGCTAGTGGGGTCTCCCAATATATACTCGACAGTACGGGGAGAAAAAGTACTTGTTAGCATTGTCTAATGCATAACCGTTCGGTGAGAGCATTCCCATATACTTTCCATACTGAAGTGCCTCTGATATATCTGAAAGTACTGGAGAACCTTCGACATACTTCCATACTGGAATGAGATTTCACCACCGTGATACAATGCAGGCAATTAACGAGAACTTCTAGGTTTATAGACGCCAGAACACATCTCTAGCCTAGACCTCTAATTGTTTAAGTTCCAAATTCTCCTTAGGTTAATTCAGTGAATTTTAAAGTTTTTATTGAATTAGGTTTCAATTTTGGGCTCAAATGATGTCACATGAACCTAGGATGCAACTATATGAGAAACACGAAACCTGTCATTTCAATGAATTCTATACTAACGAGAGAAGAGAGTACAAGCAATAAATGCATCAAACAATATGTGTCCACTAACTTTTCCAAATGCAAAAATGCAAGAGAAAAACTAAAATTCACTTTCGCTAATAAAAATGCAATCTATTGAAAGAAAAAAATGATATTCATTTCACTAAAATGCACTTTTACTTATATGATGCTCTTTGATTTTCAAATGTCTATATGCAACTAAGCTTCAAATTAAAGCAACAATGAAGATTTTATTCCAAAATGCTCCTAAGTGCAACAAGACACTAATCAAAATAACACCAAATCAAAGCACTTCAATGAAATGTCTTTCACTTTCTCTTTCAAAATAGACAATAAAAAATGTTCATTCCAGTTTGCAAACCAAACAATGTAATCTATGCTTGATAAGCAACAAAGAGGGATTTCAAATGCTAGATGACCTAATACACATGAAAAACCACTTTGCACAAGACAAACCGAAATCAATGCAAGTCAATGTTCTAAGTGATTTTATCAAATGAACAGATCCAATGACCAGCAAACCAGAGGCTTAAAGACACTTACAAGTGACAAGAGGCAACCAATCGACCTACAAACCCTAAAATCAATCAAATTGCACTCATATACTTGAAAGTCCAAAGAATAAAATATTCATTAACAAAACAAAGTAATCAACCAAAACATCAACTAAAAACAGTCATATAGGACATATCAAGATCTCAGGGGCTCAGACACACTGGGGTTTGACAAAGAAACCCTAATTTTTTCTAATCTAAGGGATCAACACCACTGTCAGGGTCAAAAAGGCACTGAACAGGGGATAAGCATGACTGTTTTAAGAAAAAGCGCGCTGGGAGTGCAACTGTCAGGTAAAAAAGCACGTTGATCGAGGAAACAAGAAAAAATAAAAATAATTTCACAAACTTGGCTAGACTGAGCACTCCAAGACAGTAACCAGTGATTGTGCAAACCTAAATCAACCCAAACTAACTGAGAACACGATGGTTGGTCAAATTGATCAAGGGATCAGTTGAGAAAGGAGGATGAACATGCTATAGCTCCCTAGCGGAGTCGCCATTTTGTTGTGAAGGAAAATCCTCTCTGTGGATAGAGACAATCCCTCCAACCCAATGAGTGGGTCTAGCAACAAATGAGACAATCTACAAGATGATTTCCTCGACTACAATCAGAATTAAAGAAGATAAAGGAGACCTACCTTGTTCTGATTCTATGATGTATTCCTTTGTTGAAGATATTAATCAATCGCTCCCTCAGGCTCAATCCTCATTGCTCATGGCTTTTTAATACCTGCACAAAAGACCAAGAACACAACAAAGCATAAAAGTGCAACCAACATAATTCAAATGTAATCCACTTAACAGATCAATGAGCATTAAGATAAATGAAGCATCAACACAAACATTTATGGAAAGTGAACCAACCATTGTATATATTAAGAAACTGAAAAGAGAAGCATACAACCTATGCCTTGATGTTGAGGCCTTCCTTTGGGTTGATGTCCAAGTCCAAGCAAAGACTCTTCAAGCACTCTGGTGGGCTCCAGTATTGTAGCAATAATGCTACAACTCCTGAAGCTTCCTTCTCTAATTTTATCAACCCAGTAGTTCGTAACAAACTTGGAAGCGACGGTGCTGTATGCACAAGTACTAGCTCTTGTCGCAGCTGTCAGTTGGTCAGCTGGCACAAGTCCGCTAGGGCTCAAGCCAACTTCTATATGTTCTCAGAAGAAGCTTTTTAAGTGATGAACGAAAGCTATCTCAAAGGAAATTAACCTATTTTGCAAGAATGAATTGAAAGCCAACAAAGCATGGAAACCCTAGTAAACCCTAATCTGACCAGCTTAATCCTTACGATGCAATGGTGGGAATGCAACTTCTAAAAATGATGCCATTACTTCTAGTGAGATGAGATGCATGAGTTTAAACTACTTTCATCTAAAGAGAACATGTTTTTGTATTTTTGCTCAAGTGGTTGGAGTTATGATGACTGTGCTTCTTACTGGGTCTTGACTGTGCAGGTGTAGTTCAAGGAGAGGAAGGCTTGGGAAAGGTCAGGAGGACTCTGAGAGGTTCCAGGGGATCCCTAACATCATTCCACAGAATTTCACAACGTTCAGGTGCCTGGCAACCGTGTTTGCAAACTTCTACAGGATGTTTGCAGGGGATCCTACAGGAAGCTCGGGATTTCTACAGGAAGTCTGCTACCTTCTACAGGATGTTCTGCAGTCAGAGTTTTGGGTGATGGAGGAGTGAATGAGTTGTATGGGTGGATAGGTAGGATGAGAGGGGAGCTTGTGATGGCCTATGGACAGAGAGATGATATGGAGAAGGGGTGTGTCAAGCTGGTTGGTCGATAGAAGGGGAGAGGCAAATGGAAGGCCGAAAAGATAAAACAACGTGGATAACAGAAGAGATGGTGGCCAAATGATCTAACTGGGAGGTAAGGAGACGGCTTAGGCACGACTGAGAAGGATAAGGACGTGATAGAGTGGTGCTGCGCAGTGTAAATGGAACAATTCACCTCTGTCTTGCACAAAACCGAGAATTCATCAACCTATTCTAATTGTTGTAGTAAAAACCAAAGAACATCGATGTGAGTTAAGAGAGAAATCGTGCATGGTGCTGAAACAAGGAGTTATTGCTCAAGATCTAAATGCATGGACACTTCTACCAATGGAAATATGACTTTAAAGCTTGCATGAACATGTAAGACTACGTTTTTTGGTGGTTGGCACGGTCTACACTCCCAATCTCTAAACATAGGTGGAAGTGAGTGTACGATCAACCTTTTCTTGGAACTCTGATGAATTCTAATCCTCCTATTCTAATCTAAACTGCTGAAAGCATTTTATCCATAAGACTAACCTACTTAATCACATCAAGAAATTCAAATCAGCAGACTGTGTTTTCCAAATGCATGTCAAGGCAAAGAAATGAAATGCTGAAAGGAAAGACAAGTAACAATACAAAGAAAGGAGGCCTATTGCTCTCAGGTTGGGCCCAAACCTGAGAGCTATAGCTCCTCTAAGAACTCAGAATTGAACTCAAATCTGCCTGCCTTTTATTAAAAAATCATAATCACAAGTCTAACAACATGCCAAAAATGGCTTACAAAGAGCAAAACAGAGCTATAGCTCGTGATCCAAAATCTGCAACAAAGGTTCAAAAGTCCCCATCGAAGGCTACAACCTCAATATTTATACATTATGAGGGCCAAGCTGGCCCCCTAAATTAGTGGGGCTTGGCTGTCCAACTAAAAGTAAACTGTTGTTCCTGTAGAATCCGTTGGCTGCCTTCTAGCTCGGTGGTGATAGCTGTTGGAGCTCGGAGCTGGGGTGGAGATCACGAGGAAGGTCATTCAAGGCTGTGGACAACCTTCCTACAAACCCGCAATGCCACCTTGGCTGTCTCCTTGCCTCCATCTGCGTGGTCTTTGCTCCCTTTAATGTCAAAAAACCTGAAATAAACGTGTATTAGCCACATAGGCATAATGACTGCCCTCCTTCCTACAAATAACATGAATATACTAAGAAATGATGCATAAGTGATAAAAAATGAAGGGTTGAGCAAGGTAAGTAGGCCAAATGAGCCCAAAATGTTACCAAAATTTGGGGCTCATCATCACCCCCCAGCTAAAATATTTGCTCATCCTTGAGCAACTAGTCCAACTCTTCATCCTTCATTGCCTTTACTGCTACCCTTACATCCCAAGCCTCTGTAGTAGTGTCCTCCTTGCTGATATGAAACCCAGCCCTTCTGTTTACCTCTTCCCACTGTTCATTATCATCTGTCTCTGTGCTGCCTTCCATCAATCCTAGTAGCAGTGGTGGGCTGAGTTTAAGGCCAATCCAGCTGGCCTGGAGGTTTTGCATGGATTTCTTATAGAGGGCCACTCGTACCAGAGCTTCCCTCATCCGAGTTGGGGTATGGTACTCTCGGATTTTCAGACTGTGGGCCAATGTATTCCATATGCGGGTGCATGCTTGGACAGCGTTGTCTCCTAACAGTTTCTCCATGTCCTCAAAATGAGCTATGGCTTGGGCTTGTTGATCCATATATCTTAATGAAGCTTGAGGGTCAGTGGACAAATGTTGGTGTGCCGAGATTAGTGCAACTGGGTCCCCTGGTTCTGGTCTGATGAGCAATGGCTCGTTCAGCTCTCGGTTCATGACCGCTTTGGCTTCTGCTGCTCTTGTGTCCTCATGGTTCAGCCATGAGGCAAATGCCATTAATTGCATATCTCCCAAGGCCGTATTGGGATCCCATGAAACTACATTAGGTAGGGCCAGATTATGGAGGTAGAACTCCGCTAATTTGACCCTATCCTTTGATGAACTAGTATTGCATACTTCAGTGAATTGCTGCGGGTCTTGGAGCTGAGAGATACCTCTTTGCGCCAAGGTATTGATTTGAAATTGCAGCCATTGGTCTTTCAAGTACAAGCCATAGGATTTGGCCGGCTTTCTGCATTGGATAGCATCCATGGCCCAGCTAGCCATGCAGGCCAATTGTGCCTCTTTTTGCTGCAGCTGCTCTCTGAGAGCTTGCACCTCAATTTGTGCTTGCTGTTTTGCTTCCTGTAGATGTGTAGTTGGCTCCCCAAGACCGGTGTTCAGTTCCTCTTTGCCTTGCTGTTCTGCTGTGGTGTCCTTGGAGGATGTACCTGTCCCTGCCCTCAGCTCCTGTAACTGAAATCTCAGCTTTTGGTTTTCTTCCTGTAGGAACACTCGTTGGCAATTTGCCACGTGTTTAGCCATGGACAATTCACTTCTGACCTCGTTGAGCTGCTCCTGCAAGGGACCTATGTCCGCCACACCCTTTGACTTGGCTATTTTCATCCACGTGTGTGTACGGACTCTTTCTTCCTCCAATGCAAAAAACAGTGGCACAGTAAATTTCTGAGGTATAATTTTGCCAGCCTCTAAAAAGTTGTAATATGAACTCAGACTTGGCTGAGGGCTGGGCTCTGGTATATGCTCTTTCTCCACTTCTTTGGGTGGCTCTACTTCGCCCTCCCTCGGTGGTGATAAGGGTGCTTCTCCTTCCATTCTCTCAGTTTCTTTAAGCCTGGCTAAGGTTTCCTGTAAAGCATTTTCAGCATCCTGTAGCCGAGCTTTTGTAGTCAATTGGTCTAACCTTTCTTGCCACGTAGTTTTCTTCGGGCTTCCCCTCTCATAGGTGACTGATATCCTCGAGGGGGACCTTTCCTTGGGCGAAGTAGGGGCATCTTCAATAATGATTGGGCTGCTGGACGGAGGCTGTGGCTTGCCCATCTTTATTCTCACACTTCTTCTAGATTTAAAATATAGAGGGGTCTCCCTCTTCCTCTTCTCCTTTGGCTTAGGAGGTGTGCTGAGGGCAGCCAGCACAGCTGCTGCCTCCCTTGCAAGAATGTCAGCTTTCTTCTCCTTGGGTTTCACTTTTTCAGGGCTTCCTGTAGAAGACCCTGTTTTAGTTAATTTCGGGCTTCCTGTAGAAGACCCTTTTTCAGTTAATTTCGGGCTTCCTGTAGAAGCCGGTTTCGGTTTTCCTGTAGAAACATGTGTCACCGCTTTGGTTTGTTTTGCTGCATGAGTTTTACTTTTTGACTTGGTTGCGGTTGCTGTCGAGGCACTTTTGCTGATGTGGACCTTCTCAGCCTTGTCCACTCTGCTTTGCAATCTTTTCTCTCTTGCCGTCAAAACGGGTGTGTCATCTTTCTCTTTGGCACCCTTTTTCTCTTGTTTCTTCTCTTGCTTTTCCTTCTGCTCTGTGGTCGGGGTCTTCTGGCCTTTTTCTTTCTTCGCTGCGGGCACTGACTCTTTCTCCTCACTGCTAGATTAACCGAGCTCTTCGGTCAGCATCTTTATATCACCATTCTTGGTCAAATTTCTGAAGGCTTCCCATGAGAGAGGAACCTTGTATGTGTGGAGCGCATCCTCCACGAGGAGTTTGATGAGACCATGGTGGGCTACCTGGTCTGGTGTGCCTTCTTTCAACTTGGTGGCACACTCAATCATAGACTATAGTAGAAAGTAGGGGAGACTGAGCTTGTTTTCTACAGGTAGATCCATCTGGTGCCTTAATTAGCGAGTAACCGAAAGTGATACCCATATACAATGCTAAAACGGCCTTCGCAGGCGATGTACTTCATTATCTGCAGGCTAACTTCATTCCACGGTGGCAGTAAACTGGTTCTACGAACCCCATTTTTATCTTCTGAGAATTCCTCCTCTGGTGGAAAGTTTCTTTCTTAGCCTGTTGGCCCAATTTCCTTTCTTCTTTATCCCATGGTAATCCCATTGGGAGCTCAGTAACTCGGCTGATGAATTGTGGGGTGAGTCTGAAACTCAAACCCCTGAAGTTAACGGTGGCCAATGTTTTGGATTTCGGCCTCAGAGATTGCAAAAACTCCTCTGCCACCTCGTCGTCATAGCCCTGCAATTTGTCACAGAAGGATATCCATTGCGCTCGCGTGAAGAGCTCCACCACCTCAGGATTTTCTCTTAACTTCGTTGAATCAGTTGGTTCCCTTCTGATGAACCCACCCGGCATGGTGAAAACTGCTGCGTTAGCTGGAGGTGGCGAATGCGGAAGAAATTTGGCCTACTGGGACAGAGCGTAGAATTACGCCTCTGTCATGCATATAATTCACAAAGCTTATCTCCCGAGGACCTTATCTCAGCTTAATTACACCGACATCCTATAGGACGACAATTCATGCAACGGCAGACAATATTTGCAAAAATTTTCGACGACCAGACTGTAGACGTCGATTCTGCCACCCTCAAAACCAATTGCATGGAGAGTTCAGGCTTACCTTTTTTAATCCGCCACCTTTTGACGTGAGGAACCCGATTTCCTGTAGAAACAACTTTCTTGTAGGAGCAGCGCGCGAATTCTGGAGGATACTGCAGTGGGTCTACGCTCTTGGTGTTGCTTCACAGGCGTTCGAATGGCCAAGGACTTGGAGTGTCGAGCTGTAGAGGGATCCAGATGATCACTCGAGTCTCAAACGGTGAATGATAAATGCATGGGGTGGCAATCTAGCCGATTAGATTTGAATTCGGCGGAATCCGTGGCGCGGGGGTGATCTGTCCCTGCCGAACCGTTAGACGACGTCACTCCATCATTCGTCTGTGAGTTCCCTTACTGCCGCATCATTCCCCGCAGATCCGCCGCCGTCTCTACTGTTAAACTCGTTTTTCCCGACGGGATGGCTCTCACGTATGCACTGCCCGTTCCTTTTTGCCACGTCCACCGCCCCAAACATCCGACTAAACCACTAACTGGACGACGTGGCCAGTCGAATGGCCATACAACCGCTCAACCCATTCACTTCACACTTGCAAACATTTTCAAAGTAAAATTTATGCAATTCGACGGAAGAAAGGGTCGAGGCACTTACCTGTGCGGCCGCAACACGATTTTTCGGTTCTTGGACGACGATGAGTGGATTCATTTGCTGCTGGTGGATTTGCACAGGTCCGGCGGTTCATATTCACAGGCTGCTGACGATGAATTGGATGCTTCGGCTGCATGCGCCCGCGTTTTCATTGCATGTGGCAAGCGCTGTGAATGGTGTACACTCTAGCGGGCTTAACTGTTACGGGACTCCTGCAGGATGTCCTGTAACAGTTTTTCCTCCTCGGGTGCATGCTGCACGACAAAGGCAGTGGCCTCACGATCACGTTCACAAAGCTCATGGATGGCTGGGATGGATATGGTATGACATCTCAACGTTTTTCTTTTAAAAAAAATTGCTTTCTCTTGATAACTCAACGATCTGCTTTGATGGTGCAAGTACCTTCATTGCATGTCGACAGGGGTGGTAGAAATACAGAACTTCCTGTAGAAAGTGTGCATTTCCTGTAGAAAGTCTACACCTTCCTGTAGAAAGTCTGCATCTTCCTGTAGAAGACTTAAGCTGTGATGAAATCGAGCCCATACCTTGGAGAAGATGAGCATTCTTGGAGGAGGTGCTGGTGAGGTCTCCTGGAAGCATGATAAGGATCCTTGGCTTTGAGTTGAGAGACCTCCTCTCCTTCATAGAACACCTGCAACCTGCATGCATTTTCACATTATAAACTTGCTGTCCCTGTCCTTTTTGCATATTGTTTTTTTTGTTTTTTTGTTTTTAAAGATAGCAGGGGCGCCTCAATGAGGTTTTCACCCTTGCCATCTGCCTTAAGCGCCTCAGAGAGGTTTTCGCTCAAGGATCTTTTTCAAATCTCTTTTTTTTTTTTTTTTGAAAGACAATAGGGGCGCCTCAATGAGGTTTTCACCCCTACCACCTGCCTTGGGAGCCTCAGAAAGGTTTTCACCCAAGGATCTTTGTTTTTTTTTATTTTTATTTTTTTAGATCTTTCAGGGTATGCCCAAAGCAGAGGCAGAACCCTTCTCTATGACCAACACTGATTTCTCCATAGTTTTGATGAACTCTTGTCTTGAGAGAGGTTTCCTGTAGATCTTCAATCGATGCCCATTGACAAGCATGGGGATGGCTTCCTCATCAATGGTCCGAATAAGAATAGATTCGTTGTCATGGCATTTTTCCACGGCATATGGTCCTAGCCATCTGGTTCTCAGCTTCCCCTTGAAATCTTTGTACCTGGAGTCATACAACAATGCCCAATCTCCTGGCTGGAATTGCTTGTCATGGAGGTGTTGGTCATGCCACACCTTTCTCTGAAGTTGAACCACTTCTGAGTGAAGGAGGGCCTGCATCCGGTGCTCGTCCAGTCCATTCAGCTGCAATAACCTTTCTTGTTGTGCATGTCTGAGATCCAGGTCTAGCTGAGCTGCCATCCTCAAAGTGTTGTATTCAAATTCAATGGACAGCAAAGCTTTCTTCCCATAGACCAGCTCATAAGGTGTGAAGCCGGTGGTGGTCTTCCAGGTGGTGTTGTAAGCCCATGTGGCCTCAACCAGGCGATCTGCCCAATCTTTCCTACTGCTGCTCACCACCTTAGTCAAAATCCCTTCCAATGCTCTGTTGGTGACTTCCACTTGCCCATTTTCTTGTGGATGATAGGGGGTGGAAGTCCTATGCTTGATTTTGTGATGAGCTAGTAGGTCTTCAATTAAGTTGGATGTGAACTGGCTCCCTTGATCGGTGACCAGCTCTCTGGGTAGCCAAATTTGTAGAAGATGTTCTCCCTTAAGAACTCAGCCACCTTTTCTTCTATTGCTGCCTTGATTGCTTTAGTTTCTGCCCACTTCGTCAGGTAGTCAGTGCACACAATGATGTAAGACCTTTGCCTCGAAGGAGGGTTGATTGGACCCACAAAATCCATACCCCACTTCTCAAATGGTTCAAGAGTCACTTGAGGTTGGAGAGGCATCTCATCCTTTTGAGTCGGTTTCCCCATTCTTTGGCATCGGTCACATTGGCTGATATATCTTCTAACATCTTGATGAAGTGTGGGCCAATAGTAGCCTGCCTGCAGGATTTTGAAGGCAGTCCTCTTTGCTGCAAAATGTCCTCCACAAGGCCCATCATGACAGGTGAGGAGGATATCAAAGACTTCCTCCTCCCTTACACAACGCCTTAAGATCTGATCAGGGCCAAGCTTGAACAGATTTCCCCCGATCCAAGTAAATGAGTCACTTTTTCTGATGATTCTGCTCTTCTCTCTTGAAGATAGGTGCGGAGGGAACTGTGCTGAAACAAGGTAGTTTGCTATATCAGCAAACCATGGAGAGAGTACTGAGATAACAAACAGATGTTCATAGGGCATCTGGTCATCCACTGTTCCATCCTCATCTGTAGACAAATCCAATCTAGATAAAAAGTCAGCAACAACATTTTCTTTACCTGGTTTGTCAACAATGGTCAAATCAAGCTGCTGCAACAAAAGTAACCATCTAATAATACGAGCATTCACATCTGGTTTATTCATTAAATATCTAATTGCAGCATGATCCGTATGTACAAAGGTTTGATAGCCAATAATATAATGTCGGAACTTGTTCAGTGCATGGACCACAGCCAAGAATTCTTTCTCGGTTACAGTGTAATTCAGTTCAGCTTTGGACAAGTTTTTGCTAACAAAGTAAATGGCATATGGAAGTTTTTGTTCAACTTGTCCTAAAGCTGCCCCTATGGCTTTGTTCGAGGCATCAGTGTGGATGTGGAAAGGTAGGGCCCAGTTTGGACCTCTCAAGATTGGGGCTGACACCAACTTGTCCTTTAATTCATTCAAAGCCCTCTGACAATCGTCAGTCCATTTAAACTCCACATCTTTCGCCAACAGGCCAAACAATGGCGAGGCTAGCTTGCTGAAGTCTTCAATGAATCTCCTGTAATACCCTGCTAATCCTAAGAAACTCCTAACATCCCTTACCTTTTGGGGAGGTGGAACCTTCTTGATGAGAGCAATTTTGTTAGGATCCACTTGTAACCCTTGGCAAGAAATGGTATGGCCTAGCACGGTCCCTTCAGTCATCAGGAATTCACATTTTTCAGGACTAAGGGACAGGTTCATCTCAATGCATTTGGTTAGGACCTTTCCCAGATTGGACAATGCTTCTTGGAAGTTGGACCCATAAGGAGTGAAGTCATCCATATAGATTTCCACCGCGTCATGGACCAGCTCCGAGAAGATGCTCAAGACAGCTCTCTGGAAGGTAGCAGGAGCATTGCATAGCCCAAAGGGAAGAACTCAGTAGGCAAAGGTACCCCAAGGACAAGTGAAGGTGGTCTTATCTTGGTCTTCCGGGCTGATTTGGATTTGGTTGTACCCGCTAAACCCATCCAGGAAAGAGAAGAACTTCTTTCCTGCCAGTCCATCCAATACTTGATCTATGAAAGGTAGAGGGAAATGGTCTTTCTTGGTAGCTTTGTTCAGTTCTCGGTAGTCCACACAGATTCTCCACTTCCCATTTTTCTTGGGAACCAACACCAGAGGGGACACCCATTCACTATCTGAGATGGGGTAAATGAATCCGGCATCCAACAGTTTTTGCAATTCTTCCTTGAAAATGTCCTTAAGGGCTGGATTCATTCTCCTCTGAGGTTGCCTAACTGGTTTACAATCCTCTTTGATGTATATGTGATGGGTACAGACCGAAGGATGGACTCCTTTCATCTCCTTATAGCTCCAAGCAAAAGCATCTAGATGACTAGCCAACAAGCTACACAACTCCTTCTCCTGGGAAGGAGATAGGGAGGAGCTGATCTTTAACGTTCTCTCAGGGCCAAACTCCACATTCTTGACTCTGGGAGTGACAGGGTTGGTGGCACAAAATTCCACTAAGGTGCTGGCTTGGGCATCCTCCACCAATTTCTCTAAGGATAGTGCACTGGAAGGTGGGTTCTGGATCAAGGTCTCAATCAAGTCATCCTCGGTTGGGGGGTCTCTTCTAATGGTGTCTAGGGTGCACGAAGGTGCTGAGTACACCTCATCCTCTTCTCCTTCCTCCAACCACAGTGGTAAGTCATGCTCTAAGGAGGGTTGGGCAGGAGGGTATAGGACTAGCTGCTTGGACATAGGACCATTTTTGATGGTCATGTTTCCTGCACGACAACTTATGTAAGCATCTGCAGTGGCTAACCAAGGCCTTCCCAAAATAAGAGGATATCCAGTAAGCTTTGCCTTGGGCTGCAGAACCAAGAAATCTGCAGGGTATTCCCAAGAGTCGACAGAGACCAAGACATCCTCCACAATCCCTTCGGGAGTCACGGTGGAGCGATCTGCTAGTTGCAGGACTGTCGAGGTCTTCCTCAAGGAACCCTGAAGATTGAGTTTGAGCATGGTATCCCTGGTCATCACATTAATAGCAACCCCCAGATCAATCAAGGTGTGAGGTATGATGGTGCCATTGATGTGGACATCTACTACAGGACTTCCCGGATCTAGGTACTTTGGGCAGATGACTTGTCCTAACATAAGGTCAGACAGTTGTCCTAAGACATTGATGGTTGAAGCATCTTTCTTTCGCCTGCCTGGGTGTTTGAAACACTTTTCCTTAACCAGTTTGTTGTATATTGGCACATCCTTGATGGCTTGGAGAAGTGGTATTTTCACACACAACTGCTTGAGCTCTCCCAGAAGCTCATCCTCCTCTGGGTTGGGTTTTGTGGTGGCTGTTAGTCTCTCAGGAAAGGGTGGAATAGCCTTTGGTTCACTTTCCTGTTTTTCTTCCTCGTCCTCTGGGGGAGGAGGTTAGCGATCCGGAAGAGTCTTTCCAGATCGAAGATTGATCTCCTAGATCTCCATAGCATAGGTAGGGCATGATGTTTCCCCAGTGTATACCTGTTGGGCCTGTCTATTGTTGGGGTTCGGGTTCAGTTGAGCAGGCATTTGAGGTTGCCTTGGAGGAGCAGGAGGTAATGGTTGAGGTTGAACTGGTGGTGGAGGCAAAATGGCGGGAGGAGTGTTGTACTGGGGCCTCCACCCCGACTGAGGTGCATTCCACTGAGGCTGTGGCTGGGCATGTGAGTGATATGAATGAGTAGTGGGCTGAGTAGGGTATTGAGGTGGATAAGACCATGGAGGGGGCATAGACCAGGAAGGATGAGCAGGGGGACCCCAGGAAGGCATAGGGGTAGATTGGTTGGGGCTGTAATAAGCTTGGGGTGCCCCTCGCATCCCCTGCTGGTAAGGTCTCGGTCCTTGTGGCCTCCTTTGGTTGAGGAAATAGAGAGGTTCAGTGGGGGTTTCTGTCCCTTGGTACATGGCTTTAAGCCCAGGTAAGGTTGGACATTGATTTTTGGGATGGTCCTCCTCACAAACGAAGCACACTTCAACCGAATGCAATGGTCATTTGTTCTTAGGGTGTCTCCTTGTACATCTAGGGCAGAAGATAGCCAAGGCCCTCTCAGCTTCTTCCTTCTTCTGCTGGATCCTGAATGTGTCAAGTTGCATGGCAATGGTCTGTCTCACCTCACTCTTAAGATCTTCTAATTGATTTGCAAACTCATGCTTGGAGAAAGGAATACCAGCTGAGAGGAGGTTTCCTCTACCTCGTTTCCGGGCTGCCCTAGAGTGGTTTCTAAACACAGTCTTGATGTCCTCATAAGGCAGTTGGTAAATATCTCCCCCAGCTAACATGTGAAGGGTATCTAAGAGGTCTTCAGGGACTCCTCGGAGCAGGACCAACTTGAGGGATTCAGGGTCAAGTGTGCACCTGGCCCGTTTATAGCTAAGTTGGAACCTCTCCTCATAATCCTTTAGGGACTCATCATTTCCCATGGTCATCCGAAAGATTTCTCCCTTGGTTTCCTTGGACCTACAGTAGTCCCGGTACTTGGTATTGAAAGCTTGCTGCATCTGAGCCCAAGTGGTGATACTATTCCCAGGTAAGCCCATGAACCAGCGTAATGCTGCATCCTTAAGAGTTGAAGGGAAGAGTTTCAGCTTCTGCTCATCTTCAGTATAGTCATAGGTTCAACAAAGGACAACAAACTCAAACAGGAAGGTATCAGGATCTTCAGTAGTCAGTCCATGGAAGTGAGGTAGAGCGGAGGGACTAATGTTTTTCATTTTCATGTCTCCATTGGTTTCTCGGATGGGGAAGGCACCTTCTATTCTCTCATCTTCTCCTCTATTGTCAGCCATAGCTTCAGATGGGATGGTCTTTAATTCTTCTTCTGCTATAGGATCTTCGTATATCTCAGGAGGTTCACCTATAGGTTCTTCTGGATCACTGTCACCGAAGAAGAGAGAAGGGTGACTCAGTGATGTGGTGGGGGTGTTGGGTAAGAATTTGCCTGTTTTATCTCGATTCCTATGAGGCATGAAATGGAGAGACTTTTTTGATTGCTTTTGTTTTTTCTTTGGTACCTGCAAAACTGAAACAGATTGATCTACAACTAACTATCTTGCTGAAATAAAAATGCAGAATTGAAATGAAAGCAGGAAAGAACTAATCTACTTTTCTCAAATGGAATTGCAGGAATGGAAATGCTAGTTTACGCTTGCAGAATTGAAATGCTAATCTATGCTTGCAAAATTGAAATTGCGGAATTGAAATGCTAATCTATGAAAGCAGGAAATGTCTATGCTACTTTTGCAGAATGGAAATGAAATAAACTACTTGGCAGAAGGCGAGAGTAGGAAAATAGAAGAAAAGCAACAATTACTAATACTCTGACGCTTCCCCGGCAACGGCGCCAAAAAGATGGTGGGCTCCAGTATTGTAGCAATAATGCTACAACTCCTGAAGCTTCCTTCTCTAATTTTATCAACCCGGTAGTTCGTAACAAACTTGGAAGCGACGGTGCTGTATGCACGAGTACTAGCTCTTGTCGCAGCTGTCACTTGGTCAGCTGGCACAAGTCCGCTAGGGCTCAAGCCAACTTCTATATGTTCTCAGAAGAAGCTTTTTAAGTGATGAACGAAAGCTATCTCAAAGGAAATTAACTTATTTTGCAAGAATGAACTGAAAGCCAACAAAGCATGGAAACCCTAGTAAACCCTAATCTGACCAGCTTAATCCTTACGATGCAATGGTGGGAATGCAACTTCTAAAAATGATGCCATTACTTCTAGTGAGATGAGATGCATGAGTTTAAACTACTTTCATCTAAAGAGAACATGTTTTTGTATTTTTGCTCAAGTGGTTGGAGTTATGATGACTGTGCTTCTTACTGGGTCTTGACTGTGCAGGTGTAGTTCAAGGAGAGGAAGGCTTGGGAAAGGTCAGGAGGACTCTAAGAGGTTCCAGGGGATCCCTAACATCATTCCACATAAGTTCACAACGTTCAGGTGCCTGGCAACCGTGTTTGCAAGCTTCTACAGGATGTCTGCAGGGGATCCTACAGGAAGCTCGGGATTTCTACAGGAAGTCTGCTACCTTCTACAGGATGTTCTGCAGTCAGAGTTTTGGGTGATGGAGGAGTGAATGAGCTGTATGGGTGGATAGGTAGGATGAGAGGGGAGCTTGTGATGGCCTATGGACAGAGAGATGATCTGGAGAAGGGGTGTGTCAAGCTGGTTGGTCGATAGAAGGGGAGAGGCAAATGGAAGGCCGAAAAGATAAAACAACGTGGATAACAGAAGAGATGGTGGCCAAATGATCTAACTGGGAGGTAAGGAGATGGCTTAGGCACGGCTGAGAAGGATAAGGACGTGATAGAGTGGTGCTGCGCAGTGTAAATGGAACAAATCACCTCTGTCTTGCACAAAACCGAGAATTCATCAACCTATTCTAACTGTTGTAGTAAAAACCAAAGAACAACGATGTGAGTTAAGAGAGAAATCGTGCATGGTGCTTAAACAAGGAGTTATTGCTCAAGATCTAAATGCATGGACACTTCTACCAATGGAGATATGACTTTAAAGCTTGCATGAACATGTAAGACTACGTTTTTTGGTGGTTGGCATGGTCTACACTCCCAATCTCTAAACATAGGTGGAAGTGAGTGTACGATCAACCTTTTCTTGGAACTCTGATGAATTCTAATCCTCCTATTCTAATCTAAACTGCTAAAAGCATTTTATCCATAAGACTAACCTACTTAATCACATCAAGAAATTCAAATCAGCAGACTGTGTTTTCCAAATGCATGTCAAGGCAAAGAAATGAAATGCTGAAAGGAAAGACAAGTAACAATACAAAGAAAGGAGGCCTATTGCTCTCAGGTTGGGCCCAAACCTGAGAGCTATAGCTCCTCTAAGAACTCAGAATTGAACTCAAATCTGCCTGCCTTTTATTAAAAAATCATAATCACAAGTCTAACAACATGCCAAAAATGGCTTACAAAGAGCAAAACAGAGCTATAGCTCGTGATCCAAAATCTGCAAAAAAGGTTCAAAAGTCCCCATCGAAGGCTACAACCTCAATATTTATACATTATGAGGGCCAAGCTGGCCCCCTAAATTAGTGGGGCTTGGCTGTCCAACTAAAAGTAAACTGTTGTTCCTGTAGAATCCGTTGGCTGCCTTCTAGCTCGGTGGTGATAGTTGTTGGAGCTCGGAGCTGGGGTGGAGATCACGAGGAAGGTCATTCAAGGCTGTGGACAACCTTCCTACAAACCCGCAATGCCACCTTGGCTGTCTCCTTGCCTCCATCTGCGTGGTCTTTGCTCCCTTTAATGTCAAAAAACCTGAAATAAACGTGTATTAGCCACATAGGCATAATGACTGCCCTCCTTCCTACAAATAACATGAATATACTAAGAAATGATGCATAAGTGATAAAAAATGAAGGGTTGAGCAAGGTAAGTAGGCCAAATGAGCCCAAAACGTTACCAAAATTTGGGGCTCATCACACTCCTTCTCCAAACTAGAATGGGAAGCAAGTAAGCATAATCTCAGCATAGGGATGCATCATTCAATGACCAACCATTTGGAAATGGAAGGGGGTGAATTTATAGGAAGGGAGAGGGAGTTAAGGATCCATAAAAGAGGGAGGAAGGTCCACATCTCAAGGGGAAAACCCATGATGATAAGATCAATAGGCCCAAATGAGAGAGCTTGACCTTATAAAAAACAACCCATATCCAGCTTGTTGGTCTTGAAGGTTCTAGTGAGCGAAGCTTCTCCTCTAGTTTGGGAAATCTTGCCAGAAGGAGGCCAACGCGAGTTTTCCTATGAAAACTCGCACTGGCAACGAAAGTGTATAACTGAGTAACTTGTCATCAACATGGGCAAGTAGTGGATCAAAACGCGCTAATGCCAGAAATTAGGTTTTAAGGCAATTTTCCCCAGAATGATTTGAGGGCAAATTTCCTTTGATTCTTCAAGGAGGTTTTGGTCTGTATATCATGATGGATATTTTTCACAATAGTCAATATTTTGGCACTTCAGGATATGGAACGGGAAGTGAACGAGAGACATGACAAACACTGTGTAACGAGATGTGAAATAGTTGATAGTGATGGAGTCATGAGGTTTTGTGTTTGTTGGAAATCTGTTCAAGATATGGTTAAACTTATTGAAATATTCCACCTTTTCTTTCTGCTCCATCTTGAGATTTCCCAACTCTTTTAAAAACATGGTTGAGGTTTTATAATCAATGAATTTCTCAAGAAACAGTTTCTTAAAACCCCTCTAATTATTGATCAAGTTCGGAGGAAGGATATGATACCATACAACTTCTCTGCCATCTAAGGTATGCAAAAATAGGCTACATGAAACATCATGATAACATACTTCAAGTGTTTGCAGATGTAGGTAGAAGGTGTATAGATGGTCCTCTGCTTTAATTTCTTTGTCAGGGTCATACATTGTTAGTAGATTCTTCGAGTGCTTAGGTATTTTGTGTAACACACCCGACAGTACAAGTGGGCCCTGAGTCATCCAGTCCATATCTTGGTTTGCCATGTCTTTGTCACTATTTTCCCCTTATTCGTCAAAACTTGATTGGTTTTCTTCTTCTTCTTCTTCTTCTTCACTGCCTAACCCGTGGAAAGTATCATTTGAGAGTACCATGTTATCACCGTCACCATTGTTGAAGGTTGGAGGTTGCTCTGGTTTTTCTGCGTTTTCTTCAGAATATGCTAACTCTTCAAGGGTGGCGAGAACCAAATCTTCAACTGTTGAGACCACTATCCTGGTGGGGGTGGTTTGGTTCTTCTTTGGAAAATATGGAAGATTGTGTACTCCAGGTATCAATCCAATAACTCTTGCAAACTTTCGGGTGATGGGGCGAATGGCCTGGATCTGGTCGTAAGAGATTTCACAAGCTTGTATAGTCTCAGGCTGAGAAGAATTACCAACTTCAGGAATGTGTGTAGGGGAGGTGTTGGGAATGTTACTGCCTTGACTAGAGGAAGTAAGATTGGGGTTGGTGAGGTTATCAAGCATAAAAATTTGGCTGCCCTCCTTCTAGATCCAAAAATGTTGATGGTGCTAGACCCGCCAACATTCAAGGGGTCTCCCCGATATGTGGTCCCAATTAGACCTCACACTGTTTGAGATAGGAGCCCCATCCAGAATATGGCCCGGTTGCCAGTTATCTTAAATATATGCCTTGGATCTAATTGTAAGCAAGAGAGAGGAGTGAAAATGCATCTTCAAAAAGCAAAGGGGGTGTGCATGGTGAGTGTTTGATCATATACATGTCAAATTTCTTTTATTGCAGAGGGGAGGAAAAGTTAGCCTCTAAGAGAGAGGTAGTAGTACAACCCTAGTAAAGACTCACTTGAATAAGAAGGATCCATAAAACATCAAGCAAAATAGTCCATAGAGATGCAATGGTCATTGCAACCAATGTAACAAGGAAGATATTTCTAATATCCAGCAGAATATTCCACGAGGATGCGACAACATAAATATCAATTACAACACATTCTCAATATTATAAGTACCAAAATAACCAAAATAGTTAAATAAATTTAGCACAAATGAAAGCAAACATGAATTACAAACATTCACATAATAGTCTTACAAATATCCATAATCCATGCATGAAGAACATGCTAGCACATAGGGATTCTTATATTAAGTAAAAGTTCCAAGAGACATGTATACAATGGACACCACTAGCTCTAATTGTGGAGTGTTGGAGCCACTCCTTTCTCCTCAAAAGAACTATCTTATCTCTTTAATGCTTTGTAGGAGGAGCCAAGATGAAAAGTACTTTTCTCTTACAATGAGGGTGTATATATAAAAATGAGGAAGTGATGCTTCACCTTCCTTATGACTCTTCATCTACCCTCATGGCCGTTTGACTTCCTATGACTTTTCAACTTTACACAACTCTTCATATTCCATACATGTCCTTTGGACTTCCACTTTACAATACATTTTCAAAACATAATTTACATCATTAACCAAAATGGCATGGAATGTCATAAATGCTGACATAGAATTCTTGATGATGTGGCAATGTCAAGCCACTGCTGCTACTGGGTGTTGAGGGTCTGCTTGAGAATTATTTTCTTTTCACCTCCACATAGCTTGGTGATAAGGGGTATTCAATGATCTCAAGTCATTTGCTTTAACTTGATTGATCATCTTGCATACTCGGCTACAACAATTTCTTTCAGCATGTTGCACTCCTTCATCTCCTTCTTCATCATCTTGCCATGGCATGATAAGGTACCTATTTCTGCAATTCACTCATGATGAGATGACATCAGTCTGAAAACCCCCTAGTCTAAGATTGTGCATATTGATCCATTGACTAAGCCAGAACTGGATGGAAACCTGAGAAAGGGGCTCAGTGACTGCGTAGTTCAAGCAGTCATTAGGAGCCTTAAGCCTTGAGACTACACAATGCACAATTTAGGATAGGTTGAGGGAGAAAACTGCGCAATTATGGAGATCAATGTGACAAGATGAGGGGATGAGCATTGGGTGAGCACATTACGTATTTATGAGAGATAGGGGAGACTGGTCCATTGCACAATTACATAGCTCAATGGCTTGGGCGATGAGCTTGAGGCTAGTGGCTATGCAATGTGCAGTTAGGGCCAGGTTGGGAGGAGGAATTGCACAATTCTGGGAGCCAAGGTCGGGGTTTGAGCACTGAAACTGAGCAGTGCAACAATCCTAGGAGGCAGGCACTGTGCATTGTGTAGTGCCAAGAGGCAAGGTCAAAACTAAAGGAATGAGACTGCATAATGCGTAGTTCAGGGAGGCTGGGTGAATCTAGGTCGATTGGTCAGGAATCTTTTCCAGAAAAGGCTAAGTGTGGGATCGGTGAGACTAATGTGAATAATGATGAGACTTCGACTATGATCACACACTTAGAATCCTTGATGACACAACAACATAGATCATCCATCACACATGAACAATGCATTTCCCTTTGTGCGACAACTTTACGACAACTTACGACAAGTGCAACACTTAAGATACACTTTGCGACGATGGTGACGACACATGTGCGCCAATACTTAAAAATTTGGAAATGAGTGTGACAAATGTTTACGTGGTTAGAAAAACTAATTTAAACAAATATGACCTCTTGAAACCACCATAATTGGTTTATATACATGATGCAACAACTCACATGAGAATATATGACATTTTACCTATATTGAAAAAGGGGCCAAAACGCTTCAAGAAAACACATGGAATGAGTTTCAATGTTTGCGATGACAATGTACAAGACCAAGGAAGGCTCCGAAATTTAGCGTAGGCCAAAAAATTGGAGAGTGTTGTAACAACGACAACACCTCTTTGACCATTTTAAGAGGGTATTCTCCTTTTATAATAAAATGTATTTGAAATATAATAAACACATTTTCACAATGAATAGGTCTAAATATAGCTCTTTTTTTCTTGTTAATTATTTTTCTTCCATTCTTGCATACAAAACATATTAGAAATCAACCTCATTGTCGTGGCCTACCACAAGGGAAATCAGACCAACAACAGTAGAGGTATTGTATTGATCTTTTGTCCATCAAAATGAACCAAAACAAACGTATTGTTTGAGTGTCATAATGCCAAGATAAATTTCTAGCATTGCTATAAAAAAACTTACATACAATCAATGGGCTAATGCTAGAAGACCACATCTATAAAACCATATGAGAAAATAAAATATGGTTTCTTAAACATAAACATGAAAAAAACAGGAGACCAGTGCTTGCATCAGCCATCAAAGGAAGTTGTCGGAGTGAGATCCTGCATGTTTGGTCCTACTCGAGAGTGTCTCCCACACTGAATATGCCTCTCAATGTGGGCTAGATGGGAATCCAAGCTGACTAGACAAAAACACTGGTGTTTTTTGAATCCGTTGGATGTCGTTGAGGCAAGATACGATTTCATTGTGATCCTCCTATTTTTCTTTGATGACACAACCCAACATACTTTTTATTTGATAATGTAGGGTGATGGTATGAAAATATTAGTTCCTATGAACTCTAGTGTGTCTAGGGCCTGGGACCTAGCCAAAGATTTCAACTTGAATTTTTTATTCCAAATGGGTATTTTGGTAGGTTGTTGCCCATGCTTCAAGTTTGCATATTTTTTCGTGGACTTCAGGAGGGGTGAAAAGAATATAAATTTTAGTAGCTAACTAAGGTTAGGTCTAGGCTATGTGTTTTCCTAAGGAGCCTCGACTCCTACAATCGCGCCCTGGGCACATTATTTGGCTCAACATGACACTAAGTGAGGATCATAACCCAACACTTAAAATTCAAGAGATGAATGCGAAACTATAAATAAGCTAGAGGGAGTTCAAAGTAGAGCAAGATGAGATAAGCTCTTCCAAAGTGTAAAGAACAAAGACAATATGAACTAGAAGAGCAGTAGCAATAGAGGTGAGAATACGAAAGGTAGTGAGAGGGCATTATGGGTGTAGGGATGAGCCAAAAGGATGAGAATGGTGAGAATAAAAATAGGTTTCTCATCCTCAATGAACCCTATAATTAGAACCACATAATTTTAATGAAAATACTAGTTAGATGCGGTGAAAAACATAGAATTTACTAGCGTGTTAGAGGCGTGCTTGTTCCAAATATTTTCTACTAAGTCTTGGTGCATACCCCCGCGTTGGATGTCGATCGAACCCATCACATGCACCTCAACTATCGAGAGAAGGTAATGAAGTTTCCAACTGGTGGTGGATGAGGGCTTTGGAAATCCATGCGAGGAGGGCTTGGGCCTTCATTCACTAGAGAACTAAATAACCAAACACTAAGGGGGGGGGGAATCCCACTTGCATCTTGGGGATATCACAAAGGTAGCAGAAAATGGTAGAGCAGTACCAAGTTGGGAAATAAGACACAAAGATTGTAGGTTTCCATATTAATTTGTTGGATCCTCATTACTCATAGCATGTGTGACTACACGAGGGGAGTTGACCATGCCATCCCCCTCTTTAATGCCATGAAAGGCAGTAGGGTTGTGAGCCTTTCCCCCCTGTAAGCATGGTTTCTAACACCCCTTTGGGGTGGGACTAAATATAAATATAATATAAAGAGTATTTATTTATTTATTATTGTTATTATTTATTAGTTTTTATTTTTTATTAATGTACTATTATGCAATATTTATTATTTATATTTTGTTAATAATATATATGTACATAATGAGCCCTAGGGGGGCAACTCAATTGGCGATGACCATGAAAATGAAATATTAAGTGCGAGGATGTTCGAGGTTCAAATCCCCCAATTCACCTATTCTTGCTGAAGGGGCAGACATAAGTGCCTAGGGGTTATAGTGGTAGTAGTTGGAATCGACCCTATGTCATGCAAGTACGAGACCAACCCACTTGTTGATTTCTCTAGATATAAATGTGTGTATGTGCATACATATCCACACTCTTTAAGGATATTAGTTCTTGAAATGTGATAAGGTTATTAGCATGTAATGTGTCATGACCTATGGTTTAACATGCTTCACCTCTTTAAGAAAGTGTTGCTCACTATCCTTAATTAATTATGGATACTTATGTATGAATATCTCATCTCCTCTTGTCACATCTTCTATTGGAAAGTTCATCTACCTAATGAGGTACTCAATGACTCAATGATTGCTCAATTGTATAACTATGATGCTTGTTTCTATTGTTGTTTCTGGTTCTAGTATAATTTTTCCCTCTTTTCCTAGTTTTGGAAAAATATGATAAAGTAGTTTAAACTATGAATGTGACTAATTACCTTCTTTAAGAAATAAACATGGAATATTGGATGTAAATGTGAATATGGAAGAAAATCCAATTTGTACACCATTCTACAATTTTTTTGCAACAACTTATAGGGACCATAGTACTCAGGTGTTCATTTATTGTCCTTCTTTTGTTGCTTGAGAGGCATTTTCTTGTATGGTTGTAGCCTCAAAAATATTAAATCCCCCACTTTAAAATTCTTTTCACTGTGACGTTGATATGCTTGTTGTTTCATTCTATTTTGTGTTATAGAAAAATTATCCTTTAATAGTTGGGGACCAACTTATTGGTGCTCTTTATGATCCTCCAATGCTTGAACCTTAACTTTCCCTAGCAATGGTGATATGACGGATGGAGGATAATACCCATCAAATATCATAAATGAGGACATTTTTGATGATGTATAGAAGGAAGCAGTGTACAACCATTTTACTATATGTGAACACTTAACCCTTCATATCTGATAATCAAAGGAAAAACAACGAAGATATCCTTCTAAACATTTATTTGTAACCTTAGTTTTCCCATTTGATTGAGGATGATAAGAGGAGTAGTGATCCAATTGAGTACCTATAAAAGAAAATAATTCAATCAACTAATTATTGGTGAAAATTGAAGTTCTGTTACTTACAATAATCTTGGGCTTTCCATGTAGCTTCTAAAGTTTTTCCATGAATATTGCAACTAATGTACTTGCATCAAAAGGATGAGAAAGAGAGAAAAATGGGCATAGTTTATAAGTTGATTCACCACCACCATGATGACATCCATTCTCCAACTTCAATCATATACCTATGATATAATCCATTGAGACCTCTTCTCAATGATAACTTGGTATGGTCAAAGGTTCTAAAAGACTCATTGTCTTGATTGTCTCTCCTTTGTTCTAGTAGTAAAATAAACATTTTACCATAATATTTTGACATACCTTCCTAGAAAAAATCCTTCTAGATCCAATGGTAAGCTTTTCGGGAGTGACTCCTTGTAGGAGAAGTGAGCAATTCCAAAAATAAATTTTATTTAAGTTGGAAATTATTACATAAATATAGGCAATTATGATACTAAAGTGAATCACTCTTCCACACAATTTTGCATGATGCACTAGGGTCCTCTTCTAGTTTTTGAATGAACTTCCATGTCTTTTAATCCTCTTGCATTTCTATCCTAACTTCTTCCACCCAATCATCTTGTAGAATGGAAGGAGCACAAAGCAAGCCTTCAATCTCTTCTTCTTTCCTTGAAAGTGTATCCACCATAATAATTTGCTTTTGCGTTTTGGTAGATAATTTCAAAGTTATAGCCTAACATCTTTGTAACACATTTATGTTGCTCCTATGAAGATAGTCATTGTTCCTATAGTACTTTAGACTATCATGATATGTTTTTACTTCGAAATGTATTCCTATTAAAGAAGGGCATCATTACTTAGTTGCATGTAATAGGTCCAACCTTCCCTTCTCATAAATGAATTTGAATAAGTTCTTTCCTTTAAGTTGGCGATTTTCAAATGCAAGGGACTTTCCTTCTTCCATTAAAAGTACACCAATGTCATTCCCTAAGGTATCACACACCCCAATAAAGTTTTTTGTGAAGTCAAACGTGACTAAGACAAGAGTTCTACATATAGCCTTCTTAAATTTATTAAAATATTTGGTTACTTCTGGAATCCAAGAAAATCCAACCTTTTTCAATAATGTATTTATAAGTGTTGTTATTTGACTATCGTTATTGACAAACTTATAGTAATAGCCCATCAATCCTAAGAATCCTCGAAGATTCTTCAAGGTTTTAATAATTGGTCATCCCATCATAGATTTAATTTTACTAGGGCCCACTCTGACACCTTCATGAGTTTTATACAATATGACCCAAGTATTCTACTTACTAAACCCCAAAGGTACATTTCAAAGGCGTGCTTACTACATATTCTTCCTAAGTTTCTCAAATATTTTATTGCTTTTGGAGTCGAATAAAATGCATCCTTTTCCAATAAAGTAGTTAGAGGTGTTGTTATTTAACCATAGTTCTTGACAAGCTTGTGACAGTAGCCCATCAATCCTAAGAATTCTTGAATATTCTTTAAGGTTTTAAGAATTAGTCATCCCATCATAGTTTTAATTTTATTAGAGGCCATTTTAATGCCTTCATGAGTCTAATACAATATTCCCAAAATATTATGCTTACAATACCAAAAAGGCATCTTTGGAATTTTTTGCATATAATTGTTGCTCATCCAAAAGTTATAGGACCATGTCAACATGTTGTTAAAGCTTTTCCCAACATTTGTTGTAGATTGGTATATCATCAAAAAATACTAACATGAAGTTTGTAGAAAGGGGTTTGAAAATAGAATTCATCAAGCTTTGAAATGTGGAAGATGCATTAATAAGGTCCAATGGCATCACAAAAAACTCATAATGACCTTCATGTGTTCTAAAGATGTTTTTTGAATGTCTTATTCCCTCATTCTAATTTGATGATATCTTAAATGAAGATCCAACTTGCTAAAGACAATTTCCCCCTTTAATTCATCTAATAATTCGTTAGTGATGGGGCTATGGAATTTATCTAATGGTGACCTTTTTGAGATCTCTATAATCTAAGAACAAATGTCATGAAAAATATTTTTGTAGACCATCACCATTAGTGAAGAAAAAGCACTTAGGCTAGGTCAAATCATGCCTATTTCTATCATTTCTTAAACCATATGCTCAATCACACTCTTTTGGGAATAGGGGTATTTGTGTAGTCTTATGTTAGGAGGAAGTCTATTAGGTTGCAAGTGAATACATGCTCATTCTCTTGAGTGGGTGGAATCTCTTTAGGCATATTTTCAAATGTTTGAGAATACTTGTTAATAACTCTTTTTAGATCTAAGGTAATAGAGGTTTTAGATGTTTGAAACTTTGGTGAGAACAATTATGTAATTATACCATGGTGTCCCATTTTTAATAAAGTTTCCATGTAGTTAGAGCTTATCACTTTAGATGGTTTCTCTTCGATACCTTTGAGTTTGATTTCCTTGCCTTCTGAGGAAAATATCATTAAGAGTTCCTTCAATCAAAATCCACTAATACCAGTTAATGTAACCATTGGATCCCTAAGATCACAATATCACCACCCATTTGGATTTTAATCATTAAGTTATCTAAGGAATAATCCCCCATAGTGAGCTTGATGTTATGAAACTTCCTTGAGTAATTTATGGTACCTTTATCTACAATCATTACTTGAAACTCTAGTGTTGGATATAAAACAATCGAGCTATGTGGTCAATTGGTCGTTAGTGAAGTTATAAGTACTACCAAAATCAATGAACATTGATACCTTTTTTTTTATATTCCTTCTATCTTGTGAGTTTGACTGCTAATGCCAACCAAAGGATGACACAACATAATTGGAGTAGTCTCTTCTAGTTCATGAGATGATTCTAATTCTTGTTCTTCTTCCTCTTCACTGTCAACATATAATAATTTATCTCGTTGCATTTATTCCCCTCACTATGCTTATTATTACAATTGAAATGTGGTCCCTTCAATCTCTTCTTCCATCCATTATTTAAGGCTTTAACCTTGTAAGTTGAGTGGGGTTAGGGGTGGGAGAATTTCCCTCTTTAGAGGAGTTAGTGGTAACCCTTTTAATAGTCATGTATTTACTTTGAATTCTTATTACCACATTGAAATCATTCTCCAATGATTTACAACCCCATATATGCACATCATGTTAAATACTCTCTTTTAAAGTGCCCATAAAGAGATCCAACAAATGATCCAACCAGTAAAAATGGTCCTGTGAGTTGATTCCTCCACTTTTTCCACTCTAAAAGCATCGAGATGGATGACAGATAATATAATGATCCAATACAAATAAAATGATTAAATTTATATTTTTTATATTGTTATGTAGGCTAGAACCTATCATGGTCCCATTTTACTATAAATGTACCATTTGTTTCCTATCAATATACTAAAGATACTTAATCTTAGAATCATAAACAATCTTGTATTGTACATTGTATTCATTACAAAATGAGGTTTCCCCATTGAAGAGGATTGTAATTATTGGTTTCATATCATTTTTGAGGCATAAGTTTCATAACATTTGATATCAAAGCTCATAATCCTAGGGTTTTGCTGCTTCAAGTAAGCCATTTTAGAATTTTATTTATAATTTTGTTTTTGGGAGGTTTTAGAAAGTGAACTTGGATGGTATTGATATAAAATCTTAGATAAAATATGGTTCAAATATCAAATCTTTTTTCATTACATTTTTGGAGATATGACCTAAGGAAGTTAGGGTTCTTGAATGCTCCTAAAATTAGTTTCAAATAGGTCAGTTTGGAATTTTCATTATATATTTTTTTTGGGAAGTTTCCAATAGTGAAAATTTGAAAATACTAAGTATAAATCAATAGGAACATATTATTCAAATTTCATATCTTGATTCATTATAGTTTCAGAGATATGCTTCGAGGAAGTTAGGACTCCTAAATGCTCCTGAAATTAGTTTCAAACATGTCAGTTTGAAATTATCGCTATAACTTTTCTTATGGGAATTTTGAGATGGTGAATCTAGGAACATATTGGGGAGAAATATCAAGGAAAATATTGTTCGAATGTATTATTTTTATTTTCTATACTTTAGGAGATATACTTTGTGGAAGTTAAGGTTTGTGAAGGATCCTGAAATCAATTTCAAACAAGTCAGCTTGGTATTTTTGAAAATAAATTTTTTCTTGGGAATTTTCATACTGTGAAATATTCAGAGATATCAGGATATATATAAAAATACCTCAAGTACAAATTTCATAATTAGATTTGAATAATTTGACACTTAGCATGGTATACGAGTTTTCTTGTGGGAGGAGGCCAAAAACTAGCAAATTTTAGGAAAGTTACCATGAATTTCACTTAGCACGTCAAATTCTGGTAAAACTTATGGAATTATAGAGAAGACATGTTAAAGAATTACTAACCAATTTTTTTGGTTCATAAGGGCTCAAATCTTAGATATATATCAAGAAAACATTCAACCATTCAAATATTATCCAAATTAAGCCTTTAAAAGTACATAACTTACAAGTGACCCCACTTTTGATAGATATTTGTTTTGGGCGATTGGAAATTGTGATAAAGAGGAGTATTATTATTATTTTCTCAAATGGCTCAAAAAAAATATCCAAAAGCTACTACACCAATTAAACCTCGTGAAGTTTCATCTCAGAAATATGAAGAAAGCGAAGACTTAGAATTTAGGCTCTCCTAATTTGAGAAGAAATTTAATGGAATGACATGGTTGTATTTTGAAAAAGTTGGGTTTATCAAGATATTAGGAAGACCTTAAAAGAGATGATGTCTGAAATGGAAAAGAAAATGGAGGAAATGGAAAAGAAAATGAATGAAAATAAGGAAAGTATACAAAAATCCATTAGGGAATAAAAAAAAGAATTACAACCCATTATGTTAAAAGGTTACTTTAAAAGGGATTTGTAGATTGAAGGAAAACATGAAAATAAGGAGAATCATGATGTTGAGACTCAATCACATATGGGGACTATATTATCACGACTGGAGACCATAAATATTGAATAAAAAAACCATAATCATGAATTTTTAATCCAATATCCACATCATTAGGGCTTCAATTCAACACTAAGGAACTATTACATTCCGAAGATTGATGTGAGTAAGTTTGATAGTAATGGTCCTATTACATGGATATTTCACATGGAGCAAGAGTTTGATCTACACCAACTGGCGGCCTTACAATAGGTAAATATTGTATCCATGTTTCTAGAACAAGGCGAACATGTATAATACCAATGACTTTGTGAAAGGAAAAAATATTTTGTTATATCTTGGTCCATTTTTATAGAGAAATCGATAGAACATTATGGAGATATTAAGAGGAATAGATTCTTAATTCAAATGGTAAATCATCAACAAAAGGTACAATTACATAGTACATTCAACAATTCCAAAGCTTGTCTCTCAAAGTAAAGAATATTTCAGAGGATAATTTTTTAGACCTATTTATGGGAACTTTAAAGGAAAACATATGACATGAGGTGTGTCTCTTTGAACCTAAATCTCTAAAGCATGCTTTCAATTTGGAAAGGAAAGTTGAAAGTAAAAATATGGCCACAAGAAAATTGGTTAACTATAACTATAGAGAAAATCATGCTTTGTAACACACCCCCTTACCACCACTATACCACACTAGAGATGTAGGAGGTGGTTACTATGTCGACCTGACCTCGAGTGTCCTGTCATGGAGATGGGGTCAATTTTTTTTTATCTCTTTCACTCATCCAAAAATCAAAACGAATGACACCATTGCATCCATCTCGTTGAGACCTTTCCGGAGACATATAATTTTTCCTCAATGGAGTTCTAGAATCAAACGTTAAATGCCCTAAAATTTTTATTAATATAATATGCCCCCTCAGTGGGTATTTCCATGTGGCATCCATATGGACCCATGGTACCCATGTGGCTATCCATATTGTTTCCCTGTTGCAAATGCCGACCGACTCATACCAATGTCATATATATATATATATATATATATATATATATATATATATATACACACACACACACACACACACACACACACACACACTCCCTTTTCCATAGCATTCAAAATGTATGCACACACACACACACACACACACTCACACACACACACACACACACATATATATATTACCATACAAGGTAGAAACTTTCCACCATTCCAAACATACAAGGCATGTAGGCCCCCTACATGCCATCCCACCCCGGGAATAAAATTCTAGAGGTTTTACTTGCAGCCCTTGTCAAAATTTTCGAGGAAGAGCTTCCGAGGTTACGTGACATCACTTATAACATGCACAGGCCTCTCTGCTACCACATCTCCCAGGCATAAATTACCATGGATTTCCTTCTTGTTCCTTTTCAAAAAACCTTCAGGGACTCTCTCTCTCTCTATCTACATACATACATACATACATACATACATGTATATATATATATATATATATATATATATATATATAGTTCTTACCAGGGTGTAGGCCCCTCTTACACCACATCACCCTAACCCTAAATACCACGGTGGTTCCCTTGCAGTGATCCTTTGAAAAATTCTGATGTGACGTTAGATTGAGGTGATGTCACCCTCCATGCCACGCTTCTACCTCCATTGATTGGTGATAAGTGGGTACGTTACTGTGTGGGATCCAGGGAAAATTTTAAGAACCCCCCCTAATTTTATATGTATAATAAATGGGTGAATATCTATGGTATATAGGAAAAATGGAAGGCAATTTTATCAATAATATAATATGTATATATAATTTTTTGGCGAATCTCTCACCAGGGATGGCGAATATTTTACTCAATTATAAAATCTTGTAAGTTCTTGGCGAGTCTTTCACTAAATAATAAAACTTTGTAAAGTCCTAGTGAATCTTAGCATTGTGAACTCTTAGAGAATTTTTTGAAAAAGTATAAAACCATATATGACAAGAGCCACATGGTGGCAATATCACTGTTTTTTTTCACATTTCCACGACATGGAACTTGTTTATAAAATTATAAAAAAGCCAACCAAGTCCCTTATAATATGCAAGTAAGCTTATAACAGAGGCTGATACCTCTACTATTCTTGTATTCATTCAAGTGTCATAGCTGCTATACTTAACACTGTGAATCACAACTCTCTCAGAACTCAACTCTATAGTGTAATTAAAACCTTTGGAAATTGAATATGACAACTCTATAAAAACGATTAGTGAAATAGAAGCTTTTGTGAATGAGCCCACTAACTATCACTGCTAAACAATCAATCTAGACTATGAAGTCTTCCATCTTGATCACAATCGTGCTTACATCAAGGGAGCGCGGCCACCTGGCCTGACATAATGGCCATCATAGCTTCCAATAATCAACAACCACCTTGCAAGGACATCCTAGCTCATGTCTCATGAATTTTATTCATCAATCTTAACTGATATAAATCTTATAAAGATAATATTAGAATCCTCTCCAGATTCACTGTTAATACAAGGGTAAAGGAAATTTTCTAGCTCAAGGCACTAGCCACTACCAATTTTGGTATTTGTGACCCCTTTGTGGGGATGCACCTACCCTGCGCCGTTGGGTTTCTGCCTTGTAAAATAGTTCAAGGATCACAAGATTTTCCAATCTTCCTACTCCATTAGACACACTTTATATGCTATACATAGTGAATGGAAAAGAATCATTATAGAACACACAATTTCACAGAAGGAAGAAAAATCTTAGCCAGTTCAATATCAAAATCTTAACCACTGATTAATAAAGAATAACAAGTAGTGTAATGAATTGTTCCGAGTTATTTATTTACAAGTTGTAAAGAATGTAGTGGAATGGAAAATATTACTTAGGCAACCCTTCAATATTTTCTACTAATTTGTCTGTGCATGTACATATGAAATTAAGAGCATTGTTGAATACAAAGTTTCCTTCTCTCTTGCCTCCATTTTGACAAATAAGTGTGAAATCAATGTCACTTTGAATCTCCTTTCCTGTGTGGATGTTTTGAAAAATCAATGTGAAATCAAAGTCACTTTGAATTTCCTTTCCTGCGAGGGATCACATCCACAATTGATTAGTAAAAGATAATCTACTATATATTATGTTCAAGAAACTGACTGCAATCTATAGTGGAAATGAGACCTCAATTCTTATTCTGAATTTGAATATCTCAGGACAACATAAGAGATAAAAATGCATATGGCCTTAGTAGCTAGAAAACAATCACTCTGTCATTACAAGACCACCTAGATTTTGGCACTTAATCTAAATAATGGCACTAGTTGCAGTGCTTATTTGTATTAACACCATGGAAAAGCAACAACAATGTTTCAAAGCACACTTACTAGAAAAGTTGTAACGTTCCGAGAATATTTAATGATAGCATCTGAACCTAGTAGCTATGGTGGGGAAACTAGGGAACCCAAATCTTGGAAGATATCTCATATCAAATCTGAGAAAAAAATAAAAAAGGGAAAAATCAAAATCTATAAATCAAGCAATGAATTGTTTACAAATCAAATACAATTCCTTTAACTAATAGTTAAATTGTGGTGATATATTTAAATATTTAGTAAGAGGGGAACTTCAAACCATGGAATATTACCTTTGTCATTACTGTCATCCCTCAGTGACTGAGATTACAAATCAATACTTATGGAAAGATTGTAAGAAATTCTGTGAAATAGTAAAGCATAACCTCTATTTTCAAGCAACGAAATCTAGGCATTGTTACATCAAGAGCCATAATTGATACATAATCAATGAATCAAGTCCTTGTATGGCACAAGCTTGTTTCACAACCTCTATTTTCTCAATAACAAAATCAAGACATTGTATGTGGTTATTGCCAAAAGGAAACTGCGTTCTAATTTGGAAGAGGATCTTAACAAAAGACATGGATTTATTCAAAGCTACAAAGCCTAATGGGTTACTGAAAAATAAGTTGGAATATTGGATCATGATACTTAAATTGAAAAAATATGATTTCCTTTTAGAAACATTACAGTTATACAATGTTTTTTGAAAGCGTTAGAATTTGAAATTGGGCCTTTCTATCAAGACAAATTTTCATTAATAGAATGCACTTTCCTACCTAAAACATTGTAGATATCCAAGAAAAACTTGAAAAGCATAAGAGAACTTAGCATAATGTACTTTCTTTCCTTCCTTAACATTGTTAAAGAGTTGAGGTTCCCCACGTCATCAGGCAACTTTTGAAGGAAATGACAGTTAGTAATAGTCCAATTCACAACTGAAGATGTGTCACAAATACGAGGGTGCATCTCCTCCAAATCACAAATGTGCTCCAGGTTAAAATCTAGCATTATTTGAAGCTTAATGCTCGACTGGGTGTTATTGAACCCTGACATTTTTCCAATCTTCACTAAAAGCTTAAAGATAGCTTCTCTAAGTTCTACATGACTTTACTATGCTCTTGAAGTGGGGGCACATGCAGCCTCTCCAAGTGAATAGTCTTAAACTAAGTGAAGATAAGGCCGATAGATTATTCAGTATGGATCTCTTTAACCCATAATTGAATATTATTAGGACTTTCAAATTTTTCATGGAACTCAAAAATGTTGGAAGAAAGTATTTGCTTCCAGAAAAGAGTAAAACTAAAGCCTCTGATTGAGGACAATTGATGTCACACCACTAATACTTCTCCATGGAATTTGTATAGGTAAACCACAAATGCAGAATTCCATTAGAATATTGTGTTTATTGAATACACAAATGAAATCATTGCATTTCTTTAAAATATCTTTTGAAATCAAAATTACCAAAATTACATATTGATAACCTAGTCGGTGTAGGATTAAATTCACCCATGTCATTCACAGAAAGCATGAGAAAAAACCTAATACTATATATAAAACCAAGAAAAATTCAAATTCATCACTTCTAGGGACCTCGTAACCACCCTGCCAATACACAAGTATGTTCCTGTTTGCAGTTAGAAAAATTACCCAAATTACAATTTGTTTACTCTAGCCTATGTTGGAAAGTTATAGAAGGATGACTAGTGCAATCAATCCATTCCTTTTAGGCTTGGATTTGTTTCAGTTTAAAACAGAAGTATACAAATATACTTGTCCAATGTCTATGCTTTAACCATTCACCTTAATATGTTTTTACAATATAATTTCCTAAGTCTATTTAATATCTTCATTATCATAAAAACCAACCTATATCCATCTTAACTCCACATCTACCACTCTTAGGAGGATGAAATCTATTTATCCCTCTGAGCACTTGGTAGACGCAAAATTAAGATGGATCTAAGATGATATAATTTCCCCTTTAAATAGTCTATGCTCACATGAATACCATGGTATTACCATGGGTCAATACCATGGGTTATCATAAACCTGGAGCTTAAAAATTACTATTAGTAATTTATAAAAATTAATAAAATTGATAGTTGATTTTTATTTTATTTTTTATTTTAACCAAGCTATAATGTTTAACATACATTAAATTACAACATCCATTTTTACTCTTGATCCACCAAGCCCCGAGAGGGATCAAATATTTTTTCACTCTATGCTAGTTTGCATATCACGATATTTGATACCTCTAGGGGGTTAGTAGATCCAGAGTAAAGATGGATCTATGCTAGTTTAATTCCCCCATTTAAATAGGCTACATTCCAGGTGAATACCATGGGTCAATACCATGTGCCATTTTAATTTTTATTAATACTAATATTAGGGTTAATAATGTTTTTTGCATGGTATTAATAATAATCTAGCCCATGGTATTTGTCCCATAGTATTTTTCCCATAGGTTTCACCTAAATATAACGCATTTTTTGAGTGTTCGTAAATATAAGGTGACTTATGGAGTAGATATAAAAAAATGTTTTATTTGTTTACCATACCTCTCGTTTATTCATATTTTTATTAATTTACCATACCTCTTTTACAAATATGGAATTTGGCCCATAGGATTCACTTAAATAAAACCTCTTTTTTGAGCCTTCATAAATAGAAGGGTTATGGACTAAATATAAAAAGAGGTTTTATTTATTTACCATATGTCTAGTTTATTTATATTTTTATTTATTTACCATACCTTTTGAGTAAGTATAAAAAGATGTTTTATTTATTTACCATACCTCCACTTTACTTATATTTTTATTTGTTTACACCCTTGCATGTATATAAGGTGACTTATGGAGTAAATATAAAAAATGTTTTATTTATTTACCATACCTCTCATTTATTTATATTTTTATTAATTTACCATACCTCTTTTATAAATATGGTATTTGGCCCATAGGATTCACTTAAATAGAACATATTCTTGAAAATTAGGGCGAATGGAAGGTTGTAACTCCTAATTTCAAGGGCTAAATTTACCTTTTTTACCCTCTCCCTTAAAATAAGGTGGGCTATTTGAGGTGATTTGTAAAAATGTACTATGATACAAAATATTCGCCCACTAAAAATTTAAAACCCCTTAATTTCACCAAAGGGCGAACATTCGCCCCTAAAATTTTCCATGGTGGGATCTCACCCCTCCGTGGACCACTTACGAGGATTTACTTATTTTCCCCACAACGCGACCTTGGCCATGCGGGTCCCTTAGAGCCACGTCACCCTAGGAATAAAATATTGGGGTTCTGAATAGAGGTTCCTTGTAAAACTTTCAGGGTACCAAACCTCTGTGGCCCCAAGATGACAATTATTTTCCTTTGAGTGACATCTATGTATTCTGTTAGATGCTGAAACCTCCTTCTACCATCCTTTGATCATTGCACTAGTTCCTTTGGGTTAAAATGGCTTGAACCTTTCCTTCCCAAGGTTCCTTACTAATGGCCTTAAGGATTTATACCCTCTCCCACTTTGTTAACTACACACACACACGCACACACACATATGCCTTTACCAAGGCTCCGTGCGAGTGGTTGTATTCATATGTATACATGAGCCCCTCTGGGTTATCCCTCCTGAGCTTTGCACATCTATGCTTGTGTATGGAATAATACACGGGGCTTTGCCATAGCTCCCGACACAAAATATTAGTGCCTACCCCTCTTGAGCTTTATCAAGGATGCAACCCAATCCACTTTACATTTATAAGCATAGTTCTTATATATATATATACATACATATCTCTTGAGATTCCCTTATGTTGAGTCTTGAAAATGTCATTCATTTCGATTACACTTTCACTATTATGTCCATTATATCACCTCCATTTCACCTCCATTTCACTACTATGTCACCACATTCATCTCACTTTCATTATCATTGGGCCACCTTTATGTTTTTCCAATCTTTATTATTTCTAAGCCTTTTAAGTGAATTTGTGGTTAAACATTAGAAAATAATGTGCATATGCTTATACCTAACAAATGGGTTGAGATTGTTGACATGTGTAGGTTGAAAGGAGGCTTCTAGAAGACCCTTATGTGGCACACCAAGGCCAAATTCGAATTTGAGTGGAAAGAATCATGGGATCATGAGGATATGTGTCACATCTCCTAATTGTATTGTAACTCTAAAAAGACATGTGTCTTATCAGTTCCTATTTTGATTAGGACTCTAGAGGTAGAGGGAGAGATTCATGGACTATCATTAATGAGATGGCTCTCATCTTTTTGTATAAATAGGAGATCTCTCTCCTTCATTTGTTAGTCTTTTAGTCCCTAGTTCTTAAGTTTGTAGTTCTTCCTTGATGGCTTTTGAAAGCTTTGGAGAACTTTGTTGTACTTTGTACTTTTGAAGAAATTGAATAAAGCTTTGATGTTCTCAACATGGAAGGAGATGTGAAGTAGATGTCATGGAGCATATTAGGATGTAAGGTAGAGTAGATTTCATTTTGTAAATATTGTTTTGTAGAATGTAAGGTAGATTAGATTTTTCATTCATGCAATTTTAATTCATGCAAGCGTGTTTAATTTTGCTTTGATTTCATAGGTGGTAGAGGGTACCTGCCTTGTATAGTTGTCATTTAATTTTGCATTTTATTTCACCATGTATATTAGCTGTACATAACAAAGCTTTTTGATTACTGTTGTTTTACATTTTTCTCATGTATATTAGCTGTACATAAATTGCTTTCAAGTTGATTGTAGATTAGTGATGCACATAGCCTTTTAATGAACTAATGACGTGATAGAATCATCTTGTCCTTTTGCTGAAGCAGCAAGGATACTGGGTCTCATAGTCATTAGCTCATTATTTGGTTATTGCATTTTATTTTGATTGAACTAGTTGTATATTTACACTTTTGTTTAAATACTAACTCCATCAATAACATGTTTTAAGTTCTTTTGAAGTGCTAAGTTTTGGAAGTTACCATTAGGGACATAGGCCTTGTCTTGAAATCTTTATCCATACTTGTCCTTTAAAAGTATTCTTAAGACCTTAGAATAGGATTTCCATTTGCATTAAACACTTTAGAAAACCAACAAGAACAAAACCCCAAAAAAACAACATAAACTATAAAACAACGAAGTAAGAGAAAGGTTAACTAAGCACATATAGTGCACCACACTTCATCAGTTTACGATACCCGGATTGATAATTTATGTAGAGAAATTTTAAGACATTAAATTGACTAGACACCTTACACAAAAGAAAAAATTCCTTAGAAGCTATGAATATTGAAAATAAGGCCTGGGACACAACCCCGTCCAATGTTGATACTTAGTTAATATATATAGGGATTCACACTCTCCCTCACAATTAGCTTAGACGAGGAATTCCTAAGCTAATTTCCAGAACTCTAATCAAATTTTCAGAATAAGGACTTTAGCCTCCTTCATCTGTCTAAAGAATTTGAACCGCTTAATTACATCTACACAACAATAACATATGCTCATCTACAACTATTTATCTCAACATCAAACATGAATTGTTACATAGTTAATATTTTCAGGGTTAAATGCAAAGATGCTAGTATCGTTGACATCCTTCAGGATCACATAGAAATACAATGCAACATTCATGGACATGAGTTATTTATCATGCCACCTTTACCATTCTAAGACCCATTAGAATATTATAATCCATTTGCATAGTAAATTACATTTTACACATTCAAGGCACATATATTTATACAACAAGATAAACACACGAATCACTAGAACATATTAATCAAGAAAATAATTATATGGTATTATGAGTTGGAACTAAGATTGGGACTTCGACTCTCCATCCAACCATGGATTAGATTGCATTATGGCCTTTCTTGCAGCAAATCACTCCCTGATCCAAATTATAGAGATTTGAGGAGGTTTGATCAAGGTATTTAACCAATGTTGCAAACTAAAACAGGGACTCCAGAGGATCAACTACCTCCACCCACCAATTGAATTCACCGCAACCAATACTTCAATAGGGACTCTAGAGGTCCACCACCTCCACCCCTCTTGCTACTTAATGATGCCAGTACTGTCCAAGATTTGGGTTGAAACAAGGACTCTAGAGACCTGCAGCTGCCACCCACCATCCAAACAATGGAATCCATAGGTTTATCACCTCTACCCTCAATGTGACAAGGGAATCTAGAGACTTATGTCTCCACCCTCAATTATACAAGGGAATCAAGAGGCTCCACCTCTACCCTTAATTTTTCTGAGGAATCCACAGACATGTCCCCACCCTCAATCATGCAAGGGAATCCAAAGGCTCCACATCCACCCTTAATGTTGTTAAGGAATCCAGATACTTATGTCTCCACCCTTAGTCATGCAAGGGAATCCATAGGTTTAAATACCTCCACCATCAATTCTACAAGGGAATCCTGAGGTCCTTGAAACCTCCACCCTGTATTATAGAAACACAGTGGTTCCACCCAGTCTTGGCAATCCAAAAATCACTGTAGAAATCCAATAAATAAGCAAAGGAAACTTCAAAGTTCTCCTTACTAGGAATCCAAGGGATGGACCTCAACCCTAGCTATCAAGGGAATCTAGAGAAATTTATCTCCACCCTATAGCCAAAAAATTTGGAATCCTGAGATCACCGTTCCTCACCTAATAGAAATTCTTCCAATTCCCTTATGCTCAACTGAAGCTTCCTTCTCTTCTTCTTTACTGTGTCCATCTTAGGAATTTTTCCTCACTTCCTCTATGTTGATACCTCTCTTCCCCTTCCTCTATGTACATTGGGCTTTATACTCCTTCTCCTTTGTTTCTTTCGATGCACATCTTTTATGCCTTGGACAATTGCCTTCCCCTGTGTTCCTCTGGTCTGTACTGAAGGTTCGTAGCCCATGGGGTGGTTTCATGTCTTCCCCCCCAACCATATTCTTCCTTTCAATATGTTAAAGGAGACCAATGACCCACTTCCTCTTACATACTTTGGCCTTAACTTCCCAACAATTTTGTCACCTCCATCAATTTTGATATTCTCTCGTGCTTAAATTTTCACTCCAAGGGAGCATGACCCTCGTCCTTTTTTCCAACTCCCCATTAATGCATAATCCAATCCATTAGGGATGCATACCTACCAACCCCTTTGGCTCTCACAAAAAATAAAGAAATCCCAAGTGATTTCCTCCTCATCTGTGGAATCTTTGTCCCTAAACCTCAACCCATTTTTATAACAAAATACTTGGAGTATTTCCAATAATGGGAAAATAACCAGGGGTTTTCATAGATGCCTCCCCCTTGGGGGAACACTGTCCTCGATGTTTTATGACCATATACAAATAAAACAGGCTTTATACTCACACCGTTTCTATGGAGCTTTATATATACAACTTTGTACACCATTTACATCATATTTACATTTGCTCAGTCAACAACAAAAACGGCTATGTTTCCTGCATTTGATCAGCCATCTCCAACGTGGCTTCCTTGGGCCATATTGGCATCCCTCTAGCTAGGAGGGTTGACAAAAAGAAAACAAAAACAAAAGTTCACCATAGCTGTAGAAACTCAACATAAAAACATCTGTTGACATAAAGTAAATGACCACAACATCTATAAACAACAAAAATAAACCAACACATTTCTACATGCACAAAGCTACTAAAAATACAATGCTGCAAGTAAAATCACATAATTGATGCAACTACAAGAACACACTAGAATCCCGATTCTTCATTAACATGAATAAATTTTACATCACATGCATGCCTCCCTGCCATGATGGTAGCGAGGCTATGTAGCCTCCAAAAATCCTCCAACACTCTAAGACCCTATGAAACACTCAAAAGAATGACTTGAATCCCCATACCCTAACCCTAAAATCAATAAAATATATAATATAAAGGAGAATATTACGAAATAAAAATATCTCCCAACCAATTTTCCCTCCATGACAACTTCTAGGCATTTCAGTTACATTTCATGTCATTCACATTTTACTTTACTTTTACATTTAATTTTCATAATGAATATTCCTAAGGGTTACATTCAACTTACAAAAACCCCCTCACACAAATCAGTAGCTCGTCCCTAGAAAAGTGCAATCGGATATCCACGCTCACTTGTGTTGTCACTGGACGATCCCAACCCTTCTCTGAATGTTAAACTACAAGCTGATCCCCAATCATTGATCTAGTTTAAGCACCTCTTCCTATTTTTATGGGCATACCACCCTGTACTCATAAGACCCCATCTCTTCTCCTTTTTTGTGGGCGTCCCAACCTCCTGCTCATAAGACCACCCCACTCTCTTATTCTCTACTCTATTCTATTTTCTACCATTTTTCCATTGATTAATGCAACCTATAATCATCTTCCTACGGTTCCCTCTTCTTCCACTTTCCATGTTCGTCACACTTGCTTGGATGCTTTACTTTCTTTCACTTGCTGGTGCTGCTGGATTTCTCTTTTGTTGATGGGAATCTCATTCCCTATTCTTAGGTCTGCATGGGTCTCTGTTAACTAAATGGTGCTACAACGAAATAACATACGAATAAAACAAAATGAAATGAAGATAGGCCATTGTAAAAAAAATTAAGAATTATGTTGTAGTAATTTCTAGGTTCTTCCTAGGTTGTGGCTCCCTCATCATAGTCCACTTGAAAAATCCCTAAACTTATAATTGAGCTATCTTACCACACTTTTCCATTTTTCAAAATTACTCTCGTATTAATGCTTTGATAGCTCAAGCATGATTAAAAACCAAAAACAAAATCCATGAGAATAAAACTACTTGGTCTTTTCAATGAAAAGCTTCCACCATAACCACTACCCAAATATCCAATTCTATCATTGTTATTCTTATAACCACTTCAGCTAAAATGGTCATTGTTGTAGCTGTCATGGCCACAATTGTTATGGTCCACATATTTGAATATGGTTCACTCCTTACCGACTCCATTTCTTGACTTTCTTAGAACCTGAGCAGGAGTTAAGGTTTCTCGAGGCACAAGGATGAGTTGTGAGGCATCACTGAGTAGATCTAATGGATTTGAAGTCTCTATTGTTTCCTACTTTGAACTGAAATAAATTACAACTCTGTTCTATTGCACCGTGAGAAACTGACGAGCAGATCAACCACCATTGCAGGCTTCAGACTCTGACCAACACTGTCCTCCTCCACCTTTGCTGTCTTTTCTATTGCGCGGTCCCGCGCAACACCATCTTAGTCCTTACTTGTTTTGAGTATTACACTTCCATGTACATTTGCAACACTCGACCAAGAATCCCCCTTTCTGTTCATCACATCATACACACAGAGTTCATGCCTATTCCCATGCATAGCTTTAACCTATTAAATGTTGAGCTTCAAGATTTCAATGCTTGAGGCATTCATTTAGAGTGGGACCAGATTGGGTAGACTAGAATGGTCAGCGTTCTGGACTAGGAAAAGTCACATTTCTTTGTACAAGACTTGATATATACCTCATCATCATTCTCAAATACCAAGTACATGCACTTTGCTCCCTCAAATATCTTCCCCATGGACCATGTAAGGGTGCCGAAGGTGGATGCCAATCACCCCTTACATCATGAGCAACTCTTATTCCTTACACTGTCTTCATGACCCATCATGGGTGGTTGATCTACAACTACAAAACTCTCATCTCACACTCTTCCCTTGTTTCAAAACAGTCTTCATAATAATGTCTAGGTGAATAGATTCTCTCAAATGTTCCACATCCAGTGTGCGGTCTCTTAGTGAACATTGTGCACACCTATGATCCCAACTCCAGGAACTAATCACTTGATCATCACTACGTTGATGACCATCACCAACAACTAGTCACATATATCTCATTCTTCCCACCAAACCTTCTCAAGAAAATAAACAAGACAACTCCACGTCCACCCCAACAATATTATTGACCTCCATCTCCAGAACCCAAAAAAATTCTAGTCACGAAGTCAATAATTTTGCATTCTTCCTGAAGTTACAGGGTGGTCAGGCCCATAACCCCCATTCGACCATAAGTTAAAACACCTGGGCACGATTTATACCAGGCTGAAGAGGGGAACTAGTATTTTCCTAGCTGGTGTAACTTATTGGTGGCTCTCTAGGCAGGAGGGTCGACAAAAAGAAAACATAAAAAAAAGCTTTCCATAGCTGCAGGAACTCAACATAAAAACATCAGTTGATAGCAAAGTAAATTCACATTATCTATGAACAACAAAAATAAACCAAAACATTGCTCCAAGCACAAACCTATTGTAAATACAATGCTATAGGTTAAACCACATAATTAATGCAACTACAAGAAGGCACTAGAATCTGTATTCTTCATTAACATGAACAAATTTTACATCACATGCAACCCTCCCTACCATGGTGGATGGGAGGTTGCACAACCTCCAAAATTCCTCCCACACTCTAAGACCCTATGCAGCACTCAAGAGACTGACTCAAATCCCCATACCCTAACCCTAAACTTAATAAAATATATCATGAAAAGTTACAAGAATATTCCAAAAAAAAATATCTCCCAACTAATTTTCCCTCCATGGCGATTTCTAGTTCATTTCACTTACATTTCATGTCATTCACATTTCATTTTACATTTACATATAATTTTCATAATGAGTCTTCTTAAGGGCTACATTCAACTTCCAATAGGCCCAAAGTGCCACCACTGCACTTTGACTTGCTCTATTGCTTGATTTTGGAGCATGGTCTGCCTTTGATCAAGGATGGATAGAGGTTTCAGTTGGAACTCTCCCTCTGTTTCCCACTGTAACACAAACCAACCAATTATATGATTAACATCCTGCCCATACATTTTAAGCAATGAAACATGAAAGACATCATGAAATTTCACTGATGGCGGTAACACAAACCTATAGGCCACTGGCCCTATTCTTTCAAGCCCTTCAAATGGCTCACAAAACCATGGTGTGAACTTGGCATATGACCCAATTTTCAAGGAGTTCTTCTTAGGTATTACTCATAGGTAAACATGTTCCCCAACTCGAAACTTCTTATGCACTCTATGCTGGTCCGCATGGCTCTTTTGCCTATCTAGTGCCACAATTAAATTCCTTCTAATGGTTTGCATTTATTGTTCCATTTCCTTCAACATGTCAGGCCCTATAAGGATCCTATTCACTAGATCATTCCAGCTGATAGGAGTATTGCAACTCCTCCTATAAAGTGCTTCAAATGGGATTATTTTCAATGATTCTTGATACCCATTGTACTTCCACAAGTGGAAGGTGTTAAAATTATGCAACTTAAGTCAAATTCCACTTTGGAAAGCTTGTATGATGAAGATAATAATAGCAATATATTCCTCTTTTCGAGAGGACTAAAATTGACCTAAATATCACCTCATTTGGACAGGCAGAATTTGGTTTTTGAATTTATGTTCCCACTCATGTATATTGGATCAAGTCAGACCTATGCATATTTACAATTGGACAGGTCGGTCTCAACATTAAGTGGACCCTCATGGAAGCCTATAAAAAGAAGATACCTCAAGCTCATTTGGACACATTGATCAAGCCATCTTCTCTTCTCTTTTATTGTCTTGGTTCACACAAGTTTGATGGATATAGTTCGCACAAGGGTCCGAAACAACAGGTTTGAAGTTCGCATGGATCTAGGGTTTCTGTTTCTCGATCGCATGCATGTAACTGAGTATTTTTTACCCCAGACGCACACATAGAGTGGTCAAGGGTGCATTTGGGAAGTTTCAGACCCTCTAACATAAGCCTGAAGGGAGTGTCTATGGTTTCTGAAGCAGATTGAGGAGTTTGGTCCCCAAACACACACACAAAGTGGTCAAGGGTGCATTTGGGATGTCTCAGACACTTGCACATAAGCCTAAAGGGAGTGTCTAGGGTTTTTGAATCAAATCGAGCATTTTGGTCCCCAGACGCACACACAGAGTGGTCAAGGGTGCGTCTGGGCAGCCTTAGTCGCTCACATAGTAGTCTGGAGGGTACGTCTAGGGGTTTGAGGCAGATCTGAGTGTATTTGTCCCCAGTTACATGCATACAATTCACCAAGGAGCATCCAGGACTGCCATAGTCACTCGCACAAATCCTCCTCCATCCGTATGGGACTAAAATATGAAATTTCAGTATTCCAAAGACTCCGCTTAGTGACAACATCATTCAGTAGTTGACTACATACAATGATAATAAATTACAACCCTTAGAATCAGGGTTTTGAGTATAAGCATGATTAGGTTCATTTCATAGTTGTTTCACTGTATAGACGAAGATATGGATCATTATACTCTCTTTTGTTGAATCATTTGATGACGATCTGAGAAGAAGAAGAATTTGCAAGGGTTTTCCCCATAATGGGTTTTTCCCTAGTCTCGAACCAATCCTAGTGTCTCTATGTGTGCATGCTTTTCTTCTATTGTTCCTTTATGTTCTGTTGCATTAATGATAATGATGTTGTTCTTTCTACATAGTTTCATATGCTCATGAATAATGATGTAAATTTGAATAATGTAATGATGATATGGGGTGAACTTAATGTGTTAATGAAGAAATTCAATTATCAATGCAAAGAAAAATATAGCCCTTAGAAAAATTAACAGAAGACACTCTTCCCATCTCCTTTGCTAATGCATTACATACATCCTCAACATGTCTTCAAGGTTTCTATTAGTTCTTTCTATTTTCCCATCAGTCTTTGGATGGTAAGATGTGTAAGAGCCAATTCTGTTCCCAAGCCCGCAAATAGTTCTCTCCAAATCTTTGAAATGAACTTTTCATCTATGTCTGAGATAATCTTCTTGGGAACTCCATGAAATATCACAATCTCCTTAATGAAAACTTGAGCCACCTAACTTGTTGATTTTGTAGATTTAACAACTACAAAGTGAGCCAGTTTGCTCAGTTTGTCAGCCACAACCATGCTTACATCATGTTGTTTAGGAGTCCATGATAGTCCTGTAACAAAGTCCATAGAAATTACTTGCCACTTCCATTTTGGAATGGGAATAGGTTTTAATAAGCCAAATTGGTGTTTGCACTCAACTTTTATCTGTTGGAACTCCATGCACTTGGAGATGAAATCAACCACCTCCCTTTTTAATTTTGGCCAATTTTTTTTCTTAATGGTTGTTAGAGTCTTTTGATATCCTGGATGGCTAGAATATGGCTTCACATGAAACTATTTTAATATGAGTTCAAGTCATTGTCAATTGGGACATAGTTCATGTTTTTGAATTTAATAAACCCCTTTTATGTAGGGAAATAATCTTTACTTTCCTTACCTTCAGAACCTTGTTGAAGCTTCTCTTTTAACTGGTTATATTTTTCATCTTGCTGCCCTGCGTTTTTAATTTTTTTCTGCAAGATCAGTTCCATGGGAACTTATGGTTGTTATATGGTTCATTTTTACTCTCCTGCTGAGTGCATCAACCACTATATTCTCCCTACCTTTTATATACTTGATTTCAAAATCAAATTCGCCGAGTGTGGCCAACCATCTAGCTTGCCTTGCATTTAATTTAGGTTGATCAAACAAATATTCCAGTCCTCCATGATCACTCATTAGAGTAAAATTTCTACCGAGGAGATAATGCCTCCACATATTCAATGCATGGATGATGGAAACCAATTCCAAGTCATGAGTTACATATTTTTTCTCACGTTCATTGAAATTTCAAGATTCATAAAAAACCACTTGGCCTTCCTGCATCAAGACTCCACCAAGTCCCTCTTTCCAGGCATCTGTGAAAACTACAAAATTCTTCTCCGGGTCTGGTATTTTTAGCACTGGTGCATTGGTTAATAATTTCTTCAGTTGATTGAATCTTGCAACACAATCAAATTTCCATTCAAACTTATTCCCTTTCTTTTGTAATACACTAAATGGGTGGCCAATATTGGAGAAGTTCTTAATGAACCTCTTGTAATAGCCTACCAGTCCCATAAAGGACCTAATTTCAACCACATTCTTAGTGGTTTGCCATTCCATGGTGGCCTTAAACTTCTATTGATGAACTAATACTCCCTCTTTTGAGTCAATGTGTCCCAAGTAATGGATTTGTAACTGAAAGAAGTCACATATACTAAGATTTGCATAAAGCTAATGCTCTCTCAGCAACTGTAGTATTGCGGCCAAGTTCTCTTCATGTTCCTCCTTGGTCTTTGAATAAGTCCAAAATATCATCAACAAAATCCACTACAAATTTATCGAAATAAGGGCACAACACATTATTCATAAGGAACATGAAAGTTGCAGGGCCATTAGTAAGCCCAAAGGGCACTACCACAACTCGTAATGCCCATATCTCATTCTAAAGGTTGTCTTATGGATATATTCGTCTCTAATGCACACCTGATGATATCCTGATCTAAAATAAATCTTGGAGAAGACTGATGCTCCCCTTAATTGATTGAACAAGTCATCAAGCTGTGGCAAAGGGTACCTTCTCTTAATGATTACTTTATTTAGTTTCTTGTAATCGATGCACAATCTATATGTGCCATCCTTTTTCTTCACAAATAGAACTAGCGCACCCCATGGTGACACACTTAGCCTTATGTAACCTTTGTCTATCATCTCCTTGATCTATAGATTTAGCTCAAATAACTTTGGAGTGATCATTCTATATGGATCCTTTGATGTTGGAGTTGCTCTAGGTATTAATTCAATAAAAAATTCTACTTCTCGGTGATGATCAAACCTCATAATTCTTTAGGAAAGACATCTTGGAATTATTTCAAAATGGGATATTTTGATATAACGTCATTGTCTCTCTCCCCAACATTGTTGTTAGCTTCAACACTGCTGAAAATTTGCACAATAAATAGGATGCATCTCTTTCTGTAGCTTCTCCTAGCTTGCATGGTTGTAACTAATCTTACTGATATGGGCTTTCACTTTCCCTGTAATATTGTTCTTTCCCCACACTCATCAAAGCAATCAGTTTCCTTTCCAAAGAAATTTAACTTAGTGCGATGCACGTACAACCAATCCATACCCAACAATACCTTATATGATCCAAGTTGCAGCACATTAAGATTTGCAACAGTTGACATGCTGTTCAATTCAATCTAGCAATCTCTCACCTAATATTCAAATCTTCTCCTTGTTCTTGTTTCCAATTGAACCAACCATGATTATGTGTGTGCCTCCTTAGCCAATTGACACTGCTCTATGAGTATTGGGCTAATATAAATGAAATTTGATCCAGAGTCAGTTAAAATAGAAATAACTTGATTGTAGAGCTTACCTTCCATTTCGATTATGGAATCCTGGTGGTTGGCCTGCTTATTGTCCATTGCTGCATATATTCTGGGAAAATTGTGAGCCATATATCCCACTATTTAGGCTTCCTGTACATTGTACAATCATGGTTTGATGCCCTTTTGTTGCAAATAATCTCTTTTGCGGTGGTTCTAACTGCATGTCCAACATTTTAGAGGCTCTCTTGCCTCTCCTCGAATGTGTCCTTCCACAGGATAATTAACAGGACCTATGTATGTTGCGTTGCTTCCTTACTGAGCTCGATCCTGACCAATTGAAGTTATATTTTCTCTCTTTCATGTGGTATTTGTTTTCCATCTCTGATTATGCCCCATTTACTTATACTTCAGGCCCCCTTTTGGTTCCTAATCTTTATTGAATTCGAGCCTGCATCTTGACTATTCATAACAATGCTTCAACTTCCAAATTGCATCCTCAAGTGTCTTTGGTTCATCAAATTCAATATGGTGCTTGAAGGATTGTGGAATCCCACTAATATACCTTCGGATCTTCACTTTTTCTTCCTTTAGGTCAGGAAAATATCTCAATAGCTCTAAAAATTTGGTGGTGTACTCCTCATTTGACATTTGTCCCAATCTGAGCTCATAGAACTCTTTAGCCTTGTTGTAAAAGTATCTCTCAAATACATACTTGTCCTTGAAATATCCTTCGAATATTTTACCCCAGGTCAAATCCTCTTATCTTATGCCTTTCAAATTTTTAATATCTTCCCACCAGATATCAACCTTGCCCTTTAGGCTAAAAAGTGGCTACCTTCACTTTCATGTTATCTGAGTATTCATGAATTCAAAATAATTTATTCATTCCTAGTAGCTAAGATTTTGCATCCATTGATTTATTCATCTCACCAATGAATATAGGAGGCTTGTCTTTCTTAAAACCTTTTTAAATATAATATATTTCCCTCCTTTCTTTATGGTGATGTCAATGGTGACAATGATGCGTCCTTCTATGAGTATTTTCATACTGTTTCTCCTAGGTGTTGGTCTTTCTCTAAGGGGTACTCATTGGAGTATCTCTCTTTACTATGTCTTCACTTGAGTATATGTGCCTCTTTCTAGATCTTCTCTCATATGCTCCATTCATTCTTTCTTCTTGTTCTAAGGGACCCCACATGTCCCCATGACTAGTACCCAATTCATGTTTCCTCTAACTTTGAAAATCTTATAGGCTTTGCAATATAACTGCATTGACTTCCGATTGTCTCCTGTGCTTTGACAAGCCTTTAATTATTCACCTTAAAACTCCTTATTTATGCCCTTAAGTTCCTCAGGGTATCCACTAAGTCAAGAGAATCTAACCCCCCTCCTTATTTAATTACTCTTTCTTCCTACCCATGTTGTGATTGGTCATAACTATATTGTTCCATGCTACTTTGCACCTTCAATTCTATGCTATACCATCCTTTGTTGTTTATGTGGTCTTTGACTTTCATGTGTTGTCATGCACACACATAACTGTTAGTTTCAAACAAAATTGAATATGCATAATGAATATTATCACCTTGGCTCATTATTGGGTGTCTTGCTAAGGTGAGGCTAGTTGAAAATTTTCATGTCATGTTAATAATTCACTATCAATGAAATTATGTCAGGTCAATGGTATATAAATAACAATAAAATTAGGTGAAAGCATTAATACCATGCTACATGCATATATTACGATGTAAGCACACCACACAATACATACAATCAATTCACATAACAAATAGGTTCTAACAACTATATTATGTTCCAAGGCTTCATCCAATTTACAAAGGTCGAGTGTTGAGACCTTTTCTCTAGTACCACTTTGTAACACACCCCCTTACCACCACTAGACCCCATTATATATGTAGGAGGTGGTCATTATTCCAAACCAACCTCCAATGTCCTGTCATGGAAATGGGCCCAAAATTTTTCAATCTCTTTCACTCATCCAAAACTAAAAATGAACGACACCATTGCACCCGTTTCCTCAAGACTTTTCTGAAGACATATAATTTTGACTAAATAAAGTTCTAGAATCAAAATTCATATGCCCTAAACTTTTTATTAATAAAATATGCCCCCTTAGTGGGTACTACCATGTGGCACCCAAGTGGACCCATGGTACCCACGTGGCTATCCAATTTGTCACCCTATGGAAGCTGCCAACCCGCTCATATTGGTGTCATATATATATATTCTCCCTTTTCCATAATATTCAAAACACAAACACACACATACACATATATTACCATACAAGGGTGAAACTTCCCCACCTTCTAATCATATAGGTCATGTGTGCCCCCTACATGCACCCTCACCCCAGGAATAAAATCTTGGTGGTTCAAATTATAGCCCCCATCGAAACTTTTAGGGAAGAGCTTATGGGGTTATGTGGCATCATTTATAACACGCATGTGCCCCTATGCTACCACATCACTCAAGGATAAATTCCTAGGGATTTCCTTCTTGTTCCTTTTTGAAAAACCTCTAGGGACTATATATATATATATATATATATATATATATATATTGTTCTTACGAGGGTGTGGGCCCTTCTTACGCCACATCACTCTGACCCTTAATACCCCAGTGGTTCCCTTATAGTGATCCTTTGAAAAAATTCTGGGGTGATGTCAACCCAAGGTGACGTCACACTTCTACCTCCATCGATTGATGATAAGTGGGTATGTTGCCATGTGGGATCCGACCCCTCCATGGACCTCTTACGAGGATGTGATTGTTTTCCGCACAACACGACCTTGTTCATGCAGGTACCTCATAGCCACGTCACCCCGGGAATAAAACCCCAGGTGTTTTGAACAGAGGTACCAAACCTTGGGTGTTCTCGAATGACAATTACTTTGGGTTGTGTGACAACTATGCCTTCCATTAGATGTTGAAAACTTCTTCTACCTAACCTTTAGTCACAACGTTGGTTCCTTCGGGTCAATATGGCTTGAACCTTTCCTTCCCAAGGTCCATTATTCCTGCCCTTAAGGATTTCGACGCTCCCGTGATTCATTAACTATCAACAGACACACACACACACACACATATGGGCCTTTAGCAGGGCTCCAAGCAAGTGTATATATATATATATATATATATATATATATATATATATATATATATATATATATATATATATATATATATATATATATATAATGTGTACACAAGCCCCTCTGGGCTATCCCTCTTAAGCTTTGTGCATCCATGTTTGCATATGGAATAAAACATGGGGCTCCGCCATAGCTCCCAACGCAAAATCTTAGTGCCTACCCCTCCCGAGCTTTAACAAGGGTGCAACCCATCCCACTCTGCATTTAGAAACATAATGCTTATATATATATATATATATATATATATATATATATATATATATATATATATATATATATATATATATATATCTCTCCTAAGCTTCCCTTACACACATGAACCAATTCCTCAAAATATTTGAACATAGAAAATAAGGCTTGGGACGCAATCCAGTCCAATGTTGAGACTTAGGTGATATATATAGGGGTTCACAGTCTCCCTCAAAATCAACTCAGATGAAGAATTCCTAATTAATTTCCAGAACTCCAATAAAATTCGCAGACTAAGGACTTTAGCTTCCTTCATTCGCATAAAGAATTTAAACCGCTTAATTACATTTACACAACATTAACATATGCTCATCTACAAGTATTTATCTCGGAATAAAACATGCATAGTTACACATTTAATCTTTTCAAAGTTAAACACAAAGATGTTAGTATCATTTACATCCTTCCATATTACATAGAAATACCGTGCACCATTCATGGGCATGATTTATTTATCATGCCACCTGTTGCACTCAGATTGTCAAAGTTCTAGAGAAGCAGAAGTACCAACTTTTTCAACAATTATCGGATCACATTTCAGCAGTCCATGTATCATGGTCATCCCATTTTTCAAGTTATAAATTGTAAATGATCTTGGTAAACCTTGAGTCTATGTAACAACCTAGGTAAGCCTATAATTTGATGACGAATTCCATCCTATGAGGTTTTTTAACCTCACTGATTACCTGTGTTTTTCGACACGACTAATCAAAAGAGTTTTTTCCCTCCAAATTAAACCCCCAAAGCTAGGGTGAAATTTATTGTCAAACTATCACGTGAGTCCTAGTGTTTTAGTCAAGTCTGATGTAAAAGTGGTTTGGGAATAATTTAAGCTAATTGGCTAAATTGTTTATTACAAATCACTTGGTTTACTATATCATATTGAGTCGCAGATGGGTTATGTGTCTTGAGGGTCTAAGAAAAATGTGTATTCCCTCTTTGAGTCTTGTAAATGAAAATCATATGTATTAGAGGGTTGGAAAAATAATTAATCCCCTCATGTGTAAATTAATTAATTTTTCTCGCAAAATAAAATAAAATCCTAAGCGAGAAAATTAATTAATTAGAGTCAAAATTAAATTGACTAGGAAAATAAATTCTCCAAATGGAAAAAACTGTGGGCCTTGAAAGAATCAAAATTTAAAGATCCTCCACCGAGGGAATATTGTATATTTCAAGAAAATTTGGACCCTTGGACCTTGGTGGTTAAGTCAAAGTCAAATGTTTTAGGAAATTAGCTCAAAATAATTAATTTTGAGCTAATTAAAATGGAATTAAATGATAATTTCGAAAATTCCTCAAAAATGAAAAATCAAGGCCAAGATTAAAAGATCTTGAAGTGTTTATCAACGACCAAGGTTATTTTGACAAGGATCAAAGAAACTAATCATTAATTTTCCATTTGGAGGATTTATCTATAAATTAGAGAGTCAGTTGAGTCTCTAGCCATCTTGATCTCTGGTTAAAAAATTTCTGCTGAAGCAATTTTGTAACTATTGTCCTGTTGCAAACTATTTTTTTAATCATAATAAAGGCTTTGGGGCGCAATTCAAGGTCTTCTTGCTTATTGATTTGTGGTATGTGCTGACTACAAGCATCTCTATGTTGTGCTGAATATTGGTAAGATTTGTTTTTCATTAGATGGAGATAGAACCATACTATTGATAGTTTTGGGATAATCTTAGGTGGTTTGATTCCCCATGTGATCTAAGAAACTATTTTGAGATAAATTCATAGTGCTTGCAAGTACTTTAGTCATTGGCCTCCAAGTTCACAAACTTGGGCAAGAATCACTATTGCTTGGATTCCAAATATTTATATGGTAGATTAAATCTTCGATAAGGCTATATACATTGGGGTTTCTAAAGTATTGTTAGCCATTCTTCAAAGGAAAAAACTCCATAACAATATTTTTCTCAAAAATTTAAAATTTTAAAACCCTTGTATATTTGTAGATCTTGTGAACAATTTTGTAGATCTAACTTGTAAATTAATTTTTCTAACTTTGGTTTTGGGGATTTTTAGTATTTTGTATATATTTGGGGTTTGGGTGTTTTTATTTTCATTTTGATAGGTTGGATCAATGAATCGAGTAAGAAAAGAGTTAGATATAGGCCATTGAGGGTAAGATCTAGTCTCTAGACAATTTTGCAGGGACATTTACTGAAGATTTGATGGCAAAATTCAGATCTAAAAAAAAAAGGATTTTTGAGACACGGGTTTTCAGTTTTTTGCCTCCTCTTGCCATTTCAGCTCCCGATCTATCGTCCTAGCCCATTTATCTTGTAAAATTTGCTTCCCTTAGCCTTGTTCTCCAATTAATGGCCTATTTTTGCCCAAAATTGAGCTGAAACCCTAAAATGAAGTTTTAAACCTAAATACTTAGCGTTTTTTTTTATTTTTATTTTAAGGTCTCAAAATTCTTATTTTTCAGGCGGCAAAGTGATCCCAAAGTTTCATCAATTTTCAACGGTGGGATATTGAAGGCCTTGAGCCTAGGGTTTGACCTCTAAACCCTTGTTTTCTGTAGTTTTATTACATCAAACAAATTACTAATAATTGGGCCCTAAAATCACAAACTAAATGGTCAAGATAATTTAAAATTGCAAAATCTTCATTTTAACAATTTTTGGCCTCTTAGGTATTTGAGTTTTGGCCTAGATCTAACATTTAAATTTGCTGGATTTTTCTGCATAACTGAAATTTTTTGCAGTTCTGAAATTTCTGAATCAAATACTTAATAAGGGCCAAGAACTGAAATTGATCAATTTCCATAAAATTTTACTATTTTTGGAAATATTGGGGCTTGTCATAAGCGTTGCTGGATTGCTCGTATATCATTGTTTCATTGTTGTAATAACATATCAATTCTGAAATGTTTGAATCGCATCTTCTAAATAACTCCAAAAATTAATTTTTCAAGTTTGGCGAAATTTTTCTATTTTTGGAAATATTTGGCATCTATTTTTTGCTTGATTAGTTTGTTGATCTGTGGTTAACTTACTGTTGTAACAAACATATCAGTTCTGAAAATCGCTGAGTCAAACTCTTTAAAAGCCCTAAAATCGAAAGTTTCAAGTTTTGATGCATTTTACTATTTTTGGGCATATAAGCCATCTATTTTTGGTAGTTTAATCTAGTTGATATGTCTTTACTTACTATTGTAAATCAAGAAATCAGATCTGAAATTTGACTGAATTCATCATATTAAAGTGATCTAAGGAGGCTGGAGTACATTTGTTGGTCATTGGAATTTCAACGTTTTATGTGTTGGGTAAGATTCATCATTTGAAGTGGTTTGTGCACTGCTCTTACAACATTGATAAGATCTGAATTTTTCGACGTAGTATTGTTGGTATAAATTTGTGATTAGCATCTTGATTGACTATTTTAAGAATTTAGCATCTTGGGTTACTTGGTATCTTGTGGAATATTTTTTAAATTTACACTTGTATCTCTATGCATTTTATCTTGTCTAAGATTGCAATTCGCTATTGTTAAGTACTCTTAAAAGGATTCTAATTAAGTACTTAAACAACTTAAGAAAATATTAACTCAAGATAAATCTCACTCATAATCTCTTGCATAATCATACTAGATCTAGATTTGCATTAATAATTCACCTCCTAGCATAAGCTAGGTTGATAGAGGTATAGGATAACCCTTCTTATGTAGCTTTAGGGGCCTCGACAACTCTTCAGTGGTTAACATGGTGAACTTGCAGTTGTCAGAGCCACAATATCTGCAGCGCTGGAGGCATCAGGTGATAGAAGCCTAATAGAAGGTATCGTTAATTAGGCCCTAACTTGCTTCTTGTTAGCCTCCTTACCACAACCTACCTTGGAGCCCAACTTCAAAATAGTTAAAGGAAGGTTACACTTAGACTAGGAATTTAACTAAAATTTACCAAGATCACTGCATCTCACATAGGTTCTAGGATTTACATATCATATAGGTTAGTCAACCATTCAAGCAGCGGGTGTCCATCCGGTCATTTGGTTATAATTTATAAGAATAAAGAATTTGTGACTCCATTAAGGCACTGGTGTCATAATAGAAAATCTAGTTTGATCAATAATCTTGCTTATTTTCAACCAATTTGCTAGGCCACTCATCCGTGTCTCCCCAAACAAGTTGGTTTCCAACTTGTTTTCCTTCATCTCATTCCATAGGGACTACCCCCCATAGCCCGTTGTTGGGAGATAACTAGAACAAAGTGGGTAGGGATCAAAGTGACAACCCCTGTCCTGAGCGTTGTCACGGTGCCTATACAATCCGGACGAGGACATTTTTTGGCACCTTTTCCAGGGACGAGTTTGCTCATTATCAGGGTTTACAACATTCTATCATCTTGTGATCTTTCATCCTTCATGTGTCCTGCCAATGCCACAACATTTTTGGTGTCATTGCTAGGGACCAATTTATTGGACCTTTGTGTTGACGACATTCTCATTAATCTTCATAATCCTCTGATCCATTTTCATCTTCTTGACACTGTATTCAGTAATCTTCTTATCACCTTATTCACTACTCTGTTTGCAATTTAGCACATGAACATTTGGGTCAGTGTCCTATTTGGGCGACGACTCCATTGTTTCATCCATTCACAAAGGCTTACATTAGAAGAATCCTGGTAGCTTGCTCAACCCTGCTCTCAAAGATCGGTTAAACAAATTACATTCTAGTAAGCATACATTTTTCTCAGACCAGAAGCCTTCCTTGATATCCACCTACTTTTTCCTGACTAACTTTTCGACTTTTTTCCTTCTAGATTTTGGAGATAGATTTATGTTCAAGTGGTGACTCCACTTCTTTCATTTTTTGCAAAATATTATGCTAGAAGCTCACTTCTTGTGGATATCTTAATTTTCTTGAACAATAATCTCTCTCTCTGACATTCATTAGCTTCCCTTTCCCCTTAAGCAAGTCACCATGGATGACTTGTCTATCCTTTTTCGTTGTACTAACACTCAAGGTTATCCTCATGACCCTCCCGAAAAAAAAGATGAGCTTAAAGAATTAATAGAGATCGTTAAAAGTTATAGAAATTTTGAATAATTTGACACATATTCACAGAGATTATCCTGATCATGTACTATTGCGGAATACATACACAATACATAAGCTCCTCTACGTTGATCATCAATTTACAGAAGCAGAAACATTCACAGGTGCACATAGAAGTATCAATCACACATATCAACACAGTATTTTCCCGGGGAAAGCATCTCGCTAAAAACCCGAACTATCTGTATATTATAGTGATTGAATCATGTAACAATACATAGTACAATACTTATCACAAGTACTCAGTACTATCTCCTCATGCTACACACAATACAGCTCAGATCTGATCTCCAAATCTCCCCCGCTGCTTGCCTGCCTCCACAGCTCAATACCTGCTCAAGAACTGATGAGAATGGCTTCCCAAACTCGTATTTCACCTCAAAATAATCACTCACACTTTGTTGGATGTGAGAAAAAGCTACAATACTGACAAAATACGTGAGAAAACTCATTGGCATCCTCAATCCCTTGGTTGTGCAAGATCTGGTGCACAACTATAGTCACAACTGATAGCAATCTGATTCTCTACCACCTGTCCCTGTTGAACTGAACATGCACTGACATGCAACTGAGTTAACTGATGTATTCTATAGTTGCATTATGAGTTAATATCTTGTGAATTAATTAATAACTAATTCACCCAAATCATCTCTAGTCTATTGATCAGTTAGACTAAATACAACTAGTTTAACAATGCTAAATTGAACACAACTCCATCAACTGTACCTCCAGTCCACTAAACTCAACTCACTTGAGTTCTAACTGAAGTCATGCATGCAACAACTCAACTGACTCATAAGAAAAACATATTTCCTTCTGACAGCTGCATGTGCCACCTCTATAGCTCAAACTGAAGTGCTCCAAGAGAATAAGATCAAGTTTATAGTCCAAATATTATTATGAGACAATAATATTTGACTTTTCTATTTTTGACAACCAGTCTAAAAATAGACTTTGATCACTCACACTGTGATCACTCACACTTTCATCAAAAATAGAAGTCCATCTATTTTTCCCAACTTGACCAATCATCCATAAACAACAACCTGCAATCCATAGACATGATCCATATGTCTAAAAATAGACATAGTCTAAAAATAGACATAGTCTAAAAATAGACTTGCGCCAAAAATAGCCTGTGGGCCCACTTAGTGAAGGCGACTCTTTTCACTAAGCTCCATCATCTTGTTGCACTCTCAACAAGCATTTCTTGTTGCACACTTTTCAACACTCCCTCTCAACAAGAAAGGCTTCCTCTCAAACCCGATCCTGTAACTCTGGTCCGCATGGCTCTTTTGCCTATCTAGTGCCACAATTAAATTCCTTCTAATGGTTTGTATTTATTGTTCCATTTCCTTCAACATGTCAGGCCCTATAAGGATCCTATTCACTAGATCATTCCAGCTGATAGGAGTATTGCAACTCCTCCTATAAAGTGCTTCAAATGGGATTATTTTCAATGATTCTTGATACCCATTGTACTTCCATAAGTGGAAGGTGTTAAAATTATGCAACTTAAGTTAAATTCCACTTTGGAAAGCTTGTATGATGAAGATAATAATAGCAATATATTCCTCTTTTCGAGAGGAATAAAATTGACCTAAATATCACCTCATTTGGACAGGCAGAATTTGGTTTTTGAATTTATGTTCCCACTCATGTATATTGGATCAAGTCAGACCTATGCATATTTACAATTGGACAGGTCGGTCTCAACATTAAGTGGACCCTCATGGAAGCCTATAAAAAGAAGATACCTCAAACTCATTTGGACACGTTGATCAAGCCATCTTCTCTTCTCTTTTATTGTCTTGGTTCACACAAGTTTGATGGATATAGTTCGCACAAGGGTCCGAAACAACAGGTTTGAAGTTCGCATGGATCTAGGGTTTCTGTTTCTCGATCGCATGCATGTAACTGAGTATTTTTTACCCCAGACGCACACATAGAGTGGTCAAGGGTGCATTTGGGAAGTTTCAGACCCTCTAACATAAGCCTGAAGGGAGTGTTTATGGTTTCTGAAGCAGATTGAGGAGTTTGGTCCCCAAACACACACACAAAGTGGTCAAGGGTGCATTTGGGATGTCTCAGACACTTGCACATAAGCCTAAAGGGAGTGTCTAGGGTTTTTGAATCAAATCGAGCATTTTGGTCCCCAGACGCACACACAGAGTGGTCAAGGGTGCATCTGGGCAGCCTTAGTCGCTCACATAGTAGCCTGGAGGGTACGTCTAGGGGTTTGAGGCAGATCTGAGTGTATTTGTCCCCAGTTACATGCATACAATTCACCAAGGAGCATCCAGGACTGCCATAGTCACTCGCACAAATCCTCCTCCATCCGTATGGGACTAAAATATGAAATTTCAGTATTCCAAAGACTCCGCTTAGTGACAACATCATTCAGTAGTTGACTACATACAATGATAATAAATTACAACCCTTAGAATCAGGGTTTTGAGTATAAGCATGATTAGGTTCATTTCATAGTTGTTTCACTGTATAGACGAAGATATGGATCATTATACTCTCTTTTGTTGAATCATTTGATGACGATCTGAGAAGAAGAAGAATTTGTAAGGGTTTTCCCCATAATGGGTTTTTCCCTAGTCTCGAACCAATCCTAGTGTCTCTATGTGTGCATGCTTTTCTTCTATTGTTCCTTTATGTTCTGTTGCATTAATGATAATGATGTTGCTCTTTCTACATAGTTTCATATGCTCATGAATAATGATGTAAATTTGAATAATGTAATGATGATATGGGGTGAACTTAATGTGTTAATGAAGAAATTCAATTATCAATGCAAAGAAAAATATAGCCCTTAGAAAAATTAACAGAAGACACTCTTCCCATCTCCTTTGCTAATGCATTACATACATCCTCAACATGTCTTCAAGGTTTCTATTAGTTCTTTCTATTTTCCCATCAGTCTTTGGATGGTAAGATGTGTAAGAGCCAATTCTGTTCCCAAGCCCGCAAATAGTTCTCTCCAAATCTTTGAAATGAACTTTTCATCTATGTCTGAGATAATCTTCTTGGGAACTCCATGAAATATCACAATCTCCTTAATGAAAACTTGAGCCACCTCACTTGTTGATTTTGTAGATTTAACAACTACAAAGTGAGCCAGTTTGCTCAGTTTGTCAGCCACAACCATGCTTACATCATGTTGTTTAGGAGTCCATGATAGTCCTGTAACAAAGTCCATAGAAATTACTTGCCACTTCCATTTTGGAATGGGAATAGGTTTTAATAAGCCAAATTGGTGTTTGCACTCAACTTTTATCTGTTGGAACTCCATGCACTTGGAGATGAAATCAACCACCTCCCTTTTTAAATTTGGCCAATTTTTTTTCTTAATGGTTGTTAGAGTCTTTTGATATCCTGGATGGCTAGAATATGGCTTCACATGAAACTATTTTAATATGAGTTCTTCAAGTCATTGTCAATTGGGACATAGTTCATGTTTTTGAATTTAATAAACCCCTTTTATGTAGGGAAATAATCTTTACTTTCCTTACCTTCAGAACCTTGTTGAAGCTTCTCTTTTAACTGGTTATATTTTTCATCTTGCTGCCCTGCGTTTTTAATTTTTTTCTGCAAGATCAGTTCCATGGGAACTTATGGTTGTTATATGGTTCATTTTTACTCTCCTGCTGAGTGCATCAACCACTATATTCTCCCTACCTTTTATATACTTGATTTCAAAATCAAATTCACCGAGTGTGGCCAACCATCTAGCTTGCCTTGCATTTAATTTAGGTTGATCAAACAAATATTTCAATCCTCCATGATCAGTCATTAGAGTAAAATTTCTACCGAGGAGATAATGCCTCCACATATTCAATGCATGGATGATGGAAACCAATTCCAAGTCATGAGTTACATATTTTTTCTCATGTTCATTTAAATTTCAAGATTCATAAAAAACCACTTGGCCTTCCTGCATCAAGACTCCACCAAGTCCCTCTTTGCAGGCATCTGTGAAAACTACAAAATCCTTCTCCGGGTCTGGTATTTTTAGCACTGGTGCATTGGTTAATAATTTCTTCAGTTGATTGAATCTTGCAACACAATCAAATTTCCATTCAAACTTATTCCCTTTCTTTTGTAATACACTAAATGGGTGGCCAATATTGGAGAAGTTCTTAATGAACCTCTTGTAATAGCCTACCAGTCCCATAAAGGACCTAATTTCAACCACATTCTTAGTGGTTTGCCATTCCATGGTGGCCTTAAACTTCTATTGATGAACTAATACTCCATCTTTTGAGTCAATGTGTCCCAAGTAATGGATTTGTAACTGAAAGAAGTCACATATACTAAGATTTGCATAAAGCTAATGCTCTCTCAGCAATTGTAGTATTGCGGCCAAGTTCTCTTCATGTTCCTCCTTGGTCTTTGAATAAGTCCAAAATATCATCAACAAAATCCACTACAAATTTATCGAAATAAGGGCACAACACATTATTCATAAGGAACATGAAAGTTGCAGGGCCATTAGTAAGCCCAAAGGGCACTACCACAACTCGTAATGCCCATATCTCATTCTAAAGGTTGTCTTATGGATATATTCGTCTCTAATGCACACCTGATGATATCCTGATCTAAAATAAATCTTGGAGAAGACTGATGCTCCCCTTAATTGATTGAACAAGTCATCAAGCTGTGGCAAAGGGTACCTTCTCTTAATGATTACTTTATTTAGTTTCTTGTAATCGATGCACAATCTATATGTGCCATCCTTTTTCTTCACAAATAGAACTAGCGCACCCCATGGTGACACACTTAGCCTTATGTAACCTTGGTCTATCATCTCCTTGATCTATAGATTTAGCTCAACTAACTTTGGAGTGATCATTCTATATGGATCCTTTGATGTTGGAGTTGCTCTAGGTATTAATTCAATAAAAAAGTCTACTTCTCGGTGATGATCAAACCTCATAATTCTTTAGGAAAGACATCTTGGAATTCTTTCAAAATGGGATATTTTGATATAACGTCATTGTCTCTCTCCCCAACATTGTTGTTAGCTTCAACACTGCTGAAAATTTGCACAATAAATAGGATGCATTTCTTTCTGTAACTTCTCCTGGCTTGCATGGTTGTAACTAATCTTACTGATATGGGCTTTCACTTTCCCTGTAATATTGTTCTTTCCCCACACTCATCTAAGCAATCAGTTCCTTTCCAAAGAAATTTAACTTAGTGCGATGCACGTACAACCAATCCATACCCAGCAATACCTTATATGATCCAAGTTGCAGCACATTAAGATTTGCAATAGTTGACATGCTGTTCAATTCAATCTAGCAATCTCTCACCTAATATTCAAATCTTCTCCTTGTTCTTGTTTCCAATTGAACCAACCATGATTATGTGTGTGCCTCCTTAGCCAATTGACACTGCTCTACGAGTATTGGGCTAATATAAATGAAATTTGATCCAGAGTCAGTTAAAATAGAAATAACTTGATTGTAGAGCTTACCTTCCATTTCGATTATGGAATCCTGGTGGTTGGCCTGCTTATTGTCCATTGCTGCATATATTCTGGGAAAATTGTGAGCCATATATCCCACTATTTAGGCTTCCTGTACATTGTACAGTCATGGTTTGATGCCCTTTTGTTGCAAATAATCTCTTTTGCGGTGGTTCTAACTACATGTCCAACATTTTAGAGGCTCTCTTGCCTCTCCTCGAATGTGTCCTTCCACAGGATAATTAACAGGACCTATGTATGTTGCGTTGCTTCCTTACTGAGCTCGATCCTGACCAATTGAAGTTATATTTTCTCTCTTTCATGTGGTATTTGTTTTCCATCTCTGATTATGCCCCATTTACTTATACTTCAGGCCCCCTTTTGGTTCCTAATCTTTATTGAATTCGAGCCTGCATCTTGACTATTCATAACAATGCTTCAACTTCCAAATTGCATCCTCAAGTGTCTTTGGTTCATCAAATTCAATATGGTGCTTGAAGGATTGTGGAATCCCACTAATATAACTTCGGATCTTCACTTTTTCTTCCTTTAGGTCAGGAAAATATCTCAATAGCTCTAAAAATTTGGTGGTGTACTCCTCATTTGACATTTGTCCCAATCTGAGCTCATAGAACTCTTTAGCCTTGTTGTAAAAGTATCTCTCAAATACATACTTGTCCTTGAAATATCCTTCTAATATTTTACCCCAGGTCAAATCCTCTTATCTTATGCCTTTCAAATTTTTAATATCTTCCCACCAGATATCAACCTTGCCCTTTAGGCTAAAAAGTGGCTACCTTCACTTTCATGTTATCTGAGTATTCATGAATTCAAAATAATTTATTCATTCCTAGTAGCTAAGATTTTGCATCCATTGATTTATTCATCTCACCAATGAATATAGGAGGCTTATCTTTCTTAAAACCTTTTTAAATATAATATATTTCCCTCCTTTCTTTATGGTGATGTCAATGGTGACAATGATGCGTCCTTCTATGAGTATTTTCATACTGTTTCTCCTAGGTGTTGGTCTTTCTCTAAGGGGTACTCATTGGAGTATCTCTCTTTACTATGTCTTCACTTGAGTATATGTGCCTCTTTCTAGATCTTCTCTCATATGCTCCATTCATTCTTTCTTCTTGTTCTAAGGGACCCCACATGTCCCCATGACTAGTACCCAATTCATGTTGCCTCTAACTTTGAAAATCTTATAGGCTTTGCAATATAACTGCATTGACTTCCGATTGTCTCCTGTGCTTTGACAAGCCTTTAATTATTCACCTTAAAACTCCTTATTTATGCCCTTAAGTTCCTCAGGGTATCCACTAAGTCAAGAGAATCTAACCCCCCTCCTTATTTAATTACTCTTTCTTCCTACCCATGTTGTGATTGGTCATATCTATATTGTTCCATGCTACTTTGCACCTTCAATTCTATGCTATACCATCCTTTGTTGTTCATGTGGTCTTTGACTTTCATGTGTTGTCATGCACACACATAACTGTTAGTTTCAAACAAAATTGAATATGCATAATGAATATTATCATCTTGGCTCATTATTGGGTGTCTTGCTAAGGTGAGGCTAGTTGAAAATTTTCATGTCATGTTAATAATTCACTATCAATGAAATTATGTCAGGTCAATGGTATATAAATAACAATAAAATTAGGTGAAAGCATTAATACCATGCTACATGCATATATTACGATGTAAGCACACCACACAATACATACAATCAATTCACATAACAAATAGGTTCTAACAACTATATTATGTTCCAAGGCTTCATCCAATTTACAAAGGTCCAGTGTTGAGACCTTTTCTCTGGTACCACTTTGTAACACACCCCCTTACCACCACTAGACCCCATTATATATGTAGGAGGTGGTCATTATTCCAAACCAACCTCCAATGTCCTGTCATGGAAATGGGCCCAAAATTTTTCAATCTCTTTCACTCATCCAAAACTAAAAATGAACGACACCATTGCACCCGTTTCCTCAAGACTTTTCTGAAGACATATAATTTTGACTAAATAAAGTTCTAGAATCAAAATTCATATGCCCTAAATTTTTTATTAATAAAATATGCCCCCTTAGTGGGTACTACCATGTGGCACCCAAGTGGACCCATGGTACCCACGTGGCTATCCAATTTGTCACCCTATGGAAGCTGCCAACCCGCTCATATTGGTGTCATATATATATATATTCTCCCTTTTCCATAATATTCAAAAGAAAAACACACACATACACATATATTACCATACAAGGGTGAAACTTCCCCACCTTCTAATCATATAGGTCATGTGTGCCCCCTACATGCACCCTCACCCCAGGAATAAAATCTTGGTGGTTCAAATTATAGCCCCCATCGAAACTTTTAGGGAAGAGCTTATGGGGTTATGTGGCATCATTTATAACACGCATGTGCCCCTATGCTACCACATCACTCAAGGATAAATTCCTAGGGATTTCCTTCTTGTTCCTTTTTGAAAAACCTCTAGGGACTATATATATATATATATTGTTCTTACGAGGGTGTGGGCCCTTCTTACGCCACATCACTCTGACCCTTAATACCCCAGTGGTTCCCTTATAGTGATCCTTTGAAAAAATTCTGTGGTGATGTCAACCCAAGGTGACGTCACACTTCTACCTCCATCGATTAATGATAAGTGGGTATGTTGCCATGTGGGATCCGACCCCTCCATGGACCTCTTACGAGGATGTGATTGTTTTCCGCACAACACGACCTTGTTCATGCAGGTACCTCATAGCCACGTCACCCCGGGAATAAAACCCCAGGGGTTTTGAACAGAGGTACCAAACCTTGGGTGTTCCCGAATGACAATTACTTTGGGTTGTGTGACAACTATGCCTTCCATTAGATGTTGAAAACTTCTTCTACCTAACCTTTAGTCACAACGTTGGTTCCTTTGGGTCAATATGGCTTGAACCTTTCCTTCCCAAGGTCCATTATTCCTGCCCTTAAGGATTTCGACCCTCCCGTGATTCATTAACTATCAACAGACACACACACACACACATATGGGCCCTTAGCAGGGCTCCAAGCAAGTGTTTATATATATATATATATATATATATATATATATATATATATATAATGTGTACACAAGCCCCTCCGGGCTATCCCTCTTAAGCTTTGTGCATCCATGTTTGCATATGGAATAAAACATGGGGCTCCGCCAAAATCAACTCAGATGAAGAATTCCTAATTAATTTCCAGAACTCCAATAAAATTCGCAGACTAAGGACTTTAGCTTCCTTCATTCGCATAAAGAATTTAAACCGCTTAATTACATTTACACAACATTAACATATGCTCATCTACAAGTATTTATCTCGGAATAAAACATGCATAGTTACACATTTAATCTTTTCAAAGTTAAACACAAAGATGTTAGTATCATTTACATCCTTCCATATTACATAGAAATACCGTGCACCATTCATGGGCATGATTTATTTATCATGCCACCTGTTGCACTCAGATTGTCAAAGTTCTAGAGAAGCAGAAGTACCAACTTTTTCAACAATTATCGGATCACATTTCAGCAGTCCATGTATCATGGTCATCCCATTTTTCAAGTTATATATTGTAAATGATCTTGGTAAACCTTGAGTCTATGTAACAACCTAGGTAAGCCTATAATTTGATGACGAATTCCATCCTATGAGGTTTTTTAACCTCACTGATTACCTGTGTTTTTCGACACGACTAATCAAAAGAGTTTTTTCCCTCCAACTTAAACCCCCAAAGCTAGGGTGAAATTTATTGTCAAACTATCACGTGAGTCCTAGTGTTTTAGTCAAGTCTGATGTAAAAGTGGTTTGGGAATAATTTAAGCTAATTGGCTAAATTATTTATTACAAATCACTTGGTTTACTAGATCATATTGAGTCGCAGATGGGTTATGTGTCTTGAGGGTCTAAGAAAAATGTGTATTCCCTCTTTGAGTCTTGTAAATGAAAATCATATGTATTAGAGGGTTGGAAAAATAATTAATCCCCTCATGTGTAAATTAATTAATTTTTCTCGCAAAATAAAATAAAATCCTAAGCCAGAAAATTAATTAATTAGAGTCAAAATTAAATTGACTAGGAAAATAAATTCTCCAAATGGAAAAAACTGTGGGCTTTGAAAGAATCAAAATTTAAAGATCCTCCACCGAGGGAATATTGTATATTTCAAGAAAATTTGGACCCTTGGACCTTGGTGGTTAAGTCAAAGTCAAATGTTTTAGGAAATTAGCTCAAAATAATTAATTTTGAGCTAATTAAAATGGAATTAAATGATAATTTCGAAAATTCCTCAAAAATGAAAAATCAAGGCCAAGATTAAAAGATCTTGAAGTGTTTATCAACGACCAAGGTTATTTTGACAAGGATCAAAGAAACTAATCATTAATTTTCCATTTGGAGGATTTATCTATAAATTAGAGAGTCAGTTGAGTCTCTAGCCATCTTGATCTCTGGTTAAAAAATTTCTGCTGAAGCAATTTTGTAACTATTGTCCTGTTGCGAACTATTTTTTTAATCATAATAAAGGCTTTGGGGCGCAATTCAAGGTCTTCTTGCTTATTGATTTGTGGTATGTGCTGACTACAAGCATCTCTATGTTGTGTTGAATATTGGTAAGATTTGTTTTTCATTAGATGGAGATAGAACCATACTATTGATAGTTTTGGGATAATCTTAGGTGGTTTGATTCCCCATGTGATCTAAGAAACTATTTTGAGATAAATTCATAGTGCTTGCAAGTACTTTAGTCATTGGCCTCCAAGTTCACAAACTTGGGCAAGAATCACTATTGCTTGGATTCCAAATATTTATATGGTAGATTAAATCTTCGATAAGGCTATATACATTGGGGTTTCTAAAGTATTGTTAGCCATTCTTCAAAGGAAAAAACTCCATAACAATATTTTTCTCAAAAATTTAAAATTTTAAAACCCTTGTATATTTGTAGATCTTGTGAACAATTTTGTAGATCTAACTTGTAAATTAATTTTTCTAACTTTGGTTTTGGGGATTTTTAGTATTTTGTATATATTTGGGGTTTGGGTGTTTTTATTTTCATTTTGATAGGTTGGATCAATGAATCGAGTGAGAAAAGAGTTAGATATAGGCCATTGAGGGTAAGATCTAGTCTCTAGACAATTTTGCAGGGACATTTACTGAAGATTTGATGGCAAAATTCAGATCTAAAAAAAAAAGGATTTTTGAGACACGGGTTTTCAGTTTTTTGCCTCCTCTTGCCATTTCAGCTCCCGATCTATCGTCCTAGCCCATTTATCCTGTAAAATTTGCTTCCCTTAGCCTTGTTCTCCAATTAATGGCCTATTTTTGCCCAAAATTGAGCTGAAACCCTAAAATGAAGTTTTAAACCTAAATACTTAGCGTTTTTTTTATTTTTATTTTAAGGTCTCAAAATTCTTATTTTTCAGGCGGCAAAGTGATCCCAAAGTTTCATCAATTTTCAACGGTGGGATATTGAAGGCCTTGAGCCTAGGGTTTGACCTCTAAACCCTTGTTTTCTGTAGTTTTATTACATCAAACAAATTACTAATAATTGGGCCCTAAAATCACAAACTAAATGGTCAAGATCCTTTAAAATTGCAAAATCTTCATTTTAACAATTTTTGGCCTCTTAGGTATTTGAGTTTTGGCCTAGATCTAACATTTAAATTTGCTGGATTTTTCTGCATAACTGAAATTTTTTGCAGTTCTGAAATTTCTGAATCAAATACTTAATAAGGGCCAAGAACTGAAATTGATCAATTTCCATAAAATTTTACTATTTTTGGAAATATTGGGGCTTGTCATAAGCATTGCTGGATTGCTCGTATATCATTGTTTCATTGTTGTAATAACATATCAATTCTGAAATGTTTGAATCGCATCTTCTAAATAACTCCAAAAATTAATTTTTCAAGTTTGGCGAAATTTTTCTATTTTTGGAAATATTTGGCATCTATTTTTTGCTTGATTAGTTTGTTGATCTGTGGTTAACTTACTGTTGTAACAAACATATCAGTTCTGAAAATCGCTGAGTCAAACTCTTTAAAAGCCCTAAAATCGAAAGTTTCAAGTTTTGATGCATTTTACTATTTTTGGGCATATAAGCCATCTATTTTTGGTAGTTTAATCTAGTTGATATGTCTTTACTTACTATTGTAAATCAAGAAATCAGATCTGAAATTTGACTGAATTCATCATATTAAAGTGATCTAAGGAGGCTGGAGTACATTTGTTGGTCATTGGAATTTCAGCGTTTTATGCGTTGGGTAAGATTCATCATTTGAAGTGGTTTGTGCACTGCTCTTACAACATTGATAAGATCTGAATTTTTCGACGTAGTATTGTTGGTATAAATTTGTGATTAGCATCTTGATTGACTATTTTAAGAATTTAGCATGTTGGGTTACTTGGTATCTTGTGGAATATTTTTTAAATTTACACTTGTATCTCTAAGCATTTTATCTTGTCTAAGATTGCAATTCGCTATTGTTAAGTACTCTTAAAAGGATTCTAATTAAGTACTTAAACAACTTAAGAAAATATTAACTCAAGATAAATCTCACTCATAATCTCTTGCATAATCATACTAGATCTAGATTTGCATTAATAATTCACCTCCTAGCATAAGCTAGGTTGATAGAGGTATAGGATAACCCTTCTTATCTAGCTTTAGGGGCCTCGACAACTCTTCAGTGGTTAACATGGTGAACTTGCAGTTGTCAGAGCCACAATATCTGCAGCGCTGGAGGCATCAGGTGATAGAAGCCTAATCGAAGGTATCATTAATTAGGCCCTAACTTGCTTCTTGTTAGCCTCCTTACCACAACCTACCTTGGAGCCCAACTTCAAAATAGTTAAAGGAAGGTTACACTTAGACTAGGAATTTAACTAAAATTTACCAAGATCATTGCATCTCACATAGGTTCTAGGATTTACATATCATATAGGTTAGTCAACCATTCAAGCAGCGGGTGTCCATCCGGTCATTTGGTTATAATTTATAAGAATAAAGAATTTGTGACTCCATTAAGGCACTGGTCTCATAATAGAAAATCTAGTTTGATCAATAATCTTGCTTATTTTCAACCAATTGGCTAGGCCACTCATCCGTGTCTCCCCAAACAAGTTGGTTTCCAACTTGTTTTCCTTCATCTCATTCCATAGGGACTACCCCCCATAGCCCGTTGTTGGGAGATAACTAGAACAGAGTGGGCAGGGATCAAAGTGACAACCCCTGTCCTGAGTGTTGTCACGGTGCCTATACAATCCGGACGAGGACATTTTTTGGCACCTTTTCCAGGGACGAGTTTGCTCATTATCTGGGTGTACAACATTCTATCATCTTGTGATCTTTCATCCTTCATGTGTCCTGCCAATGCCACAACATTTTTGGTGTCATTGCTAGGGACCAATTTATTGGACCTTGGTGTTGACGACATTCTCATTAATCTTCATAATCCTCTGATCCATTTTCATCTTCTTGACACTGTATTCAGTAATCTTCTTATCACCTTATTCACTACTCTGTTTGCAATTTAGCACATGAACATTTGGGTCAGTGTCCTATTTGGGTGGCGACTCCATTGTTTCATCCATTCACAAAGGATTACATTAGAAGAATCCTGGTAGCTTGCTCAACCCTGCTCTCAAAGATCGGTTAAACAAATTACATTCTAGTAAGCATACATTTTTCTCAGACCAGAAGCCTTCCTTGATATCCACCTACTTTTTCCTGACTAACTTTTCGACTTTTTTCCTTCTAGATTTTGGAGATAGATTTATGTTCAAGTGGTGACTCCACTTCTTTCGTTTTTTGCAAAATATTATGCTAGAAGCTCACTTCTTGTGGATATCTTAATTTTCTTGAACAATAATCTCTCTCTCTGACATTCATTAGCTTCCCTTTCCCCTTAAGCAAGTCACCATGGATGACTTGTCTATCCTTTTTCGTTGTACTAACACTCAAGGTTATCCTCATGACCCTCCCGAAAAAAAAGATGAGCTTAAAGAATTAATAGAGATCGTTAAAAGTTTTAGAAATTTTGAATAATTTGACACATATTCACAGAGATTATCCTGATCATGTCCTATTGCGGAATACATACACAATACATAAGCTCCTCTACGTTGATCATCAATTTACAGAAGCAGAAACATTCACAGGTGCACATAGAAGTATCAATCACACATATCAACACAGTATTTTCCCGGGGAAAGCATCTCGCTAAAAACCCCAACTATCTGTATATTATAGTGATTGAATCATGTAACAATACATAGTACAATACTTATCACAAGTACTCAGTACTATCTCCTCATGCTACACACAATACAGCTCAGATCTGATCTCCAAATCTCCCCCGCTGCTTGCCTGCCTCCACAGCTCAATACCTGCTCAAGAACTGATGAGAATGGCTTCCCAAACTCGTATTTCACCTCAAAATAATCACTCACACTTTGTTGGACGTGAGCAAAGGCTACAATACTGGCAAAATACGTGAGAAAACTCATTGGCATCCTCAATCCCTTGATTGTGCAAGATCTGGTGCACAACTATAGTCACAACTGATAGCAATCTGATTCTCTACCACCTGTCCCTGTTGAACTGAACATGCACTGACATGCAACTGAGTTAACTGATGTATTCTATAGTTGCATTATGAGTTAATATCTTGTGAATTAATTAATAACTAATTCACCCAAATCATCTCTAGTCTATTGATCAGTTAGACTAAATACAACTAGTTTAACAAAGCCTAATTGAACACAACTCCATCAACTGTACCTCCAGTCCACTAAACTCAACTCACTTGAGTTCTAACTGAAGTCATGCATGCAACAACTCAACTGACTCATAAGAAAAGCATATTTCCTTCTGGCAGCTGCATGTGCCACCTCTGTAGCTCAAACTGAAGTGCTCCAAGAGAATAAGATCAAGTTTATAGTCCAAATATTATTATGAGACAATAATACTTGACTTTTCTATTTTTGACAACCAGTCTAAAAATAGACTTTGATCACTCACACTGTGATCACTCACACTTTCATCAAAAATAGAAGTCTATCTATTTTTCCCAACTTGACCAATCATCCATAAACAACAACCTGCAATCCATAGACATGATCCACATGTCTAAAAATAGACATAGTCTAAAAATAGACTTGCGCCAAAAATAGCCTGTGGGCCCACTTAGTGAAGGCGACTCTTTTCACTAAGCTCCATCATCTTGTTGCACTCTCAACAAGCATTTCTTGTTGCACAATTTTCAACACTCCCTCTCAACAAGAAAGGCTTCCTCTCAAACCCGATCCTGTAACTCTGGAATGTTCTCCATGCAACACATATGGCCGGTCCACTTGCTCTGTCATCAAAGTCTCTGACTGTTATTGCCTCTCTCGACTGAAACTCTGCATCTCTGTGCTCTTCAGTATCTGACTGGTCTAGCCTCTGTCACTTTGATCTCTGACTGCATCCGTGCTGCTGCTGGTTCTATCTCCCAGCATTGCATCCGCACTGCACCTCCCAACTGACCTCCCTGTTGGGATAGAAACACCCTCTGATGCTGAAGCTCTACCTGCTGCTGACAAGTGCTCCCTCTCTGACATCTGCGCTACTGCAACATCTCCATGCATCTCGCACCATTGCACACCTCTCTGTGCCACCTAGCACTGTGAAAAACACTTGTGCCTCTCGCATTGCTACAGCCTGCTAGCTATGCGCTGTCCTGGGATTCCCTGCATTGTCGCTCTCTCTGCCGCTCCATCCGCATCTGTCTATACCCAATCAGTCAGTTCCTATTACTACACATTTGGGGCTCCCGTAGCAAGGTCTCATCCAAGAGGTTGGGTACCTCAAGGATCCTGCCCCTCCTCCTTGGGACGATCAATCCATATCACCCCACCTCCTACCTGGAGGTATGGCTGCATACGATCCCTCAGCCTGTCTGGCTCGAAGTTTCCCCCTAATGGAGGTCTTTGGATGAGTAGATGTCTCTACTCGATCCTCTCAGCTTCCCCTATTGTGGCTCCTCCACAACCTCCTGAAGCTGCTGCACCAATCGTGGCTCCTCCACAATCGTCTGAGACTTCTTTTGGCTCTGCATGTTGAGAAGTAATATACGCTCCCTCTCAACCACCAAGTCTCCATCTATTGCCTCGCTACTCAAGGCTTTGCATGCATCTTGAAAGTCAAGAGCATACAGGTTCTTGACCCGTGAACCCTCCTCATGACAACGAAAGCATCGCACTTTCGATTTGTCAACCTTCTTCCCACCACTAGAAGAACTGGATTCGGAAAGAGAACCCTTCTCCTTCCCATT